>CM053759.1:31952692-32185192 GCA_028658305.1 Pachyuromys duprasi | reverse complement strand
TGATACCCTGCTATGTAGAGACTTTCCGAGGCCCTCTGTGGTATGCTCTTGTCCTGTTACTTGTTTTCCCCTACATCCAATGTCCATCCAATTTGACTTTCTAAGTGAGGATTAATCCTCTTACCCCAGGTCCTCTTTCTTGTTTATCTTCGTTAGGTGTATAGATTTCAGTATGTTTATCCTATCTTATAGCTCTATATAAGTGAGTATATACCATGTGCGTCTTTCTGCTTTTGGGTTACCTCACTCAGGATGATAGTTTCCAGGTCCCACCACTTGCCTACAAATTTCATGATTTCCTCCTTTTTAATTGCTGAGTAGTATCCCATTGTGTAAAAGTAGCACAATTTCTGTATCCATTCCTCAACTGAGGGGCATCTGGGTTCTTTCCAGGTTCTGGCTATTACGAATAAAGCAACTATGAACATAGTTGAGCAAATGTCCTTGTTGTGTACTTGAACATCTTTTGGGTTTATGTCACTCATTTCTAACCAGAGTGCTAGCAGTTAAGTGTAAGATTGAGCAGTCGGGGGTCCTGTCCTATTCAGGAAAAGCTGAGCCACCAGAGGGCGCTGCTCAGCCCCAGCCCCTAGACATGTTCCCTCTAGTAATGCTATATGCTTCTACCTTTCTGCCAGGTTCACCCTCTGGGGAGTAGACAACACAGGGCGCCGCTCCAGGCCAAGTGATGTGATTGTGAAGACCCCGTGTCCTGTGGTGGATGATGTCAAAGCCCAAGGTACGAGGCACTGAAGTTATCAATATAGATGACTGTCCAACCATCTACCCTTGCCACCCTAACAAACCAGTAATCAAAGGAGTAAACCAAATGACTGAGTGTGGCAGGAAGGAAGAACTCAGGTTCAAGGTAGAATCCTGGGCTTTCTCTCAGTAGTGCTGTGCCTCTGTACTCTGGTGGAAGTTCTCCCTGTACTCCATTATCCCGTACAGTCCACAAGGTAGGAGCCAACAGCGGACTTCGATAAAGTCCATAGGCATGCAGTTACCTAGGTCTATGCGAACGTATCCATCCTCTCTGCCCTCAGATCATGGATGGATCACTTGCTCTTCCTGGGAATTTATACACCTGAAAGTTTGTTTCTAACTAAAGCATTCAAGGCTGTGGATTTGGAATTGAGCAGCTATTCAGGCCCTTCTTCAATGCAGCTGAATCCTCTCTACTTTGGAGTTATTACGTGCCACTTCTTCAGTGTATTTGGTTTAAGCTCCCTCACTGGCAGCGGTCCTGGTGCACTAGGAAGTTTTTCCTCAGTCATCAACTGTCACACAAGAGAGGCACCCTAGCTGGTCTTGGCATGATGCCCTGCTTTATAGCTTTCACATCTCTGAAACCAGAATTCTTTAGTTCTGCTTACCCCTTCGACTGGACTCCAGCACCAAGTACACTGATACTGTAAGCCACCGACCACCACTAGGCAGAACTGAAATCCAAGCCTTTTTATTAACAACGACATTGAGCACTTTGGTTCTGCAGATTTCTGTCAGGGATGGACCATGGCTAAGCTAACACTCTGATGCATCTCATTACCTTACGTATAGTTCTTACCTCTGTACCTATCATCTTAACCAAGAGGGGCATGGTCCGGGAATGTTGCAGGGTGACACCACAATGATGAAAATCGTTTGGGAAAAATGATCTAGACTACTTTGCTTTATGTTTTGAAGAGCAAGCAAGCAGGGTTTCATTGGAAAGTGAAGAGACGGCTTCCTGCAGCAGGAATAGGGTACCTAAATGGGTTGCCTACGTAGCTCTTTAACTAAAACCACTGCTCTTTTAATATTGTACAACCTTGGAAGGTATTCTCAGAGCTGATCCCATTGGCATGGCGTGCAGTGGACACAGTATTTTCAAAGCCATTTGACTGTAATGAAATACTTTCTAATAAGAATACACTCATGGATTTTCATTCTTCTTATGGCATAAATATTTAACAGGCCATTGGGACCTAATGGGTGACCCTTTCTACTTCCTCAGCATCTACTTACTTGCCAACTCTCTACTGCCTCATCGATCTCTTTATTCTACGCCTATTGCCTTCCTCAATTCCTTTCACACTGGTTCCACTTCTATTATAGGGTCATTGCGTATGTTAGGCCCTATTACCTCAATTGCTCTGTACCTTCCAAAATGAGTAACTCATCTCAGCATGAAACTCCAACTCAAGCGTCCGTTCCTCATAGCAGAAGAGGACAAGAACCAGTGTTAGGTGTCTTCACAGTACTGACTTTAACATATTTCTTTCATTTTCTTATAATGATGTGTTCAGCCTTTGGATAGCACCAGCCAGTGAGTGTCATGGTGGTATGAGTCAAGGCTCTTTTTCTGCAACGTGTGTCCTTAATAGCTAGAAGGCAGAACCCTTGACTGACAGGTTGTGTAAGAACTCACACTGGCCTTGGAGCCAACAGCCCAAGTTTGGATTCCTGACCCACCATCTACTTACTTGATCTTGAACAGGTTACTTTATCCCATGCCATACATGTGAAATGGGGAACAAGGAAATAGTACCCCCAGTTTGATGTGTCTAGTGAGAACTAAATGAGATAATTAACTTAAAATAGTAAAAAAACAAAAACAATACTTAATACATAGTAAATATTCAGCAAATGTTAGGAATCACAGTTACTAGTAACCAAGCATAAAGCCTGCCTTCTGACAGAAACTCAGTAGTTTATATATAAAGCAATGAACACAACAATGCCCTTATTTTGCATATGAAAAAATGAAATTCAGAATAAAGTAAATAAGGTGCCCGAGGATACAAAAAAACCTAATGGAACCCACACTACTGTAGCCCATATCTGACCACAATTGCCATTTATCTTTTTTTTAATTAATTAATTTATTTTTATATCAATCACAGGTTAGGTACTTTGCATCCCAGGCATAGCCTCCTCCCTCATTCTCTCCCACCCTCCCATTCCCTCCCTCATCTCCCTCCTCCCAGCCCCCTCCAAGTCTACCAACAGGGGAGGACCTCCTCCCCTTCCATCCAAACCCAGCTCATCCTGTCTCCTGGGGGCTGGCTGCAATGCCCTCCCCTGGGATCTAGCCAGTCTGTCACTCCCTGGCTTGTATGGGGGAGGGTCAAAGAGTCAGCCATCAAGATCATGACTGAAACAGTCCCTGTTTCCCTCACTAGGGTCTTCAGTCCGACAACGAGCTATCATGGGCCCCATCTGAGCGGGGGTTCCAGGCCATATCCACACATGGTCCTTGATTGTAGAAACCGTCTCATACAAGACCCCTATGCCCTGCTCAGTTTGGTCTTTGTGGAGCTCTTGTTCTCCCCAAGTCTCACCAACCTCCTCCAGATCTATCATTACTTCTCGCCCTCTGCCAAAGTCTTGATCGTGAGTCTTAATATCTGCTCTGATACATAGCTACTGTTGCTATGACAATTTGAGAGTGTTATTAGGCAAAAAGACTCAACGGGTCATTGTATCTACAAACTGGTGGCAAAAAGAACTGCTGCAAAAAGAAGATAACAAGATTCTCCCATTTGGGGCCATGTCCACTGAGACACGAACAGGTACCCACAGGCAGGAGGCATTGGGTGCTTCTCCCTAGCAGGAGGGGAGCTGCTTTACAGGATCTGAGCCATGAAGGTCTCTGAAGCTTCATGAAGATCAAGATAGTCTGGGTCACACACCTCGAGATGAGACTCTCTCTGGGGGGATTCATGGCACCCTCACTCACTGTGAAGGTATCTTTCTGTCTGGTGTTTACTGGAATCTGTGGAGAAGCAGTAGCTACCATAGAGCTTCTGAGTAGAAACAGCAAGGAGATTAGCAGAAACACGATGTTTCTGTTGCCTGCTACAGGACCCATGGTACAGAGCAGCTCTTTCTCTGGAGGGCTCCTCTCTGTCCAGTTCTAGTACAGGATGTTTGCGTGGGCTCTCTACCTGCTTTTGCTTCCAGACAAAGGAAGTGGGAGCACAGGAAGACAATTTGGTGTTGAGAGAATAGCTTGACAGTCCCAGGCCCTGTTATCCTCTAGCCAGGAAGGCACCCTGCACAGAGCAAGTCTGGAGATTAATGAGTTAGACTAATTGAGGGCATCCTTGCAAATTAATACAGTTCTACCAAAGAAAAACCCATATGCTTTGCCTCCCTCACACCCAGATGGTGCTCATAAATATAACTCACTTGGGTCTGAGCTTAAATCTAAGGACAAATAGGAATTTGACCTAGAGTGTGCCATCAGCTCCCTCATGTGAACGCGATCCCTCGTGTGAACATTTATCCAAAGATAGCTAGATACTGTCTATTTTACAGCATCATAGCACTCAGGCCACTGTGCAGGTATGTTTCTACTGCCATTTTACCAAAACCAGCCTCCTGGAGCTGAAGCAAATGTGTATTAGTAATAAGACAAAGCTTGTTGTCTAGTGTGAAGGCTGAGTCGAGACACCCTGAAAGTCCCCCATGGAATCTCACTAAAGAAAGGGCTAGCTAGTTCTTATCCTTTGTTCCCTTAGCATTTCTTGATGCCACACAATTGTATCCATTTGTTTATCTGATTCTCCCACAGATGTGTTTTTGCTCCCGGGATCAGTCACTGAACAGATATTTATCAGTTCCTACTATTGGAATCAGAATCAATTTTCAAGAATCATGTAATCAATTTTATGGATTTATCAATTCATCCAACAAATATTTAGTTCTCATTGAATATATGTTCTAGGCACCAGGAGCAAAAATACAACACCTACATAACTATATCAGTAGAGGCAATGTGCAACAGTAACCAAATAATAAAATGCAAATTCCAAGTAACGATACCTGTCATGGAGATAATAAATGTGACATGGAAGAGGAAGAGCAGAGGCTGGAATTTGGGAAAGTGAGGGAGGAAGCCACACAAATATCTTTGCAAAGATCCCTTCAAAAAGCAATCAGGATTGGGCTTTAGAATGTTGGAAGATGACAAAGAAGGCTTGGTGACTCTTAGGTCACATTTGTGTAAAGACATGGAAGGTACTGGTGGGTAGGAGTTCCCAGAGGCTCTGGAAAGATTTAGTGAGGCCTAGTCAACAAGAAGAACATTCCAAAGCAGAAGTAGAAGGCTATGGCAACGGATAGGAGATGAGCTGGGGTTAACACCAGGGACCCATCAGACAGTTGGTAAGAGGTGACCTGATCTGCAATGTGCTAATGAAAGAATCCAAGGGATTTATTGCCCAGTAGCCTAGATGTGGAGCAAGGGAGAAGGAAGAGTCACATTAGTCTCATCTGTCTGAATGCTGTGTGATTTTTTGCCCTGCAAATTTCCAGAAGCATGGGCATACAGAGAGATGGTAGAAGGGAATAAGAGAAGAAGAAAACTAATGTTAGGTGCTATGGATCTCTGGTAGAAAAGGATATGGGTTGAGGGGGTATCTGGAGTGAATGGAGGAGCCAACACTCAGTTGTTTTTTGTTTCTCTCTCTCTCTCCTTCTCTCTCCCTCTGTGTGTGTGTGTTAACCATTGAGGAATAGGTTGAGCAGCAACAAAAAACACAGAAATTGTAAAAAGAAGTTGTGTTCATAGTATGTGACGACTTTAAGATTTGCTATTTCAAAGGTGGAGCAGTTCTCAGGGACAGTAATTGGCAGCTGGATGTCTTAAAGGGACCTCTTACACAAGGGACAAACCAGCTCACCATGGAAGTGGCACAGAGGTGAACCGGAAGCAAGGTTCTTCAGTGAATGTAAGGGAGTGGTCAGGGAATGAGAGGGAGAAAATGTGAACTAGGAGTTTTGAAAAATGAAGGCATCTGAACATATATATGAGGGAGGAATAGCTTCGGGTTGGCTGTGTGGGGCTAAGAATCATTTTTCTTCAAGAACATGGGAGAAGGATCCATATGTCCCAGAGAATGCTTCAGAAAGCAAAAAGATAAAGATGGAAGGGAGAGTGTGTCCCTGAGTCAGTGACAAAGAGAGAGTTGTTGCCTGTGATATCTTTGGCCCCAGAGAAAAATAATAAGTTTGAGAGAATGGGTTAGTGTATAGTAATGGTCTTAAAAATGAGGTACCTAGATCAACAGTATCCGCATTACCCGGGAGCTTGTCAGAAATGGATGTTTTCAGACTCTAAATCAGACACTCCAGTGGGAAACAGTAGCTGTGTATGTAATGCTGATGTTCCTCAGGTAAGAATCGCTGATAATGGTGTGAGCACAGGGCAGCTTAGGGGAAGCATATCCAGACCTGGATATGCCCGTATGTCAAATGGGCAAGACAAAGATACCAGGCCAGTTGACATGGTTCACCTTGCGTTTCCATGTGGAATTGCATCATTCATTACTTCAGTGTGGGGCTGAGGTTGTAGGTGGATTCTGAGAAATACTAAGTGATGAATTAGGATCTCTTGTCTAGACCATCAAGGAAAGCTGCAGATGTTTACAGCTGTTCCTGTAACTAACTAAGTTTAAAAAAAAGAAAGAAAGAAAAGCAACTATTACTGGGGAATAAGAAAATTTACCTGCCAGGTGCTGCACACGCCTGTAATCCCAGCACTCAGGGAGGCAGAGCCAGGTGGATTGCTGTGAGTTTGAGGCCAGCCTGGTCTACGAAGTCAGTCCAGGATAGCCAAGACTATGCAAAGAACTCCTGTCTCCAAACAGAACAAAACAAAAAATGTTTCATTGATCACTTGACTATCTCCCATCACTACACTGCAAACGCAAATGAGGATTTCTGTCGGTTTCTCTCAGTGATGTGGTGCCTAAACATAGACACATTTCAGGAGCCATTAAGCATTGACTAAAAATCGTATCATATCCATGAATAAGTATAAAGTTACCACGGGCAGACATTATACTAAATTAAAGATTTGCATTGAATAAAAACTTTTATTCTCCTGTAATCTTGAGAAGTGCATATGACTAACCATTATTAGATGGACAGGAAAACTAAGAGCGGAAGAGTTAAATAATGTGTTCAAGGCCAATACACAAGAGCCTGAGTCTATCTGAAACTTTGATGCCTGCTCTTAGCCATACCTTTGAGTCCAATGGCCTCAGTCCAGCCCTGTTAATGTATCCCATCATCTGAGAGATCTCTGATCTCTTCTACTAACTCAACCTCCCAGTTTTGGCTATGTTGACAGGCTCCTTGCCATCTTTTCACCTGAACTTCACTTGTTCCTAACTCATGTTTATAAAAGAGAGGGAGGACTTGAGTTTGTTGAAGATAACAAGAGACTTCTGTGAAGATCAAAGCTAAGTAAAAATAATCATTTAAAATACCTTCTTTCTCAGAGCTGGTGCATTCTTGAGAAGCTCTAAAAGCTAATAAAGAAGCCTCAGTTCTCTCAATAGAGATAGGAGGAGCCAAATATGGTCATGCTCTCAGAACCAAAGCACAGGTTTTTCTGAGTATAAGATCCCATTTATTGACAGGCTTGTAATCGTACCCTTCAGTTAGATTGTCTTGGTTTTAGCGGATTTGGGGTGGAACTTGGTTTTACCCACAGGATGCAGATGTTGGCTTGGTCAGCTAAAACCAAGCGTCATCTAGCAGAGCATGCACTAAGAATCAACAGCCCTGCCCTGGCCATTTCTCAACAGAGACCACTACAAGTAGAACCTAGAATCTGACACATTATCTCTCATTGCAAGAAACATGATTTGGCATCAGTGAATCAGTCAGAGAGGAATTCTAAACCAGCCCTCTAAGCTGCAGTCTGAGTACCACTGGTTTTTCTTCCCTGGCCATTCTTGTTTCAGCAAAACACCCTCTACCTGACAAAATCAGTACAAACCAGACCTCAGAACTGGCCCTCTGTTTCTTTCTGTCCTAACTCCAGAAAAGATAGGCCCCCAGTATTAGAGCTAGTTATCCCAAGATTCTGCCTCTTACACCATAAACTACTTAAATGCCACCAAAGACTGAACATCAATGCAAAGTGGCAATGGCACACAGTTTAGAACCTTCATAGCAGACCATGTTAGCTATGTGGCCTTGAGTTGGTAACCTTGTTTGTCTCTTAATCTTATTTGTCAAGGAGAGATATGCATATATCTGCAGAGAGGGGTGTTTGGATGTAAAGTTATTAGCTTATTAAATGAATAAACCTTTAATAATAAGTAGAGATATCATGGGACTTCAGTTTCTAAATTGTTATCTTCTTTTTCTAAACAAACAAACAAACAAACAAAATCCTCATTTTAGCTACTTAAGAATTTCAACAACCAAAAAACCTAAATGTACTTCAGAAAATCATGCGCACTGCAATTGAATGTGTTGTGTGTATATTTTGTTTCTAGAGTCAGTGTAAACCAGCTTGGAGAGGGATCACTTAGAACCCCTGAAAGAAAGGGGACTCAAGCTGCACTCAAAATTAACAGTGCTATTTGCTCAGCTAACAATTGCTGGTTAGCTGTTTTCTCTGAGGGTACCAAGAAAGTAAGGCAGGACTCCTGTCACCACAACAATCAGTGTGATGTGGAGGCCGACAACGGGCAGAAGTTATATTCATTCTACCCACAAATCCTTGGGTCAATCTATAATTTACTAATATCCCTAAATCCACTTGGCATTAGCACAGGACTCTTACGCTATGGTTGACCAAGGGGGTCAAGTAGGCACACTTCTAACTCTCTTGCCTAAGAACTGAGTTCCTTCATCTGCAGAATTAACACATCCAAGGGAAAGCATTGCTCAACCTGCTCACTGGACCTTAGCTCCCAGATGTTTAGGAGATCATGCAAAAGCATCTCTTCTTTAATAGTTACAATGATAGTAACATGTGATAAAACATTCCTTGAGTTATGAAATGAAAGGAAAAAATTTGGAAGGCCATACAAAACTGTTACTGCTTTACCATGTCACCAAACTCAGTCTTAGCCATGGAAACCTTTGAGGCAGAAACATCACAGATATAAATTAAACTGAATGATTACTCATTTGGGATTTGCATAAAATTCTGGCTTCGGGTTCTGGAAATGCACAGATTCCCATGCTTACCTTTACATCAGACCTACATGGTTCTGTTTTCCAAAGTCATCTCTCCAGATTTTTCTCACGGCTCAGAAGTATTACCTGGTGGTGCCTCATTTCATCTCTGCCCCCTGTGGTCTTGGGCTTCTCTGATGCTTTTCAGAGGACCACTTAGTAGCCAGGTAAATGCTACCTACCCATATAAGGTTGTCAGTGTGTCATGGGAGCAAACTTGGACCAATCTTTAGTGGGAGCTGAACATAAATAAAATCTTTGTTTCTCCCACTGCATGGCGCAGTTGTGGTGCAGGAACTTTCTATATCCTCTCCTGCAAAATACAGCATCCCGGTTCTCATGAAGGTGTTTTAGCTTCCTAATATAATCCTTTATATTTATTCTCATTTCCTGCCTCATTGGTCTTTATCCCCAGCCCTAGTTCTCTGGGATTTCACTTTCCATTCAAGTACGAATATATGAGCTTTTGCCTCAGGTTATGGTTTTTTTTTTTTTTTTCGTAAACCTCGGAAAGACAAAAAGTATCACAGCTGAAATCGACCTTAGAGGTGTATTAGTCAAAGGCATTTCATTTATTAAGGAGAAAACTGAAACTCAGTGGCGCAGAGGTGGAGTGAATTACACCAATCCTTCTCACGCTTCGGCGACAGTGTTTTAAAATAACATCATGCACACATAAGTAAATATTTACTTCTTGTCACATTTAAATATGTGCACACACATATGTATGGCTGAGGGCTCTGTAGTGATAATCTGATCAGTGATAGATCACATCTACTGCATATGCCACAGTGGTCCCATGCTCGTATAATGGAGCTGCAGACTTCCTGTGTGCAGCAACGCTCTAGCAGTCACGAGGTTAAAACAGAGCGCATTCTCACAGGCCTGTGATCCTGATGTAAACATGTCTACTGTGTCGCCGGTCATGCAACTCACACTTCTGTGTGCCTTTCGTAATACTCATCATGATAACAGGCAACTATTATTGACTTGTGTATTTACTATCTTACGCATATTTCAGGCCATGCTCTGCCTATAAAATGCCTTATTGTAAATAATACCACGTTTCACAGTGTCTGCAGCCTCATACCTCTTCTCTCTGCCATGTCTCTTGATTGAGTCATCGCTCCTGTTTGTGTCTTAGTCTGTGGCATTCATCATGATTCTAGGAACAACACATTATGCCTTGTATATCTTACAGGCCTCACATGTTAGTAGCCTGCACCATCTAGATTTGGGTTAGTGCACTCTTTTAAAAGGAACTTTGAATTGCCTGACATAATTGTTGTCTCCGAGGCTTACTTCACCTGTCTGCTAATATAGGCCTTGTCCTGGAAGCTTCAAGCCTCCACACAATCTAATCTAGGCATACAATGATCACCTCTGAGATTTGCTGCTGAATACGTTCACCCTTTCGAGTTCTTTCTGTGCTATGGCTGGCTGGTTCAACTCAGTTGTTCCAGCTCAAACTTCTCTTTAAGCTGATAGGTTCAGTCTGGCTTCTCTCTTGGCCTCTGACTGAAATTGCTCTGCCTGGCCTCAAATTAACTCTTGAAATCTATTCTAATTTTCTGGCTTTTCATTCTCTGACTCATTCACTCTATACCTATGTCTAGTTTGTTCTCTCTTCAGCCTGTCGCAGTAAAATTCTCCCAGTAAAACTGAATTCCATGAACTGAACTGCCACAAACTCAGCTCTACTGTATTGCCTCTCAACTCACTGACTCCACCAAACTTCCTGCAAAAAACTCAGAGATCTGCATGCCTCTGTCTTCTCAGTGCTGGGATTAAGGGTGTGTACCACCAAGCCTGAACCTAAGCTTTTCTTTACCTGAAACTTGTTCTATACCTGGCTGGCCTTGAACTCAGAGGTCTGCTTGCCTCTGTCTCCTGGGATTAAAGGTGTGTCTGTATTCCAGCTGGATCACACACACCAAGAAGGTCTTTGGATGTGATCTTTTTCCAGAACAGCTATGTTGTGTTCTGAATTAAAATTCCTCTGCACACTCTTTAGAATATCTGCAAAGAGTTGAAATCCCCTAATAATGCATTTCTCAACGCACAACTGGACTTGCTCTTTCTTCCTTCCTCAGAAATAGCAGACAAGATCTACAATCTCTTCAATGGCTACACCAGCGGGAAGGAGCAGCAAACTGCCTACAACACCCTTCTGGATCTGGGTTCCCCCACTTTGCATCGAGTCCTCTACCACTATAATCAGCACTATGAAAGTTTTGGGGAGTTCACCTGGCGGTGCGAAGACGAATTAGGCCCCAGGTACTCAATGAACTGTGAAATCTCTTATAAACAGTCTGTGGAGTCTTGTGTCTGTTTCTTGGAAATTGCAGTTTCTCTGAGACATCTTAGATGTTTGGAGAACTAGTACGCATGTTTTACACAGCCCAGGCCATGCAGAATAGTTTGGAATAAGCTCTTCTCAAGCAGTTGAGTCAGGTATTCACTTCCTGAACCCTGAAAATAAGCCTTCGCTCCTGATCTTAATCGCACCAATACACAACCACAAACGCTAAATTTCCAGGTAATAAATGCTCAGTCTTGTGAAAGAAAATTAGGAGTTTTGTTAAGGAGGTTATCCTGAAACACCCAGCACACATGAACGTTCCCTATGTTACGTGGACTTTCGGATGCTCTTTCAAGAGAGTATCACAGATGAGGCTCCGTTATGGTGGCATGCTCGTCACCTTGGAACCAAGATGGTCACTTCCCAGTACACAATACACACTGTTTTTAGATTGCTGAGCCCAGATAGAGTTCCTGGAAAGTAGGGAATGAGGAGTGTGGAGAGCTATCCCTTCACACCTGTACTATTTCTTATGACCAAGTATTGTTACCTTGAGAAAGTAAGCTTTCCTAGTAATTCTGGAATTCCTAGACATGATAAACAGGTGGGTTGCATGAAATTTAACACCGTCAATGATTCAGGAACTCGTGAAAAACATGAGAATGCGAAAATGAAAGTGGAAGAAGAAGAAAAGAGAAGGGAGGATAAGGCAGAGTGGAAGGTGGAGGACAGAAGGAGATAGCGAGGTGGGGGAGCAGGAGGAGTGTGGAAGAGAGGCAAAATGAGGGGGATAGTAATGTAGTACTCTGGCCACCCCCTAGCACCAGCTCTTAAACAGTTCTTAGACTTAAGTCAACAGGTAAAGCAGTGTTCCCCCAAATCATTCCACCCCATTCATTCATCTGACACCTGCGGACAGTTACCTCCACAGTTATACATTTTCACAGAAGGCTTTTCCCATGTATTTCCTTCTCCAGTGTGTGTGTGTGTGTGTGTATGTGTGTGTGTGTGTGTGTGTGTGAATATGTAAGTAGACATGTGTGTGGACACACACATGTGGGTTGTGGGTGAAGACCGGAGGTTACCCCTGGGCATAGCTCTGCCTGTCTCCACTTCTACACATCTGGGCTCCCAAGCACATCCTTTCCCACTGCACTTGCTTTTTCCTTGATTTCTGGGAATTGCATTTGTGTCTGCATGCCAGGCACTTTGCTGAGTGAGCTTCTCTTCCAAGCTCTACTTTATTACGTTTTGAAGGAAGTATAAAATTCAGGGTATTCTTCCTGGAATAAAATGTAGCAGGATCTTGCTACATTCTGTAAGTTTTACCTGCAACTTATAAGGAATGACAGATTTACTGTTCTGGATCTATGGGAAATATGTAAGGGTCAGTTAATTTGTCTTGTCTTAGTATTTTTAAGACATAAATCCTTGCTTAGAGAGTAGCTAAACATTAAGGAATGTCCTTTCTCCTCTGTACCCCGTCTTTAGCCCTGGCCAAATTGTTGCTCACACTTGATATACTCTTCTCTAACTACCTTTCTTTCTTCCACACTTTCATTTCCTTGCTGCTTCTCGCTCCCTCTTTTCCTTCCTTTCCTTCTGTTATCTGAGATTTATTGAGTAAACATGCACTATTCTTCGTTAGGGAGCAGAAATGCCACAATTTGAATAGCACTAACATTGCATATTTCATTGTTACTTCTAAGGGAGTTTGAATCTTTAAAATTTCTCTTTTGTGAGTTGAGACTCAGAAGAAAAATTGGTTAATACGGAAAGTGAGCAGGGGAGGAAATGGGGATGTCGCTATGAAGCAAAGCCCGCTGTTGATTGGTGAACCCTCCTCTCCGGACTCTCCTCCCAGGGGTTCTCTCATGGGTAATACTGGCTTTTCACAAATACATAGTAGAAAACATTGTGTTATTCCATTAGTCCATGGAAAACAAAGTCTTGGTTTTTAATGTCGTGGATCTCAGGGAGAGCCACAGGAAAGGAAAAGTCCACCGCCTTGAGGGACATCAATACACTTTGGGGTTAATTGTGAGAACGAATAAAATGGGTCTGCGGGTACACACTTCCTGTTAGCAAACAGAAAGGATTCCCATAATTCTGCTAAATCCAATTCCATTAAAACCTGTGGAGGCCTCCAGACTGAGCTGAGGTTGCAAACAGTCCGAGGACAACAGTGTTGCCCCATTGCTAACAAAGAAGGCTGTTGACTCTGAGATGGTCAAGGGCAGACCCAAAGTAATTATTATTTAAAGAACAATAAGTAAGCAATGAAAACAGCAACAAAGACTCCATATACTAATTCAATTCGCTCTTTTGAAAGGCTACTGGGTTGTGCTCTGTCTGTCTCTGCAAGATGATGAGATGTTGCCCTCATTCCTTCTCACCCCCTCCCCCGCCCCTCTCAACTCCTCAGAAGGCTGGCTAATGATAATACACAATGGAAGGATTAAGAAGAAAGAGCCACCAAAGTCCTTAATGGTGATGACTGTTAGAAAACCTGCCTGGCCAAACTACAGAAACAGATAGGGAAAGCACAGATCATTCTTCTGAGAGGGCATTTAGTCTGGCAGGTAGAGTGTTTGAGTTCCTCTGACCTACCACTATTGGAGAAATACAAATTTCCCTTCAGTGACCTTACAATTCTCTCAGCCTCTTGACTTTGCTTTGATGCTCGATATCTTTCTTTCAACATCAGCTTCACTCTCCTTTCTCCTGTCATCTTAGGAATCCAGTGATGTCACCTCCCACTACACACACACACACACACAGAGAGAGAGAGAGAGAGAGAGAGACAGAGAGAGAGAGAGAGAGAGACCATACTTGCTGCCCAGAGGAAGAGGATTTAAACAAATGTAGTTATTCTTCTCTGAAATGTTTATTATAAATGAGGTGCCGAAAAAAAATCCTATTTTTGTAAGGAGTTGTTGATTAAAGCTGAAAAGAGAGGATTCTTCACAGGAGAAGTTTACTAGCTTACAGTTCGTAAATACTGTAAGGGGTTCTGTTTAACAAGCTTTCAACATAGCATTCTGAGTCTTTCCTGAGCTTGCCTCCATTAGGAGAATCATCACCTTAGCACCCTGGCTACTCACCTCTTTGAAGAATTGAAAAGAAATACAACTGGGTGTGTGTGGGAGGGTGGGGGGTGGAGATCCCTTGTGCTTAGAGCTAAGAGAAAAAGCCAACAATTGGCTCTCAGGCACCCTTTTTCTCTGGCGCCAGGATAAAAGGGCACGGCACTCATCCCCATGTTAGCCATTTCACCAGGCTGTGTGCCAGAGGCTCGCACATGCTGAAGAGTCCGTCTTTTCCAATGTGTGTGGTTCTGAGGCAACCTTGTTCTCTCCTTTCACTCACAGGGATTGTCAATGGCTTGGTTGCCCCTCTTACACACTTCCTTGCTTGCTTTTTCACCTGGGGTTTAGTAGCAATGGCGATGGCCTTGTGGTTTCATAAAGCAGATGAAGACCTGCAGCATGAGCTCCCCTGGAAGTTAATTAGGGGCTGTGTGCACCTGGGAGTCTGCTCCGTCTAAAGTATGCTCCCGTGTCTGTGTGAGTCAGAGCTCTATTGTCCTCAGGCGTATTGTGTTACGATTTCCTCAGCATAGGCATAATTGGTTACATCAGATACCCCTTTGATTTCACTATATTGACTGTTTTATATCAATTCAAAAATAGCCTTGAAAAGAGAGATACTCAGCCAAGCACATCTCTTGTCATTTAGTGGTGATAAATGACTGGCTTTGTAGAACACTGAGTTGATTTCTTTCAAAACGGCTACCCCCATGGTTTAAAAAGTTTTATATAACCAGTAAATATTGGTTATTTGTTTTCTCATTTTTGCGGTTTTTTTTTTCTGACTGCATTTGGTACCTCTTGTGTGTATGTGTGTGTGTGTGTGTGTGTGTGTGTGTGAGTGCACATGTGCCTGCACCCGCACCCCTTTGCAAACCTGTGTCATACCCTCATTCATTAATTCATTCCTTGGGCAGATACACATGAAGGATCTCCTGTGCTAAGTGGAAAAGATAGAATGGTCAGTTCTACCCTCTTAAAACCCTCAGTCTCTCTCTGATAGGTTTTTTTTTTCTAGATTTCCTTTTTCTGATTGTTTGTTTTCTAACAGAAGTATTCCTTCCCGTTTGATCTGTAGGAAAGCGGGTCTCATCCTTTCCCAGCTTGGGGATCTGAGCAGCTGGTGCAATGGACTCCTTCAGGAACCCAAGATAAGCTTGAGGCGTGGCTCGCTCAAATACCTGGGCTGCCGCTACAGTGAGATCAAGCCCTATGGACTGGACTGGTCTGAGCTCAGCCGGGACCTCAGGAAGACATGTGAGGATCAGACCTTGAGTGTCCCCTACAATGACTATGGGGACAGCAAAGACATCTAGCACCACGGGGCCAGGGAATAGCTGCCAAAATAAAGCAGGAGAGAAGAAGAGGGGGACATCAGGGTTGGTTTGTGGATTTTTAGACATTTTTCTAATGGAACATCCAAAGCTCCACAGGTACCTTCTAAACCAGGAAGAGAGTGACCCTTGCTCCCTGCAGGACTTGTCCAGTGTGATAATCTCCACCTGCATGCCCAGTCAACCCGCCAGCCAGTAGCTTCATGCAACAATGTTTTGTTTGGTTTTTTTTTTGTTTGTTTGTTTGTTTTTGTTTTTCTTTTCTTCGCCTTAGAAGATGATCTTGAAACTCAGTTTGGCATTCATTTGTTTCATTCACTTTTTTTTCCCTTCAAGAACTTTATCAAGAGCTCCATCCTGCTTCCTACGAAAGGCCAAAGGTGCGGGGACTTCTGCTTAATGGGTTCTGGGGACAGAAGTGATTACATGAAGCTCCACTTACCTCATGCCCCAGCTCAGGCATTTCTTAGGAAGCTCTGGAATGCTGGGAGCCAAGGCATGCCCCGAAGAAGATGATGAAGTGACCTATGTCCTTTTCTCGCAGGTTTCCTTGCAGACTCTCCTGATACTATCTGCACACCTCACAGGTGATTCTGTCATAGGTCCGTTGGTCCTGAGAGAGTGTAGATCTTCCCTCCATGTTAAACCAGGACCTCAATTTCTGGTAGATTTCTATCCTTTTTCCTAAACAACATGACCTTCAAGAAGCAGTGAAACAGCACCTGTCAAATATAGCTCCAGAGAGGGGCTCCCTGCAAGACTACTTAGCAACCACCATTACAGGAAATAAGTAGAGTTTGTTTTAAAATATTTGTATACTCCTAGACTACCATCAGAGGTCTAAGAGCCTTGATTCTGCTTGGACCTGGGTCTCTTTTCCTGGTCAGAAAGGATTTAATTGGTAGTTAGTCCGATCCAGGAAAGAGATTCTTTCTTGTCAGTGTTTCAGTGAACTAAAGATATGATCAATCTGAATAGCGTTTCTGTCTACACTCCCCTTACTAAATTTCCTTAAATATATTGTAAGTGTTGGCAGTCCTCTTCCTGATGAAAACCAGCAGAGCCCTGTCATTGTCACTGCCTGCCCACTCAGCTCTGCCAGTTACTGAAAAGCAGCAGAACCTCTGGGTAGAGCAGAGCATCTGGTGATGGCCCATAAGTACTGGGGCTCCATTTGCACTCACTGCCCAAGAATGACGTGGTGACCGAGCTAATGGGAAGGCTAGCCTTTCAAATACAACATCATTGGTCTAGGTTGACTAGCAATGGCCCAATGAACATTCAGCCAGGTTGTCTTGGCTGGAACCCGTCATGTGGAAAAACATGACATGGGTCTGGAAGCTTCAGTCACTGAGCCTTATACATGCTTTCCAATTAGAAATAATGACAGACAACATTGACTATTTGCTGTGTGATGCACACTACTATAAACGACTGAATTCTAAAAGTTCTTCTGATCTACCTTTTAGTGAGGCATGAGAAAACCAAGGCAGGGAAGTAATTCATCTTTCCCCAGGCCTCTCATCCGCTATATGCCCTGAAGGATGAGCTCACTGTCTCTAGAGCACAGGAGTTTAACCACTCTGTGTTGCCGAAAGCATGCAGCTATTGAAGCTCTAAGCTCTACAGGGAACCTTCCCAGAGAACTTCGCTTTTCTAAGGAAGGGTGTACAGATGCCCCCCAGTGCAATGAAAAGGCAAGGAGCCAAAGTACACCAACAACTTTTGGAGTCAGGGCACATTTGGTGTCCTCTGCACGGCCACACACTGACTTCCCCATGGATGGGTAGGGAGAAGATTCAATTGTAGACGAGCCTTATTCCTCCTCTTGCTTCTTTCCGGAGAAATATTGGAAACTTACCTTATACTTTTTGCTTCACAGATTCCCTAACTTTTAGAACAAAACACAACTGAAACTTGGCTGTTTCCCCTGTGACCAATGTTGGTCCTTCAGTAAAAGTGTATCCAAAGGCAAGTTGTTCACCATTGCCAGAGAAGAGGACGCTATGGGCCAGTATGGCAGTGCACGTAGCATCCCTTACTGCTGTTCTTTTTCCATTCTACTATTCAACCCTATAAGAAAATGGTGTGTCGGTTTTGAGAAGGAGGATAGTGAGGCTGCTGATGCCTTCCAGTCCTGTTGGAGATAGGACCTTGAGGGCTCAGGAGGGAAGACAAGGAATGTCGTTAAATCACTACTCTCTTAAGCACTCCCGCCCTATTCTGATTTTACTCCAGGCATACTCTCTTCTACCTTTATGCCCTGTTCGCTGAAGCTTTCCCATCTCCTACACATATCCTTTATCTTCCATCTTTCCCCCTCTCTTCTCCTTGACTGCCTTATTCATTCATTGTACTCTTGGGTTCTCTTCTCTTCAGATGTGTGTGCCTATATACACACCCTCACTCCCAAGCACACATACACAACCCCTATGACTGGTGCAATGGGCTTTTATGTTAAAAAGTCCAACATAATTGGGTTAGGGGTGGTCTTGAGATGGTTATACATGTGGCTGGAGGACTTTTGCTCTCAGAAAGATACAAATCACACCCTGCCAATAATTTTCAGTTCTTGCCTGAAGGAACTGTCTAAAAGGCTAATGCAATTGAGCCAGTATTAAACCTCATTTCCAAGCTGCCAAACAGGTCTTAAGGGAGCCACTTCAGTCCACCTAAACACTTGCAGTTCTGTGTCCAGCTGAGACCTCTGTGTTTCATCTTGAATGTGCACAAACTACTGTATAGCATCAGACCCTTAACTGAATGTGCAATTGTTTCTCTTGAAGTTTGGTCCATTTGTTCTTTTTAATTAACTGCACTCCTTGATATTCAAATGTTCTATTAAAATTAATTGTGAAAAACACTCCACTACTGTAGAAGGAAGAGACAATATAATACGACCAACTTCAACTATACCAGTGTTGTTTAAGAGAATTATTGTACGATTATGAGAAATGAAGTAATCGACTAAATAATAAAGAACGCTGTCGTAAGTGTTGAGTGTGTGGATATTACCTTGTGTCTCCTCATAAACTGAGTGATCACAGCGACCCACTGGTGAATTAAAATTTTAAATGTTATAATTTTGGTTCCAAATACCTAGGCTTTGAAGTCATCATCTTAACTAGAAACAAAAGTTGGTTTCTACCTACTTTTATTTGGCAGTGATTTTCATCCTCTATCCCTTCCTCCAAGTAAGCAGTAAGTGGACTGTCTTTGCAGCATATCCACTGTATTCTAGCCACAGAGAGATACAAGCTTGACCTGTCAAAGCATGGCCTTCCACAATGAATACATCACTACAGGGAGAAAGTAGACTGATACAAAGCACAAAATGGGAGAAGAGGAGCTGAAGTTCAGACCTTGTACATCTAAGAAAAGTGTTGCCAAAGGCTATCCCTAACCCACTCTTGTGCTTTGCAAAGGCCTTTGGGATTAGCTGGATGTTAGGAAATATCTCCTGGTGAATAACATTACATGGCTTCCCCCCCCCCCCCACTGTACAATGTGTGTGTGTGGGGGAAACTCTAGATGTTTCTTGTCTGCCACCAAAACATGATTCACTTTAACTCCATCAATAATCAAAGGTTAAGAGTCTGGGCTTAATATATCCTCTGAAAAGCAATGATCAAAGCCTTCAGCCCTGCCCAGGCAGGCATGATGAAAAGAAGGTTCAGGGTGTGGCAGCGTTTTGGCCACAAACTCTCCACATCCCTTCCATATAAAAGTGTGTTTCTCCGCTTCTCCCCTCAAGTCTGCACAGGTTTATGGCTGTTCTGATCAATAGTTTATGATTAATGTATAAGTCATAAACTGTCACTTCCGAGTCAAAGAGGCTTTGGGTTTTGTCCTGCTCTGGAGCTGATATGCTTGGAGCAGTCAGCTTTCCCATAAGAAATCCAAGACTTTGAGGTAGAGGATAGTTAGCAGGGAGGCATGCTTGCTCTTCTCATAGAGGATCTGGGCTCAGCTTCCAGCATCCACATAGCAGCTCACAAGGCATCCAGAACTCCAGTTTCAGGGGATTTGACAATCTCTTCTGGCCTCTGCAGGCACCACACAACCATATACATATATGCAGGTAAAGCATTCTTACACATAAAATAAATATTTTTTAAATGGAAGAAATCCAAGTCTGCTACCCTTCCTTTAACTCGGGGATGCGAGGGTATATCTTGGTTCTTGGTCCACAGTTTCCCCATAGGGAAATTCTTCTGTGAACACACAAATGAGGCAGTCTGATAACCTTAAGACTAGTCCCTCCACTGCCACTGAAGATCATGTCTAAGCCTGCTGAGGCTGGAGTTTGTGTTGTTGTCTGTGGCACGTATCACCACCTACCACCAAGAGCCACATGGTTGTTGGGATGTCCATGGTTTGTGTTGCAGCCTAAAGACATGTTGATGTCCAGGGGCCATGCTGCTGTGGGGTTGGGGGAGGGCGGGCATCTTGATGTGAGTATCCTGCACTGCCACCTGAAGCTATGATGATGCCTGTGTTCTGGGCTGCCTCTGAGGGCCTTGTACGGGTCTGTTAGGCCTACTGCAGCCAGGGGACATGTTCATTGTCTGTCTTGTCACTAGAAACCATGTAGAAGTCCATGATCCTGCTCCTGCTGAGTGTGAAGAGCAAAGGAGCTAATTTTGCAGTGATATTGATGATTACAGTTGAGAAAGAGGGACATGGAAAGCTTTTGTGACAACCCCTACCGTCACCCTCACACCCATTTCCCCAAAGGTTGCAGCCTAAACAAGAAGCCATTGTAGAGAACTCTTAAAAAGTGTGATAAAGATCCTGAGGTTAGCTCTTGACAATTGATAGCTTCTGTTGGGATGAGGGAGGAGAATGATTCAGTTCTCTTAAAGGTGCAGGCAACTGAGAGTTTGACCATGCTCCTGAGAGTATATAGATAATACAAATTGGACTTTATTTTATTTTTATCTTTATAGTTTTATTTTTGAAGGGGGAGGTCACAAGAGTGGGGAACAGACATGGAAGGACTGGGAAATGTGTATACATGCGGTGACACTCCCAAAGAATCAATAAAACTATCATATTGGAAAAAAAAAGGACTAGTGTCCCTACCCACTGCACAGGAGCAACAACTTCTGTCAAAGTATGAGGAGTAGTAACAGCCAAAAGCACACTCACAGATGAGAGACGGTAAGGGCAGCTTGCAGAGACTGCTGGGACTTGGGTCATGGTGGCATCAAGTTGGGAGAGTTTAGATATGTATTTTTTCTTTTTTATTATTCTTATTTTTCATAATTTATTCATTATATATCCCAATTAAAGCCCTCTCTCTCCACTCCTCCCAGTCTAACCATCCCTCCCTGTTCCCCCAACCCCTTCCCCTAGTCCACTTGAAAAGGGGAGCTCTCCTCTTCTGCCATCTGCCCATAGCTTATCAAGTCTCAACAGGACTGCCTGGATCCTCTCCCTCTGTGGCCTGGCAAGGCTGTAAAACCTGGGAGCCAGTGATCAAAGATCAGGCAACTGAGTTCGTGACAGAGGCAGCCCCTGCTCCCCTCACTCACTTGTGAACTCCATACGGTGGTGATTGTCTAGAGCACAAGATTGGACCCATCAGCATTTCACTGTAGATGGTCAGGGCTTCCATGTGGCCTCATTCTTCTGGGAGATTCTGTTGACAGCTTCATTGATGATTGCCGGGCAGCCATTTTCTTTAGTGATGTAGTGATGATAAGCTTCTAGTAAATAACCTCTCACACATCTACACGTATGCAAACAACTCTTATTAGACTCACTGGATCACACACTAAACAAAGACATGATGGTAGGAGGGGCTTCTTGTTAGGAAGAACAAAGGTGGGAGATGCAAGGGATGAGAAAGAGGAATGGAGAATGAAATGGTTAAAATCCATTATATATATATGTCATTATATGTATATATATATATGTCATTATATGTATATATGCATGAATGAATGAATATATGTATGTATGAAAGTGTGTCAAGATTTAAAAGAAAAACTTTCAGGAGTCATAGCCAATTTTAGCAGTCTAAGCATATTTTCACTTCTTGTTTTTCTTCCTTTTATTTTTTTCATTCACAAAGCTACAGAATTATTATTCAAGCTCTGTATGTACCTTTGTGGATCTTTTGGGGCTGTTTTCTCCTCACGCATCCAGAGTCCTGTCAAGATGTGGATAAAAACTCAGGGTATAAACACTTTCAGCAAAGCAGGGACTAAGACATAGACCCAGAATCCAGTCCTGGTTTTGATAAACTCAGCTACTAACCCTGTTTCCACCATGAGCTCCAATAGTATTGCTATTTCTTCTGAAAGAATTAATTAGTAGTTCCATTTCAACTAAAGCCTCAACATTGTATAGAAATTACTCTCGGTTCACTTGGGGAATCTGGGATTTGGTTTGTGTCTGTACTAATCCAAATTGAGGGGGGAAAACACATCATTTTTTTTTCAGGAGTTTTGCAACATGCGTGCTGCAATTAGCTGATTCACTTACAGATAGACAGGTTTTGACATCATATTTCTTTACCCAAACTAACTTTTGTTAAAGTCTATGATATACTCACCCACATGGGGTACAAATTAGTGTAATTCGTTCCTTACTACCTTTCCTATGAAGAAAAGCCTAGTTGTACCCTGTGCCTCATAAGGGATAGTTCCTTTGTTTTGAATGATTAAAATGTCAAGAGACCCTGAGGCTGTTGTCCAAATAGTCACACACTGTTCTCTGACTTGCCTACCAGACAAGAAACAACCTCAAACCATGTCCTTGTGGTATCCCAGGACTCAGCATTATTCACACAGATGAAACCAAGGTCAGACAAGTCCCATGTGCCCTCAACATCCAATAAATCTCTTTTGAAATCATTGCTCTCTTCTTCACCACACAGAATGGACTCTTAATAATGACAGTTTTAGACTCTCTCATCATCGCCCTCCACTGGAACATGGGATGTACTTTCAGAAGCTTAGAGGACAGGCAGGGACAGCAAGCTGTGATGCTTCCCCCTTCCTTTGCCCTGGATGGTGTCTCCAGCTCTTCTTAGGTGGCCTCTGTCTCTTCTATGTGTCTCCTGTGTCTGCAAGGTAGGAGCATCTCTTGACGATGCCATACCTAAGGTCGTCTTTCAACCCTTGCATTTCCTTTCCAGTAGTCCTGCCTTTCTAGTTGCTGTCACATTTCAAACATCCTCTCTGAAATGACCTATGACAATTTCTGTTTCCCTGTCTGGATCTTAACTATCACATATGTTATTGTAAGAATTATTTACATAGTGTTTGACATATGACTTCTGAAAGTGCTTATGTTCTTGGAGACTGCCTTGAAGGTTGAGTTTTGATGACAGAAGAGTTTAGTTTTGCTTAAACTCTAAAGCTGATTGTAGGGATAACAAAGAAGTTTTTAGTTCAGCAACAAATTTGATCAAGAGGTTGATCGGGCATGTGAACTGCCTCTTGATCAATTTGCTTGAAGAGCATTCAGATCACAAATATTAGTGCCTGGCCAAGAAAAGTGAAATCTACTTATCCCTGAAAAGAGTATGGAGATGGTGACTCATAAGATATATGAATACCTACCATAATTACAGGAACAGAACAGGCAAAGAGTATGTAAAATTGTAAATACACATATTTGGTAAATCTCTCCTGACAAAGCTAAAGTAAACACAATTTCATTGTTCTTTGATAATGGAAATAGAATGAGAGCAAATAACTCACTTCTGAAATCTTTTGGTCTCACTGATACATGATGAAAGCCTCAGAATTCGACTTATGTGTTTTGAAAGGCCGCTTTCATTTCTAAAACTGAATGTTAAGGCATATAAATAGTAGGGGTTTACTATCATAAATATCAGAAAACAAAGCATTTCAAAAACTCCATTTTTGATACTTGAGCAATACATCAGTTAAACTCAGGCTTAGGTCTCAACAGCAAGAATTTAGTGTAAGGAATTGGTTAAAATATGAGAGGCAGAGAAGCAAAGCAGGACTATTAGAGACAATGAGTAGTCATAGTAACTACAGGAAACAGCACTATCCATTTGGCTGGAAACCAAGGGAAGGTGTGGATGTTTGAGAAACTAGAGCCCCTTAAGGAAGAAAGACAATTCATTAGTGCTGAAACTACTCTCGAGAGTGATGAGGCTGATTTATTAAGAACCCAGGTAACAGGGACTGAACATATTGCTGTTTCCATGTAAAGAGGTAAGATATGCTGACTGACAGGCCAGGTTAGTCGAATTCCCTCCTCTTCCTTCCAGTGTCCTGCTAATGTGCCCGTTGAATAAAACCTAACCTGTGACTGACTATCAAAAAGGAATCAAAGCTTGCAGCATTTCAACAGCAGCATTATGGAGCTTGAAAAAAAAAATGAATCAAGACACTATAGCTTACTAACTACTATAAGCATCTTGAAGATCGCATGAGACAACACCTTTGAAGGTACATGGCACAATGCTGGAAGCATGCCAAATATTCAATAATGTTGGTGCTCTGGAGTCCCATTCAGTGTTTGCTGGGATTCAAACTGGTTCAAAATTTCCTGGGTGCCTTCTCTTGACAACATGGTTGGGCAGCACAAAAATATGTTCCAAGTTCACATTATGTATCCTTTTTATGTGCCAAAGGTTCTATTCAAATGTTGACACTGAGGTTCCTTGAAGAAGTTTTAGCATTCTGCACAAAAGCATTTTTAAAAAATAATTTTTAAGATTATAATATAATTACAATATTTCCTCCATCAATCCAAAACTTTCTGTTTACCCCACTCTGGCTCTTTCACTTTCATGACCTCTTTTTAGTTAGCCATTGTTGCATGCATGCATGCCTGTGTGGATGCCTGTGTGTGTGTGCATTATCCCTAAATACATAAAGCATCTTTTAGTCTTATGTTAGATGTATTATTTAATCACCTATCAATTTATCAGCACCATAGAGGCACTTTTATCTTGTCTCATTCTCCCAACAACACTACAAACATGTAACCACGACTATCTATATTTTACATATGAGAATACTTATAATTCATGTTACTTTTCCAATGTAATAGGGCTTTTAAGCATATCAGTCTGTAATGCTGCCATGAGTTCACGCACACACACATTAGTGTGTATATGTATACATATATGTATGTATGTGTATATTTTTTCCTTCTATATGTGTTCTACGTGATGAGAAAGAACTAAACTGACAGTGAAATTTGATTGGACTGAGTCTTTTGTTTGGTATTTGGTTTTGTTTAGGAAGAATGGGAGGAGACACTACTTTACAAGCAGCAAAACTTAGAATCTTCCAAAAGAACCAAATGCACTAATCTTTATACCTTTACGTCTTCCTGTTACCTCCAGATTTTTATCCCAGTGCATTACTGCCATGGAAAAGGACCAATAATGCAGCATTGTCAAGTTTCTTGGTAATAGGTATTTACTGAAAATAGGAAAGTCCAGAGCTCCTCATGTCTCTGGTTTCACTGAGTTTCGACCTGTTCTGACTTGAGAGTCAAGGTACATCATCCAACATCCATACTCTCCATCCAGGCCATATTTGCACAAAAATCAACCCAGCTGCTTGTAAGTCTATTCACCAATTGAGCAAAAGTAGTCTAGCATCCCCATTTTGATAATCTTATGTGTACATCATGAGGATCTCTGTCTATAGCTCAGTTGTACTTCAGACCTCCAACCTTCCAAACAGTCTTACTTTGGGGCATTGGACAAGGAAAGATGCTTTAATCCCCGTCCTGTACCCTCTGTGTCCCTTGGCAACTAATAAGGGATTGGAGGATACCCACAACAGAGGTGTTGGTGATGGAGCTGACTGGAGTGAGGCAAAGAGGAGGGGACATGAAGAAAGGGTATTTGGTTGCTATGGGAAAGCAGCAAACACTTAGAGGAAGAGGGTGTGGCCCAGGATTTAATGAAGTGCCATTGGGTTTGATCAGCAACTGGAATGTCTGAGCTTAGCTGTACTCCTTCCCGCAGAGCTTGGGGCCAGGCCACGAAAAGGAACTGCCTGTACCTCTCTGGAATGCTCAGGATGAAGACAGGAGTGGAAAAGGCAAGCAGGCCTCCCAGGTGTGGATTTTCCTACTGCTGGCCACAGAAGGGAGACCTCCCCGAAGAAATCTGGAAAACTCTTCAAAGAGCCAAAAGAGACCCGATGGATAAATTATTTCTTTCCCCCAAACTCTGAATTCGATATTTTTTTGGAAAGTGAGGAGACACTTTGAAAGTCTTTTTCTGCAGAAGTCCACCTCTGTTGGTCTCTTTACTTCCTTCCCTCTGGAAAACTGTATTCCCACCACAGTGGGAACAGACCTACCATCTGAAGATCCTCACAGTTTGATCAAAAAGAAGATGTATATTAGCAACAAGAATGTAAATGGTACTGGGTAGAAACATCGAGAAAGAAAGGCTACAAATATAGAGAGGGACTAAGGCTGGCATGATATAAAGAACTTGAATTAAAGAATATAAGAAAGGTTCACAGTCAAGATAAAGTTATGTATTAGAAGCCCGGTGGTCAGAGGAAGCACCACTGCTAGGAAGTGTGTGGAAGACCTAAGGAGAACAAAACAGTTGACATGTACATATGTGCAAATGTGCATGAGCCTAAGAGAGTCTAACAGATGACCAGAATTTGACCTCACTTTCACTTCAGTTCTTGCCACCTCATATTCCTTTACTACACTCAACCCTTTTCCGTTTGGTTTCATCTAACACTTGGCCTTAAGATCTTGCAAAAGCTATAGCATGAGTAGAAACTAAAATTCAAAATGACATTTTGAGTTCATCTGAAATGCTCTTCGGATGGTGTAGGACACTTCCTTAAAATAAAGGACAGAAATTGCTTCTTTAATAAGTATTAACAGGTATCTATTGCCAATAAA
The DNA here is from genome assembly GCA_028658305.1 of Pachyuromys duprasi. NCBI lineage: Eukaryota > Metazoa > Chordata > Mammalia > Rodentia > Muridae > Pachyuromys > Pachyuromys duprasi. The sequence continues at coordinate 32,158,616 of CM053759.1, read as the reverse complement.
GTCTTTATGGAATTGCAACTGTAGCAGGAGAAAGGCTCTTATCAGACGTTTTATGTGACAGATGCAATCAAGACTTGTTTTTATACAACCCAGATGAATGTTCACAACAGGCCAACACATTTCCACTCACTCCTCAGTTGATCCATCAGCCTTAGAAGCGTCAGTCATCCTGCTCAAGGCCACCCTGAGCTCAGAGGACAAACAAGGTCTTCATCCCAAAGCCTGTATTCTATGAATGAGCACACTTGAATTCAGGATGTCTACTAAAGATTACTTTTAGGGAGTCAAGGACGAAAAAGTACAGATGCCGTGGCAGCAGTGGGGATATTTATAACTAGAGAAATATCTGCTACTCTTTCTGCCCAAGCCATGTCCTTGCTTCTCTTCACTTTACAAGGCCAGTTGTTTAACACTAAAAGTATCTGTGAGCAAGGGTTGTTCATTAATGGATGCTGTCTAGAGAAAGAGAAGGGGCAGGCTCTGTCACTGGAGTGCCCTTCTGAAATGCCTTGTCAATTACAATGTCTTCTTGACATAGCTTTTTGTAAAAGTTGTTTCTCATTTGATACTTGGAATTAAGATCACATTCTAATGATTTAACCTGAGACTCAAACTGGAGCACGCCATGGATTTAGATGAAATTAAACTTAAAACACAGTACCAAACTCATAGAACACTTAATGGTGTGCCATTTATATGAGTATTAAAGAAGCAAAGATAATTCCAATTAGTTTATTAGAATAACATACACTATAGGCAAAATAAAATACATAGAGATTAAAAATATTGCCACTCACTACTCCCACCATTCTACAAGTGTGTTTCTTCTTGTGCCATAGATATTTCTGTTAACCTACAGTAATATACTCATGATAACAATGTGTGAAAGCTGCCAGGCTGCTGCATAGACTGTAAATCCTACCAGATCAACAGTTGATAATTCCTTTCCCTACACCCTGTTCTCCACTCTTGTAGCTGAGATGAACATGTATTTGTGTTACCTGGGCCAAAGCATGCTTGTTTCCATGTCATCACAAATGAAGAGCTGCAACAGTATTAGGGTTACTGACCAATGAGTCATCTCCATACTATGCAGTTAAACCCCACAGTGTTCTGTGCTAACTTTATGCTAACATCACTGGTTGAGATATTAATTTTTTTATTATTTTTTATTTATTGTTTATTACAACTTACTTACTTTGTATTCTGGCTGTGGTCCCCTTCCTCTCCTCTTCCCAATCCCATCCTCTTCTCCCTCTATGCCTCTCCCCTAGTCCACTGATAGGAGAGGTCCTCCTCCCCTTCCATCTGACCCTAGCCTATCAGGTCTCATCAGGACTGGCTGCATTGTCTTCCTCTGTGGCCTGGCAAGGCTGCACTCCCCAGGGGAGGTGATCAGAGAGCCTGTCACTGAATTCATGTCAGAGACAGTCCCTGGTTCCCCTTCGAAGCAGAGGCTGAGACTCTTAGCCAAACTTTGGGCAATGCATGGAATTTTATGAAAGATAGAGAGACCTAGAGGGGACAGGTGCTACAAAGGAAATCAACAGAGCCAAAAAACAAAACCAAAAAAACTGGGCCCTGGGGGCCCTGCAGAAACTGATATCCCAACCAAGGACCATGCATGAAGAGGACCTAAAACCCCTGCTCAGATGTAGCACATAGACTCAGTCTCCCTCAGGTTCCCTAGTAAGGGGAGCTATTAAATTTTTAAAGGATTTATTTATTTAGACAATATTCTACCTGAATGTATTCCTGCACTCCAGAAGAGGGCACCAGATCTCATTATAGATGATTCCATTGGTGCTGGAAATTGAACTCAGGACCTTTCAAAGAACAGCCAGTGCTCTTAACCTCTGAGCCATCACTTCAGCCCTGGTTGAGCTTTCCTTAAAGAGAGAGTCATGCATGTGGCTCAAATTTACCCTGTCCTTCTTACTCCAACTCCAAATATGCAAATAACACATCTGATTTTCCTTTAGTCTCTCATCTGTAAAATGAGCGTTTGGTGATGGATTCAGCACAGTTCATTGTTCCACTGGGCAGGACACCACTGAAGGCAAATCAAGAGATCCTAAAAGGAATGATAGTGTTTCTAGAGCTGTCATGTAGAGGAGTAAGACATGTGCTACCCGGTATTGCCTGCTCAGGGAGGTGAATGCATTTGGAAATGTATTGTTTGCTGACTGGAATTTGAAGTAGAGGTCTCTGATACTGGTTTGCCTTTTACTTGAATGGAGAGATTTATTCTTTAAATTCTCACAAAGATATCAAAAAAGCTTAGTAGATCTCTAACTTCATCAGCCATCAAAGAGTTCACAGTTGAGTACTGCATAAAGCTAAAAAAAAAAAACCAGTCAAATATACTTATTATTTAGAGAACCGGAAGGGACCATAAAAAAATTAAAACCTCATCAAATAGCAGTGTGCTGGTTATTTTGTTGTTGTTCTCAATTTGGCACACACTAGAGTCATCTGGGGAGAAAATAAAAAGAAATATCAACTGAAGAAATTCTTCCATCTGATTGGTCAGCAGGCAAAATGCCCCATAGGACATTTTCTTGATTAATTATTGATGGTTATTGGGGTTATTGTTCTTAGGCAGATAGACCTGGGTTGTATAAAACTGCAAGCCGTGGAGGATGCCATGGCCAAGGATGCCATGGAGAGTGAGTCAGGTAAGCAGCATTTCATGGCCTTGCTTTAGTTATCTCCAGATTCCTCTCGGGTTCCTGTCCTGACTTCCTTTCATGAGAAACTGTAAGCTTTAAGGTGAAATAAACCCTTCCCTCCTCATGTCGCTTTTGGGTATAGTTTTGGATAATGACACAGAAAGCAGACCACGGCAAGAAAGATGAGGCAAAGCTTCATGGAACAAGGCTTGTGAGAAACAGCAGAGGAAGGAAACACGAGGAGGAAATGAGTCCAGGACAGAGAATGGCTGAGCACTACAGTGGAAGTCCCAGACACTAGTGGAGCACCTGGTCAATGGAGTGGCAGAATATTTGTTTAGAAGCAGTGAGAGTTGAGGGTCAAAGGTTATCTGCGATTTGAGAGACTAATTTAACATTATATATAGTCTGTAATTTAAGATTACTGATAGTCTATAAAGAGGTAAAGGACTCTCTCCTTGAGCAATAGTGACTCTACGGGACTGTATTTTAATGATGATGATGTGGACTGGGTGTGCCTGAACAAAATGTCTGAAGAAGAAGCAGGGAAGTACAACCTGCTTAGAGATGTCACCACACCTGTTCCAGAAGTGATGATACCAGTACAAAGCCAGAACAAGAGTAGGAGGCTCAGAAGAGAGATGACAGATATGAAAAGAAGTAGTGAAGCTTTATTATGTATAAGCATGACTTGTAAGTATAAGGAAAACAATATAGGAAGGAAATTCCCTCTTCATGAAAGACAGGTTCATTCTCACGGCTAAGGGGATGCTACAGGATCACTTTCATTCATCTACATCTCTTACTTCTCTAAACTGTCTCCATCCCTCATTGTACTCCATCTGGCTGACTTCCTTTTTCTTCTCCACACAGAGGAAGTGCTCTTTCATCCCATGCCTGCTGTTTTCTGTACTAGGTTCATTGTCCCCTTAGTATTCACTTGGCTTGACCACTCATTCTTTTTACATCTTCAAATAGGGTTTGTGTACCCTCCCTCTAGCCCTGGCACATTACCCTCTTGGCACACTTCACTGTCTTCATAGTGTTCTTCCTCTGAATGAAATGGTTGCCCTCCCACTGCTTCTGGACAAATACCCTACGGTTCTGTTCATATCCCATCAATGCCTGCAACTTCCACTGTAGTGCTCAGCCTATTCCTTCACCTTGACCGCTTCCTCCTGCTTCCACATGTTCATTCCTCAAGTGCATATCATAAGTCCCATTTCATGAAAACTCATTCTATTTGATGAAGTGTGTTGTTTCTATGATCCCTTCCTGACCTCACTCTAAATGATGCTGTCTCCTTCAGCTGCTTGCTAAGCTCTTGACGACAGAAACGTGATCCCTGCGTATGTTTTTCCCTTCCTCACCAGTTTATTCTAGCATCCAGCACATCACAGGTATTCGGCAAAACACATTGAATACAGCAATGATATTCTCAGCAATGTTATAAACACCGGTTCTCTTAAGCCAGGGAAGGCTATAATACAAAATACACAGCATGGGGAGACAGTGAGTGTTATAATCCTAGACTGACTCAGAATGAGGTAGGACAGACTCTCTGATGGGAATGTCAGAGTGAAGAATAGGGTCTCTGGGGTTACTTTCAGGTGTGAGAACCCACGAAACTGATCACTGCTCTAGGAATATGGCTTCTAAGGAAATGGAGTACCCTAGAATAGCAGAGTTGGTTAATACACAGACTGTTGAAACAGACTACTGAGTCCAGTTGTGGCTTTGCCAATTGCTAGTTGGGCAGCCTTGGTCTATCTGTACCTATCTGAGTAGGTCTCATGTCTTATTTATGCTAGGTGTTTTCATTACACTCCTGGTGCCCCTGCCCCCTTATCTAGTAAAAATTATATAAAGGTATTGTAGGAAAGATAGCTCAGCACAAGACCTGTGTTTGCTTTTTAGCTTATCGTGGGAGGCTTGCTGATGTTCATTCATTACATTTCTCCCAAAACTGTAACAATATATGTACATAAAGCTATATCTGTATACATGTATAAAACATATGTATAGTGTTATATATGACATATTTATTAAAAAACTTTCTGTGTACAAAATACCCTTATAGCAGCCATGTTTAAATCATGTTACATGATTTAAAAACCTCACGCCCAGGGCCCAAGATGTAACACAGTGTAATTAACAAAATGCCAGAACTACAAAAGTGAAACCTTTGTTTTGCTGGGATACTTGATGCTAGTTGGCTGGAGGTGAGAAATTAGTGGTGATAAAAAAAGAAAAGAAAAGAAATAAAAAAAAAAGAGAACAGCATCACTGAGGTGAAATCTGGGAAGCGTTTCCTGAGAGTCAGCACTGAGAAGTGGTGTTCCAGCAGTAGCCACAGCTGTACCTCATGTTAGCTGCCGAACTTGGCAGTGTAACAGTCACTCAGGTGGCACTGGTTTTGAAGGCACGAAGGGTCATGGAGGGCAGCTGAGACCTGGCACTGTGAGAGGCCAAGAGAGACCACTGGTGAAGGAAACAGTTGAAGGCCCAGGACTGAAGGGGTCACGCAGAGAAGTTGAGGCTTGGCACCATGAAGGGAGCCCACCACAGACTATTGGTGAAAGTGCATCCCCGCTGCAGTAAGGGAGCCCTGCCTGTTTGGAGATGCCGCAGGAGGGACGCTGAGAACAGCAGCTGCAGTAGAGCAGAACCAGCTGAGGTTAGAGGACCAGCTGTGTGTTGCAGAGGGTCTGACTGGAGACGCGACCACGCCTGCTCCAGGAGCTCAGGTCCTGAGTGCATCCCAGACACTGAACATTGACTTGTTTACATTTTTGGAGTTTGGTTTTGCTTTGATTTTATTGTGACTGTGGCCTAGTTCTTTACTCTTGAATTAGGGAAGTATTTAATTAATTGATTGATTTTTTTTATTTTTATTTTGCAGAAGCCTTCAGTTGAGAGACTTTTAATTTTAAAAGACTTTGGATTTTAAAAGACATTTGCTACTTTAAAGAGACTGAACTTTAGTGCGTTTGAATCTGTGAAAACTTTAGGACTTTCCAAGTTCTATTTTTAATGTAAATCTTGAGGATGAATGAGAAAGAAAAGCGGCTTAATGGTCATGTGTTTGTGTATCAACTTGACTGGGTCAATTTTCAGTTGTCAACTCAGTACATGCTAAAGTCATCTGAGAAGAGGAAACCTTAGTTTAAAAAATACTTCCATAAGATCAGGTTGTAGGCAAGCCTATTAGGCATTTAGTATGACCTGGAGAGGACAGGCGCTCCCCATGGACCAAATATATCTGGGCTCAGGGGTCTTTTCTGAGACTGTTTCTCCAACCAAGGACCATGCATGGATATAACCTAGAACCCCTGCCCAGATGGAGCCCATGGCAGCTCAGTATCCAAGTGAGTTCCCTAGTTAGGGGAACAGGGACTGTCACTGACATAACTCAATGGCTGGCTCTTTAACCTCCCCCCCCTCTGCCCCCCCCCCCTGAGGGAGGAGCAGTCTTGTTAGGCCACAGAGGAGGACATCGCAGCCAGTCCTGATGAGACCTGATAAGCTAGGGTCAGATGGAAGGGGAGGAGGACCTCACCTAGCAGCAGACTTAGAGAGGGGGCAGGGAGGAGATGAGGGAGGGAAGGTGTGATCAGGAGGGAATGAGGGAGGGGCTACAGCTGGGATACAAAGTGAATAAACTGTAACTAATATAAAAATTTTTAATTAATTTTTTTTAAATTAGAGATATAGATGGGGGAGACCCAAGCTCATTGTGGGTGGTGCCATCCCTGGACTGGTGGTTCTGGGTTGTATAAGAAAGCAGGCTGAACACACTGTGGGGAGCAAGCCATTAAGCAGCACCCCTCATGGCCTCTGTATCTGCTCCTGCCTCTAGGTAGCAGCCCTACTTGAATTCCTCTCCTGAACTCAGTAATAGATTATACTGTGGACATGTAAGCCAAAAAAAGCTCCCGCCCCCCACCTTCTTTTGCTCATGATGCTTCATCATTGCAATAGTAACCCTAATTAAGGCAAGCACTAGCAAATATAAAACAGAACAGCACACCTAGAATATATAAAAAGCAAATTGAGTGATATGTGGAACATTGTACAATTGTGTATAACAGTAAGTTATCCACTAGATACATATATAGCTGCTCACAATTAAATAATTGGAATAAAGTAATGTACAGGGTTAATTTCTTCTCTCTCATTTGTCATATGTCATACACCACATAGCAAGATGTATGTGGTGGCTGATACATTGAATAATGCAAGCATAGAACGTTATAAAAGTCCACATTGGTCAGGGTTATTCTATAAAACAAATATATTAAGTGATTCAATCACTTGTCTTTTGAAGAAAATAATCAGCATTTTACCTAACTAGTGTAATTTTCTAGGTAGGTTCCAACTGCATTTTCAAATATGATTTTACAGCTCTGAAGGATTGCCCTTTAGCCTCTCTCCTTCTCAGAGCTGTGCTTTATCATGATTACCCTAGAAATCCAAGGTACTTCTCCCTGGATCAATGAGCTAGAACATCCCCTGGCCCAACTACTTGGGTGCCACCATATGCTCTGTCTCCTAAGCAAATAACTAATGATGCTACATATCCCAAGCAGCTTTTAAAATCAGACTCATGGAGCGCTTGAAGATTTGGAGGTCTTCAGAATTCACATAGAGCCAGTTTCCTGGGCTTCTATACATTGCCACTTCTAAAACACTAGACTGCCCTCACCATGGCCAGCACACACCCCTCAGTCCCTGCCTGCCTGACACTGATGGGCATTTAGGAGACTGATGCTCAGAAAGAGTTGAGTCAGTAACTAGATATTTATCTAGTGAGTGTTGCAGCCAGAATTCAAGATTTCTGTTTGCCAGGCTTTTTCATCCTTGCAATTCTGTCTCTGGGCCATAAGAAAATCATTTTTGCCCCTGGCTTTTCTAGGACAGAATCTCAGTTAAAGTGGAAAACATATGAGCAGTGTTTCCCAGTGTGAAGAACACTTGGATGTTTGCATGGCTATTGATAGATCACTAACAATTTGGTTTGCCCTTTAGAAAACACCCAGCTGTATGTAAGTTCTGATATCAGGGCATTTTCTAATTTTGACAGTTTCTGTGAGATTAAAATATTTTACTTGTATGTATGTAAATATTTAAAGGCAATACCTAGTGGAGAAAAAAGACAAATTGATACATGATGTGTAATCATTACACCAACACTCTCTTTATTTGTTTTTATTTGTATTCAAATAAATGACTTTTATGTGGACAAGGACAAAGAAAAGGAAGTTTGACTATATTAAATTATCCCTACAAGAAAATTTGATTGGAAAAACATTAGCAAATTGCAGTTCCTCAGAACTATCTTACAGAGCTTAGAAGTTTTTAAAATATTCATTGGGAACATGACAAAGATTAGACTGGCAGAGTTTTTCCAAGAATGTACTCCACCATTGTCACATGAGCCCTTACTAACATTTAGCAACATAACCTAAATTTGGAACAGAGGATCAGAAAAACAAAAACAAAAACAAAATGATCCCCAGTAAGGAAGTTAATGAAGCCGACCAGTTTGCTGACCACCAGCCTGGATTCTGATAGAATAACGTAAACCTGATAGACTAGAATATAAATATGTACTTTCTAAGTCAAGCTTGTCTTTATGAAGGAGAAATAAATAAGAAACATGCAGAAAGTTTATTGGCACAGATCACTATTAATATGTGATTCTTTTAAAAACATCAAAGAGTGGGAGTCAGTGGTATTCTTTACATTTTTTTTCATACAATATCTTGCGAGCACATTCTTTATCCTCCTCCAACTCCTCCCAGAGGCTCCCCTCATCCCTACCCACCCAACTCTGTGCTCTTTCTCTCTCTTCTCCCTCCCTCTCTTTTTTTCTCTCTCCCATTGGCCTCTTTCTGTCTCTCTCTGTCTCTCAAACAAAAAGCACAAATCAAATGAATGACTTAAAAATAAATGTGATTCAGGGGCATGGAAGAAATCTCAGTCTCTAAAATGCTTCCATGCTCCAGGGATGGTGGTGGTCATTTGTAATCCCAGCATTGGGGAGGTGGAGATAAGCAGATCTCTGGGACTCAGTGCTAGAAAGCCTAGCCAGTTCTAGGCCACTGAAAGGCCCTGTCTCAGAAAAGAAAAAGGTGGTTAGTGCTTAAGGGCAATCTCCAAGGCTGTCCTCTGACCTTGATGAACAGTGTCTAAGGCTCTCCTTTGGCCTTCACATGCACATTTATACATGCAGAACAAACATAGGTATATGCGCTCACATATATCAATACATGTGCAGAGAGAGAGAGAGACAGAGACAGAGACAGAAACAGACAGAGACAGAAACAGAGACAGAAACAGACAGAGACAGAGAGAGAGACAGAGAGAGAGACAGAGAGACAGAGAGACAATACCAAGTTCAGAGACTCAGTGGAGAACAATTTGGATTTGTAAAGCATTCTGCTCACTTTTTTTTTTCTTCACCCCCAGAGCTTCTCATCACCTGCATGGCCTGAATGGAAGAGCAGATCTCTTAGCTCAGGGCTCTGAGCTTATGTATGACTCATCATGTCATTTCTGTTCATCAGTCAATAAAAACCAGAGCTCCAACATCTCTATCCAGGACTTTCCCTGGGGAAACTATTAAGAAGAATAAAACCTTGCCAGATGTTTTTGCCCAGCCGTCCTAACTGGCATGTTCAAGGGCATCTGCTTGTACTCAGGGCCTGGCATGGGAAAGGGTCCAGGTGGGAGGTGGTGCTCAAGGGGGATTCCCTACCATTTAACATGGACAGCAGCAGGAGAGAAGAAAGCCTAAGAAAACCACATGGAGACCAAACACAAACAGATGAAAAGCTGTGAACTTGCTCATGGAAGTAGGGTATGGGCTCACTCTTTGGTCTACTGGGCATAACAGAAAACACATTACATTTAAGAGCAAAACAAAACAAAACAAAAGCTAGAGTCCTGTCCCAACCTGCAGCGTAGAACACAGACTTCAAATTTCTAGTAATATCTCCATCACTCAATTTCCTCACCTGTAAAATATCAAAAGTAATCTCACCCCTCACCCATAGATAGCTAAAAATCACAGGAAGGCACTTCGCAAGTTATTTCAGAACATGCCAGGGAATAATTCCTTTTATTATAAAATGCTTATTTCCCAGCACAAACCTCTTTCTCACAGCCCAAGGTTATATTCCCAGTCACCTTTTCTACATGTCCTCCCAAGTGCAGGTGGGTAGGTGAGATGAGCAAGTCATATATAGCCTCCCTGCCATGTCTGGCATGACCAGAGAGTTTAGCCTGTTGGTCCCAGGTGCAGAAGCCTCCTCCAGGGCGCTGAACTCAGCTCTATGTGACACTTCTAGCTAATTATCTGTCTGGCCATCAACCAAAGTTCATGAAAAGAGCAAATTCATATTCTTGCTTCAAAACTTGCTCTCCTGACCCCCTTTCCCTCCATGTCACGGGAGGTGATGGCTTCACCTCTGCAACTCTCTATCACCACCTTCCTTTCTTATTCATCACTATATTTTTTTCCCCGTCGTACACCTCAGTATCCCACAAGGCAGGCTTGAAGCTAGTTCAGTTACATCATCTGGGAGAACTGCCTTCTCCAGACTAGTGGTTGGTGTTCTCATCTGTGAGGTGAGAATATGTGATTTTCAGATTTCCCCATGCCCTGAGAATTAAATAAGATGTGTTTTCCAACTGCCTGGTGCACATTAATTTAGTTCTAAGTTTCAGCGATGCCTCACCAACGTCCACTAATGGACATTGCTACCTCCACATCCTCACCTCTGTTCTCTATTCACTCCTCTGCTTCTGCCTGTCAAACCCCATGCAACCTTTACCAACCGTCCTTCAAAGGACACTTCCCGTTGGTATCCAGAGATGATGCTCATCACATCTGAAATGTAAACGATTCTTGAACATGTTTTTTCATAGCTCACCAGGCACTTGGCATCACTATTGCATACTCTACCTTTGTAAATGTCATCTCTTCTTGTAGAATTGCGTGTTTATCTCTCTTTCATAACCTATTTATGTAACAAATACTTTTCAAGTGACTGAAGGGAATGATCAGCCAATAAGGGAATTGTGGATTTGGTATAGGCCAATGAAAAGTGACTCGGAAATAATGAAATAATTTAAACAAAAAATAAGACACCAAACACACTTCATATTTTGTGTGCTGATTTTTTAATGAACATTTTATAATCTTATAAAATAACTGGATGTGGCTGTTTTACATTACAATACAGTAGATCAGCTCCTTTCACTGTGTTTTCAATCAAACTGTCCCCTTGGGTGCTAAGTGACACACTCAATAGTGATCACACAGAATAGATCAAGTGTCAAGACCAATGCCTTGTAATGTTGGAAAGGAAAGGAAAGAACCAAGAAGACTCTACTTGCTGCCTTCTTTGCCAAGATCTGCTCATTGCCCCTGCTGACCTTTTTTCTGTATCTGTGACTGAGGGCTATCATGGGAACTATTGAAGTCAGCTACTTCTGTGTCATGTGGACCTCAAAACTGTAGTTACCAGGAACAAGAAGAAACAGGGAAGTGACTCCAGAATAAAGGAACAGAGAGAGGAGCCTTTCTGGAAGGCCCTGTATGACATTGTGGATGCTGAAGAGAAAGAGAATGCAGACAATCACATGGAAGGGCAAGCATGAATTGTCCCCAGGATCTCTGATCATTTTATTTTCTAGGGACTTGAGTTACTCCAAATACTGGGGACCAGGGACAAAGTTTAGACAAGACCACAGCCTCTGTCTCTAGCTGAACTCAGTCTGGGGAGTTCACACACCATAGAAACTATCCTCTTGCCTTCCCAGGACAACGTGAATGTTGCCAAGAAATCACAGAGTATCTTGAAATGCAGTATGGGACAGAAATGTCCTCTCTTGACTGAGGGTATGACCGAGACAGTAGACAGTATTTGAGAACTGTTTACCTTATAGCTAGAAATAGAGACAATTTTAGATGGACTAACTCTGGTATTCCCTTTCTCAATGACTTTGTTGTCTTCATTCCACTTACCCATAGGTAATATGTATATTGTGATACCCAAACTCATTACAGAGTATTGTTCTTCATATACTGCAGGGGTAATATGCTGATGATGGTACATAAGATTTCTGTTCTTATTTTATAGGTTAGTTGCTTTAGTACTGATAATGAAGAACAGGGAAAACAAAAGGAGAGGTTGGAAGTACCAAAGTGTCTCCAAGTTCTGACTGGACTCAGTTTCCACTGGAAATAACTTAAGGGAAACAGAGCTCAGAGCCTTTGTAAGAGGACAAGGTTATAGTTAAACAGAAGAAACTGAGCCCCACCTCTCTTTCTAGGTGTGATCCAGAAACTGTTATAAGAAAACATACCTAGGACAGAACCCGAAGACGGATTCCTAAGATGTGAGCCTAGGATGGATGAAAAGAAAAGAAGTGTTGATGTGATTAATTTGTGTATAGTTATTGAACAGGAAATGATAAAGACAGCATGGAACCTAAATAGTTGAAATTCTCCTTTCTCCCCACAGAGTGTCACCCTCGCTCCACATGTTGCTTACTGAGCCACAAACTTCATGCCTTGTACTTGAATAAGATTTATCTCATTGCTTGGAGGATCTCTGGCTTCTTTTAGAGATTTGGCACAGGGATTTCTTCACTCACTCCTCCTATCCTCAAACCTCATTTATTCTTGGCCTCTCACCTCTCTGACAGCCTTTGGCTCCTCTCCCTACCTGTTCTTTCATCTCTTTTACCTTTTCCCCCCATTTAATTTCCAAAGCATTTTCTTTTCTCAGAAAATCAACAGATGGTGATGTGGCTGTGAATGATGGCCAGACTTTGAGAATTCCAACAAGGAGAGGCACCGACTGTCCAAGTATGAAGAGGGTGTAAGTTCCCGTGAGCCTCGTGTTCAGAGAATGAGCCCTAATGCAAACTGTTGACTGGCTGGCTGGCAGCTATGCTTGGACTAGGCACTGGAAGAAGTGGACTCCACCAGCTTCAGCTAGGAGTTCTGAGAAGTGAAGAAGAATTTGCATGCTCATTTTGATAGATGCTTAGAAACCATTGCCTAGTTCTCTTGGACCTACTTCCAATGGGTTCCCACTTGTAACTTTCCGTGCCTCTTGCCCTTAGCAAGCCAAGTCTATCTCCTTTCAGCAGGCCCAGCTCCCAGGTCATAAAATGATGATCAGCTGACAGACTACTCTCTTCTTCCTATCCAACCTGCCAATCCCTATCTCTGAAAGGAGGGCAAAAGAACCTTTCTTTCTGTCCTCAAAGCTTCAGTATCCATCTGGACATGAACTTCACAGCAGCACGTGTGGAAAAAACTGGATTAATCTTTAGCTTAGTAAACAGCAAAAAATATAATATATAATATATTCATATAATTATGTTTAAATACTTGTAAAGAAACAGCTAACCTCATTATTTAAGAGAGACTATGCAAAAGAAAGGCAAAGGGCCAGTTTAGAGTAGATGAGCCCTGGAAGATGACAGTCCACTGGAGATGGGTATTGGCAGAGTGTCCCTGGCAGCTTATTTTCTAACGTTTGCATGTTGGGTGGGGCTGAGCCACTGACAGCATGCAGAGTGGGGAGGAGCAGGAGGCTGAGTAAAGCATGGAGTAGAGCACAAATGGGGAAGAGTACAAATGTCTTTCTCCTTCCATTTCTAATCAATTATCTTTTTACAGAAACTTTTTGCATATAATTCCTCCCTACTTGGGCTACTTAATGCATTAATTGGCACCTACGAACATTCTCTTGCGTCTCTTAGAGGCTCTGTCCTAGGCTCTCATTCCACCATGAGTCCTGTATTCACCCTTTGCATCCTGATATGGGAGCCTCTCTCCCTTAGTCTGCCTCCAGACCAGAGGGTGGTGGGCTCTGGTCCTTGAGTTTACTGCTTTTGATTTTCTTCTGCCTTGGGGTCACGACAGGTGCATTCATCCAGGTCACAGTCAGCAGCAAATGGAATGACCTAGGGGAATGAACAGGAAGTTGAAACCATCCATTTTTGTCCAAGCTTCACACTTTTCAACTGGCTTTAATTCTCCTCATTTGGTCCTACAAGAAGTATGACATTGGGGATTTGCATCATAGACCTGTAATTAACACTGCATCCTTGTATGTGTCGTGTCATTTTAGGCAAGCATTTCATTGCTTCCTTTATTCATCTATAAGGTGAAAAGACATTAGTATTACCCTCCAGAGAACATCTGTGAGGTTGGGTCAACTGGATGCTATAACACATTTCTAATTTGCTCTACACCCATAGCTATTATTGGAATAACTCCTAATATTACTGGCAATGTCTACTGTAATTGTTTTTGTTACTGTTGTACTAATCGTAAACATAAAGATTAATGTTAGCACTTTCTCCTCATGAGGAAGACTAGAATTGGCTTAGGTCAGAGCAATGGTTGCCACACAAGAAGCCTAGAATCCCTAGATGTTCATGTGTCTGACTTCTCTCTGCTTTGGGGCCAGTGGGATCATCAGAGACAACTTCATATGCATGAATTTTTGTCTCTCTTGAGCCTCAGATATACTTTGTGGTTGTGAGACTATGCAGCTCCCTACCCACTGTATGCAGCTGTCATCTTCTGTGTAATTATCCCTCTCTAATTTCAGAGATGGGACAGTAAATGTTGCTTTCTTCTTACTTGTACTGTTACCAACAGATAAGCAATTCCTTTTGAGCGCCAAAAACAATATTGAGACATCAGAATGGTAAATATTTTACCTCTTGGGTACTTAAGATTAAATGAGATAAACATAAATGCCTTATATTAGTGAAGACCCACTGAAGCTATGGTTCAGTGACTATGCAACTAGATTAAAGAATGGGTGAGACTGTTTGCACATATTAAATAAAACATGATGTAGAGTCAGTAGAGAGGTGAGATAATGTACCTTTATAATCTCAGTTTTTCTGTATCCTGATAAGAGGTACTAAAATTCATAGACAAATTCCAGGTTTACAGAGATTTGGGAGAGAGTTAAATTACTTCTCCCTAGGTGGCCATTCTTCCCTGTATATAGACAGGCTCCTTGAGTAGCTATTTCTACAAACAAGAATAGAAAACAGCTTACCTGATTCCAGACTTTATGGTCAAAGTTCATGATTTGTGTCTCTTAGCTCAAGACTGATTAGTTTTCAGAGAAAAGAGGCCCAAATTGGTTGGTGTTGTGAGTATATGATTAAGTACTATGTGTTAAGTCACTTTGTTCACATGAAAAGCTGAACATAGTACCTGGCATATGGTGATCAGAGGGGGGAAAACTGAATATGTCACTCTATTCTGTACATAGTTGATTATGGTATTATTATGGAAATACAAACAGAGAAGGAAATATCAGCATATCTCAAATTCATTGACTTTGTCAGCTAGCTTCAAATATCCTCAGAGCACATGGATTTTAATCATGACATTGAAAAATGTCAGCTCACTCAATTTTATATACACAAGGAGCTTATCTGTTAATTTAAGAGAGCCAAGAATAATAGGGACAATGTGTATTTACTACCAATCTGATCCAGAGACTTGTCCAGGTAGCTATCTAACACAGTCTTGTGATGTACATGTGATAGATGATATAGGACTATTGGATAAGAACTGGAAAACTTTGCTCTAGTAATCTAGAACCTTCAAGGGAAGGAAGACATTCTTTTGTCTGGGCAATGACAAGGAGCCAGGAGACTTGAAACAACAAAAGTCATTGCTGGCCCAATGGATCATTAGATTGGCAATTTAATAAGCCATGCTCAGCATCTAATCACTTAATCACTTCAGAAACTCTGTTGTTTACTTGTAGTTTCCTCTTGGCGACTGGGTATGAACCAATCATGATGCAGCATGAAGGACGGCTAGCCAAAGCCTGGCTAATTCAGGAGTCACAGCTTTCCAGCCATCCCAGGGGCTCTCGCTTACCTTCTTGGAAGAGAGTGTGGAAGAGCAGCAGTCTCCCCCATCGTAGTGGCAATAGGCCCGGTTATTGATAGTATCACACCAGCCATCTGCTTGGAAAGGCTGTGAAGAGAGGGAGTCAGTATCCCTGCATGGCTCAATGGGCCCGATTCCCTCTCCCCAAGTCACCTCTAACCTACTCCCACCCAATTCAAGAGTCTGTGGATGAGCGCTCAAAAGGCAGAACACATTCTCAAACAGTTGAGAAGACTTAAGAAAAAACCTTCATGTCCTGGGTGCTTTCTGCTTTCATATCAAGCACCTGCTTCTGTCTTCACCTAAGGCCTGCTTGTATCATTAAATAATCTGATCAGTTACTTTAGCATATGTTCACATTTTAATTCTGCTAATTATAAAAAAAAAGCCAGTGTTCTGGGCAATGTTGATTCTATCAGTGAGAAAACAGAAATGTATATAGATAATAATCATCTCCCAGAACACATTGCCAAGGTCAGGCAGAGCTAGTCATTATTGTCACATATCTGGCCTTTATGCCACTTCTCTAAATCTTTATGGCCTTCGCCTGGTGTGCTGAAGGTTGGCACTTAGAGATTCCTCAGGTGCTATGATGATATATATATTCAATGTGGAGGTGGTCCTAGGTTAAGGACACTAGGGCTGGCAAAATATATTCTCACATGTACAGCTAGCTACCTGATTCATGTCACTTAGACATAGCATTTGAGCAGAGAGCTGAACTGTTTCCATACACTCCTGTTACTGCTGTCAGTTAACAGGAACCAAAATGGGAAAGGGGCCCAGACTAAACCAGAGTTAATGGAGTGTTTCACCCCAAAAGAGAATGTGTGATAAGAAAAGCAACAAGTGGTTAGAAAACAGTTCAACAGACAAGTACATTGCTTCTCCAGAGAGCTACCACTTGAAGAAAATAGATGATACAGCTTCCTGGAGGTTCCATCAGCCAGCCAACCTGTACTGTATCCCTGGCTTACCCTTTCCAACTCATGCTCAAAAGTAAACCCTTAGGAAACATATCATGGGCAAGTTCTTTGATCATAGAACTTTGGAGTTCTAAGACTACCTTCCAGTTACATGTGAAGATCACTTCTCTCCTACTCCCTTAAATATCAAATACAAGATTATCCCATAGTCCCACCATGCTTTGATGAGATAGATCATTCAGTTTTGTAATGGCTATGAAATAATGTTCAGCAATTGAGTTACATCAGAACAAGCTCATCCAAGGCATTACTTCAGTGTTTTGATTTATTCTATGGGGTCCTGAGGTCATTTGAACATCTCATCCCAGATGTATACCCATTTGCCAACCATTGAAAAGATGTTACTTGTACGGTAGACCTCAACAGCTGTCATACAGCTGTACAGCAATGTCAGCTGAGAGCAGGAAGGAAAATGAATTTTGTTTGCAACACAGGCCTCTCTGGGAGAAAAGACAAAGATTCAAAGATGAACATTTGTCTCTCACACTGGACCAGTTACTTTGGTCCCTGAAAGCTTAAGATGACTACATAATCAGGGCTTTAGGTGTACAGATTTTAGTATGTTTATCCTATATTATATGTCTAATATTCACTTATAAGTGAGTGTATACCATGTGTGTCTTTCTGTGGAGGACCAATTTTCATTCAGAAAAACAAACGGGATGGACAATAGAAGAGGGAGAAAACAGGGAACAGGACAGAAGCCTACCACAGAAGGCCACTGAAAGACTCTCCCCAGAAGGGTACCCAGAAGCAGATGCTGAGACTCATAACCAAACTTTGGGCAGAGTGCAGGGAATCTTATGAAAGAAGGGGGAGACAGAAAGACCTGGACGGGACAGGAGCTCCACAAGGAGAGCAACAGAACTGAAAAATCTGGACACAGGGGTCTTTTCTGAAACTGATACTCCAACCAAGGACCATGCATGGAGATAACCTAGAAACCCTGCACAGATGTAGCCCGTGGCAGCTCATCATCCAAGTGGATTCCCTAGTAAGGGGAACAGGGACTGTCTCTGACATGAACTCAATGGCTGGCTCTTTGATCACCTCCTCCTGAAGGGGAACAGCCTTACCAGGCCATGGAGGAAGACAATGTAGCCAGTCCTGATGAGCCCTGATAGGCTAGGGTCAGATGGAAGGGGAGGAGGAACTATCAGTGAACTGGGGGAGAGGCAAGGGAGGAGAAGAGGGAAGGTAGGATTGGGAGGGGATGAGGGAGATGGCTACAGCTTGGATACAAAGTAAATAATTGTAATTATTAAATATAAAGTAATTAATAAAAGATCTATCTTTTAAGGTCCTTCAGTTGTCTCTTTTATTTTCAAGTGCTTAGAGACTAACCTACCCATCTCATACCAATATCTGTTATTCTTTCTCCAACCTTGGCTGATTAATTGGCCACACTTAATTAATTGATCAGCTCATTTTTTACTGCCTATATGTATGTTATAATTATAAAAACTGACATATCTCTACACTTTTCTTTCAAATATTAGCATGCTCTTTGGAATGGAGGGAATGGTAAGTCTGAAAATTTCTTCCTTAAAAAAGCGCTTATATTCTGTATACACAGAATATAATATTTATACAGACTACGTATTTATGTGCATCAGGTGCATGTGTACATGTGTGTGCAAGCTTGTGGAGGGGAGGGAACAACTCTAGGTGTCATTCTACAGGTGCCATTTGTGGTATTGTTGTTTTGAGAAGAAACTCATCAAGTATACAAGGCCAGAGAGACTTAGAGATCTGTCTGTTTCTGCTTCCCCAGCACTAGGGTGAGAAGTATGTACAGCAAACCCCAGTTTGGTTTTGTTGTTGTTTGTTTATTTGCTTGTTTTAAACGTGGGTTCTGGGATCAAATTCAGGTCCTCATGCTTGTAAGATAAGAACCTTACAAACAGTGCCACTTCCTCAGCTCCAGCCAATACTTTTGAATGGTTTTAGGAAGGAATCCTGCGTAGTTGTTCTTTGTAACAGCTTTACGATCGATGGCTTCTCATCTGAAGAACATGAGGGAATCCATGACGAAGCCATCACTGCCTAGGTGACCCTCTCTAGGTCTCACTGGGTTTGCTATTGCAGTGATCCCCAAATGATTTATGAAAGATTTTATTTTAAAGACAGTGCAGCCACTCCTGATGAGACCTGATAGACTAGGATCAGAAGGAAGGGGAGGAGGACCACCCCTATCAGTGGATTGGGGGAGGGGCGTGGGTAGAGAAGAGGGAGGGAGGGTGAGATTGGGAGGGGAGGAGGGAGGGAGCTACAGGGGGGATATAAAGTGAATAAACTGTAATTAATAAAAATTTTTAAAAAACAAAAAAATTTATTTTTTTACTCCAAAAGGGTCCTGGGGAGATGAAGAAATTTATTTTTAAAAAGTGGGGGTGCAATAAATACAGAGAATTTTGGGGAAAACACAAGTATTTAATATACTATATACCTATTAGAATTAATTGCTCCTCCCTAATATGCCAAAACCAACCACCCCACCCTCAACAAACAGAGTCTCCTATGGCAACATGTGCCTGGGAAGGCTGGCAGTTTGAATCCAAAGCTACAAAGGAAAAAACAGGAAAGGAAAAATGACTAATTGATCCAAAGTTTGGAAGCATTCACACACTGAATATAGAGTAGACTTTCATCTCAACAGCTGAAGATTTTGGGCTCAGTATTCCACTCCCCTCTCTTTAGACTACTCCTCAAGAGAGGGTCCAAGGAGTGTTTTAGCCCTGTGTATATGGCTACATCTCCCCACCTATATGTACAACTCGTTTATACTGTAATGTGTCTTATGTAAGCATATTTTTTAAACATGTGAAGCTCATTTCTTATAGCTTTGGTTGTGAGCCTAGCCTTTAACGGCTGAGCCATCTCTCCAGGCCCTGAAGCTCATTTCTTAGAGATCACTTTTTCATTTTCATTTTAACCATGATGAGAAAGAAAAAAAATCTGTAAAGTGGAGCTACTTATACAAAATAAAGTCATTAATATAAACATTAATTCCTCTCAGTGTTCAGAAATATTTATTTCTTTACCAAATATACTTCCTCTGATGTGTGTGTGTGCACATGCATACACACAACACACAAACACACACAGCCTTTTAGTTGTTACTTAGCATTGAGACAGAAATCCAAGCCTGTAGATCCATAACTAAAGTAAATTTTTAAATCAAAGGCAGTGTCTGAGTTGCTCTTTTTTTAATGCATTCCCTTTATGGTAAACATTTTGGTTGTTACGGACAGGCTTATCTTGCTGACCTCTAGGTGGTAGGTGGTAGTTGTATTGCAAGAAAGTGAGACCATCAGATAAATACTCAATGAGAGCACACTTGAAACACTTGCCAGTCTATTCCATCTGCCTACCTGTTGGAGACTTCACTAAAATAAATAAAATTTCTTCTTCATTGATGCTATTATTACAGGAGGCTCCTAGTAAACAGACTGAGTTATGCCTGTTGTGTCCAATGATATTTATTGTTTTGTGGCTCCTCCCCCAACAGATTGACCCACAGAGATGGTGGTTCTGTCTGTTGGTTGTAGTCATGCAGCCAATCAGTGAGCAGTCTTGATTCTTTACCTCTATATGCAAGTTCTGTCAGAGGGATAGAGAGGGAGTGAAAACCTCGCTCCAGCTCTTGAGGATAGCCACCGTTAGTGAACTCAGTTTGATGGGCTAGCCCAGGGCTAGCATCAAAATGTGGATGGGAAATGACTTGATTCAGATTTAGGGAGAAGAGAATCTCATTTGAGGACTGGTTCTGCTGCATCTATTCTGCCTGGAAAACAGCGTAGGGCTGGATGATTCCACAGAGAAGAGGCAAGGAAAGAGGACCGGAGGGAAGGGGCCTTCAGTCAGCACGCCACAGAACCCATCCTCAAGAGAATACCATCAATTTTGACTGACAGGCTGGCAACACAGACGTTGGTTGACAAGAGTCAGAATTGTTTTCTTCTGCAGTTTGCAGTAGGACCTAAGACCACAACTATGTTCTCAGAAGGCAGGTCAGACAGCCACCCTCCTGCTCTGCTAATATAAAAATTGGGATCTCAACCAGAAGGGACTCTCCCTCTGGGAACCTTGGGGCAGAAATTCCTGTTTGATTACAAGGATGACTTAAACCAGGAATAGACATTAAAGTTTGGCCTGATACCAAACACTGTTTTTCTCTCTGTGTGTCATTTTTGGACAAATTTTCCTGTTATGTGGATGAGAAATCAGAGCATGTCTATTTGTTCATATTGATTAGGCTGTATCAGGACTCCAAAGATGCCTCTTTCCAGAAAGTCTATGATGAGGCATCTACACTAAGCTCCATATAGTAGACTGATCTGTGGACCAAATTGCCTCATTTTCTGTCTCTTCAATAATGATGGCATCTTGCCGTTCTCAACCTCACTTCGTACTATATAGTTCCAAAGATTGTACGTCCCCAGCTCATGTTAAAATACAATTGCTATTAAAATAACATTAAGATAGGAGACTTTTAAGAGGGAGATCTGTTCTCACAAATGAATTAGTGCTACTGTCTTAGCAGAGAGTTCCTTGTAAAAGGGGAACGTAGCACAGCCTCTTTCCTTCCATGCCCGACCCTCTATCCTCCTCTCACCCTTAGGTGACAATTTGACCTGAAGACATCCCAGATGCAGAAATAGGAGTCAATGAATTTATATCCATTATAAATTATCCAGGTTTAAGTCACCTCTTTTAAAAGCACAAACATATCAAGGCACCTCAGCTATGCCCACTGTATCCATAATGCCTGGGATTTTTATGTGCAACAGCTTTAAAGTATGTAAAATGGGGAGTTCCTTTACAAATCTTCTCTTAGAATCTCATAGGCAAACCATGTGAGACTTTTTAATAACCTTCATGGATGTATGTTGTCAGAACTCGACTTCCTCATCAATAAGGTAATCAATCACAAATGTTGGTAAGATAGAGATAAAAGGTGAGGACACGAATTAGAGGAGTCATTATAGAAAATAGTATGATCTTCCTTAAATGAACATAATATAGCAAACCCATTGTTGGGTACATATTGAAAGGAATGGTGAAAAAGTATTTTTGTTTGTTTGTTTATGAGGTCCATAGAAACAGGAAATCCTAGGGGATAAATGGAGGTTTAAAGACTGTTTAATGTAAAATATCCACCTTACAAATAATGAAATGGGGACTTAAAGGTGAACTGTGGCCTGTGGAGGTGGCTTAGTCAGTAATATGCTCAGTGTACAATCACAAGAACTTGAGTCTACCAGCACTCAGAGAAAAAGCCAAGTGTGCTCATTCGTAGCATAAAGCCAGCACTCAAGAGATAAAAACAGAAGGATCTAGAAGTTGCTGCTCAGCTAGTCTATTTGAACTAAGGAGCTTCTAGTTCAATGAAAGACCAGCTCTAAAATAATTTAGAAAGATATTGAATAGTGATTTAGAAAGATATTGAACATTAACTGATAGCCTCCACATGTAATTGCACACATGCACATGTACCTACATACTTACAAACATATGTGCACATGTCTGTGGGGGGGGCGCATGTGTGTATTTATACATACATACACAAGTGAACCACCTTCTTTTCAAGGCTAGTTCCTGCAATTTTAGGAACCAAGGCTAGATTTTACAGTTACTGGTCAGGTGATCAATCTCTTCCACTCCCACATAATTTTATTTGTTTTTAATTTGTTGGGGATGAAAGAAAATGTAGTTTTGTTTTTGTTTTTAGTGTCTCTAAGAAAAAGGAGCTGAGGTGAGCATTGGTATAAAATAAAACCAGCACAGAGAGGAAGAAAGGCTCATACAAACAGGTTTCCATAGGTTCCCTGGCCTTGCTTCTCTCTCTCTTTCTCAATTATAGCCTAAGGTTTATCCCAAATAAGTGCCATTGCTCTCTGTTTTTTTCTGAGGCTTCAGCCTTGCTGGATCCACTTTTCCTGAAGATGGCTACCCCTAGGAGAAAGCACTGATCTGTTCTAGGTATATCAACAGGAGCATTGCAGGCCTCACAGTGCTTAATCCAGGCAGTTTGATGTATACTGTAGTCATCAGAGGCAATGATAAAAGGAAGATGTTCTATTCTTTCGGCACTTACCCCTTGGTTTGAGAGAGGGCTCTAGGCATGTCATAGCTGTGTGCTTACAATACTCTTGGAAAATATGATATTAAAATGGATATTTTAGATATTCTTAGATTCTCCCTCTGTAAAGTCTTATCTAGCTCTCTGAATCCAGAGTTTTTCTTGCTTTAGAGTTACTACAGCATATTCTTTGCACGTACTTCATAAAACTTCACACTCTGAAAGTCTGGTCAAAGTCTCAGGATCCAATAACCTTTCTAGTACCCAGCTTCTGGAACTGTGTCAGTTCTAGACACAGTACTTTCTCAACAAATAAATTAGTATGAATGCTCTGTATAGAAGTGAGAGGCTAACTCCATTTGCACAGTTTATGACCATATCCCTCCTTTTCATTATTCCTCCATTGACAGGACATTTGGTAGACATGTTGCTTTATGAGAACCACATCACTTAACATGTGCATATTTATGCATTTCTATTATGTATTTATATATTTCTGTTACACAGTAGAGTATTAATAGGCATCCGTTTCTGCGAATAAATCAAATACAGAATCAGTAACTCTCTCTGTATAAACCACCTAAAATGAAGACGGACACGCATGTATACGTGGTGAGAGGGGCAAGTGAAGCAGGAGAGTAAGGGAAAGGAAATGTAGAAGTGCAGCCAAATTTAAGTATGTTAGAAAATGTACCTAATCAAAACATGAAAAACTAAAAACGTTCTCTCAGTTTCATGGGCCAAGATTTTCAGAAAAGAAGGGGAATTTTTCAGGGGACAAAAGACAAAGAAAATGAAAGCTAGAAAAGAAAGAGGAGTAAATCATGAACTTCTTAGGAGAGGCTGCAAATCAGCAATCAAGTTGGGGTCGGAAAAGAGGAATGGATCACAGGTCTTTACAAAGTGTGGAGAAATCAGAGACACTTTGGTGTTTTACTAAGAAAGGTCACGAGGACTGTAAAGAATAGCACAGCCATATGGTAACACTGCACAGGTAACGTGGCTTAGTTGGAAGACTGGGTGTTTTTGTCCTGCTTATTAACTCTACAGTCTTCATAACTCAAACCCAAGCTTCTGCTGAGCTCATGAACAACTAAGATGCCAAGAACCTGCTGGGAGTTTAGCTTAAAGGAACACCAGCCTCAGGCCAGGGCTCAAGTCTAAAGTCAGTAAGCAAGATGCAGTTGTAAGAAAATAGTGAACATACTTATTCTGTTGGACATCAGAGGGACTCTGACATGAGCTGTAGTCATTTTCGTCTTTAGTCCTTTTAGGACAGGGGAGTGGAGCTAAGGCCTTCAACGTTTTAGGAAACCAATCTACCACTGAATTATATTTACTACCCCTTTTCTCTGATGGTGAATGCTAAGTGTTCAATGGTGTACTTGAACTCACTCTGTAGCCCAGTTCAGCTACCCCAAAGACAGGTATCACAGGCCTGTGCCACCTTGGGGTCTACTGTTGCAGTCTACAGCATATATATATATATAGTGGTTTATATATATATATATGTATATATATAGTGGTTTATATATATATATGTATATATAGTGGTTTATATATAGATTTGTGGACTCTGTGTGGTACCTCAAATTTCATGTGCAATCTACCAGACCCACAGGGGAGGCAAATGAAAGAATGCTTTAATGTAATCCATTTACCTATACCTGACATCAGGAACAAAGCAATGTCTCATAAGTGCTGTAAGAAATTGATATCCACTGAAAGGAACAGTTTAAAAACTTGAAGTGGAAGAATAAAAGCAAGCAGAATAAGATCACAGGACTTCCTTCTCCTGAAATGCCTCAACTCCTTCAAAGGATCCAGAGCTTTAGCACTCCTATCTCAGAAAACATAAAGAGTATGGAGCCAGCATGAAGACTACGAACACAGATACCACGTTCCATGAATACATGCTCCGAGTCCTGCCTTGCTCGTCAATCCCTGCTACCTTCTGAGCAAGTCACTTTGCCATAACCAATAGCACACTTGCTTGGACATGGAATCCCAGTGTCCACCTCACAGGATTACTGTAAGGGATGGAAGAACAAATGGAGGCAGAATGATTAGGACAGTGTTTGACCCGCAGCAAGCACTCAACACTTCAGTCCATGAGGTCAAGTGAGAGGCTACATTACTGTAGGCCTCATAGGCTGGTGAAGGAGTTCTTAGCCCCACTAAACAAAGCCTCAAGATTTTGCTATCAACCCCTTTGGAACAAACACAGATATTCTTATCTTTGATAGTATCCTACCCACCCGCCTTCTTCACAAACAGAAGGATCTGAGTTGTCCAGTGTAGGGAAAGTGAGTGTGGAATATGAAAAAAAGAGCAAAGCTTGCCCGGGATTTAGCAACTAGTGTAATCCTCAAAAACATAGTTGTAGCCTGAGTGTCTCAGTCATCTCTGTTCCTCTTTCCTGACAGTAAGAATGAATGCCTTGGGACACTGGGAACAAAATGGGGAAAGAGAACCTTCACTTAGAAGAAAATGTTACCCAATTTGCTAGTTCGTAAAGAGCTCTGAAGAGCAATTTGCCTCTCAGGATTCACTAAACATCTACTTCATCTGTTGGGTAGGTGCTGATGCGGGAGACCTGGGGCTGATGTAAGAGGAGAGAGGGCTCCAGGGGAAGAGAGTGCTCTTGGTGGAGCACTCGCTTAGGATGATAAAGCTTTTGGTTCGATCTCCCCCAAAACACAGGAGGAAGAAGACAGTAGAGAGGACAGTAAAATCGACATACCCCTGCGTGTGTGAGTCCCCATAGAACTGGATTCTTCTGTGTTCAGCCTCTACTTCTGACCTTGAGACAGGGTAGGCTACAGAGAGCTGAGGACGGGTCAGGGAAGTCCCTGAACAAACAGCTATTAAGACATTGCTCCTTTCCAGGAGGAAGTCAAATTCCATGCAGGAAGACTGCCAGGAGACCTTGCAGGCCACTTCTCTCACGCACTTGTGAAAGCGAGAAAACCACAAGCAAGACCAGCCCTTCCAGGCCCTGCCATGGAGACTCCAGAAAGACCTGAAGTTATGTTAGGATTGACTTTTGTGGGAGTTTGAGCTCAGGCTCCGGCTGTATCACAAATATTAGTACTCTTGACCCAAGCAGTCAGGCCGCTCAGAGGTCTGCTTCTTGGTACCTACCATTACTAAACAGCATTTTGAGATGTTGTGTGCATGAAGAATGGAGGACATCTTTAGTGTGGGACCAGACTAAAGGGACTTTAGGGAATAACCAGTAGAAATCCTGACTAGTGGGTTACACAGGATGAATTGTACCCCCCCCCCAAAAAAAAGGGTTATCACATGGAAGTCAAGTAATGGATGGAGAAAAATTCTGTTGCTATTATTTTTTTATTGCTTTAGGACATGATATTGGGTTCAAATGTTTAGAGAGGCCAAAGGGATAGTTCTAAGTGATGGTGAGTTTTGCAGGTGGCATAAAGGAACCTGGAAGTGGAGAACGAGGTGCTCTCAGAGTCTTCAAGCATATGTCACATGGCTTTGGGAACAGATAGGAAGCACAAAATATTTTGTCCTGAAGTGAAGGCTCTAGATGGGAGAAGGACTCCCTTCCATCCCCCGTCAACAATAGCCCCTACTACAGCTCTCAACAGAAAGGCAGATGAAAAGTTTGCAGGAGTGTTATGGCTTGGATAGGACTTTATGGAGAGGTTTGAAACTCTTTTTATGCCTTGGAGCCAGTTGGAGCTCTTGACAGCGATATATGCATACTTTGATTGAATCTTCCATGCCTGTGCTGTCTCCCCTACCCTCAACTCTAACTCTGTGCACCCCCTCTATCCCTGCCTTAAAGCAAGAAAGAGCAGCCAAGGCTGGACCACCTTGTATGGAGAGGAAGACCGATGGAAGAGAAGATTGGGGTGTTTAGATATGGATAGTTCCTATGTGCTAAGGTTTTTCTTACAGCTGAGTGGAAGGAGCCATGAAGAGATGGCCTGAGGCTGGGAAGAAAGACTTGACTTTCACAGCGTCTCAATGTAACGCTTGCTCACAGCGGACGCTTAAAGACAACAGGCTAAGTGACTCAGGAAACAACAGAATTTCAGGCTGCTGTGAGCCTCATGCTATGTGGGGTTGGGACCTTCCAGTGCCTGCCCTTGGTTACTTCAGGAGGTGGGTGCTCTCTCAGTCCCCCCTCTCTGTGTCTCCATTAGCTGTCCTCCCAGGACACTTCCTCTATGGGTGGAGCATTCTGTACATGCTCAGCCTCAGAGCTCACGTTCTTGTGGAAGGTGAGGACGGGGAAGAAAAGGAAGCAGAGCTGGGGCAGAGGTAGAAATCCTGCAGAGATGAGAAAGTGACCGTAGAGGATCTGGACAGACTGTTGGGTTTGGGCACTCTTGGGGTTCAATGTAGCCCTGGAGCTTAGTTCTTCCCTCTGCCTCTGGCTTCTGGCTTCTTGGATAGCCTTCAGCTCATGGGAGGTAGAGGCAGGCTAAACTGGCCACTGGAATGTTCCAGAACTTCTCCAACACGCATGCTCATTCCTGCCCACTACCACACACGCACACACGCCAGACAGCTCGGCATTTTTTGGCTTACCAAGCCAACCCGTGGAACATGACTGGGAATGCCGACTGTGGAAGGAAATGACAATATTCATTGTTTGGATTAAATATTTTTCTTGGCCCTCCTGCTGTTTGTTGAGTGTCTTATTTTTTATTTCCCATTCTCTCTCATTCTGTTCTTCTTTTCTTCTGAATCTCCCTCTTTTTCTCTCCCTTTCTTCCCCTGCAGTTAAGCTCACTAAGAAAAGTTTAGAGAGAAAAGTAGAGACTTCTAAGATGAAATCTATTTAGGGAAATCACACTAGGTGAGAAAACCTTGTCAAGGCAGAGCGTTAGCTCTGAGTGAGACTTCACCTAGGTGTTTTCGTAGGTGTTTTCTCTCTTTTGTATATATGCAATATAGATGTATGACTGAATGAATGTGTATATGTAAGTACATGTACTCATATGCACAAACCCATCTATGGTACACATATATGATACAATACATAGATATTCCCTCTCACATCCGTGAGACACATATACACATACTGTATAATTACTAACACGTAATTTGTATATATATATATATATATATATATATACACTCACATATCTATATCACATGCATCCACACACAAACAAACAATTCCTCTAGATGTCTCAGGAACTGGTAACAGTCCTACAAAACACAGTCTTCTAAACAAGCAAAATGCTATTTTTAAATTTTATGTAGTGCATGCTGTGTACTCTAAATTGTATACACATGAATCCTCGAAATAATTGAATATGATTGACGGTACTATCAAACATATTTTAAAGACAAAAGCCTTAAGGACTAGAACTGCCAGAGAATGTGATTTAAAACAGTGCCCAGAGCCACTGTCTGATATCCAGGCCCACCGGACTCAGTACCTCCAGCGCTATGATCAATTTATTCTTCACTCAGGTCTTCACTATTGCACAGCTAGCCCAGCCCCTCAGCAATGTAATCAATATGGGTAGTCACCTTTTGTCTTAGGAAAGGCCAATGTCACAGAAATCTATGACAAATTGTGTCTTATAAGATTTTGAATGTCTGGCTGGGATGGCTCAGCAGTCAAGTGTGCTTCCTGCTCTTGCAAAGGACTGGATTCAGTTCCCAGAACCTACATCAAGATTCTTACAGCAACTTGTAACTCCAGTTCTTGAAAATTATATGATCTCTTCTAGCCTTTATGGGTACTGCTCATGCAGAGTACCGATATAGACAGGTAGGTATATACATATATACATAAATTTTATACTTTAAAAAGATACTGAATGTCAAAAAATTTATTATGAGCCAAGTATGAATGAAACACCTAATTTATACATATTTTGTGTGTCTCCTATATACAGGGTATCATAGTACATTTTATATACAATCAAAGTAGTGTCTTAAAAAGGCTTTTGTTGCTTGAGCACAGAATAAGGCAGAATTTGAGAAGCATCAGAGACAACAGAAAGAAATTAGAAGCAAATGACGAGAACTCCCTGAGTAATTAATAACACTACTAATAAGAGCTTCTGCCACCAAAAACGTGCATTTAGAAAGGCTTTTCTGGAGCATATGGGATTAGATTTAATCTTTGAAGAATGAATAAGATTTAAGCAGAGAATTAAAAAGAATAATCCCAGTAGGAAAGCTAAATATCAGCCAAGATTTGAGATGGAAAAAAATAGAAAGAAAGGAAGAGCAGATATATCTGCAGTTTTCTGCTTCAAGAATTAATGATCCAAGTTTGGAACTATGTCAAAATCTCTATCCAGAGGAATTTGGTCCATATTCTGAAGACAATAGGGAAAAACTAAAGGGATTTTTTTGAGCAGAAGGACAGGATAAAAGCTATACTTTATAGGGAGGATGTGAGGACAATACCAAGAGTGTTTGGGAGAGAACTTGGGGGCACGATGAGCTGGGAGAAGTTCAGATCAAACATCATGAGCCAAGAAGGACAAAACCGACTGCTTGTTATGTGGAACGGATAAGAGCAAGCAGAGTACTGTGATGAACGGAGAGTGCCAGCACTAGCCGAATGCTTGGGTTTGGGGAGAAGATTGGTGGAGATAACGGTTTATAACATTCTGACTATTTGAATCACGATATGTTTTTATTAAACAATTTGTTCACTGAAAGCCCAGCTAGAGAGAATCCTCCTTGCCACACTCCAGGGACTGAGTCATGGGACTCACAGCATAGTCAGGCAGCCAAGCCTGTCCTCACTGACAATGAGAAGTCATATACATGTTACTTTCCTGTGTAAACACCGGTCTAGAGGGATGCATAACACTTTCTGTTCAGATCCATCTCTGCCAGGCTTCCACCACAACTTAAACACAACTACTTTATGAGCCCCTGGGAATATCTAGGTCTAGCTGAGTTGAGGAATGGCAAGAGGGATGGGTCGTGTTTATTCTAGAATACTTTCTTGCCAACACTCTAGTTTCTTTTAGGTCAGTCTAGTTTTTAAGTTCTTGTGTCTATGAACAATTCAATTTGTGTGGCTGATTATTGTGGTTCTCACCCTCAACCTGTCACAGCATCCTGGGTTGTCAGCCGGCTGTTCTGTTCTCTGCTAATTGGTTGGTCTATCCCATTTCACTTTCACCCATATGGAACCTATTCTTTGTGAAAGTGTCTTGTTTATGTTCTCTTTATCTGCGGGATGCTTGTCTGTGTGTCTTAGCCACTCATCCACTGATCAACTGCATCTGTTTCATTTCATGTTTTTTATAGCACTGTTAGGAAGACTTCATCTGCCTCCTCTTCCTTGGGCAAGCTTAGAGTTTGCAGAGCCCAGGGAGGTGACTTAACAGGTGGTGATCAACACCAAACACTCATCTCTCAGTTTCTTAAACATTCTCCATCCTAGTTTATGTCATGTATTTGTGTCTCTGGTTTTAATATATTTTAAACCATTTTACCCCAGAATAAGAATGAGTTTACTTACTGGTTTTACATTTACTAGCTCTGGAGATTTGGAAAGCTAACTACATGGTCAGCCACCTACTCTCCTCATTTATAATACAGGAATGGTTAAAATAAAAAAGGAGGTGATAATTTCTTATGTACACTGGTATGCAATATAGTCAATATTGTTATTATTATATAACTTGGGCTAGCAGCTCTTTTTTTGGTTGTTGTTTCTTGCTCTCTGAGCACAATGATTCTGGAAACTAGACTCTGATCGTTTCTTGTCTGTGAAAATGGAGAACAGTCACCTCCCCCCGCCCCGGGTGGTTTCTAGACACTCTTCCTGTCTCTTTCCATTCTGTAGTTCAAAGATATTACCATTTATCTTGGCACCAGTGCAATATAACAATATAGAATATGGTCTCAGGACTAGCACGATACCTCTAACAAAAGTATCTGTAATACTCAGTTACACAGACTGCTGGTTCTACTATCAAGAGTGGAGGTTCAGCCGCAGTCAAAGTTCATCCAGTCACTTATTCTTGCCTCCACCATCCCCACCACCTCCATGTTGCATTAACCCCTCTGAATACTCTCTTTGTCCTACCATAGTATCTATCCATGCTTCCCCCTCTGGAAAATAGATGACACTGGTGACCAAAGACTAAAAGGTACCTGCAATGAAATAACTATAAGATGATCTATATTTTTAAAAGGAATATTTATAGAGGAAATGAAAACAAGCATAATCTCAGAATAATCCAGTGGAGCTAAAGATCTCTGTAAAAATCAGAAACAGCAATGTTAACTTGCTCTCTTCTCTCTGTCTTTCTCTCTGTCTCTCTGTTTCTCTCTCTCTGTTTCTCTCTCTCTCTCTGTGTGTGTGTGTGTGTGTGTGTGTGTGTGACAGAGAGAGAGAGAGAGAGAGAGAGAGAGAGAGAGAAGAAAGAGAGATGGAGTAAGCATGAGCTAAAATGAGTTGTTTAGTAAATTTATCAATTTAAGCATTATTGATTTATCAGCCATTCCATATACCCAGCATTTCTCTCTAAAAAGAAGAATCATGGAGAGGTATTAAAAGGAAGTTTGGGAAAGATGTTTCAGTGGGTAAGAATACTTGCCGCATGAGCGTGAGGACCTGAGTTGAAAGCCCTAACACTCATGTAGAAACCATGTATGGCCACAAAAGCCTGCAAACCTAGTGCTGTGAGGTATGGTAGCAGGAGGATGCCTAGGGCTTAGCGGCATTTCCAATGGTTGCCTATAGTAGCTTTTAGACACATAGTTCAAGGTTCAGTAAGAAACAGTGTCTCAAAGAATGAGGTGAAGAATGGCAGAGCAAATTGCTTACAGTTCCTATGGTCTCCAGAGAAGGTAGAAGAAGAAGGAAGAAAAAGCAGAAGGAGGAGGAAGAGGAAGAACAAGAAGAAATACAGGAAGTAAGTCTCTCAAAAATAAAAAGACCCATGTCTTCTGCTATTCATTTTCAAGCTTGTCTAGATAGTTCTATCTATCAGGCACATAGTATCAGAGCAGATGAACAACAGAGGAAGGCTGTAGGAACTCACACTTTAGCTACAATGTCCCCAAGGTCACAGGAAACTCCAATGACAGATATCATTCCCAGAAATCAAAGAGCATTTCAGACATGCATCACCAAGTTTAATATTTCCCACATTAAAAATCTTTGGTTGGATCTAATCTCCTTTTTAATTAGTCCTCATATCGCCTGGTGAGGCAGATTAATATCATCATCCCTATTCCACTGATGGGGAAAATGAGACAAAAGGCCATGCCCCAAGGTCACTTTGGGAATGAGCAATAGAGGTGAAAATTAAACCTAGGCATCCCAACAGAAAAGGAGGGGAATCAACTTCATCTATGTTTGTTCAGGGTTTTTCATGTATGCATAATGCAGATACATTTATGATCAGGTTTACATAATTTAAAAATAAAATACTAATTCTAGTTCAGAACTCCAATATTCACTAAGGATTCAAGTGAATAGGGAAATTTATCAAGGACAAGAACAGCTGACCAATATGAGTACTACTTAGCCAAATGTGAATATTAATATCTATCAAAATTGATATTCAATCACAGAAGATTATCTGTGCTTCTTACCCTCTAGAAGCTAGTTTAACTAGATGTTCAAAATAGGTCCAGCAAGAAAAACATGTCTCTTTAACTGAATAGGTAAAAGCCAGGACTTTTTGTTCCCCTAAAGCAGGAATTCAAGCATTGTGCTGACAAACTCCTGACTGCATATATTTTGGTCCAGATCAAACTATATTATCACATACAAGGCTGTGGTTATCCATCAACCTACTCTTCCAGTCCAGTTGGCTTTATCTTCAACTCCTCCCATCCTCATACCTAATCATCAAATATTCACTACCCAACAGATGAACATTCTATTGCTCCATCCATTCAGGAAAGAAATGACAGTGCTCCACAATCTGAATCTGTTATTATGATCTCTTGCTAAATTACAAACCATATCACCCCTGCCTTGCTGAGACTTTTAGTGTTCACCAGATATCTGAATGCATAAGGGTATGTTTCTTGCCACAGTTAGGGTAGACGTAAGATCACTGGGAAGACTAATATAAGTCATGTGATATTTTCAGTTCAAGAGTCTCAGGGAATTACTGCCCTCCTTGCCTGTCTAGAGGCAATCGTGGAGACAATGTGGAGGAGGTGAAAGAGTAAGGTAGATGGGTGGCTATTATAGAGTAACATTGGACTTTACATGAGTGACATGCTAATTTTTAATATTCCTTTAAATAAGTTGGTATCAGAAGTGGGGTTCTATGACAAAGAAAAACTGAAACATCTTGGATCTCAGTGGAGCAAAAATAAAAAGTAAACATGTTGATTTAGAATACAAGAAAATAAATTATTTATTTAGGAAGCAGTAAGTATTTAAAAAAATATTCCCTGCGGTTTTTGTTGTTGTTATTGCTGTTGTTTGTATATGAAAGAAAATATTTTCAACTGTTGAAACTCATAGGTCAAAATATTTACTAAGCTTCTTGGATTTAAGTAAAAATCTTTAAATTTTATTACCAAGGTTAGTGAGTGGTGAAACTACTCAATAGATGATGAAGAACTACAAAAAGATAAGGTCACTGCAGAGCCAGCAGAACTGACTCAATAACAAACAGCAGAAGTTCCATAATTGGTACTACTTAAGGAAAAACTATTTCTTAGTTTCTACTGCTAAAAGCTAACACTGATTATAATAGTGCCCACATTATAATATTGTAGTGTGCTGGCATTAAGATGTCTGTCTATAGATAACAAGTGTTGCAGACACTCAGTTCTTTTCAGTAAAAAATCATATAGTATTTGTACATCTGCAAGTATTTTGTTATATACTTTAAGTCATCACTATATTATTTATGATTTCTAATAAATATGAGCAATCTATAAGTAGTTGTTATTCTGTGTTGTTTAGGAAATAATGATAAGAAAAGAGCCCGTGCATCCTAATTACTGATGTAGTATTTTATGGAGTATTTTCTACACACAGTTAGTTGAATCCAGGTTGTGGTGTGCACAGGTATAGATTTTAGAAAGGCTGTCTAAGACAAGCTAAGACAACACCAGGGGATGGGGGACACAAATCAAAGGTGGACATGCACACCAGTTATTATAACCTTTAATCAGGTAAAGGGGGCATATGAGGGGATCATTGAAGCTAACAAAATTATTTCTAGCAAGTATACCTAAAATCACACCTAAAATGACGTCTGAAAGAAGCCACATACACTCAGAGTACACTCATAGAGATGCTCAAGTGTTTAAAACACTTGAGGGTTCTGCTCTGACCATATGGATTTGACCAGAATTAAATATATAAAACTTCATAAAATTTGTGAGAAGCACGGTGTCAAAATCACTATCAGTGAGGATGAAAAAGGAGTCTTACACAGGGAGAACTTTGAAGAGAACTGGGGCCTGTTTGAGTTCTACCTGGAGAAAGCAAATTTTAAAAGTTGCTCGGATTTCCCAAAAGGAATGTTCATCGATGCTCCCTTTATGTGACCAAGTGGTTTAAAGGGAAGGGAGGAGCTTCCAAGACAGCAGAGGCTGGAGCCAAGCTCCACGAAGAAAGATCCGCATCCACAGGAAGATACACCCAGGGAACAATCACAAGTTACTAGCAGAGGGGCAGTCCCTGCTCTCAGAGCGCAGGCTTTCTGTAACTTCTGCTCCGCATATCTCAGAATCGCTACGGATCAGTGACTTTTACATGAGTCTCGCCACTCCCCGTGAATGGGAATGTTTATTTGTCTCCTTTCTGCATTTGTCTCCTTTCTGCTTCACTTTGTGGGATGAAGAGCGCTTGCGATTGCGCATGTGGCACTCCAGATTTACAAATACCACTTTCAGAATTCAGACCCGATGGTCTACTTCTACAATGCCTGGGGATGAGACATACTGTGTGTAGACTATACTGCATTTGACAAGAACAGCTGACTAGTATTAGTCCATAGTTCTTTCCATTTGCCAATTCTTTGT
Source organism: Pachyuromys duprasi (assembly GCA_028658305.1). Classification (NCBI taxonomy): domain Eukaryota; kingdom Metazoa; phylum Chordata; class Mammalia; order Rodentia; family Muridae; genus Pachyuromys; species Pachyuromys duprasi. The sequence goes on along the minus strand of CM053759.1, from coordinate 32,123,945 downwards.
CATGGCTTCATCGTTAGCAAACTCTAGTTCCTCCTTCCCATATCTTTGGACCTGACCATATTATTTAGGAAATAATGGAAAATGAATGTGTGTGGTGTGCGTAGCACTCAACAAAACCTTTCACTGGTTTAGCAGCACTCGCTTCCCTCCCTAAGACATTTCAGATTATGAAGGTAGATGCTAACCCTGCAGTTCTAATGCCAGGGTCTATTACGAAGAGACCTAAAGCAAGGCCACGGCATCCAGCCTTCAGGAGCAAAAGCGAGAATGGCACATTGTTCCTAAGACACAGATATTAGTGGATTACTTGCCATGCACATTTTAACAGAAAATGACTATGTGCTATTTCCTGCCATCTCTTTGAATCTCCATATGCTCCAGTGTATCATTCAGATCCACTTTAAGTGGTCTCTGTGTGTAAGACCTTCATCAAGTTTTTGACTAAATTCATTGCTTTATTCCCTTGCCTCATCTCACTGTATTATTACCCTTGGATAACAATCTGATTTTTTAAAATCTCTATTGGATACAATGTGCTAGGAGGTTTCTTTGGTAATTTCAGCACATAGTGGACACCTAGACAATATTTTGAATGAAGAAATTAATAAATGATCCTAAAGGGGGCTGACCATAGTTCTGTTACCACAGAGAGGAGGTTAGGTTATATGCTCTACTGCAAATCTTAGTCATTGAGGAAGGGAACAAAAACTTGGTCATTGTAAAATAGTATGAGGTTCATACAAAAAGCAGAGAAAATCTTTGGTATGTGTGTTGGAATTTGGAACCCTGCTTTCTGTAGCTAAACTTAGAAAGGTGGGAAGAAACTTCCCATGCATGAAGCATTGTACATTCCTAGGTTAGGACATGTTTTCTTTGGGGGTTGCTGTGGTTTCTTCCTTTCTTTTTCTTCTGTTCTTTTTTATTCTTTCCAGCATTGGAAGCAATGAATGTTTACAATAACAACAACAACAATAAAATCACAGCGCTGGCCCGGTATGAATCAGGAGAGAATTTATAAGTGTAGTGGGAGGTGGGGAGTGGAGAAGGAGGGTGGGGGCAGAGGGAGGAGGGAAGAAAGAAAAACTGGAGTTGCCAGGAGTTGAAATGGAGAAAATGCCATGCGTGACACGTGGCTGGCACTGTGGGAAGTGACATCTGTTCTTGATGAGGATCCCCAAGCCACGCAGCTGTGTGTGCATGTGCGCATGTAAGGAAACACTAAGCCCTTCACTGTAAGAAACCTGCTGTTGGCTCTGGCCTCACTACCCTGAAATGCTGTCTCAGAGGCAGCTTCTCACCATGGGTTACTTCTCCTAGGCAACTTCTCCCTGCAAACTATGTTGGAGGCTAGAAGAGGCTGGGAAAGCAAGCCTGAGAGAAGCTACATGAACCTCCGGACACACTAGAATCTGTCCCTTGCTGGGTTGCTTAGGCTGATCTTAAATAGGAGTGAAAATGACAAATAAGGTAGAATACGTGATAGGGAGCAGACTTGGAAAGCAATGGCTCAGGGCCACTAGGTTAGAGGTTTTGCAACAGGTCGGACAAATTTATGTTTGCAAAATTGATGCATAGGTTTATTATTATTATTATTATTATTATTATTATTAGTTTTGGATGAACTTTCAGAGACTCGTGTTTATTTTCTGATTACTCTGCTCAGAGAAATGGAGGCAAAGCAAAGGGCAGGTGGCCCCTGAAGACTGAGGTACTCTTAGCAGGACCTGGTAAAGGAAGGTGACCTCTAGCTGCTGACACAGTGCTGAGAGGTTGCTGGGAAGCTACAGGTTTGTGTCGTTATCCCCCTTAATCAAGATTCCAACACTCAGTCATGTGCCTACACATGAAAAAGGTCAATGTAAAGTGATACAAAGAGTAGTTCAAAGCTGCTGGCCTGAAAGAAGCCAGACCAAGTTAGAAGAGCTACATGGGGCTTCTCATTCTCTATTCTATCTCTCCATGTCTTCTAACAGGTACCCTGCTTTCTTGGTGGTACCCACCACTAGGCAGCATAGAATATGTCACCTGCAAATTGCTGTGTTTCCTCACCTGAGCTTGTTTCAGAAGGCTCTTCATACATGACTAGTAACTATCACGATAATCTTACACATATGTTCAGTGTTTTAATGTCTAAAGACACTTTCACAAGCAGCACTTCATTTACAAGTCAAAAGAATTTTATATATCAAGCAAGAGAGATATTTGTCTTCTTTCTGAGCTAAATAACTTTATTAGCCCAGGAAAAGAAAGACATTGTGTGGGGCCCAGTTTTCCTTCTCTAGTGCATGAAGAGTTGTCAAAGAGCTGAAAGAACAGTGGGAGTCCAAATTTCATCTACATCCAAAATCATAGTACAGGAAGATGCTGACCATTGGCTTAACAAAAAAGAATCTGGTAGAAGACTCTCTTAAATGAGTCATAAAACTGAGGATTTCGTGGTAATTTTCTCATTTATGTGTGAGTAATGTGTTCCTTTTACCACAATTGTCAAACTGCTTTTTAATCTTTACCCAGCTGCTGCTTCCCTCTTCAAGTCCTGACACTCTCAACTCATTAGCTGAAAAATGAGGAGTGCATACTATATGCCAGTTCATACAGCGCTGTCATAAGAACTCAACATTTGACAGTGGATACAAACAAAGATCTGCTCTCTGCACTCCCTGGAGTTTCTACTGAAGAAGGGAAGATAGAGAAATGTGTGTTTGTGTGTTTTAGAATCTATCTATCTATCCATCCCTCATTTGATCTCTCTCTACATAGATAGATAGATACATATACATATATATGTATGTATATATACATGAATATATATATATATATATATATATATATATGAATATATGTGGTAGGGCATTGGCAGTGGATGACAGAGGGAGGACAATTGTGACTTTCAATCAAATGGTCAGAGAGACAATATTTGCAGGGGAAATGCAAACCAACCAGTTTTACTCTGGAGAAGCAAGCAACTCGGAGATCAGTTTTTATTGTTAACTTGTCACAACCCAGAGGGACCTGGGGAGGTACCTTTAATTGAAGAATGGCCTTTATCAGATCAGCCTAGGGCCATGCCTGAGAAGAACCATCTTGATCAATGATTCCTATGGAAGGGCCCAGCCCACTAAGGGTGGCACCATACTTAGACAGGTGTATCTACGTGGTACAACAAAGGAGGCTGAGCATAAGCTGGAGAACAAGCCAGAGAGCAGAATTTCTCTCTGTTGTCTGATTTAGTTGCTGTTTAAGTTCCTTCATTGATATCTCTCAATGATGGACTGCGGCATGGAAGTGTAAGCAAAATAATCCTTTCCCTTCTAAGATATTTTTGGTCATGGTGCTTATTATAGCAATAGGAAGCAAACCTAAATAAGGGTGGGGAAGATTACCTGGGAATATGTTTGCAATTTAATAATATATTCTGGAGACTGCTTAAAACAGACTGTTGGACAGCAGAGGTAAGAGTGAGACCAGCCAGGAAGTATTACACTGATGGAGGTGATGATCAGGGTGGAGGAGGCAGAAAGAACAAGGAAGGGTTATTCTGTGAGTATCTTTAATAGCAGAGTTAATAGGATTACTGAATGAATTGGGTGGGGCTGGTAACAAAAGAAAAGAATTAAAGTAGCATTAGGAATTTTGTCCTAAACAACTAAACAGAAGAACTTGCCATGAACTACACAGAGAAATAGCATGAATTTTTGTGTCCCATCTGAAACCTTACAAATCTTTCTTGTTATTATTTTAACTTTCTTCCAACTTAACTCAGAGGCAAGGGGATTGTAATTCCTTCTACCTACCTGTCATTACTGTGGGTCCTTCTGTGCTCAACCACGTCATCATCAGAGCCAATAATATTCCCAGTTCCTCCTATCAAAAGTCTTCTCATAGCTTCCATTTCATTCCATTCCATTCACACCACCGCTAGTGTTTTGGAAGGCGATGTTTTTTATTTGCTTTATTCTCTTCATTACTTGTCAGTTTATTGCTTCCTCTGATCTCTGCTCGTACCAGATTCTCTGAGATTTCAGCTAACATATACACCCATGAGTCTCTTGTTAGCACTCAACTTGTTTATCCATTCATTTACTACTAGCCCATGTATGATCCCACAAACCTTTCTTCCTTCTTTCTTTTTTTTTATGATGACAGTCTCTCTAAAAACACTCTATGTCTCTGAGTTATTTTACTTCCTACAGTTTTCCCTTACATTGTCTTTTGCCTCCCTGGCCTTGTTCTCTCTCCTCTCTTCATTCACTTTCCCTGCATGAGCTTATCTGCTGTCTGCTGTCAATTACCACCCTCATTTTCTTTATCTATCAGCATAAGTCTCTGTGTTCTTAAGCTTAAGATTTTTTTTTTTATTTCGAAATTTTCTGAACTCAAGCTGCTCTCGGCTGCAAGTCTTACTCCTTTTCTTTTTAAGGGTTACTGTAATGAATTCGCCCCCGTGTACCAGGGAGTTCTAGTCCTTCTTTGTGCCTGTATTTCTGATGTCCAATCTTGATCCTCACCTATCTCTTGAAATGGTCTTCTAACCATGCATGTGTTAGCTTTGATTTTTTTTCCTGTGAGATTTATATATAACAATGTATACCATCTTGTCATTTCTTGGTGAGGAATTGTGTGAGGCTCTGTTGAGTTTTCAGAATAAAGTCTGTATCTCAAAACCCTTCCTAACCTGGCCCCTGTCTCTTTGGTTGTAGCCTAGGCCTCCATATGCAAACATTCTAGTAAATCTATTAATATCTCATGCATTTTCAGACCCCAGTACTTCCCGTTCATATTCCTTTACTGCCTGGTCTTTGTGCTTTGTCTCCAACTAGAGAAACTGCCATATCCTTTGAGGCCCCTTCCAAGTGGTAATTGCTAAGAACCCTTCCCCAAGAACCAGCTTCTGGCTTGATCCACAAATTCAATGATGTTCTCCACTCTGGGGAACTTTGCATATACTTCTATATCAGGATGAGCATTGGTTCTGAGTAGGTAGGGCCTTGACACATTTATCTTTATGTCCTTAGAGTCTAGTACCCTACACAGACAATACATTTCCCTTGAGTTGTTAGTGCTCCTCATTTAACATTTATTCTGGAGTTACCCAACTTGAACAGATTTCTGCTTGGTTCTAGGCAGTAACAAGAATTTAGAAGCAAAGAAGAAGAAAAATGACAAGTAATGTGCACTCTCTCTGCTAGCTCCCTCTTCTTCATGCCTATGGGCCTCAACTCTTCCTAAGGGAAGAGCTAGAGTTCAGTGGTCACTAAGCATCTGCTACATCAAGGATTATAGCTGCAAATACAAGGATAACGGAACTTGTTTTTAAATCTGCTCCTTCTACTAAAATGGTGGCAAATAATAATAGCAACAACAAAGTACATCTCAAAGAAAAAGAGAACCACAAAGACATTGGAAGATGATCACGGACTTAACATTTACCAAACTGAAAAAGAAATAGCTGCCCCAGCAGTTTCAATAAAGCAGAAAGATAAATGTTCACAATGCCACAAACCCCAGAGAGTTCAGGGCCAGGGAAGGCAGAAATGCGCATGCGCACATTCATGGCCTGTGAAAGCAGGGGCATTCATGTGCAGGATCACATATATGCGTGATGCTGTCAGAGCTCATTTCCACCTTCTAATAGGAACTCTGCACTGTGCTATGTCAAATCATCAAACCCAGCAGTAGAAGATATAAACTTCAAGTGTGTGCAGAAGAAATTAATGAGAAACAGGAGGGGGAAAAAAAACCCAAACACACCGTAGGGTATCCTCAGGAAGAAAGGTGGAGGTCAGGGGTCAGAGGACCAGGCATTCGTCTTCCAAACCCACCTGGGAGTACTAGTAGCCTTTCAAACTTAGTCCATATATTTCTATAAATTTTTTAAAAGTGAAAATGTGAGAAATAAGTATATCTAATACGGTTGGACTAAGAGTAAAATCTATTAGGATCTAAAACATGTATTCTTCCTACTACAAATGCTATTTATCGCAATTTGTAAATTACATGATCAGCTTAGGAGTGCTGTTATGTGTTGTTTGTTTGATTATTTCTTCACTTCACTGCTAGGTTAGTCCAAAGAGGAGATATATAAACACATGTAGACCTACATAGAATTTATATACTTACACTAATTTGAAATAAGGTATAAGAAACTTAAGAGGCTCCCCACAGGTGCTTGCTTATTATAATAAACATTTAATAAAGTGATTAAATATAAAGATATCTATTTTAGTAGGATGAGATGGAAATTCAGTTACATGGATTTTCTGGAAAAACGTACATATGATCACTAAATGAAAGAGTTTTGCCCAATTACAATGATAGTAAATGTTGAAATGATCAATACCCCATAGGATTCATGAATAGTTTCAATGAGTCTATTTGTGTCTTGGTTAGAATGCACTGAATAGATATTCTAAAGTACAAATCTTCACATGTCAAAATCTTAGTGAAAACAAGAGAGGATAGAGCTATTTATAGATACAACAGTGCTTATTGCTTACAACATCAGAATAACCATTCAGAAGCAGCAGAAAGCTGTGGCAGATGGAAGAAAAGAAAATAGCATTTCTGTTGATGAGCATTTCCTGGATGAGGACTCCATCAATCATCTGGTAATCCAGTGCTTCTCAACATTCCTAGTGCTGCGACCTTTTAATATAGCTCATTTTGGTGTGGTGACCCCCAACCATAAAATTATTCTTGCTGCTACTTCATAACTGTAATGTTGCTATTGTTATGAGCCATAATACAAATATCTGATATGCAGGGTAGCTGATACACTATCCACAGGTTGAGGACCACTGTGCTAATCTGTAACCGTGACTTAGAACCTGAAAGGCAATGAAGGAAAAGCGCAGAATATATTAGACAATGGGTAGTGTGAAAGACAGAAGGAAGGAAAAGCCATGCTGTAAAAAGAATAAACTGAGTGATAGAGTGGCCCACCCAGAGGGTCCGGGGACAAAAGAAGCAACATACAAACTGATAGAGTCCACACCCCATTGGCAGAGCTTGGCTCTTGGGGAGAGCTTTAGACAGGCGTAAACACTCAGGCATGATGTTCATCTAAAGGAGGTTTTACAATTTGCAAGGTTGTGTCTTTAACGTTTTACTCTTTTACAAAGCAGGGATGAAAACAACAATGATGGTTTTAGTTTTCAAAGTGAAAACCTAGTCCTAATTAATGTTTGGAGTCTGATTTTCAGAGATTCCAGCTGGGGACTCTAAAGTTGAGCCCTGAACCGAATGGGACTCTGGACAAGCCCAAAGACATGCCTGGGTTTTCAGGCTGGTGCAGATATTGCACAAAACTGGCAGAGAAACTCACAAACAAATCTCTTGAGGGGATTGGAATTTGGCAGCCAGTGAGCCTGGAAGACAGCTCCAGCTTAAGCTAATTTCCAATTCCTCTCTGGATTTTAACACGTCTAACACATCTTTAGATTTAGAGCTTCGAGGACCTACAGTATTCCAATCAGAAAGTAGTGACTGTCGCTGGTTTCTAGGACACTGCTTCCTCAACCCAAATGATCATTTCATAATTCCCTTCCTCCCATAGATTCTAACAGACTTGGCAACAATTTAAACTAAGCCCAGAGGATGTATCTTCTGAGAAAGAAGAACAATTAGTATATCTGGTTTTGAACTGCTGAAATATGGCAAAGAGAATTTTAATTGCTGGCTATTACTTAAATAACAGCATATAAATAAAGAGGAAATAAGAGATGTTAACTTCATCATCGTAGTGTCCTAAAGTTGGAATAAAGCGCCCTATCTTGTATCATAAGTACAATTTATTTTTTCTCTTTCTAATGAGGATTTCATCAAGAGAGATGCCAGTGAAAGTGCTCTATGAAAGTCAGGAGCAATTTCCATGTGTCCTTTTCTAAGTCCCTAGTATGCTGTCTTAATACTATCAAGCCTTTGGCATTTGGGAAGAGTAATTTGTGCTACTGGTGATGAAAAGCGCACTACCGAAGGATGGTAATGGTGATAAATCTTACAGATAGGAAGGTATGTGTTTGTGTGTGTGTGCGTGTGTGTGCGTGTGTCTGGTGTGGTGTGAACAGGTTGCTCTACAAAGGCAAGGGGAATAGAAATGAGAGTAATTTTGGACATTTAGGGGGTACTTAGCATTGACATATCCTCCAAGCTATAAAAGTTCTACCGTTGTTTTTCCACATTATATCAGAGGACCTTAAATCTGAGTGTGCAAGTCCCCTTAGGTGTTTGGTAGGACTGACTACTGGATCTTGGTCCCATTCTCTAATTCAGTGTGGAAGATTTCCTGAGATGTTACAAGCTTTTAGCTGAAGCCTTCCTATGCATTTTGCAGTCCTTCATCTAGATCACTGGTCCTCAACCCTTCTAATGTTGTGACCCTTTAATACAGTTTCTTATGTTGTGGTGACCTCCAACCATAAAATGATTCACTGCTACTTCATAACTGAAAACTACTACTATATGAATCATAATATAAGGGGTTGTAACCCACAGGTTGAGAACTATTGATCTAAAGAGAAAACTGCTTTCCTAGAGGTGGGTTCAAGCCTGCTTCTCCTTCTGCTGCCTTAGGGAATGTGGCATCACTGCAGCCCTGGGCACTCACAACTTTTAGAACGAAGTGTCTTTATATTTACAACTGCATTGAGACCGAAGTTTAAGCTATCCACAATGGTGCCTCACATGTTCAAACAGGAGGAACCAAAACACACGTATACATGCATACCTCCACACACATATGCACCCAAGTACATGCCTCATCCGATCCTAGAAAACAGGAAGACTAAGTAACCATGTAACATTTCCAGCAAATGTTAGAAATGATGGAGCCCACATGATGGAAACCCCCATGACTCATCTCAGACAGCCTAACCCATTTCTCACCTCTGTGTCTGTATGAAAGCATTTTATTCTCCTAAGTAAAACACAGCCCCAAAACTTGTGCTTGCTAGTCAGATTTCAGCTACTTTCTACCTCTTCATGGTAGCGTATCTTTTTATGCTTCCTTCCTAAGCAAGGAAAAATAGTGAATAAAGTATTCAATTTTTATGCCACTATTTTCCATCTTGTGAGCTGCATTTTGGCCCATGTGTCCCATGGATTAAAGCACTACACAGTGCCTGCGAATGATCAAGAAGCACAAAATAACAAGCACAGCTAACAGGAGTACCATCTGGAATATAAATAATAAAGAGAAGAAAAGCAAAGTCCAAGACAACAGAGGAGAAAGAATCCAAGGAACAGGGGGTGGCAGATGGAATGAATTAGTGATAGAAGTATTGTTGGTATTCACTTCTAAAGGTGTGAGAACAGTACTGATTCCCGCCTATAATTCAGTCCTGCAGCCACTATGGTGAAGCTAAATTTGTCCCCAGGGTCTTGTTTTTCCACTCCTAATTCCCTCTTATATAAACTTCTATAGAGTGAACATTTATGGTAGTGACAGTTAAAAGCATCTCACCAGCTACTTTAAAAAAATTCACAAATAAATTTACATCTAGCCAGAGTGCTAGATTTACAGAGAAATGGAATACCAAGCCATCTTTGCTGGTTGAGACAGGAGAAAATATTTCACCCTGTCAGAAAGGGAGAAATATAGGCCTTTAAAACTCTGGAAAGACTAACATGCCTTTTAAACACTTCTCTTTATAACCTTGTATAAAGGTTAACACTTCCAGGTTATTCCTGGACAGATTTGCTTTAAATAGCTCACTCAGTATTTATATCCATTACTTCTTTTCTGTTAGGTTCTTGTGGGGGTGACTATTAATTTTTCTCTATATGAAATATTTCATGAATGAAAGTATCTCTCACATTAATCATTTTCCTTCTTACTTTAAGCTTAAAGATAACCCACTTATTTAGATTTTCCATCAAAATTATCTCTAGCTAGATTTTTAGGCCATCTTTGTTACACTCTGCATGTTCTGTATTTTCTAAGTTCTGAGGGCTAAATCTAAAGAGAAAATAGAATCAGATCAGTGATAAAATAAGATTCTCAAGTTTTCTAATTTTTGCTTACACTTACTTGAGTGGTTGCTTTTACAGTAGAAACATCCTGTTCTGTACCCCAACATAAGCCATGGTTTGGGGGAGGCTGTTGTTTTTGTTATTTTAAGGCAACTGTTCTTTTCAAGCAATCCAGCCCTTTTGAGCTTATAAGTATTGTAGTCTTGACATTTTCTGGCAACGTTTTTAAGTTCTAACTCTGACCTTTTCCAGCTTTATTTCGAGTGAGTTCTTCATTTCTTTGAAAACTCCTAGAAGGTCCTTTTGTCCCAACATGTCAGCTAAGTAGGATGTCTGCACTCATTGTCCCATGAATGAACTAGTCTGACCCTGTGATCCCTACATGCATCTGAAGACCACCTAAGGAGAAGTATCTGAGATATTTTGTCAAAAGCAAATTCTTGGATTTCATGACAAGTATAACAACAACAACAACAACAAACTATCTATATCAGAACACTAGAGTCTGAATTTTAAAGCAATTACTCTCATCTAATCCTAAACATGGTTTTAAAGGAAACTCCCACATGAATCCACTTCCTAAGAAATATGGAAAGATGATACATTCTGCCTGTTGCACAGCACCCCCCCCCCTTTCAGGACAATCTACAGTGTCAATGCTAAGACACACTTCTAGGACTACAACAACATATCTGCTAAATTGAAGAAGTGGCTTTTTTTCTCTCTGACCAATCTTTTGTCATGGAATATGACATCAGTCAAGGAGATTACATTCCTTATAAATACAAGTCTTGGAAAAATTGTTCTAGAACTTTCTGTAGTGGAAAAATCATACATGTAGGCATTTTTGGTCAGTCCTTCCCCACCCCCTTCTCCCTTTTAAAATGGTATATATCATTAGGTTTTCCTTCCACTATTCGGAGAGCCTCGCATTTCTCTAAGTATATAAAAGTGATAAAAGTGTATTACTTCAGAGTCTTAATAACTCTAAGGTCCAAAGAGGTGAATTAAGCAATGTTTGGCCTAACCTTATTCATCCTGGCTTGATTTCTCCCACCTCAATATATATGTGTTTGATACATAGGAATGACCTCTTACCTCCTTGTGAGAATTAATAGAAAAAGGACAACTACGACTTTCAATAACAGAAGCTACTCAGTACTAGTGACAAATGAAGTTTGATCAATCCTTGTCATATATTCAGTGCATAAACATTCTTAATCATGTTCCAACTTCCATCATTGGGTCATAGACTGAGTCTTCTCTTATAGGCCATTTACCAGGATAGAGACATTAAATAAACACTAAAGCTGTGTTGGACTTGTAACAAGAAAGACCAGCATCTACAAGTTGTCATGCATAACCTACCTTATAAATAAGAAGACAAGAAGAAACAAGAAGACTTCAATTCTGAAGACCATATAAGAGAAGAGTTAATGGCTGTAATTTGGACCCAGATCTATGTAATAGGCAAAAGGTACTCCAAATAAAGTAGCTTTGCTGTTACTGTTCACTGATTCTGCTGAGGTGAACCTCACCACATATTTGGAAGGATTGTTTCCATTGTTCCTCTGAATAGTGATTCTGACAATTATTAGAGATAAATTTTATCTGCCTAATTTAAAGGCTGTGTAAATGTAAGTTTTGAGAAGTTAATGAAATTTTCTCAGTAAATGGCTAACAGAGCTTAGAATAGGCTTGCCTCTGTAGCACAGATTTTCCACTTCTTTCTATGCCATGCATCTTTCCGCAATTTCAGAGCCTCCTGATTCCACTCATGACGGAGCCTCCTTTCTCTACTTCCCCTCTGTTCCAGCACAGCCTCTGTTCCACCGGGTTGTTTCACAGTGGACTGATTCCAGTTTTTTGTTTGTTTGTTTGTTTCAATTTAAGACTCCCAAATCAAAGTTCTGTCTCCATCTCTCCACTCCCTTTCTCAGAAGGACACCTCATAATATTAGGTTGGTGCCTTTAAGAGATAATGGAAAAGTGAGCAGAACACTTTCCTTTAAACTCGGGGATTCAGAGCTTACACCTCCTGGATAAGCATGAAATAGTGTTCTAAGTGGCATGGTAGGCTTCCATAAGGGCAGGAATAAGAATATAGAGAAGAAAGGCCAGTTAAGATGTTCTGAAAAACTGAACAGCCATCAGAGGCTTTAAAAAACCCAAGAACATTAACTGAGTACAGTTACCTATAGTTACTTGTAGTACCATTCCTTGGGGACTATCACTACTAACATCATTTGTCAGCTCATGCAATATCTAACATGTTCATGTATATGAGTATGAACAGGCATATGCACACATGTTCATGTATATGAGTATGAACAGGCATATGCATGACCTGACACACATGTAAGGGCAGAGGAAAACCTATGGTGCTGGTTCTTGCCTTCCCCTGGCTTGAGTCAGGGTCTCTTTGCTGTTCACAATTGTACACAGCAGGAACAAAAACTCATTAGCATCTATGGATTCTTCTGTCTCTGCCTCTCCTCTAAGCAGAGGGGCACTGGAATTCCTAACGTACCTGCATGCCCACCTTTAGGTGGGTTCCCCACATTTTCATGACAAGTGCTTACCCAATGAACCATCTCCCCAGCCCACAGCTAATTATTAAAACCAAACCAAGTCAAAACAACAACAACCAAAAAAATTACAGGAAGCAGCATAGACTTAAAGAGAATATCAGATACTATTCCAACCACGAGACTGAAAAAGAACTGGATGGCCTTACAGGAATACAGGATCACAGCAAAAGTAAAGCCAAGGAGGAGGTCAAGGTTAATCGGTCTATATGAAGAACTTTAATAAGTTCTGTGGAGACGCAACAAGTAAGTATGGGTCCTTAACCCTAGCTGCGGCTCTTAAACTGTGGGTTGCAATCTCTTTGGGGATGCAAAGGATTCTTTCACAGGGCTTGAATATCAGATACCGTGCAGATCAGGTATTTACATTATGATTCATAACAGTAGCAAAATTACAGTTATGAAGTAGCAATGATTTTATGGTTGGGGGTTACCATAACATGAGGAATTATATTAAATTGTTGCAGCATTAGAAAGGTTGAAAACCACTAATTTAAGTGAACCTAGGAGTGTGAACTTGGGCAAAACTGAAAAACAGTCCTTTCCAAATGAAAAAAAAAAGAAGAAATGGGTAAAAGAATGATGAGACAAAGAGATGGAGAGGGAGGAGAAGGAAGGGAGGGAAAGAAGGGAAGGATGAAAGAGAGGGGAAGGAGTGAAGGAAAGAGGGAAGGAATTTGTTTTAAACATACTTATTTTATCTGATATCACAAAATTCAATGATGGAATGAAGACTCAGTTCAGTTTATTACTTTACAATGTGGGGAGAGCAAACATTTTTCTCACTATTTCTCTGTCTCTTGATCCAACCACTCATTTCCTTCTCCTCTTTTCTCCCTTTATGCTAAAATGGAATGTTATTGAACAAGGATTAGACTGAATGAACATCATTGCCCTACCAGTTATCACAGAATAGAGAGTGATCTTACAAGCAGTAACTAAATCGATTCATACTTTCAACCCATAAATTGAGTTCCAGCTACTCCAGGCACTGTGCTGAGTAGCTAATATACAACAATCCAGATGACAATGGTTGCAACTCAAAGGTACCACAATGTGCAGGACCTCAGAAAAACCAACGTTTTTCCTACAGTGATGAGTGGTTTAAAAAAATAAAAGTACCAGTTATATACCTTATAGAACAGTTATATATCTTATCTGGGATTAGGGGTGGGGGTGGTAGGTGGGTGCTGAATATTAAATAACCCAGTAGAAGAGGTGCCTAGGGAACACACTGAAGGATCTACATTAGTTAGCATAGTGTAGAGACTCATCACAATGGTAATACTGACATTTCAGGCATCACAGCATTGGGCTGCAGGTGGTCCTGTGCACAGTGGGAAGATTAACAGCATCCTGGGCTTCTACCCATTAGATGGCAGCAGCTCCCTCCCCTCACCTAGTGATGCCAAATGGTAAGGTGTGGAGTCTAAAATTGATCTCATCTAAAAACCACTGGCTTAGGGAAACATAAGCGGGGTCAGGAATGCAGCTAGATGTATATAAAAGTACCAGGTGTGAAATAATAAGGGACAGAACTGCTTCATCCAAAGATGAAAAGAAAAGTGGGGAGGGTTTATTTATTTATTTTAAGACAGAATCTCTCTATGTAGCCCTGGCTACATATGTAGTCCAGATTGGCCTTGAACTTACAGAGATCCTCTTGCCTAATGTGCTAGGATTAAAGGCATGACATGGGCAGGATTTATTATGCATAAGACATTAGATGATTTCACCACCCATGGCATAGGAACAACACTGTCCCTAATTTAGGCTTTGATCATTCAGCTAACCTCAATGGACTGGCTAACATATAGAAAATATGACACAACCATAAGAATGCATTATAACACACAGTGCTTTATGACTGTGTTTATTCAACAATCCTGGAAATAGCTTTGTTGTTCATTTGTTAGTTCAGATCAAGACTCTGAGGTTCACATCGCTAACTTATGCAAAAATTCAATCTAGAGTTATCTGACTTCAAAACTTTTCGTCTCACCAGCTTGCCATTTCTTGTTCATTTATAACTCATGAAATACAATAGAAAAAACACAACAGCAACAAAAGATTGGGTCATGGAGGCCAAAAGCAAGAACTAGAAAAGGGAAATTTAAGGATGAACAAACTTGGACTACAGAGCTATAGTGTACATGTGTTCTACAGAAGACAGGGAGAACACAAATCATTAGAAGATGACGTTACGTTGACAGTTTTTGTTCTGGTGATTAGTTGGCTGTTCTGGAGAAATTTCTGAAGGTGCTCCTTAAAGAATGTGAGAAACACTGAACGGTAGAGAATTGATGGCAAGAGTGCTGTGGCACACGGGAGATGATATAAGGAAGTTGTATCATTGGCATATGCCACAGGCTTGGGGCAGTGAGGCTATGGAATTAGGTTACTACCTTAAGACAGTAGGAGGCACGCTTGTACAAGGGTGAGTGGCATCAGGAGACACTTCAGACTAATATTTAGTACTGGGTTGCAAAATAAAGTCCTGTCTAGATTATGGGTCACAGAATATTTAATTTCAGCACAGATTATACACTGTGTTTTGCAAAATTTCTCACCTAGCAGGCCCTCTGTTTCTTGCCCCTGGGTATGTTTTCCCTCTATCTGCCTTTGGTGCTAACATGTTTAGCTTTTTCCAGTGAAGTATTAAAACCGGCCAAGTTGCATCAGGAACTTGCCAGTTTGACCTTCTTTTTTGTTCCTCGTCTTCACCTTTTTTCTCTGCATTTCTCACTACTCATGCCTCCAGGAACATTCTCCTTCCTCACCTATGCTCTCTTCTCTTTCCCTCCCTAAGGGTACTTGTCACTCTAATTTGCTCTGCTTTACCCCCCTCCCTTTATATGGACTTTCTTCTCATTTGCATCTGTTGAAAAAAAAAAAAACAGAAACAAATAGCCAGCTTTTCAAGCCTCTCCTAACCCAGAGAAGCTGGAAAGAAACAGGCTAGATTATTCATGGTAGTATAGGGTAATCAGCATGTAAATAATGTTGTACAGAACTATTTCTGAGGCTGAGATGGCTTAGTCAGTGAAGGGCTTGCTTGCTGTGTATGCATAAGCACCTGAGTGCAGCTCTCAAGGACCCTTAAAGAGCCATGCAATCCCAGCATCTAGGAGGCAGAGGGAGGAGGGTACTTGAAGACGGCTGGCCACACAGTCGAATCAACCAACTTGAGGTTCAGTGAGAGATTCTGTCTCTAAAAGTAATAGAAAGTTACTGAGGAGGGCATTCAATATCAATCTCTGTCCTACATCCGCGTGTGTACCTAGATGCACATGAGTATATGTGTATGGTGTGTGTGTCATACATACACACATATGGAGTGAAGAGGGAGGGAGAGAGAGAGAAAGGGAAGGAGGGCAGGAGGGAGTAAAGGAGAGTATAGTTATTTATGGTCAAAGAAAGCTTCATCGTGGGGATGCCCAGATTATTAACTCCTAGTCTCCTCCCGGGGTGGGGACAGTGGTTCTTAGGCTTGCACAGTGGCTTCTAGAATCTCCTGCTGGTTAAGATGCTGCCCCTGTGCAGTTTCTAAAGCAGTCAGTGTACCGTGGACTTAAAAAGATACAGTCTACTGAGTCTCCAGGTGATGACAATGACACTAGTCAAGGACCACACAGAAACACAGGCATGTCAGAGGGTCTGTGGCCCATGACAGCAGTGGGTGAGGGGAAGCAGCCAGAGAGAGGAGAGCTTTGTTTCTCGTGGCATCCTCAAAGAGACTGTAGCTACCTAGGAAGCTCTGGATATTAGATCATTCTGGAGGGCATGCTGAGGTACAGGTCAGGGGAAAGGACAAGCCTGGAAAGCTCTGTATTGCAACCTTCTGGAAAGCACTGAAGCCAGCCCCAAGCCCTGACATCCACCCTCCTACTTGTGATGATGCAGAGAAACAACAGAAGGGAACTCTCAGGATCTGTTTGATCTCTGTCCAGATTCCCTAAGTCCTCTGTCTGTTTATCTCCCTCTTTCCCTGGCCTCCTCTCTCCCCATCACCCCCTGCCCAGTGGATGATTCACTGCCTCCCCACCCCACCCCACCCCACCACCATCTGTTTTTCTAATGATGGCAGAAGATGAGCTGTTCTGTTGGCCCTGCACCATAACACAGCACACTCCACGCTAGTATTAGCCCTCATGTATCCTCAGAATGCTGTTTTATGGGTATCTTTCCCCCATCAAGTTTTCTCTTTTCGCTGAAACCCCACCCTTTCCCTCTCTCTGGTCTCATGTGGATCTCGGTTTCCCAGAACTAGATCAAGAGATTCTGAGATACAGAATAGAGGATTGACATGCCTGCATGCAGGTCGGGTGTGTTTGAAGAGATTGTTGGAGATCAATGACAGTTAAAGGCACTCTATTTAGCACCTTCCAAGGAGCCAAAAATATCTGGGCAGTGCTGCAAAGTGGCTTTTTTGACTTCCAAAGGGAGGTTTGGATGAATAAATCTGCAGTGACTGATGGGGAGTAGAGAAAGCCCTGAGTGAGTGAAGTCCTGAACTTATGTGTGCAGTTTACGTGGAATGGCCACTCAGAGGGGTGGCAAAGCCTTCCAGGGAGGACCAAGTATGATGTCTATGGCCTGCAGACTGCTCCCCTACAGAGACTGCTCCTACTGAGGTTAACTAAACCATCTTTGATCCAGCCATCTATCATAGACCCAGCTTCCTTGTTCAGTTGCAATAACCCCACCTCTCTGTTGAACTTTATATGACAAACACTGAGCTTCTCAGGGTGGTACAGTTCCTCCATCAGAGATCCTAGCCCATGTGATCCTGATGTTTGTGCACCCATATGTTTGTCTGTGTATCTGTCTGTCTGGCTACTTATCTGCCTGCCTGTCTTCCCTTCACTCTTTCTCCATCTCATCCAGGACCTTCCCTGACAGGGCAGTGTCTGAACTAGAATACTTGTATTTGCCACTGGCTGTTCCTAGGATTGGAGGGCTTACATAAATAGGCTATGTGTGTATCCTTCTCAGTGTCATTCTCTCTAGGCGATGCTCTGATTCATTCTAGACTCCTCTTTGTAAGGTTAAAGAAGTCACTGTACCAGAAATGACCCGCTGACAAAGAAATCCACTGTGGAGGAAGAAAGGCAGAATTTCTTCTTTACATAGAAAGGATTTAGGCCAGAGCACTCAATAGCGGAATATAGGTCTACATAGGCATTTGCCTGGATACCTGTATGACTCTCAGTCGATGCAAAGGAGGAACCAATGACCATAGGAAGACATGAGCAGTGTGATGACAAGAGTAATGTCTGCTCTGGGATTATACCTGTTATTCAAGTCCGGCTAACCATGGCCACAACGTCCAGATATTCTTCTTTTGTGGAAAAAAAGCTTCGCAATGAGAATGTTTGTATTTATTTTAATTTGGAGTATGTGTAGGTATGACGTTTTACATATGAATCGCAAATTTTAAGCCAAGCCTGGTGGCTCCTACATACCTATACCCCTGGCACTCAGGGGGCTGAGGCAGAAAGATTACCACAAGGTCTAGTCTGCACAACAGTGGCTCCCGCTACCCTGACTATATAAATGTGTGCACACACACACACACATGCACACACACACTAAAGTTGGTTTTAGGCACTTTGCTGGCTGAACAAAATTGTCTATAGTAAAATCCTTATTTAACTAATTTCAACCAAGGCATAGTTACAGAATCCCAAAGCCATAAATAATTCTGGCTTGCCTTTTAAGTGACTGAAGATTTTACTAAAATAAAACTGAGTTCAGAAATCCTAAGTTCTGTAAGTTTGAGATTAGGAGGCAACTACGTGTAAGAAACTAAAAGAAAAAAAAAAAAGGATCGGAAGAAACGGTGTCTTGAGTTGGTGGGACTTGGGTGACTCAAAGCTCTCCACACGGGGAGGTCAAGCCCACATACCTCACATGACTGGATGCAGTGGACCAGGGAGGGATCCGGGTGCCACTGACGCCTGCCGGTACACACAATGCTCTGAAAAAGAAGTAAAGGAAACAGAGACATTAGGTCTGTGGGGGGAATGGTTACTTCTATCCTTGTTCCACTATTCAACCCCAGTGCTTTGCTGTGTGCGTGGAAAGCACCTGGTCTTTCCGATGAAAATCACTAACCCTGCTGGGTAATGTGAAGGCCAAACCCTCACAGTAGGAACTATGTGCCACTTTTATCTTCTTCCTTCCCTACCGGGGTACCACAATTTTCATAGTACTTTGAGTGTCATAGCACTGACCACCCAGCAAAGAATTGCCCCTTGCCAGGCCTATCACAAGGACCTTGCCCAAACTGTGAACACTGTTAGGTTAACTCCCCCACTCTGCCTCACCAAAGTAGGCCAGTTCCCCAAGTTTCTCCTCCACAGAATCATCTCTCCAATCTTATGGGTCCTGCTATCCTGTGTGACAACTGAAGACTAACAGCCTCTGCCCCCAACGAGGCCATTGAGATCACCAAGGAGGGTTCCAGGCTGGCTGTCCAGGTAGCAGGTAAGTCTCTGTCATTTTAATTCATACAGAGGCCACTTGGTTTATACTTCCTACTCAAATTGAGTCTTCAGATTTCTGTGAAAGCTACAAAGTCTGCTTTTGTTTTCCAAACAGTCTGGCTTCATAGTATCTTTGGGTGCAAAGGATGAGCACATTGCTTGCTGATTATACAAATTTAGAAACTTAAAAGTTTCAATTACCTGAGTTGAGTCTTTTAGGCTCAACTCTGAGCCTAAGAGTCTCAGGCTCTGAGGCTAAGACACAATTACCTGCCCGCCTGAATTGGTTTCAAAAGTAAAACTCAGACCTTGCCTTCCCTAGAGCTACTAGGTCTCCTGCTGAGATGTGTAAACTCACAGACAGGTTTACCTTCCTGGCAGGCCTGCTGCTGAGATAGCAAACAGGTCTCACCATTTTTCTAGATCTGGTAGGCCGCCTGCTGGAAACTCGCACACAAGATTCAATAAACAGCAACCTCAAGCTATCATGCTACTCTTACTGACTGAAAACTCACTTTTTATACTCTTCCCCTTTTTAAAAGAACTTGATTGTCAATGACTGCTCTCAATAACTGACCACCTATACTTCATGGTAAATTATTAGATGTTTCTAAATGAAAGAGAAATAGTTTAAAGTTTGAGGACCTTGCAAAAGGCTAAGAAAATGATTTAAGATGTGGAAATGCACATTGTGCAGGTCTCAAGGAGTGATTTAAAGTACGTGAAAAATGAAACTTAAAGATGATACATATGATGTCAAGACTTCAAAACTTCAAGGTTTAACATTGATAAATGGAGTTCCTGGGAGTTATTAATCTAGCCTTGGCAAAGCGATGGCTATTATTATTGTTACAGGCACAAAACTATAAATTCCCTTCAGTGGTTTTCTAAACAAAGATTCAAATGCTTCTTATTGTGTTAGAAACATCTCTGTCCAATCCATATCTGCCCAGTCCTATGGAGAGAGGGAGGAGTGTGCTTGCTTTTACTCCAAAAACCATCTTTTGGGCCCTCAAGGTCTTCTTCCCTGGTGTTCTCAATCCTGCCAAGAAATTTCTGTCCCATTACAAATGAATGTTTATGCTTCTGTTATGATGGTAACTTCTCAGGCTTCATTTTGTTGCAGCTCAAAGACATGAATCTACTCCAACTGTTTGCAGACACCTGTTACTACTTTTCTACAATGCAGATTTCAGCAAAGGTTACAGACAGTGATCATGCTAATACCGTCTGTCCTTAGTCTGTCTCTGTCCCAGCAGATGCACTTATCTGACAGATACCATCCAGGAATCAACTTTGACCCTGCAACCTGTGCCAAGATGTGTTTGCCTAGCTAGGGCCCAGGTGGTCCTATAAAACCAGCAAGCCCCGGACTTCTGAAAGCTGATGTAAACTAGTCCCTAGTGTTAATCAGTTCAGCCAATGTGGTTGAGTCTTGTCTCTTCAGGTTGGGTGAGCAGAGCAAATGCTTTTGAGGAACTTTCCACAAGTCTCCTGCCATTGCCTGACTCCTCTCCCACTCCCTGCCTTCCTGGACCACCATGATGTCCCTCCCCACTCCCAGCTGTGAAGCAGTGACAGAAGAGATGAGTCACAGCTTATTGCCAACAAAAGCCTGTAATGTTAGGTCTCAGGCAGTACATAAACCCAGAAGTAGTTCAGGCTGAACTATAGAAGGGCTTTTAGAGGTTAGATAAAGCCAGGATTCCTCAGAAACTTGTGAAATAAATTCCCATCCATCGAAAGGAGTCATTTCTCTTCCCCCTGAAAAAGGAGGACATATGGGTCTCCTGTGGCAGCTATCAGCATATCAAAGTTTGTGTTAGCCTCCAGGTACCTACAGTCCCCATTTATAAATACCCATTATCCATTTCAAAGCCCCTATGCTAGTCTCCTGGCCCTTCTCAACTCCTCTAGTCCTTTTGTACTACGCTAAATCCAAAGCTTTTCTAGATCTCTGCTCTTTATAGAAACAAGTTTTTGTCACCCTCTCTCCACTATTTGGTGTCTGTATGGTCCCTTCCCTCAAGCTAGCCAATCCAGTCTGCTTCTTACTTCCTCTGTTCTGAATTCTTCCAGAGGACTTTGGATAGTCTCTTTCTCTCACCCGCAATAAAAACCTCCTGCTTAGCCATGGGACGGCCATTTTGCTAGCTTTTTTACTACACCCCTCACATAAACTTTTCTTTTACGACTTTCCTAAAAGAGAAATAAGCGGAGCAAATCTTCACATGTTTGATATTTATAAAGCAATATTGCGATGTGTACTATAAGATGGACAGAATGGAATTATCAAACGAATATAAAAAGGTAGACAGGAATGTTCGGCCTGTTGAAAAGTCTGAATTACTTTTTTTAGCTGCAGGTTGCATAAGCTGACCCATTTATTCATAGACAATCAGCAGATTTCACTGAAGTTTTTCAAGTAGGGGATATGAGCATTGCTACTTAAAATATCCTATTTGCTTATTGCCTCCAGATACCAGGGATGCAAACATACTAATGTGCTATCTTGTAAAGTGCATGACACAACCCTTATTCCCCCTCACAGTTTCCTATCTGGTCATTCACTCAGTTCAGACCAAATGTAAAAAACAAACAAACAAAAAGAACAACAAACCTCACTTACTTCAAGCCTTATTCCCTGGAAAGCAAGAACATCTGCTGCTAGCAGCACTAGGACAGACCTAATGCTCACCTCGAAATGGTCAATATATTTCAGGGAATGTCAGTTTCCTCACCTAAGGGATACTCAGCCTTGACAAACTCTTGTGGTCCTGAAAACCTGGACTTGCTGAAATACTTGGAACAATCTGAACAACCTTCACTTGTCCCCTTCCCCAGCTTTTATAAATGCAGGAAGGTTGGTCTTCTAATATCCCCAAATTTCTACAATATATTATTATCTTTTTAAAAAGATAAAGAAATACAATTTCTATTTATTTTCAGGTCTGTTCTTCCCAAGCTCATTTCTCCTATTATTCTCAATGTATTTTGATTATTTTCATTATTTTCATGTAATTCAATTTTACTATAAGGTGATCTCATGTTGGCAGATCCAGAAGTATATATAAAGATATAAAAGGATACAAAACCCCTCCTTCTGTCCCCTCAATTGACTGATTTCTTCCTATTTCTAGCTCTTTTTTCCTTCAGATATATCCTGCACATGTACATGTACACTCATACGGTGTGTTATTTCCTCAAACTGTGTATAGACTGCTAGAATCCTTTTTTAATTTGCATTTTAATTGTAATTAGTATTATTTTGTAAACAGTCTTAACTGTACTTTATTTTATAGTTTCCAGGATGTTGCATTCTCTTGAATGCATAGTATTCCATTGTTTGGGTGCATCTTTAAATTATTTAACCTAACCTATATGGATAGTCAAGTCTGTTATTCTCATTCCTTTTGCTATAACTAAGTATATGTAAAATCCTTTCATATATGCAAATGTAAGACAAATTTGTAATAGTGAGATTGACAATATTCATTGATTTTTAAATGTTAATTCAGTTTTCAGAATAGTTCAGACTGGCATACCTCCTTAATCTCTGTGTAAGTTGCTAAATGGGTACCACATCTGCTGTACCCATCCTAGAAGCCAAACCTTGAAAAATTGGGCTGCTCTTCCTGTCCTCTTCAACTTGTAAGCACTGACCGACTGCAATACTGGGCTCTCACTTTTCTACCTCTTCTGGGCTGTGAAAGTCACCCACCCTACAAGGGCTATCTTTATAGTCCTTATCTATAAAGATATGTTTATCTTATATGAATAGAACTACTGGTCATTGATAACAAGACAACTGAAAAGTTTTTCAAAATTGTACATACTGGAGATGCAAGAAGGAAGTGAATCAGGAGGAAAACAGTGAGTCAAACAGTAAGAAAACGCTCCTGGAAGATGCGAATTTGATTTTCTTACTTTCTGGAATACTTTAGGCAAAATTCAAATGTGCATTATAAATATATACATATTATATATTATATTACATATATATATGGATTATCTAAGCAGAATAACAGAGAAATTTTTTCTTCTTCTCAGCTTCACTAAGTTTTTTTTTAAATTTTGCTGTTTCCAGGGCACAAATCAATATAGGTCCCTCCAACCTATAGCTACTCTTTCTTTCTCGCTATTGGTAACACCTATTCTGAATTTACTATTATTTCTCTTCACTAACATGCATTACAACTCTTACTTTCAACTCTTATGCTATTATCAGCCTACGCTATCAACTTCTCAGATGGACTGATGGTGAACAATGGTGTGCCAAGGATTAGTTTCAAGTTTTCCAAAAGAAAACAAAAAAAGAGCTCTCATTAAAAAAAAATAGCTGGCAGTTTTTCTCTGTGTAGGGACATTTTAAAACCAATGAAATAAACAAAAAAGAAAGAATAAAGAGAGACGGGGAGATTTGGGTGGAACCATTAAGGAATCTTCCAATGATCATAAAGCTGTATGAATGCTATTGCTAAGTGATTTCTCCTTAGACATGACCAACACTTTGCCAGCCTTAGGCTATAACAGAAAATTGCCCAGTTTGTTTTTGTTTTTGTTGTTTTTAAATCAGGAAGTTAATTGACAAAATGGACTGCTAACCATATGAGGCTACAAATTCTGCCACCACCCAGGTTTGTGAAAATTTTCTCGTTGCTACATATGTACATGACCCCAAATAAAGCAATAAAGCATAGCATTGTTTTGTACATTGCCTCAGTGACACATCATTATACCATCAAAAGACAATCTAGAGGCAGTGATTTACTTCCTTCTTGTATCTCCAGTAAGCATGGTTTTGAAAAGCATTTGCAATTGTCTTTTTATCAATGCTTATCTTTACAGGTAAAGCCTGTGATTATGGGATGGATGACTTTCACAGGCCAAAAGAACGGGGGTTAGGGATTGAGGTAGTATTGCACTTAGCAGTTGGCCAGTGCTTATAAAGTGTCACTTATTTGAAAGTCAATATAAAGAACAGGGCAGGAAGACCAGACCATATTTGCTCAAGGATTTAGCTTCTAACATGCGTATAACAGACATATTACCCACTTTTAGCAACTTACACAGATTAAAGAGGCATGCCAGTCTGAACTACTCTAAAAACTGAATTAACATTTAAAAATCAGCGAGTAATGTCAAATTCATGCATTTGCATACATGGAAGGATTTTTTGCATATACTTAGTTATAGGAAAAGGAATGAGAATAACAGAATTGACTGTCCATCTGGGTTAGACTAGGTATGGAGGAACAGTGATACCAAGAAGGGAGAGTATGATTATATGTTGAGAAGTCATAGTTTCCGCACAGTAAAACATCTGCCTCCATTCTCACCACACCCTGCTTTTCTTTTGCTTTAAACTATTTTGTTTATTAAAAAGAAAAAAGAAAACTACTAGTCCTTTCAGGATTAATTTGGGAAGACAAACCAAAAGGAAAAGGAGAGGCTCTGATGTCATGAGTTATTGAAGAGCTGGGAGGCTGACAGGGATTGCAGGGAGTCTTGGGGTGTTTCCAAAAGTATCCCATGTGGTTTGGGGAAGTCTCACTAACTTGCACCTGATTAACATATACTTTAAAAATAGAAGGGGAAATTTTCTTTGGTCTCTGAAGTATGGATTTATGAGACAAAATAATGTAGGAGTGAGAGGCCATGATAGATGCCCTTGCACATTGGAAGTCATCACTTTGCTTTTCTACAGCCACTGTGTTCATTCTACAATCATAGAAAAAAAAATTAACACTTGGATGAAGAATGAGGTGTCTATCTACTTTGAGACCCTCTGTGCTCAGTGTGAAGTTGGCATTAGCATGACAAATGAAAGAAGAAGAGAGAAATCAAGAGAAGAAAACAGAGAGACTTGAAAATTTCAAAGTATTCTTTGTCTGCAGCAGTTCATCCCACAACTCTCAAGTAGCTTGGAGATCTTGGTCTGTTGAGAAGTGAAATCAGATTTCAGGAAACAGCAGGCAGAAGGCCATTTCTGGGTGTTGAGTATGAACTACAGTATTAGCACTGACTCAGCACAAAGCACCCTGCCTTTTCTGTCAGATTCCACAATCGCAAAGGTCCGGAAGGTCCATCTTGGAATTTCAGGCTCTGGCTTGCTGCCTCCCACAAAAGTGTGTGTGTGTGTGTGTGTGTGTGTGTGTATGTATTTGTCCCATAGAACTAGGTGCTACAGTCTTTATGGAGATGGAAGATATTTTAAAGGAGTAAAATTTATACTAAATAAATTTAAATAGCATTTAAACTTAAGAAATATCTACTGGGAACTATGTTGGGTGTTTCATATGTGTTTTTCCTCAACTTTATAAACACTGCAAGATAAATAGTATTTCCTTCCCTTTGAAGGGGAGTGCACAGAAGCCTCTGAGACTCACTACCTTACTTTCTCTTTGGATGCCAGTTGTTTCTTGGAGGTATTTGTCATCAAAAGCCCCGACATTTTAGGTCTTAAGACATCGTTCTTTTAATAAAATGAATAGTAGTCTAAAACTCAGGTATTATTTGCAAGAATAAAAACCAATAGGCCCTTTAGAGAAGGAAAAATAAACTACAAACATCTAAAACCATATTTCACTGTTCTCTAAAAGCAAAACAAAACACCAAATTCTGTCACAAAAAAAGAAAAGGAGTGTTATAGGGAAATGTCTCTCTTTAAATGGTTTTCCTTTAGATGTCATGATAAGGGAAGGAAATGTATGATGGGTGGGTTTTGTGGTTGAAAAGGCTGACCTATTTTCTGTCTGACAGGAAAACTATGCCAAACAGACAGCTAGAAGGAAAAAAGATTGCCGTGGGTGTGCTAATAGAGAGACAGTCATACAATTTGGAATATTGCTTCACAACTATGAAATTTTGGAGAGATGACCTAGCAATGTATATGTAAAATACAAATAGTAGAATCTTTCTGAACTTATACATTAGTGATGACATTCAAATCACATACAAATATGTATGTGTGTATATGTTTACACATATAGTTATATATGTGTAATGATATATAATTTTAATCATATATGTAGTAATGGACATACATGGACATTTGGAGACAAAGCATTTTTTAAAATAAGCTATCACTCTTGTTAAAAAGAATGAAGTCACTTGAAGCAGAATTGAGAAGAATATAATTTAATTATTTTCGTTGTAGCCTCGTTAGATGCAAAATGATTTGAAATATGATAGGCAGCAGTGAGTTCCATGAAAGAGGCAACAATTATTTGCTATACAAATGAACTCTACTCAAAATAGGTGTTCTTGGACTCTAAGAATTTATGCTGCCATTATCTTATTTGTAAGGGTAATGACTTATTATATTTGAGGTGCTCAATGGAATTTCTGGGATTATGTAATAAATATTCTTATGCATTCTGAGGCATCACAGCCTTTAGGAGGATAAAGTATTTATTATATATATATTATGTGTATAATAATTATATTACATGTATATTATATAATTATATGTTTATATAATATAGTATATTAATAGTATAATATATATTACTATTAGATAGATAGATAGATAGATAGATAGATAGATAGATATAAATATAGATACTGTCCAAGTGATTTGAAAGGACACCCAAACTGAAGACTGGGTACAATACAGAAAAACTTCCAATACAGTGAATTTGGGTTACATGGTTTTACTCAAAATATAGGGGTTTACTTAACATAATTGCTTAGGTTTTTGAAATATTTTTTCTTATTTATGAAGACAAGGTTAGATATTACACCCCTCATGAACCTCCGAGTGCCATGAAATGACAGAATCTATGAACCCATCAGTGGCTGGAACGTAGTATCATCATGGATGACTCCAGGAACAATACACCAATCACTTCATCATTTTCATAAGACCCATTGATATAGCATTAGTGGAAGAACTCACAATCAGTAAAGAAACTCTCTAATACCTTGCTTTGTTTCACTGTGGTACTTAGTGTTAACCATCGGATTGCTATTCGGTTTGATTTTATTTTGGTGTGAAGGATACTGACTTGGAATTCAGAAACACATAATCTATTTTTAATTATGTTTTCAACTTGTGAAATTCTGACTGCTGCATTATGCTTTTTAAGAATAAATTGTTCTTATAAGATAAAAATCAATTAGTCTTATACGCCTTTCACATTGTCTCTGTTTTCCCCTTAGAGTATTAGAAGAAACTGATTGATTTTATTTTGTTTTCCATAGCAATATGACATACATTGCAAGAGTTCCTCTAACTGCAGCTGTGTTCCAGAACACCGTGACCGGAGACATACCCCCCCCCACCCAATCATAAAAAGCAGGGATGTGTCACTACAGATAAGAGGTGGGTACAAGGAAGGTAAGTTTCCTTGACAACTGATTGAGAAAGATTCTTAGGAGCCATCAATTTACATTCTATCCGTAGTGTTCTCCTTTGATTCTGAGATAATCCATGGAAATGAATATTCCTCATTTACAAGAAGGAATAGAGAGACAGAACAGTGAACAGATTGTCTGACACTATACAGCTGATGACTAGCAGAATTCAGGTATGTGGGTTCAGCTTTATAAGAAAAACATTTTTTTTCAGGGCTGAATGGATAGTTCAGCAGTTAAAAATGTGTTCTGCTCTTACAGAGGACCAGAATTCAGTTCCCAGCGTTCACATAAGACAGCTCACATATATGTGAGTTTAGTTCCAGTGATCTGCTGCTTTCTTCCAGGACCTGTGGGCACTCCTCTACAGCTCACATCTATGTTTACATACAGTGCTTCCCTGATGCCTCAGTATAAAACATCTGGACAACTTATGTCCAAAACCACAGCTTTACTAATTGCATTATACAATGCTTCTGAACTTCAAATCAGTATATATCACATCAAAATAAAGTCAGATCCAAATAGCAACCCCGTCGTTAACAGAAAATATCACATCAGGGCTCAAGCCAGTGAAGTACAGGAAAAAGTAAAGAATGATTTATGAACAAAACATATAGATCCAGAGCCCATGTTTTTGTGAATTTATAGAAAGAGGCTTGTAAGGATATAATTGAAGTGTCTAATAAAGCAGCCGTATCTCATCCACCTCATTCTAAGGAGCAACAACTCACAGCAAAATATTCTCCATTTAGCTCTTGATTTTTCTTTTTAATTCATCTTACAAATAGCTATTGAACACTTAGCATTTCCTAGGCACCACTCTTGTAATCTAAGTATATAACAATGGACAAAAGAGATATTATCCCTCATTTTATTCTAGTCATAGAAATAAGCAAGTAAAATATATATCTGCTAGTAAGTTCTAAGGAGAAAAATAAAATAAAATAAAGACATGTACCAGAGAACTAAGCTAGAATTTTAGCCAGAAGAGCCAAAGGTGGCTTTATAACTATTGAGTCAAACTTTGAAAGAAGTAGAGGCATAAATGATGCAGATATCTGGGAAAACCTTGTGTGCACAAAGAGCCACAAGGGCAAATGTCCTGCAAACGACATAAGTCATTATGTCCAAAAAGGCAAGGGCAGGCCACAGTTGAAAACTTAGTGATCTAAGAAAAGTATGTGAGAGATAGAGCCAGGAAGGTGAACATGGTCCTTGGAGGAAAAAGGAGATCCGAGTACATGGGTTCTAGAAAAATCAGATGATGTGTGTGAAGATGGTTGAGCACTCTAACGGGGGTGTTATCTGGGATATCTATGTCCTGGGCGCTAGAGCGGTCCACAACTAGGAGCAGTGTACAGCCTAAGGCCTGAAGGAAAGTGGCTTTGAAGGTGTTGAATGTTTTGTTCTGTTGGCATTAGTCTCAAGTATTGTAGATTCTAGGAATGAAAAATGGTTTGGAGGAGGCTCTGAGGAGAGAGAGGGAGGACAGCTTTCTTCACGTGGAAACTGAGATATGTGCAGGGATAGAAAGAGGGCCCATTGAGCCTTCTGGAAGGCAGTGATGGATATGTGCAGGGATAGAAAGAGGGCCCATTGAGCCTTCTGGAAGGCAGTGATGGCAAGGGAGGGCTAGAGAGGAGGCTAGAGACATAACAGATTTTGCTGATAAGTGTAAAGAGCAGAGGACCTGGGGATAGGATTTCAGGGTTTAGAAAGAGGGGGAAACACGGAAAAGTGAATTCTTTTCTTGCCCTGTCTGCCTCCCATCTTCTCCCAGTGTGAAGTTTATTTGGACCTTTTCTAATCTAGCCTTTCTCTTTCCTCCTTTTATCTTTACACATTTCCTCAGTTTATCCTAATATTCTCTGTAATGTTTCCATTATATTCATTTTCTCCCCTGTTGTTTATGCCTTAGGGGCTTCTATCTATCTTTTCCTTTAAATGGCCTCCCCTCCCCCGTCACTTTTCTTTTCTTTCTTGATAGTTTGTCATTGATCATAGGAATCATCCACATGTATATTTGATGCCAGGATATTTGGGGAGCCTCCAAATTCTCTCACATAATGTCCTGCCAGTTGAGTATTGGTCAACAGCCTTATAACCACAACACACAAAACTGACCCTTTCCTTACCTGGATTCTGATAGGTTCCATCCAGTGCTCCAAAGTGTCAGTAGTCACATTCTCTGGTAGAATCACAGGGTCACTAGGGGGGATTACACATGACGGGGAACACACGGCGCCTAAAGGAATGGAAGTTTATAACAGAGACATGAATTTTCCACAGTCTTTTTCAATGCTTCCTTTCTACACTATAGAGCATAATATCACAGTAGTTATAGACAGGGCTGACACCCACCTCCTGTGTATCTGTAAGGATACTGTTATATGAGGTGATCAAGAGCCACCATGGCAAGTTAACTTTTCACCTTTCCCAAATGCCACATCCTCTGCCTGGTCCAGCATATCCTCTCCTTAGGAATCAATATACCACTGAGGCATTCAACAATTAAGAGATCAATTCCCGGTTTAGCAGATTCCCATATCCCCAAATCACAGTTTCAGCCAGCCAAACTCTGATGCCTTTTAAACATTTCTAATATTATTCTGCTCTCTCAACCAATAACTTATACTTGCGGCACCTGTAATCTTGTACCTTCACTAGCTGGTGCGGGTGAGGGATGTGGTGGTGCAGAGATTACTAAGTTTCCTCCAGGCCCCTCCCATCCTCTCAGTTGGAACACTGAAGATCATTACATGAACAACCAAGAAACCTATCTGAGTAAAGGAGGAAAGAGCCAAAACCAGAAGGCGAGATTTTGGTCTCTCAAAGCAAAATCTTGTTCTGTTTGTTTACATGGGAGATCCAAGCGCCTTCTCAGAGCCTATTCAAATAAAAATTCATTCTTGGGGTTCTCTCTTTCCTCATCTACAAATTATATAACTTTCTTTTCTATTCATATTGTTCATGTCTTTAGGTAAATAATATTTTTCAGTTACATCATTTTTAGGAGCCTGTGTGTGTGTGTGTGTGTGTGTGTGTGTGTGTGTGTGTGTGTGTGTATATATATATATATATATATATATATATATATATAATATTTTATGTAGAAATCAGAAATTTTGAGGGTGAGAATCATGAAACACCACTGAGGAGACATCTGAGCTCACTCATAATCCCAGCCTGATCACAAGACATCATAGCATAAATTCTTGGAACACAGTGGAGAATCAATTCAAACAGACGGAGGTTTCCCATTAATTCATATTGTGCACATTTACATTGCATGAGTTGGACTCCCTTAAGAAATTTTCAGGACTGCATAATCCAGAATTTAGATGCAATCTCATAAGGTTTCCCACAAATTATACTCTTTTCTATGATTTGTAGGACCAGTTTGGGTAAAATTGAGTCAACCTTATTTTAAGTCATCTGTGGTCACAAACAACTTTAGCTGTAATTACTTGAATAAGCACTTGCCCCCAGGCTCTGGAAGCCAGTCCTCTGTGGAGAACTACAGGACAGAAGAACAACAGGAGTGAGTTCCACCTCAAGTCATCCTTTCTGCAACAATAGAGGTGATACAGGAGCCCAGCATCACATAGGTGCAGCTGTTCATTCTATCTTTCCTTCCAAGCCATGGATGCACTCTTGGTCCCAAAGCAAAGTGGCTGAGAGGAGCACATTCCCATTCTTACCAATCCCATATCCCTGTCCACACTTGTACTCCACAAAGTTCAGCTCTGAAGTGGGTGGTGGGCATTCCCCTTGCAGGTTTTCACACAGCTTGAACTCCTGAGTCCACAGCCCTTCTTCAGTGCAGAGGATTGGAACCTAGAGTATCAGAGATAAAGAACACCACCATTGTTATTTGGTCAATTTCATTTTAAGAGGGGTGGGGAAGTGGTCTGATTAAATGACAATGTCCTTTAGCTTCTGGAACTTGGACTAAATGATAATTAGAACAATAAGCAGAGAAAAGGAAGAGAAGAAGAGAAATAAGAAAAGGTAGGAAGGAATGGAGGAAGGAATGAAGGAATAAAGGGATGAACAAACAAAGAACCCAAGACAACTTCTTGCTGCTTCTAAGTGAAGGAACCATAAACAATTTTTCCACTCATGAAACTTACCACCATTATCTTTTCTTCAGCTATTAGGATATGATAAGCTACTGACCAGAGCTACGTATTCTATGCTATTTTAGGAAAATTTCCCCAGATGGTGTTGTTTTGCCTTGATTCTTCCATATGATCACACAAATGTTGCTTGTGGCAAATGCTGAATTATTTTCAAGGTGGGTTTTGTACAGTGAAAGTAATTAATAAATTTTCCTAAAGGTCTGTTTTTGCTCTATTGAAACACACATATTATTGCTGCTTTTAATCCCGTTTGAAGTCTATTTTCCTTCTCTGCATGCCTGCTGCCTGGTGTAACTCTTGACTCACCCTGCCCCACCCCACTGCCCAAAACAATCAACGTACACTCTACCTAGATGGAACACAGAGAAACTTAAAACCCATAAGCTGCAAGAGAGGAAATACAGAGCTACCAATAACTCTGTCTCTGTCTGGTGAACTCCGTCCTATCTTAACTAGCCGGTTAACACAAGCATGTCTGATGAATTTGGATCCCAGTTTGTGACCCATTCTTTTCACATCTGTTCTGCTCTGTGTAATTTGAAGTACTGGACATTAAGTTAAAGACAAGCCAAGGGAACAGTGAAGGCCATTGATCTTTGCCTCCAAAGTCTACTTGACTTCCTGTCTCATGTATGTGTGTGTAGTACTTGAAAAGTGTCTAAAAAAATAAAACCGAGTTTAGTCATACAATCATGATAAGACTGTGGTTTTTAGGTCAGAATTGTGCCAGCATCCTAGAGAGGGTAATAGTCAAACAGCACTTTAATGTGCTCTGCTCAACAATCCATGTTTTTGTTGGAGACTTTGTTCTACTGAAACAAACAAAACAAACAAACAAAACAGAAAAAAAAATCCACCATTCCTGCATTCCTACCAAAGTGAGGTCAATAGAAGTTGGAGAGTTGACTGCATTGCCAAATCAGAATCCTAGGATAGTTTTAAATGAACCTGGTTGTCCTCGGCATTGACTTCTTCTCCTTATCTCAAAGGAAACTTTGAATTTGAAAGGGAACGTTCCAAGGCTCTAACAACACTACTGGTAATTCTCTATGGAATATTATCGCCTCTCATTAGAGCCTGGCCTTGTTCTGACCTGCCTGCTAGGTTTTTCAGATCACTT
Organism: Pachyuromys duprasi; assembly: GCA_028658305.1. Classification (NCBI taxonomy): domain Eukaryota; kingdom Metazoa; phylum Chordata; class Mammalia; order Rodentia; family Muridae; genus Pachyuromys; species Pachyuromys duprasi. The sequence goes on along the minus strand of CM053759.1, from coordinate 32,091,277 downwards.
CTTCTGAGCAGTCATGCTATGGCCATGATCATGCAGATTAATTGGTCCATAGTCTCATGCAAATGAAGTTCACGGAGTCTGCCTTACCCTTTCCTTTTCCTGGTTACAGTTGAGTATGCACTGGCTGTTCAGCTTGAAGCCATCAGTACATTCATACATGCCTTCAAAGACCGGAGGAGGTGGCTCACAGACCACTGGGACACAGCTCCCTTGCTCCCAGGTTCCATCGTCCAGGCATTGTATTTTCAGGAACTTGCTGAAGAGACATGAAACAAACAGCCCATAAGAAAAGACTGGATCCTCAGAAATGTGTGACAAAAATTAGCAAAGGGAGTCTGTGACATGGTTCTGTGGATGAAGGTGCCAATCCTGATGACCTAGTTGAATCCCTAGAAACTATATGCTGGAAGGAGAGAACTGACATTCAAAGTTGTTCTTTGACCCCACACACATGTCATATGTATTGGACAACACACACACACACACACACATAAATGAAATAAAAAGGGCAGGGCAATTAGTTCTCTTTAGCCAAATGTCCCATTGTGGGTCATGAAGTTGGAACTAGCGGTGTTTATAGATTAACAGCGGTAGGAGGACTTGTATATTTGACTTGCTACTCCCAAGAGAGTTGATGAATAGCATAGCAACTAGGCTGTTTATGGGCAAAGTTTCACATCTACATACACTGGAAGATGTCATATACTTCAGAGTCCCACAGAGTTGTTACACACTTAGTTGATGAATCAGATATAACTTGAAGACCACCTGTTCTGTGGTGATATGTTTGCTAAAATTGTTAACACTCATTGCTTCTACAAGGAGAAAGAGTTCAGTGTTGTAGTGTTTTGAAAGACAGGCTCGCCTGACCTTCAAAGGACCATCTCTTCAGTGATCTCACTACCTCTGCTTTGTTTGTTTACATGGTCATTTTTCCTTGGAATAGGCTCATACCTTTTACCAGATCCTTGAGCAGGTATGACTCAATACTGTCCTGGAAGAACCGCCCCTCCATCTCAGGCCAGACATGGCCCCTGACCAGAGACTGCTTCATATGGATAGGAATCAAAAGCACAGGGTTCATGTTACTGCAAATTCCATTCCACTCCCTTCTGACTCAATGCAATCTGAAGGTACTTTCCAGTTTGGCTGTTTTAACATATCCACTTCTGTTTCACAAAACTCGTGGTTACAGATAAGCTTCTAATTCAAAATAGAAATAATCTTTTGGTCACTGGCTCTCTCCACCACATAGATGGTGGCTTTAAATTGGTTTCTGCTTTCTTTTGGGTGTGTGAGAGAGATTAAGTGCATGTGCGCATGTGTGTGTGTGTGTGTGTGTGTGTGTGTTTTGAGACTCGATCTCCTGTAATCCAAGCTGGCCTCTGAGCAGATGGGTGACACTGAACTCCTGGGCCCTCTTACCAACACTTCCCAGCTGCCTGGGGTTACAGGCTTGTACTTGATGATGTGAACACTGAAATGACGTTTTCTAGTGCCATGTTCTCATCTTAACATTAAGATATGTGCACCGTTCCATATATGCTCTTAACTAACAAGTGGACAGCACCTTCTGTATAATTGCATCACTCTTCTCTTTTCTTATCAGAGAAACACAGATCACTCTGTCAATATGATGGTAGAAATCGGTTTTTCCAACTGGATTGGAAACTCACAGAAGGTAGCAGCTATATCATTTTCCTGTTTTCAGTTTTTAGGAATTAGCATATAGCCTATATCAAGAATTAAATAAATGCCTGATTTTTAAACCACCGATTTGCAACGAAGAACATCAGGTACATTTCAAGACAAATGACAATCAAATCAATCCATCCAGCATATCTCATGGAATAAAACTCTGGTTTTGTCCCCATTTTACAGATAAAGAAACAGACTGTGGTGCTAAGTTCCTTTCCCAAGACCTTTCACTGAATAACATATTTTAATAATATCTCTGTAGAAGGTGGCATGCAGCACAGGTATCTTACTAAAATATGTTAGTTGTGGAACTCTATGCAAACCAAAGAGCATGCTATGTATTATTTGCCTCATTTTACTGTAATGAGGCTCCTACTTATACCCCTATTAAATGCAGTTTCTTTTAACTTTTCTTTTGCCCTGTAGAGTTTGAATCCTGCAGAGGAATCCATTCTTTCTCTCACCTTTTGTAGTTGAGACCCTTCCCATATCTCTGGTGAACTGGCATTCCTCAAATGTAGAGCAACAGCAATGCCACTGACACCAGGAAGGATGCAAGGTTGTAGGATCAATCCTTTCATGCCAGTGAGGCTACAAAGGAAAACCTGTGCGTGGCCAGGACGATAATAGTTTTACTTCATGTGGTATTTTTCTCTGAGTTGGTTGAAATTGTTCAACCATGGAAACAGTCTTCCCTTTCCTTGCCCGGAGTGAGGAATGAGTCAAGAATGCAGAGTTCATGCATTTCCTTGCCAGTTTAATAACCTCAGAGGTGAGCGTAGACAGAATGAACTTGGATTGGGAAGAGGGAGTTTGGGTTTGGGGACTTGTACCCACACAATGTGACAGGACCTGCGTGGCAAGCCAGCAGCAACACAGAGAGGGACACTAATGTATGGCGGGGAGAGAAGCAGCACAGCTGAGACTGAGGGCCCTGAACTGGGCATGCGTGAGGAGAGGCAGCCAGCATGTTCGTTTCCTAGACAACTGGGGTCCTTTTGTAAGAAGAGTTCCTATCCTTCCCTCAGGTTCATGGATCCTCCTTTGCCATGCTTTTGTTTCCTTTGGAAAGTAGATGGATTTACATGAGTGTATTAGTTCCTTTTCTGACCAAGCACCTGACAAAAAAAACGTCAAACGCGGAGGAAGAGTTTGACTGGCAGTTGAGAGGAATACAGTCTGTCCTGGCAGGGATGGCAAGGACATGTGACCAGCACTGTCAGTGGCAAAAGGAGGCTATTTGCTCACTTTGCCAAAGTTTAAGAAGCCGAGAAAGGGGAATGCTAGTGTTCAGCTGGCTTTCTCCTTTTCCTCTTTTTATTCAGTACCACACTCCATCTCCTGGGATGGTGCCATTCACATCCAGGGAGTGTCTTTTTCTCAGTCTTTTCCTCAGTTAAGCTTCTCTGCACATACTGGCAGATGTATGCAAAGCTGTGCCTCATTAATGTCTATGTGTTTCTTCATCCAGCAAAGTAGAGCACAGACACTAACCATTACAATGGCCATCTCTTGGGGTTTTGTTTACTTGTTTTTCAGCTCCTTTACCTCTACATCAGATGACAATGTTTAGGTCTAACCCCCAGAGTACTTCCAATGCATTCACCCGATCTCTTATGGCCAAGTTGTAAGGTAGGAACATCAATCTGATGACCTTGCTTACCTCTGGATTTACAGTTGATGGCCCTCATCTTCAGAGTCATGGTATTGAGCTTGTGTGCCATGGGACCTTTCTGGCCATTTGGTTACATTCCAAAGACACCACAATTATATCATAAAATCAGAATGCTTTGGGTTATTTCTAGTTCCAAGAACTTCTTTTTAAGGCCTATCTGAGGGAAACTGAAGCCTAAAATAGTCCACCTACTCTACTTGATTCAGTTACTATCATAGACAAAATGATTGCCCTCTTCGACTCCCCAGTTTGTGGCAAAACCTCACTCCTCATCACGATTGCATTAGGAGGAGAGGCAAGATGGCACCCTCATGATGGGACTAGAGCCGGGAGATGAAGGTGCACAAAACCTTGCCTGCCTTGTCTTACACTCTTCCCTATGAGGACATGGCATAAAGAACATTCACAAACAAGGAAGAATGTTCTCAGAGAAGAGATGGGCCCATACTCTCACAGAAAACTGTGAGTAATGAATGCCAGTTAATTAAGCCACTCAGTCGACAGGACAGTTAGCACAACTCACAAGACCAAGGTACATTGGTGGCATGATCTTGATCTCTCACTTGTGACAGCTGTCCCTGCGTGTCTCTCGATTCCTTTCTGTTACAGACTGACCTCTCACTCCTATTGGATTATTTGTGGGGAAAAATGCCTTTACTCCTAATGGCCTACTTCCTTTAGATACCATGTATAAATCAGGAGCTAAGAGACACTTTGCAGTCATGGTGTGAAGGGATTCACATTCCAAGGAAAGAAGGCAGTAGGCACTTGAACCAATCCAAACAGATGGATCCTTCCTAAGACAGAGTACAAGACTTCTTTGAAAGCTCATTCTGCTACCTTTTGCATAACACATTCCACTCAAATCTACCCACTCTGTATATTCTTCATCCCAGTGGGAAATAGGAAGTTAAAAGTGTTGCCTTTGATAGGAAACTAATACTAGTGACCAACTAGGTGACTTCCTCAATGTCATATAGTAAGAAAATCACCAGCTACAGCCAGAGGAGAGTCTGAAGAATTTAACACCCCAGCCATTACTCAAATGGATTTCTGGTGAAATTTGTAATCTTATCAGAATCAAGGAAGGGTTATTTTGAAAACCTAGATTATCAAGCATACTGAACCAAATTTCAGAATTGGCCTAAGACTGTATCTCTTTTCTCTCCCTATTTTCCCTCTTTGCTTCTATTCTTTTTTTTCCCCCTGTGATGTTTACAATCAAACTCATTCTGTATGTTAAGCTATTGCTCTATCATAGAACTAGATCTCTGAGTCCGGACTATATACATTTTTAAATTTGCCCACAATTTTTATATGCAATAAGGTTGCCAAACTCCTACAATTTCTTCTTCTCTCTATACTAGTAAAAGTAAGCTATAAATACAAGAAAAAGATAATAAGATCATTCAACTAACAAGCCTGCAGCCATTCCTTCTGGTCTCTGCTAAACACACAACTCTTTGGCAAGGGTTTTTAGCCCAGTGATCTTGCTCTCTAATTCCTTACTTTGTAAATGGCAGCATGAGGAGCTGGGATTAGGCTAAGGTTTATATTTATTGTCTTTCTAACTTCTCCAGACAAATCACCACAATTTCCAAGTTGAAAGGTGCCTTTTTCCAATTTCCAGAGCCTGTGGTACCCACCTACTGTTGAAAACCCAGCTGTGCCTTTTCTCCTCCTTACCGCCCTGACAGAAAGAAAAATCTTGTAATCAAAATTTGGCTGCACATTTGATTGATGCTGCTTGAGGCACACACGAGTCTACCCCATTTTCTATCACCACCGAAGGCTTTTCAAAAGTCATATTTATGTTCCCTTGGAGAAAAATAAGAGTATGGTTTCTGGGTCCAAGAGAATTATCATGTCTTTGCCAATCAAGGGCATCTGGTGTCTACAGTGAGTAGGACTTCCTGAATAATAACATTTACAGAAAAAGGTACTGAAGAGTGAAAAACTAGTCTTGGTGTAGAAGAATTCTTATCAATACAACTTTACCTTCAAACCCTACCCACGTGGTATGGACCATTCTTCCTTAGTTCTTGGTGTCTACATCTCTGCTCCCTCTCAAGCATCTTCAGCACAGTGAATGACATCACCATCTACTTCGTTGCTCCAAGTTGAAACACAAGAGCATTTTCCCCAACCCCATCTGGTCTCAGATAATCTATCAGCAAGCCCAGTCAGTTCCTCCTTGCAAACATTCCTGGAGATTGTCCAAGGATCTCAGCATCTCCATAGCTACAGATTTACTTTTGACAAAGCCACTCTTTTATTTTCCAGCTAAACTATCCACCTTTCCATACCCTCTTCATTCCCAGCCAGCAAGTACTGATTAAGAGGAAACTTTCATAGAAGTGAACTAATCACATTGTGAAATTTCCTTTGCAGAGCATTTCATCCGTTTCCGGTTGCACAACAAAATATTTAAATTAATTAAATCCAAACCTTCACATTAGTCTTTAAGGTCCCATGTTACATGACTTCATTCTCTTTTATACCATTGACCACCACAATCGTGTTTTTAAGTGCGCTTCACCTGCTCTGAGATGAGAAGTGCAGGTGAAGCACAAGATCTTTCCTGCCACAGGGACTAGTGTGCCATCTTCCTGCTTGTAGCTGTACTCATCTCATTCTTCCTATCTATGAGCCTTTATCACCAACAGAGCCCTCTTTCACCATTGTATCTTCTTAAGAGACAGCATCCTTGTTTCTTTCACAGAGTACATGCTCTGTGATTATCTTGTGATTTTTTTTCTAATTGTTAATTGTCATACTTGATTCTGATATGCCTGTTTTCTCCTGCCTGGGCCTTAGTCCCATATCTTAAGTAACAAGCACATTATGACTGGTTCATATTAGGTGTCCATAGGTTTTTGTTCAGTGGATGTGTGATGGTCACTTTATAGCTGAGAAACCATTAGAAAATCACTTCCTTGGTGTTATCACACTGGTCAATGTCCTGTGATGACCTGACACCAATGCCCATATCACAGTGTGGAAGTACCTATAGTTTTGCAAAGAAGCAGAAAAGGGAATTAACTCCTTTTTTTTGTTTGTTTTTTATTTTTCTTTTTTATTAACATTTTTATTTTATATTAATCACAGGTTATGTACTTTATATCCTAGCCATAGTCCCCTCCCGCATTCCCTTCCTATCCCCCCCCCCTGCTTCCCTCCCTCATCTCCTCCCTGACCCTTTCCAAGTCCACTGAGAGGGGAGGACCTCCTCCTCTTCCATCTAACTCTAGCTTATCAGGTCTTTTCAGGACTGGCTGCAGTGTCCTCTTCTGTGGCCTAGCAAGGCTGCTCCTCCCTTGGGGGACCGGGGGGGGGGGCGGTGTCGAAGAGCCAGCCATTGAGTTCATCTCCAAAATAGTCCCTGTTCCCGTTACTAGGGTCCCGACTTGGATACTGAGCTATCATTTGCTACATTCAAGCAGGGGAATTAACTCCTTACTTGTGTATTTGTTGTGGTTCTATGCCAAAGAGGAAATATAAAGGAGAGGGAGAGGCAACCATATTGTTTCTCTTATTCAGATTAATTGGTTAAGTTTTTTCAGGACACATGTTCAGTTTCTGGACTGAATTACATGGACTAGACTCTCTCTTCAGAATATTCTCATATTCCTGCTACCCTCAGCATGACACCTAGAACACCAGTATTAGAATTAGAATCTAAGAACTTGTTAGTAGCAAATCCAAGAATATATCCGAGGCTCACTCAATAAGAATCTAATTTAAATTTCTCTAAGCTATTCCCATGTATTTTAAAGTTGAAGGAGGGAAGATCTAAGGCTACTTTAAGAGACACAGTCTTCCTCCACCCCACCCCAAAGAGAACCATAGGCAGGCACTTCCAAACTCAACGCCAGTTTTCATTTTGACAAACTGCAGACCTGGCTTCTCAAGCCAATATCCTAAAAGGGGAGCAGGCAGAGTTCAGTTATGACTAGCCATCAGCTGTTCATAGTTGCTCCGCAGAGTGTAACATCAGACCTCCAGATGTCCCAGACAAGAAATAGAAGCAGCAGTATCATTCACTTAGATATACTGGCTTTGACAAGTGTTTCTTCTCTGAGTACGAAACAAACAAAAGTGTCCCTTATAAAATACTCTCAGGTGAAGTGGAACCTCTGTCAGCATGAAGAGCCTGCTAATGCCTAGGTGTGCGGAGACTGCTTATTCTGTGCCAGACTCCATGCTTCTATCTTTGCATACTCTGCTTGCAATAGCTTAGGTACCCATGCTGGCAGGTGCAGAAATGTCCTTCTCCCCCAATCCTGATCTCCTTGGGCTTATAGTTTCTTCTCCATCCTTTATCATTACATCACCAGCAGCATTTCTAACTTCTAAGTTCAACCGTACTTACTTATTTCTTTTGCTATGTTTCTGGTTCGTTCTTTACTACATCTGATGGAATTTTTCATAGACAATACACCTGGGTTACTTCCCAGACCTGAGATGTCTCACGTGATTAAAACCTAAATGCACATAATTATTACAGTTATTCAAATTCTTAATATCTGTTCCCATTGCTGCAATGTGTGAAGAAACTGGAAACCACACTGAAAAGTGAGCAAACATTTAATAGGAACCTCTGGCCTTTTCCATTTTGTATTATCCAAGTATATGTCCACTCTCATTGGACAATTTTAATACATACTCATGTGTGCACACACACACACATTTGCTACATTGGGTTCCACAGCTTGGAAGACAAATATAAATATGGTAATGCCAGTAAACTAATTTATAGGAGCTTCACCTTACTTACTGTTTTATTGCTGTGAAGAGACACCATGACCAAGGCAACTTTTATAAAAGGGAGCATTTATTTGGGGAGTTGCTTACAGTTTCAGAGGCTTTATCCATTATCCTGATGGCAGCATGCAGACAGGCATTGGAGCAATATCTAGCCCAAGTGTGTGTGTGTGTATGAGAAAGAGAGGCACAGAGAGGGAGAGGGAGAAGGAAAGGAGGAAGGGGAAGAGGAGGGAAAGAGAGAGAAAGACTAGGCCCTGTGGGTTTCTGAAACTTCAAAGTCCACCCCCAGTGACATTCTTCCTCCAACAAGGCCACACCTCCTGATCATTCTAATCCTATCAAAGAGTTCTACTCCCTGGTGACTAATCATTCAAATACAGGAGCCTATAGATACCATTCTTATTCAAACTACCAGCCCTAAGAGGGAGCTACCAGAAGATCTGTATATATAAGTATATAGGTAGGTTTCCTTGTTAGAGAAAGAGAAGGGTAGGTAGGCTAAAGGAACATGCATGTCAGATCCAAGAGGAATTGAAGGAGAGAATTTATAACCATTTATTTACCAAACCAGTATAATCCCTGACAACAATATATAAACATTTCTCTTTATACCCACAGATAACTGTAGACTTCACTTCTCATCAAGGAAACTTATTTTGCAACAGTGGGAAACCACTACAAAAAACCACAACCAATCAAAATGCAGAACTGTAGAGCCCCATCTCCCATACCTAAGCCTTGGAGAACATTGCAGAAAAGGATATGAAAAGATTACAAGAGGCAGAAGTTTAGTGAATTTGCTTCGAGAACAAATCTCCTAGTAGTATCAGAAGCCATACACATAAAAATCTCAACAACATGACTGCTAAAATGTGAGTTGAAAAAATGAGATCAATGAAAATGCCGGACTGGATGGAGAGAAGCCCATAAAGTATCAACCCTACACAAGGAACTACATATAGGCCATGGAAGAAGGCTGGGAATAGGAAAACTGGTCTTCCCCAGGGAAGAACACATCAGGTAGCTGTCCAGTGCCAAATGTTAAGCCCTGAAACATATACAGGTAAGATTATAGGGACTAAATGGGTTCTATTCAGAGATGTGTGTATGTGTACACAGAGATATAAGCATTTTTTCATGTTTCCTCCAGTAGTAGGGAAGAGTCAGCTAGTGGGGAGAGCCTGGAGTGAGTCCAAGGGGACAAAATTTCTTTCAAAAAGGATTTTTAAAATGTACCTACTCATTTTAGAGGACAGGTTATCTCATTTATTGCAAATTATTTTTCTATATTCTGTTTTTTTAAATGTAATTTATTTATTTTTATATTAATCACAGGTTAGGTACTTTGCATCCCAGGCGTAGCCCCCTCCCACATTCCCTCCCACTCTCCCCAACCCTCCCTCATCTCCTCCCCGCCCCCTTGAAGTCCACCTACGGGGGAGGACCTCCTCCCCTTTCATCAGACCCTAGTTCATCTTGTCTCCTCAGGGCTGGCTGCAATGTCCTCCCCTGGGATCTAGCCAGGCTGTTACTCCCTGGCGTGTATGGGGGAGGGTCAAAGTGCCAGTCATCGAGTTCATGACAGAAACAGTCCCTGTTCCCCTTACTAGGGTCTTCAGTTGGACACCGAGCTACCATGGGCCACATCTGAGCGGGGGTTCTAGGCCATATCCATACATGGTCCTTGGTTGGAGAAACTGTCTCCTAAATGACCCCTGTGCCCTGATCAATTTGGTCTTTGTGGAGCTCTTGTTCTCCCCAAGTCTTACTAACTTCCCCTATTTTCATTATTATTCCCAGCCCTCTGCCGAAGGCTTGGTTGGAGTCTTAATATCTGCTTTGATACATTGCTATACTGATTCTTTCAGAGGCCAAGTTTCAGTACAAAATTTTGTTCGCCCCCTCCTCGTATCTTTATAGCCCTGCTTCTCTCAGCTCTATCAGTCCCACTGCAGGCAGGGCAGCTGGATACTCTCTGTACACCGCACCCTTGCCTGGGCTTCACCTAACGAGCCACTTTCTGACACTGTTGTTCCTACAATCTCTTGTTGAGAAACCATACAACAATTAGACCTGAGCCCACAAAGGTGTTATTAGAGCATCTGGGAAGCCATACGCACCTGTGAATTGGAAAGCACACAGAAAAACCTAGGCATGTCATTTGCCTAGTATATTGTGCCTTGATATGAATGAGAAGAGAGATGCTAGTTAGCCCTTTCTATGTCAGATTTCCCCATGTAGAAAGCAAGAATTGAACATTATGGTCACAGTGACCTTCAGGACGTATTTAGTGCTTTACTGGCTGATCATTACCAGTTAAGTGCGACAGAGTGGCTCAAGATAGAGGCTGTGGAATTAGATGACTATTGCTAAAACTGCATCTTTGGCTCCTAATAAGCCTCTGACTTGAAATAAATTACTTTACCTCTCTTGTTCTCAGTTTTCCTATTTGAAAAAATGGAGATGATCACACATTGTTCATATTATTGTAAGACGCCATGTAACATGATGAATATTATCTGCTCACTAAGAGGCTGAAATTACTAGCAAGTACTGATGACCTAAGTGTGTGTATATGTGTGGGATGTTCACATTGCTCTCAGTATTTTAGCCATACTTAATTCTTCATGTTACTGTCCCACCCAGAATCCCCTGGGGACCATTCATGAATCAGTCTGGCCTGCCCTGACCCCATTGTTAAAGAACAAGGCAAGGTCACTACCAAAATGTTCATCCACCCAGCTAAAGTAAGAATAAGTAGAGCCAGGAACAGTCAGGACAAGCCAATGGAAGATGAGAAACAACATCAGGGTATGAAGTTGCGTGTTGCTGAAAGCATTATGGCTTTATCCATTAAAAGTAAGCATTGTTTGTAGTTAATTTTTTTATTAATAGAGAAATTGGAAGTTGAGACAGAACAGAAACTTTACAGTAAGATGCTCCACTGCTTAAGACTGAAGATCACAGGGACATTTATGAGTCCAGCAAGTGTTGTTCTAAGTAAAGACCCATGCGCCAACTGCCAGCCCTGTGAAGCCTGAAGCAGAAGTTGGCCTGTGCCCAGGTGTGTATTTGAGAGGCCAAAGCTTGCAGCAGAGGCTCAGTAACTTTTAAGCCAAAAGAAGCTGTAATAAATTAGTTGAAGGCTCACATGATACTACAATGGCAAGAGAATTGAGAATTCCAAAGATAAACTTTGAATGTATTTACTATAAACACTAATTATAAAGCCAGACAGAGTCTTAATGGAAAGAAAACAAATTTCTATTTTTTACAGATGCATGAGTGTATGTAGAGATTACTTTGTTGTTCTTACTTGGGCAAGTTATGGATAACACACACACACACACACGCACGTGCACTAGGTTATAACTGCTTATTACCTATTCATGTGTGTATCCAATGTTATGACATAGGGTTTATACACCAGATATATTACTGTTTTAAAAAATTTAAGGAATTTTAATATTGTTTTACCTCACATTGGCAGTTTGTTAGTCAAGTCTTCCTTTTCCATCTCATAATAGAATAAAATTAGATGAAACTCAAGCTATTGTTCAAAAATATGTGGAAAGTCAAATGAAAACCAAGGTAAGCTCTCCATGACATGCCCTGGCTCTTCTTCCAGGCCAGACTGACATTACACGTATATGCTAGTTTTGAAGTCAGACCAGCTCTCTGATCAATATTTTATTCCCAGTTACTTTCTCCCACATGTAATTTCTAATGTTTCATGGCCAACTTTCCTGTCAGCTCAGTAAAATAGGATCATATGAAGCCTGAAGAGAAGGTTCTGGTTAAGGAAGGCAAGTGTATATTTTTTTAGTTCAACAAACTTTCTTTCGATGTGTGTTTCTTCCAGGACTGTCCCTTGAAAGACAATTTCAATCTTTTTAGTTTCTAGGTAGTTTTTCTGGGATATATAAACTACAGAAGGGAGAAAATGGCCAGTGATTTTTTTTTAGCCATATTTGAGAATATTCCTTGTTAAAAAATAGTATTCCCACTTAACACACCAGCAGGGTATCTTACTCGGCAATAGTTACTGCGCTAGGAGAAACCAGGCTGTAGGTAGTAGTGATAACAATGATGACAGGTGGTGGAAATAGTGATGCTAATGAAGGTGATTGTCATGGAAGTAGCGATAATGATAGTAGTGATGATGGGGGTCATGATAGTGGCATTAGTGTTTGTGGTAATGGTGATGGTGATAACGGTAGATTCAACAGCAGCAGTCCAGACAGTGGTGATAATGGACCTGGCCTTGGTAGTGATGACAATTATAAACAACAGATGGCATTGTAAAGCCAAGAGAATATCATCAAAAATTGTGTTCAGGTTTGTGTGTGTGTGTGTGTAATAATTTAATCATTACAACACTTAATAGTGCTCCTATTATCCCTGTCTTGTGTTACAATAGTGCCAGTCTGCTCTAACAATAGATGAGTAGTACCTTGTGCAAGTTCAAAAGACTGATAAGCAAGTGGAGTTGCCATTTGAGTTTAAATTCTGCCAGCCCCATACCCTGTGCATTAACTAGCGAGTCATGAGATAAAACTCAACTACAGAAACATCCTTTAGTAATTTTGACTCAGTTATCTTCTCTAACACTTTTAGATTTCTCTCAACTGTATGAATCTAAAAAAGAAAAAATCCTAGCATTCTGTTTTCAAATGAGATCTAGATCCAGTCCTGTGGGTTGTCAATGATGAACGATTGACCAAACCTAGCTAACAATGAGTATAAACTTCAACAGTTCATTCAGATGAATTTTTTCAGACTCTGGGAATTACTGTAGGATTATGCCAACTATTTTCTATTGAATTCATGCTGTACAGTATTTTTTGATAATAATCATTGGATTTTTGGTATTAACAAATTATCCATTATTTTCCTCAATGGAAGTAGAGCAAAGCCTTAGTCCTTCTTATTCTGTTGACACAGGATATAAATGCAAACTTTTAGCATTAGAAATTATTTAAGAGATTATTTTGTAAATGAGGAAAAAGAGGCCAGAAAAAAAAGTTTGTTTTTTTTTTTTTTACTCGTGAGCAAAAGTGTTATTATCCCAGATCATAGGCTTTGATGCTAAGGATGGCTTCAGTCTCAATGAGGCAATTTATTAGCAGAATTACCAGAGCTAACACCGAACTTTGAGTCTGTTTCCTTGTATATTATAACATATAATAGATAATAATACATATTATATATAATATATATGTATATTCATACATACATATCAATTTATATACTACTTTAACAAAAAATCTACTAGTATTTCATTAACAATGAAATAAATGTTGCCTTGAGAAATACAAGGAGTAAAGAAGCCAAAATTATTAGCATTCATAGCCCACAGCAGGTTATCATTTTCACCTTCATGGTTCTTAATTCTCTGCTATACCAAGGAGTCTTCCTTTGTACATAAACATAGGTCAAATACCTATATAGTTTCCACCACTTCCAGGCTCTTCTACAAGCCAGACTAGACAAAGCACTTTTGAAGGTATTCACTACTCAAATGTAAGCAATCTCAATGTGAGGCCTACAGTCTTGATCTTCAATTGTCTTTATAAAATTTTGTGTGAGCTTTGGAAAAGTTGATGTTATGAGAAATGATTGCACAGGATGGCATTTGCAACCCCTTTCAGAAGGTCTGGCTTTTATACTACCTTAGGGATAATATTGTGATGAGTGATTTATAGGAAAGATTATCAAGTAAAGTTAGAAGGCCAGAATAATTTAGAGTTAAATTAATTAGGAACCCTAATGAAGCTAACCTAACCTTCATATGTAAGGATAACATGTAGTGGAAAAAAGCACACACGGGAATAAGAGATAATAGAGAATATAATGTGGTCTTTTGATAAAACATAAGTCAAGCACATTTATCTCCTTGGAAGTCAGGTTGATGAAATAACAGAGTGGTAATTAATGGTGGTATATATGTGAAAGAAATGGCAGACAAAGATAAGCAGAGCTTAAAGTTGTGTGGATTATCCACTGTGAAGTCCTAACACTTTGTACTCTTTACTGGCTTAGAGGGTTACAATACTGTATTCTCTCTACTGTCTTTAAAGTTAGTAATATACAAAATGATATATTAAAAATCTTCCATGTAAAAGGATAACATAATACCTTTTTTAAAAAAGACAGGTTGTTTTCTACTTATTTGTCATGAAAATTCCATTGTGGACATTGTCCAAACAAGTTTCTTATAAGTGTCCTAACTTCGTTTCCAGGACAATGTTTCTCCTGGACCAGCACATGATGCACATCAAATGAACTCAGGGAACTTTCCAAAATGATAGTGCCTGGATCACACTCCCAGAAATTCTGGTATGGAGATGTGCCTTGACTTACAGTGGTGACAAATCTTAATAAAACCAGTGTAAATATTATAGGTCAAAAGTCATATAACACACCTGGTGAGAGCTGTTGGTTGATTGATTAGAGGACAAAGGACACGTAGACGCCTGAGAGCTTTTCAGGCTTAGGGTCTAGTAGCATCACAAGGCAAAGAGATGTGCAGATTCAGAATGATTCTTTATAGGCTCTCTTTTGTATAGTTAGAAATATGGGATATAGATGGGATATCAGGATATCCCAATGGCTTCATTTCTTGATATTTGGCTTGGCTTGTGTCACCCTTAGAACTATTATGGGAAGAGCTATAGTGGCAGGTATGGATCTGGGAATCATTGACATGTGATCATAATCAAGACTATGGACTGAAAAAGTTTCAACTCTGACTAGTATGTGGATCAAGAAAGAAATGATAGGACTAGAGAGATAGCTAAGCGATTGAGGGCACTTACTGCTCTTGCAGAGGACCCTGGTTTGGTACCCCACACCTACAGTGGATGAATCACAGTCTACTGTGACTACAGTTCTAGCAGATCTGAATATGTTCTGACATCCATATCTGTGGGCAACTGCATGCAAGTGCACACATAAACTAATGTAGCCTCTCACACATACATAGAAATAAAAATAAATAAACAAGTTTTATTGAGAGAGAGAGAGAACTCAGAGGAAAATGACCACTAGAGAATCAGGCAGAGGGAAGAAAGCTGGGTAAGGAAATTGAGAACATACAGAGAGGAAGAATAATTGGGAAAGAAGGTCAATAGAGCTGAAGAGGAGGGGTTTCAGGAAACAGGGTGTGGCTATCATGCCCTAAAAAAGATGCCTGTCTGATCTTTTGAAGTATTTAATGTTATTATTTTTTTTATGTTTTGGCTTTTTGTTTTATTTTGCTTTGCTTTTTTTTTTCTTTTCTGGTAGAATTAGTAGCTCAGGCTGCCATTGAACTTGCTATGTAGCCAACTCCTGATCATGCAGCCGCCAACTCCCAACTTCTGAGGATTTCAGGCCATGTGCCACTGTCTCTGGCTTTTGGCTCTGTCTTTGGGGTGGCACTGCCAGGTCTGGTGCCTGGATCTTTCTTTATTATTAACCTAGAGTGTGGCCCAGAACAGGCAGAATGGGTCGAAGCTATAGCAGGGAGCTCAGAACCAGAGTCAGAACTCAGGCTTCATTTCTCTTGTAACAACAAATTTTAGAAGATCGGAAAGGGAATACAGCTGCCATTTATAGTTTTAAAAAGAAACGGATGGCCAATCGTGGTAGCTAGCACCATTTATCCCTGCACTTGGAAGATTGAGGCAGGAGGATTTCTCTGAATTCAAAACTAGTCTGGGCTACAGAGTAAGACCCTGTCTCCAAAACCCAGGGTAAAATAAACAAATAAGAAATAGGAAGTGGCACCTAGCATTGCATATGTTGAACTTTGTAACTTATAGAATACTCTCAGTGTGACTTCCAAAACCCAAATAATTCCATAGAAACTCCTACTCCTCTTCCCATTGTAAATACAAAACTGAAGACATGTTGAATTACTGTGCAAATAAGTTGCAAACCTGAGCCCTCAAGCAGCTATGCACCACCCCCAAACACACATGCACACAGCTTCATACAACTACGTAACATCAGCCTTTACTTGTTTTCTTGGGATTGCCTTTCCTGCCTGCTTCTCTGTTTCTTCTCTTCTGAAGTGTGTGTCCTAAGAATTTTAGGGCCCCATCTGTCCAGCTTTGGGCTTTTTCCACACAAGTATAACAAGGAGGACATAGTTCACTGGGTAAACACAAGTGGCAAGCCACAGTGATTTACGCTCAACTTGCAAACTTCTGATTACTGATCCGTCGCCTGCTACATAAACAGGTGTAAACTGAGATTTAATCAGTTTACACAGCACGGTAAATAATTTAATCTCTCTTTTGCATGGTGCTTGCAAATGTAAATGCTTAAGACCAAACTGATGGTGACATTCTGATGCAAGCGTCCAGATTTTCAGCTGTGCGCAAAGGGCTCTCAAGTGCCCCTGCCCAGACACAGGAATGTAGGAAGGAGGCAAAAAATCCAGAATCCCCCGTGGAAGCCTGATTTTCCCAACATAAAGCTTAGCTATGAGCTCAGAGAACTGGCTATCACCTCTGTACCCTTAACTCTCCCATCTGAAAAGGTTCTGTTCTTTCTTCTCCACCCTGCATGTCAATCACCTCTCCACCCTGAGCTCATCCCCGAGCACTTTACCCTGCTGCTCTCCCACCACTCTGCTATATAATGTTCACAAAAGGAAAAGTAGAAGGACAAAAGCAAGAATGGACAAAGCTGAAAAGTGTTGCATTCTGCTTAAAAATAGCTTATTAAGTCTTGTCTAGTACATATTCATTCAAGGAGCTCCTTCATTAGCTCTGTCACATGGCTGTTGTTAGCATCTCATTTTCTAGTTAAGAAAAGTGAGGCAGAGAAACTGTCCACACAGTACACATGTAATAAGCACCCTGGGAGTCAGCCAGGCACAGCTCCCTGAGCCTCAGATTTGAGTTACACTAATGAGATTGGGCTGGCAGTGAACAGAACTCAGATGGCCTAAATGCTATTCAGGAGGCTCATCATTTTAACTCCAAGGAAAAATGACAATTAAATCAGCGTTCCCCACCCCAAAAAGCACTTACATAAGACTATGGAATCTCTCATAGGAGACAATGCATTTATAGGAATTGGACTCCTGTCTGTCATGACCAGAGAGTCTGTCTGTGCAGGTATATTGAAGTTATACAGAAAAGCAAACGCAATGAGCAACGAGTATGCCAGAAACACATGACCTGGACTTTGCCACGAGGGAGCAGGATCACAGCGTGAGGCAAGGAAACCATGGGACCAAATACATGCACACTTACTTCCTGCCCTGGCTTCCCGTGTTCTCCACGTAGTAGCCTGGTTTGCATTCATATCTGCAAATGGTGCCCACGTCATGGTTGCCCTCTAGGCACTGTGGCAGCAGCAAGTTAGCATTTGGAATAACTGGAGGAGTGTCACATTCCAACTTGCAGTAGACTTCAGGGAGAGACCAGAGTCCATCTTCAAGACAGGTCAGCCATGGGTTCAGTCCTAACTCCAGGGAAGAGAATACATGGTACCAAGAACAGAGAACACATGGACAGGACAACAGCATGACAAACAAAACTCTGTGAACATATTGGCTTTCCTCAAGTCCCATTATTCTTTGTTGAGCAGTGTCTCTAAAATCTTCCATCAGATGTTGATCCTGTATATTCATACTCTACAGGTCTCGGTGAGGTCTCACATACCATAGAATAACATAGATTCCCTACTCTCAATAGAAGAAGAGAGACCAATCAAATCATTGCCCCCTTTCTACCTGTAAGTATCAAATATATAGCAATAATAATAACATGAGTGGTATTAAAATAATGACAGTTGGTACTTTAGTGGTGATTATATACCAAGTGCTATTCTAAGCATTTTATATATGCGAACGAACATGTGTAAATGCTAACCAGCAAACAACCCTATCAAACAGATTCTGGTTATGCTCTATTAGGCAGATAAGGAAGTGTGGTTTGCCCACACTTACAAAATCAGGGTCTGGGTTTGAGATAGTTGGTTTAGATACAGAGTTCTGAAGTTCAATACCATACCATATAATACTCTGTAATTTAGTTTATCTCAATATAAACCAGGGCTGCCAGCATTAGTATTGCTAGCCAGCCAACTACTAAACCACATCTCAGAATTAAGGCTGAGGGATTTTCAGATGCAATGAGAAATAGAAGCCTGAGAAGCAGAGCTAAAGAGCAAGGTGTGGTAGGTGGTTAGAGCCTGGCCCAGCACCCCTTTATCTCAAGCAGTTGCACAGTCAGGGATATGTTGTATAACTGTATTTTCCTTATCTATGACATATAAAACAAAACACACCTAATGCAGAGTGTCTTAATAACATGTGCCTCAGTCATTAATATGATCAGGACAATTGTGCTGATCAGATTTATTCTGAGAATACATGCAAAAAGAAAAAGAAAAACAAAGATTAAGTTTCATTCATTATTAACCCAGGAATACCCTAATCCAGAACTTTGCCATACATGTTCAAGAACAAAGACTGGTGATACCTGAGGGGATTTTGTATTATCAGAGGACAGTATCAGAGAACAGTAAGTTGGAAGCATACATGGGTTGGGAAAAAAAGTACAAAGATATGCACCCCACCCCAAGAGTAAAGGGATGGCTGGAAGCTCACACTCAGTTGCCCTGCTGGTCAGACAGTACCTTGGATCTTGGCTGGTGGGACACATGAGATGGAACAGCGTTTCAGGAAGCCGGTGCCCTCCAAACAGGAGAAGTTTGCATGATTCACCAAGGACGAGTCTGGAGCACCACAGTCAAGAGGCTTACAGCCCACATCCTTGTCCCAGTGGCCAGAGGAACAAGTGAGGACAGTCTCTTTCTAGAAACAGGGAATTTGCTTCTGTCAGAGTCACATATAATGGCTATCAGAATAGTTTCCTGGCTTTGGAAGAGTGGCAGTGGTCATTTGTGCCTTTGTCCTTTCCCATAACTCACTGTTTTGGTACACCTGAAGGGGACGCCAATGGAGGGAGCCTGTTGGCACTAGGAAGTTTAGGACACTGTTCTTCCAAGCCATGTCTTCAGGCTGCTCTTTCCTTGTTCCAACCCATCTATTTTCATGTATTATATTTCATAACTGATATAAATATACCCAATCTACTCTGGGTCTAGGATCTCAAGCCTCCTACTGGTGCTTTAATATCTGCTCTGGGACCTGGGGGGCAGACTGAAGAGGAAAAGAGAAAGAGGAATCCTGGCATCTTGTTCTCCCTGTTCTTTCCTGGAGGGATGGCTACAGACTGTCTTCTTCTATGACGATTTATCATCTCTGCCCTGTCCTGTTCTTCCGTCTCTTTGGGACCTGCTGCTCCATAGAGCCAACCTTCCAGCCTTAAGAGTGAGAGCAGAGCCATCACTCTGGCCTATTGCACATTGCTCAGCGCTCCCTTACATCCTTCCTACATCTTTTTAAGTCTGTTTATAAGTTTCTCTCAAATTACCTACTTTGGAACAAGGTATCATGAATTCATGCCTAGATTAGACTAGAGAGTAAGATCCTCTCTAAAAAGCCCAAAGTAAAATAAATAAGAAATAAGGGGGAACACCTAGCATAGCATATTATTGAATTTCATAACTGATACAAGTATGTTCAGAACATTCTTTAACTTTCACACTCTAATCCTTTCCATTGTGGATGCAAACACTAAAACACATGGACGTTGACTACATTGCTCACTACCATGCAAATAAGTTACATGTCTGTCACCTACTTCTTACCGATCCCCTTATTAATAAACCTTCCAATGCTACTAAAAATAACCACCTTTGTCAAGAACAGTAAACAGTATCTGAGAGAGTCAATACACACAGGGTGCTGCTATCCAACCTGTGGTAAGTGGGAATGAGTCTAGCCATGTTCCCAAACTTCAGTCGTCAGGCTTACAGCATATTGCCATTATGTAAAGGAGAAGATATGCTTGGAGTACCCTAGAGGGCCTAGTCTTTCAGTAAACAAGGTGCCTTCCAGGGGTTCTAAGTCTATGAGTGGAGAAAATTCACTAAAACAGTGGCTGAGAAAGCAAAAGAAAAAAAGGCAAGGAGGCAAAAAGTAGTTGGCTGATGCTAATGTACTTTTACTCTGATATAAAATAGTCCATACTGCCTTCTATAATGGTTAGAGAGACCACAACAGAAAGAATATAGGTTAGAAATAAGAGAAGTGAGAAACATTCCAGAAGGAAGCAATAACTCTAGAAAGGTCAAAGCCTATCATATTGTGTGAGAGCAGAGGGCAGCACCCAAGGAGGCAGGAAGAGGTACCGCCACCCCCAGGCACGAAGAACTCGACACGGGGGGGGGGGGGCTGGATTTGAAAGATCATCAGTACTTTTGAGAAGCTCAATGGAGGTGGGAGCAGAAGGCATCTGGCCAGGTATGAAATGATCAGGCGCTTAGTGACTGTGAAACTCATGGTTTATTTGGGAAAAATAAGTATCTGGCAATGGGGCTAAAGATCAAAGGCAGACAGAAGAGTCTCCATGGTAAAATTACAGTCATCCCATCAGGAGACCACATCGGCACACAAGCCAAAGGTCCAATGACTGCTGAAGGCACCTATCACCCCTGACACTACATGTTGGCTCAGAGCATTTCTCTGCTTCCCAGTGTGTCCCTGCTGCCAGCCAGAAGGATCCAAGTCAAAGCCAGACACATTTTTCTATTTAGCTTGAATTCTCATGTCAACAGAAAGCAAATATCCCCACTGTCTTGTGATCATGAGCCGGGATTGTACAATTTCCTGCATGAGGCCAGCGTCGGGTGACAGTGGCTGGTCAGCTGCAGGGCGCCATTGCTTACTTCACCATGTGTTTGGCAAATGTGAGCCCCCATGTTCCCTCCAACCAGGTTTCTCTCACACTTAGCACAGTTGGGAGGCCTGGTTCAAACTACAGCAAACCACTCATCATTTAAAGATTGTCTCTAAACTCTTTGTGCAGAGCCCTGGCTTTTCTCTTGGCTTTTCTGGGTATTGCCCATTTTGTTTTAGAGTTGTCCAACTTTAATGAGTAAGGAACATAACCTTTTTTTTTCCATCTTAACACACCACACACATAGATTCAGTCCTTGAATTGTTGAATTATCTCTACTTTGTTTTCAGCATGAAGTACGTTTGCCTAAGTTAAAAACAAGTAGTTGAAGATCTTTCTAGATCAAGAGTTTGCTGCCTCAAGCTTCATTAAAGCTGTTTCTTTGTAAGTGATTTCATGGAACCTTCTCAAATTCACAATTATGTCTTTAAATTCTGACCATATCTAAGTAAGAGAGGCCCTTCCACAGTTTCACAAACTCTTAAGAAATCAAAACGGATACATTTTTATTTCTCAAACCATCAATATCTGACCAGCAATGGTCTGTCTATTCTTCCATGAACATGCATATTTCTGCCTCTCTTTACATAATGTAGTCTACTGCTTCATGTAGTCTAATGCTTCCACTGCCTCATGATGTGGTCCTGTTTCTCAATGGCTTATGGGTGCTTGAAATTCCCCTATGAGTGCTGTAAGCTTTCACAAGATAAGAAACCAGACCTTTAGTTAAGAATAGTTATCATATTCTTAATACAAAAATCTTACTCATCAGAGCACCCAATACCAATTATTCTACTAGAAGCTTTAAATAACGTTCACCAACCATTGTGATATTCAATATTTCTCCGTGGAACATTTATAAACGTAAAAACAAACTTAAAGGGATTATTTTGTTTGTCCTTACTGTTGCACACCTAAAAGATAATTTTGCTTAGATATGTCTCTTGAACCATGTTCTTCACTAATACATCCTACTCCCCCAGGCCACCCAAGTTCCTGAAAATAATGTAGTAAAATTTGGGATGGGGTATTTAAAACTGGGAAAAAATTAGTACCATGATACAACCCCTGCCTCAGTTGCAGATTTAATGTTTTGAAGTACAATTTGGTTATTTGGTTATTTTCCTCCAACAATCTCAAAAGAGGATGAGGCGAGCGTGAGGCTTATAATGAACCTTAGACAAGTTGACAGCAATCTGTTTTGCTATGAATTATAAACAAATCCACTTTGAAACATTCTCATCTGGAAAGAAGACAAGTTAAATAAACATTGAATAAGAACTTATCTCTCCTGCCCATGTAGTGAGTAAATTAACACCGTAGGGAATCAGAGATTCACTTGTTTGGACACCTTGGGATTCTGGACCATCATGCTTCCCATTGCATTCATAGAGATCATAGTTTCACTCTTAAAGATTTAAGAACACCCACCCTTCCCAGTTTACCTGGGGGAGGGGAAAGCCTCCTGCCCTAGTAACTTGTTCCTTCTGATCTTTGGCTTCCAACTCACCTGCATGGTTCTGAGGTACTTTCCACTGCTGGTCTGAAGGGCAAATCCCTTTTGACAAGTGACAACACACTTCATGTGACCTGGACCACTGGAGGTACAATTTACCATGTCCGCATGATCAAGTAGCAATGGCATACATGTCCTCTGTTCTCCACATGGTCGTTGGGCACAGCTGAGGATAACAGAAACAGAAGCATCTTAGGACAAGCTTAAGCAACAACAATTTACATCTCTGGATGATACAACTAAACTTCAGAAAGATTTTATTCATAGCCCGAATGGAATTCATCACTCTGTTCTTGCTCACTGAGAACTGTGAGGCATGCTCCAATTCAACCATAATAGCTAACTTGTGGCCTTCCAGGACAGTCATTGCTGATACAATAAGGTAGAATATGCATTTTCGATGTTCTAGATAACCTCAGAAACAAATAGACCAAAGAATGATGCTTGAGACATTAAACAACAATATTTCTAGGTCCCAAGCAATTGGAATAGACCCAGGACAAATCTCCAGGATAGAACCTGGTTTCATCAGGCATTGGCCTTTTAGATAACTAATCAAAGGGACATTCCAGGGTGCCTGTATGAGGTGGAGTATATGAGATCACAGACAGGTTGATATGAAAACATTTCAATGACTGGTACATACCACTAAAGAGTAGCCCAGGTTAAGGCAATCTGACAGTCTGGATTGACTTCCCATCACATGCCTGACATTGTGCCAAGGACTTCCAGGGATATCTCCTTATCACAGGATTGCTTCTTGAACCAGTAGGATCAATATTAAGCAGCCTGAGAGATACACATGCCCCAAGGTTCAAGGAGATTGAGCATGGATTATAATAGCAGCAGTGTTGCAATAGAAAGTGAAGAAAGAAGAGTGTAGCCTCCGCCACAATGGAAACACAGAGTTTAACTAAAGCATTTGCAGCAGACTTCAGTTTTGGGCCCACCATTTATCACTTGCATGATTTAGAGTAAGTTATTCATTCCCTAATGTTTCAGATCCTTCCTTCAAAGGAGATTTATAGGATATATATATATATATATATATATATATATATATATATATATATATATACTACAGTATTGATACTGTTCCCAGGTTAGCCCCTTTGTTGTCCTGCTGCTAAAGGTCCAACCTCATCTCAGTATGTGTTTTCTATTTCACTCCCTTCTTTTTTTTTATTTCTCTTACTTCCACATCTTTCTCGAGTTTAATGAGATTTCTAAAAGGCTTTCCTCCTCCAAGAAGCAACCCTCCCCCATCTAGTTTCTTCCTTCAAATCTCTTCGTGAAAGTATAAAAATAACCTTCTTCTAATAATTAATTTACTTGATTTTGCTATGTACGCATTTTCTTGTTCTTAAGTCACTTGATTAATTTGCTCATCCATTTACCCACAGGACAATTATTATCTGATTGTGTCCTTAATCTCACAGCTGGAATATGAAGTTCTTGAGAAACACTTCTTCTTGCCCAATTTTAAATCACCATATACTTGGCTATAGTGGACATAATAAACGCTTTCTTAATTAAGTTTGTTCCTATTTCAGATAGCAAAGCTAGTCAATGTTATTAAAATAAAAAAATGTGTTAAATCGCGTGAAAGAAAATTATCCAACAATGATTCATCCATCCTGCCCCTATCATTCATTCACCAATAAACACAAAGTGTAAAATGCCCAGGGAATTTAGCATATGTGATGCCCTGTTAGAGGCACCATCTAACCAGTGTATAGAACCCAAAATCTGCCAAAACAAGAACAAAGACTTAATCCTTCAAAAGACCTAGTTCATAGTACCTGGATCCAAAAAAATACAGACTTTCTATTCAGCTGAAAGACTATCCATGGGTGTTCTGCTGTAGAATTATCTCACAACAAAAGGACATATTCTTTGCAAGATATTGGTGGTATAACAAAGCTGTTCCCTTAAGTAATTCAATCTAGTTTGAGAGACTAAAAACATATTTTCTTACTCTTGATGTCCTTGTCAATAGTGATAAGCACTAGAGAAAGTAGCTATTACTCAATGATGTATTTTTGTCCTTGGCTTATATTAGTTGTCAATGACATTATCAGACAATTGGACAACAGCATAAGAATGTAGAAAATAAAATTCCATCAAATATGTACATAGGTCCTACCATAACTGAGAGTTGGATTAGGAAGCAGTACTCCCCAAAAAGGTGGATTTGATCTGACTGTGATAAATGGCTGTCCCTGATGCATGGGGATTAAACAGTAATCCAGTGAAACTCTTTTCTTCTGTGCATGCCAGAGAGGGAAAGGGTGGAAAAAGTGGAAATACATGATATGAAGGAGTAATTTTTCTTATACCACAGTTATAACCTATGATGATATCACATCTGTGCAGCCCACTGGAAAAAGGAGAAATACAAGCTGAGGAAAAGATGATCATTAGTGAGCAAGTGTGAATTCCCCAAATCCAGTGCTGACCAGAGGATGTGCAATATAAGAAATGAGGCAGTTTCTAAGTCTTTACTCAACACCTGGATAAGAGAGTCAAAACTTGACTGTCCTTGAGATGAGACCAGCATATTTCCTTCATAACGCCACAGAACTACAAAACCATAAATGCTACGTGTTATTCATTTCCAAACCCCTGTATCTCCTTCAGCATGTTGAGCAGGAAGGGCTAGAAAAGGGTCATTAACTTTCTGGTTCATGTTAACTGATTGCCAAGAAACTTGTAGGGTGAATTTAGCCAATCAATCCACATCACCATGAAGGACATGCCGAGACAGGACAGAAAGTGAACGCTATGTATGAGCCTCTTTCCATCAATAAGGCTAAGACCACATGTATTGCTGGTGTTATGAGCATCTTTCTAGCACCAAGAGTGTAGCCAGCATTGGCAGCAGAGCAGAACTCAAGACAGGAGGCACAGAAAAGGGAAAGGTATCATGAAGTAAGACTATGACCAGGGAGGAGAGAGACAGAGATAGAAACAGAGACAGAGATAGAGAGAACGCAAACACAAACCTGTTTATGAAGTGAGAAATGGTTTTATGGCAGCTGCCACAAATTCTTTCACTGGCTTATATTTCCATTTACTTCCTTTTAAAGGAATTTGTTTTATGAGGACGGTGTTTGTCAGGTCCTTAGCTTCTGATGGCATCTGGTACCAATTGTGGACTTCTCTCCCTTGCACCCCAATTCCAAGCCCTTTTTGGTGTTTCTCTTCCACTACAAACATTGCCTCCTGAGTTTGTTGTGTTCGCTATTATCACACCTTGTTACACTTTCCTTTCTCCTAATGCATCCTCAGTTCCCGTAGCCTGAAGATAGTGCTAACAATGTGAATAGTTCATCTTAAAACATTCTCCAAAGCTTTCTTCTGTTGATCTCTGGAAAAGGTTAATGAAGGTGGCAAAAGTGCTGGGGGAAGGGGAAGAGAAGGTATTTATCTTGGTTTGGCATACAAGGAAACTAAAGCTGTTTGGAGACTGGCTAGAGGCCACACATGGAGTCAGAGGAAAATCCTCCTCTCCTAGGCTTCTCTCCTAGGCCAGCTTAGACCATGAGACCTAGGGATGAGGCTTCTTTCCTGCTGTGGTTCTGCCCAAGTCAGCAAAGAGCAGTGTTGGCTGCATGGACCAAGGAGTTCCTAACCAGAGGAGGGATGCACAGAATATTTGTTTATTAAAACTGTGGTAAATCAAGGTAGCAGTGTTTGTCCAGATGCTGTCTGCAAAATACTGTTTCCACTTTGGCAACATCTCCTTTCTCTCCCACCTACTTTTTCAGATCTCTCGCTATACATCATCACAATGTCTTCTCTGGCAGGGATTAATGGGATCAGTCATATGTAACTCACAGAGTTTTAAGCCGAAAGATTGGATTCTTCAATTGAATGTCAAGTCAATGGGTCCTTAGAAATGGATGTGGCCACCTATCCATTATTCTGGCTGTATTTTCTGAGAAACCTCTCCATTTTCTCAGAAGCCTCTACCACCTTTTATTTTGCTCTCATTCCAAAACCATTATGTTGAAGGGACTTCTACTGTGGCATTGAAATCAGGAATACCTGCTAAAAACCAATTTAAGCCCAGGCTATCCTATTCTTGTACAGCATGAACTCACACTCAACCCTAACAATCGCTTACTATATGGTTTATTCGCAGGTGATGGGACATGCAAATGATGTCCAGAGGTGAGAAACCTCTGCTACCAAAATGCCAAGAAAAGTTGGTCCTCTGCTTTGTGAGTAAGGTTCTCAAGCATAGCTGTATCACAGACTCACTTAAATGGCTTTTAAAAAAATGTATGTTTCCAGTCCTTTATTACTAGAGGGATTTTTATTCTACCAGGGGAGTGATACAAGAATTTGTGATACTTTTATGTTTCAAACAGTTATTTATTTGGTTTGGTTTCTGAGCCAGGGTCTCACTTAGTAGCGCAGGTTGGACTTGACTTACAGTCTTTATGATCCTCCTGCCTCTTCAGCTCCATGCTTGGATTGCAAGTGTGTACCACCATGAGTAGCTGGTTTCAAAGAGTTTACTGCTCACCAGGAGTGAATCTGACCCCACTAAATGTCTGGATACATATAGCCGGACAGAAATAGCTATAAATTCCAGAGTCCAAGACTATATGAAAGCAATTCTGACTCCAAAAAAGAGAAATAGATTTCATGGAGGAATATTATGTTTTAATGTATTAAATCTAACTTATCACATAGAATCCAGAGGGCTGGCCAAAAGTATATTTTTCCAGTTCTGACAAAAATTTAAATACATTTGAAAAGGGAAAACAAATCATGTGTTTTCATGAATTCGTGGCTCCTTCAGAGACAATTTTATCATTGCACTGATTTGACCTTCAGGAATGAATGAGATTTGGAAGGGCTAAGTACATGTGCTGGGAAGTTATTTCTATGGCTTTATAGGCAGAACACAGGGAAATGGAACAATGTGAAAGCATTGGGGAAAATCATGATTTCTCCTGTCACTGTGAACTGTGAATAATTTCTGGCTCTCTTCCATTCTGACCAGCAGATTTAGAAATCCACGCTTTAAGGAATCAGCATCTGTCTCTGAAGACAGCTTTAGAAGGAAGCTCTTTCGGTGGTGAATGACAAGCAGCTTGAGACCAGATGACAGGCGTCATCCTCAGCAGGTGGAATAGCCAGAGCCACTGACAAGCTTGACCATGAGCTGTCCCCCATAGGATGCCAAAGCAGATACCTCTTGTTAATGTCTGCATTCTTGATGACACTGCAGGGATGCTATCCTAATTTTCAGGCCAGCTAGTTTGTGATTGTGAAATTGGTAGATTGTGAGAGACAGGTAGTTCCTGATGACTGAGGAACTTGTAGCTGTTCTACTTGCACTTGCTACAGACCATTGCTCTGATTTCCTGCTGAGGCTCTGGCTCACCTTAGAAGATCCAATGAGAATCAGTTCTGAAACCCTGGTTTCCTCATATTAGGTTAAGAAAAGTTTATGTGGTCACTGTGAGAAGACATTTACCAACTACTGTAGAAGAACTAAGTTTTGCTAAAACCGAAATGAATCTGAAAGATAAATCAACCCAAATTCCTCTCTGTAGAGATGGAAAAACCAAACTCAAAAGAAATGGGTTGATCTTCCAGAACTCCCTGTAGCCCGGTATCATATTAGAAGGACAAAGAAGCATCTAGTTAATATTTGTCCAAACTTAAAATCATGGTGATCTCAGCTCATGAATTTTTCTAAAGTCAATATCCTACCCTCACTAAGGCATCTGAAAGAGTAAGGGCACAATGTTTCCTTTTCCTAGACTCAATATTGGGAGAAGCTGTCTGGCATCTTCGTCACACTCTTCAAGAAAGAGCCTCGAATGGTAGAGAAAGCAGTAGACGCTGTGATCTGGGCTCTGGGCTTGGTTTGCCCTGCTAACATCTATGACCTTGGAACAGTCTCTTAATCATTTTGGCTTTTGGTCTGCAAATTTGTAAAATAACAGGGTTGAAATAGGTTCTACCAAAGGCCGTGCCAGCTTTAGCATGGTATTTAATTTCATAGATGAGGTGATGGTGGTATTGGGGTAGGAGTCCAGAAAACTCAGGAACAGACAGGATGTGGTAGGGAATGCAAGAAAGAGTTTGTCATATTCTTTCTTGCCCAAAAGAAATCTTGCACTTAAGTTCCACTTTTTAAGTTCTTTAGTGAAATAACCTATTGCAATGCCTTTGTCCAAGATGTGTTGCTATTGAGTAAATAGCAATGCCAGTGCCCTCCTTAGAGGGGCTCATTTAAGGTCAAACAGTAAAACAGGATCAGATGCCCCTCTACTTTTCTTTATTGATTCTTATTTAAATAAGAGGGTGTGGGTCAAGAAGGAATGTATGCATGGGATATGGCAGCAATCAGCAGCGGGTGCATGGAAAGGATTGGTAGAGACAGAGTCTTCATTAATCTTCCCATCACCATATGCAAAACCAAATGTAACCATAGCAGCCATCCTTTGAGAGTATGTGGGTTCCCAACCTATATCTTTCTCACCTCTGGCTTCATTTGTTTTCAGGGATAGGAACCAGATTAAAATGCAGAGTATATTTCTAATAGCCATCTCTAAACAAACTACTTCTGCTACTTTGAAGTGTTTTATGACAGGATAATACCAACTGGAAACAGGAAATCAATTCAAATTCTTGGTCCCTGAAGATTCTCATTTGAGAAGAATAGTGATCTTGGTAACAGTTCTAATTATTTGCTCACATGACAGAAAAATGCCCAATTACTGCACCCAGAAGACTTCTTCCATTCCTGCATTCTGAGAAAGTAAAGCTTGTCTGTGATCCTTTATTTAAGCCTCCACACTAACTTTGGCTCTCCATTTTAGCCCGCTAGTCCCGCCAGGACGAGTCATTGCTTCCTAGAATGTGACCTATTTGTAAGATTAGAAGTAGACTCTGGTGGCCCCAGCACTTGGTAATTCATTTTATTCATTTCTAATTCTGGGCACAGATTTTACCATGTCTGGCTGTAACACCAGAAGTCCCATCCAAATGCCCCTGTCCTTCTAAAAAGAAACAGATTTACATCAAACAGCCAAAAGTGCTCCCTTTCAAAAGCCCTGTCTCACCAAGTTTCAAACTTCATGACTTTTATGTAGGTTATAAAATATGTAGAATACCAAAGAAAGAGTCAAAAGAATCTAATTACTGACTAAACATGCAGAGACTGCTTGCCAGCACCTGCCCAGAGAAGCAGAATCACCCATCTGAGGTAGCCACTGTATTTCTAACTACATCTCCTGACAATTTCCAAAGGGTATAGCTCTATCCACATTGGGTATTTCCTACTGAGGAATGATTTACTGGAGTTCTGCAAGTGATTGCTTTGTTGGTGCCTTCCCTGCCCACAGTTCACCCTTGGATAGCAATTAAACCATTAAATCAGGAGTGGTAGTCACCCAGCTGTATTCATGGGCTGAGCCTTGGGATTTGTGACACATGTGAAACTAAGTGAGGAATAGCTACTGACCACATCACGACTGAAGCTATAAGGCAAAGAGATGCAAGCATCTTAGCTTGGCTATGACCCTTGTATGAGTTATGGGCAAATGGAGGCCTACTGTCTTGACTGGGTCCTCAGTTCATAAGAAGTAGGACACAAAACATACACTGAGCCCTTCAGCACTTTTGCTCTTCCATGTCTACACTTTCTAGCTTCTCCAACAGAAGCTTCCTGTGTAATACCAGACCTTGCCACTCTTTATTGACATCATGTTTGTACTATTAATTTCTGTTGGCTTTTCCTCTTCAGAACTATTGAGCCCTGCAATATTAATAACTCACTCGCTTGTGGGGAAGAGCAATAATGTTCTGAAACCATGTAGTGAAGCTACATGATGCAACCCTTGTGAAAGTCTACATACTAGATTTGCTGCTACCTCACCAGTCAGACTTCCTATATCTCCGTGGCTGTGCTGAGCACAAAGCCACACAGGGCCAGAGGGTCATTCCAACCAGAGCTTATGCACAAATGTGTCAACAGGGTCTGCCTGTTTAGCAGGCTGGAAAGCTAAACTCTGGAAATACTGCCTTGCTTTTATTCTCTGCGCCTTCCACAGCTGTCATGAAAATAAACCATACTAATGAGATCGGTGCTGAGTAAAGCGCTGAGGCATTGGTGACATTTTCAAGCCATTTCCTTTTTTCCCACACTCTTTCAATCCTCCCCACCCCCTTCCTTCAGCAAAGCTTACAAATGCCATTACACTGAATGGTGTTTCAGCAGGACTCTGCTCAGCATTTTGCATTAGCAAGGTACATAGGGGAATGTATGTTGTATAAACATACTCGCTTCTGCTACATCATTGCTTTTTACTTTAAAGAGGCCTTTGCAGATCATCAGGACTTCATGAAGATAATTCCTAACAGCAGACTCTCAGATACCATGATAAGCCACTACAACCATTGTTGCAAAGGCACTGCTTTGAAAATAAGCTATTCTTGGTGTTCTACGCCAACCTTGGTCTCCTTTTCCTACAAGATACTTGTTAAGCAGATCCTATCCTAGCTTTCCATTGAAAGTTGTCACCTAAATTATCCTTAGAACATACCCCACTAAGGATGATTTCCATATAGTTGTGTTTTAATGTTAATAAAAGATATTTAAAAATAGTCATATGTACATGCGTGCTAAGAAGCTCCCAAATGAGAGCCCTATACATGCCCCCCCCCCCATCATTCTATTAGAAAAGACAATCTAAAAGACTCAAGTAGGCTGCTGTGGCTCCCAGCGCAGACTGTGTCCATCAACCATTTCTCATTGTCCGGGGGACTCAGACTCTTCTGTAGTAGGTTCTCATCCTTCCCTCTTATTCTACGGGCAAATCATTCTGGGAAAAGAGAGTTGGGCAAGAAATCTAGGGAACAATTGAGCGGATATAATTCTTTCCTTGCTCAAAAGAAACTGGGCAGAAACAAAAACAAATTCAATGTTAATTTGCTAAACTGCTTTGGGGAAGAAGATAATCAAATGAGTAGAAATGTAATACATATTTCATTTCTATAGTGCCTTTCCCAGCAGTAAAGGAGATCATTTCCCATCACCCTGGAGCACTGAGAGGGAAGCCTCTTCTGAAACTAAAAGATGAGGAGCCAAGGAATAAGCAAACAATTTAGCTTCAGCCCCCAAGCAAAGGGGTGGGGGGAGGAGCCCTCTGTGCCATCCAGCTATCAACAGGGAGGGAATCTGCAGTTTCTGTGTGGATGAGCAGAGAACCAAGAGGCACAGTGAAGTATGGGATTTGATCTAAGCCGAGGAGGAAGGGCAAGAGCTGGCATTTCAAATCTCAGCTCCAAAATAATTGAAAGACTATAGAACTGATAGGGAGGAGTGTTTAGTATTCCAGCGAACTAGGAAGGATGAAGCAGAATGATAAATGATAGAGATAGAATGATACTCTTCAGACCAAAAACTGATTCTAGCAGGAACAAAACATGAAGGTACTGAGTTCAGCTTTGGCTGTCCAGCCCTGGATTTTGACCCTGAGGCCCTGTGACCCAGCCCCTGTTCTACCAGTAACTAACTACATAGCTAAGAAGAAATATTTCCACACCTGAGTCCCTACATCTCAGAAATAGAAAACACAGCCACTCCCTCTAAAAATTCTCTGTGGATTATTGACATTGTAGATGCAAGCTCTTTAGAGAAACTGCTTTCCTTTCTTCTGCGTTGTTTTCTTTCCATCCCGTGTCCCATGGCTGTGGTGCACTCTCCATGAAAACGGGATAATGACATGTAGATAATCCTTATGTGACTTATTACTGTAATCAGTAGGTCTACCTTTTGTATGGCTATCACAGAGATGCCACTGAAAAGAGATCTGAAGAGACTGGGCAACGGGTGAGTGAACCCCGTGATGATGGTAACTACATGTTTCCAGAGTTCATGAATACAAACAGAACACCATGTAATTCGACGGTAGGTGGTAGTTACCTTATCTCCTTGATTATCTCTTTTACAGAATCTACCTCAAGAGATAATAACAAAAGTTACAAGACTATACAAAGGTAACCAAGGGTACTCATATGCTATATGTGTACACAAATTAGTTGGTCTCCAGTTGGTTCCTGAAGCAATTGAACCGAATTAAATATATGTTATTCCCTCATCAGTCTTTTCTTTAAAATTATCTGATTCTCAAGAGAATATGCAGCCCTAAATAGGACTTGCATACCCTCCTCCCAAAGCCCAGAGATCACTGCAGAAGGGCTGGAAAGAATATAAGAGCCAGAGGTAGCAGATGACAACATGCAAACAGAGAGCATCTTCTGGGTACAGTAGGACAGCCGTGCACATGAACTCACAGTGTAAAAGCATGGACATGGCATATGCCCACTCCAGACCAAATCTCAGCATCGAGAGGGGAGTCCGCCTGAAGTCCCAGTGCTCAGAAAGGAACTACTGCCAATTGTTAGCTCCTGGGAGAGGAAGAAACAGGTGCCTCTAACAGTCTCCAGGGTGTTAACCACACTCCAGTAAAAGGCCACATAGCCCAAAATATTTACACGGCACCAATTTGTCTTAACAGGGCTTAAAGCAAAAGGATGCAAGTGGTGGGTAAGGAAGGGGCAGTGGATCTGGAAAGGGATGGATGTAGGGAGCGACTGTGACCAAAATACATATGAAATTCCCACCAAAAAGAAAATACTTTTTGAAAAATCTGATTCTCTTTGTTACATAAGCATACTTAGGAAAGTGTGGCAATCATGTACATGTAAATGAGCATTTTTATCATAAATTACAATATTTGAATATTTTACTCTAATGGATATATACAATTCAAACATAACAGTAGCTTTAATGTAGAAGATAAATTCATGGTATAAAAACTGTGACCTTCAGGCAGAGTCACACAGGTGTATAATGTGTATATGATTTTCGTGACTTAAATGTTCTATTTACGCCAAATTTGCTTTAATTAAAAAAATACTGATTTATAGTAAAAGATAAAATGGAGAAAAAGAAAAGGGGAAAGGTGATAATTTAGAAATAGTATTGGTCTTTCCAACAATATTTACTGTGGATTAAACACTAATACATATGTTTATAAAATTAAACATGTGTTTGACCATGGGATCCAAAATTTCCTGCCTTGATAAATACACAAAGGAGTTAATGACTTACAGCCACAGGAAGTGTGTAAGAGGCATAATTGCCTTCATAATTGCCAAAAGTTGGAAACAAATAAGATGTCCTTCCATAGGTAAATAGAAAAACAAACTTATGATGGATGTGTACCGAAAACAATGAACTATTACCGAGCAATAAAACAAAATGAGTTACTGATACATGGGAAGACATGGAGGCGATCTTAAACGCATATCAGTAACTGAAAGAAGCCAACCAGAAAAGGCCACATATGACACTCTAGAAAAGAAAGGCAAATTAAGGTAGATAATAAAAGGATCAGTTCATCAGTGTGTGTGTGAGATGGTCAGGGTAGGGTGCTGAGAAGACAGAGGGTCTTTAGAAGAATAAAATGCTGTTTGTGACACTGTGGTTGTGGATTGTGTCATGATGACTTTGTCTAAACCCAGGCAAGAATGAAACCTAGGAGCTGGGCAGATGACTGCGTGGGTAACCAGCTGTGCAAGTAGCAAGCCCTGAGCTCAGATCTCACACCCGGAAACTTGTAACCCCAGGGGTGAGTAGGGTACAGACATAAGGATTACAGGGATTTGCTGACAACTGTCCTGGTGCCAGATTCAGTGATAGACTTCCAACCCAGAGGACTAAGGTGGAGATGCCATCCAATGCCCTTCTCTGGCCTCCTAGCACACACACAGGCACATGCAACTGCCCACATTCATTCACCTATACAACACACAGAAAGACATACCACAATCACATGCATGAGACACCATACTCATACATGTATGTCCACACATATATACAAGTGCACACAATAAATTAGTTGAAAAATTTAAAAATAATAAACCCCAATATAAACTTTAGCATGTGGGTGAAGATATGTGGTAATGTGGATTCAGTTGCAACAAATGGACTATTATGATGGCTGTGGATAATAGGGACTGTTATGCCTGTGTGAGGGCTAGGGATATATTAGATATCTTTGTACATGCCTTTCAACTTTGTTATGAACTGAAAATTAATCTAAAATAATACCTTTTAATATTAGCAATGTCCTTCTAAAAGGCACAATTATTAAACAGTTAAATCATTTTAAAATTAGTTTTATAGTTCAACACACATTACATTAATCTTTTCTGAAAGATTGCTTTGCATAAATGTGAAACACTCTCATCCATCACTATGAAAATAATAAAAACAAAGATATAATTTAAACAATAACCAAAAACTTTTCCATGTTTGGATTTTTATATAACTTCATTATTTCCCAGGGGAAAAAAAAACACCCAATATCACTGACTCAATTTCACTTTGATGAATGTGTGAACACCCCCATTCAAGCCTCAGAGAAGGTGGCTTTGGAGCAGGTAGAGAGGTAGAGAGAAATGAGTTTGTAAATAAATTCTGGACAGGGCCATTTATAAGCTTATCAGACTGCAGAAAGAAACATACCAATGAGTGAGATGCATAGACAGTCCACCTACCCACCAGCAATTAGAGAATTTGTACAGCAGGAACTTCCATTTCAAGTCATCACACTTCCAAAATGCTTACTTTTTTCTCCCTGCATGCTAATTCCTCAAACAGCCCTTTGGCCTAACCAGTCCAGCAGGATAAAACTGCATGGCTGTCACATGTGCCTGTCAGGATGCTCAACCCTTACGTACTTATAATTATGGCACTTATGAGCCCTGGTTAACAGTGTGGTGGATATGGTTCCTGCCTTCTTGGTCCAGGCATGTGTAGGCATCTCAGCATGAGTATTGTTGGGACTAGTGACTTCCTTCTAACCACCCAACATGATGCCACTTCTGTTATTATGTCAATGTGGTTGGGATGACTTCCCACCTGCTCGCTCTGTGTTTGTGTGTGTGTCTGTGTGTTGCATGAACAAGGTGTGTACAGTTGTGTGCGCACATGGGCAGCTAAGAGGCAATTCTGGTTGTCATCTTCTATCACTATTGCCTATTGCCTTTAGACAGATTATTTCACTGAACCAGAGGTTTTCTATGCTGTCTATTCTAGCTGC
This sequence comes from Pachyuromys duprasi, assembly GCA_028658305.1. Classification (NCBI taxonomy): domain Eukaryota; kingdom Metazoa; phylum Chordata; class Mammalia; order Rodentia; family Muridae; genus Pachyuromys; species Pachyuromys duprasi. The sequence goes on along the minus strand of CM053759.1, from coordinate 32,055,673 downwards.
CCAAGAAGCTCTCAAGACCCCTCCTCCAATGTTTCTACCCACAGTGTTGAGGTTACAGGCTCATGAATCTAGACAGAGCTTTTTACATGGGCTATGGGGATTCAAACTCAGGTCCTCATGGTCGCAAAGTAAGCTCTCTTACACCCTGAGATATCCCCCAATACCTTTACGATCTTCTTCCTGACAGACTACCTCACTGGACTTGGAAAAAGGCAACAACAACAAAAAACAGATGCCAAGTATGAGCTTCCCCATGTGGTGCCACAATGACTGTGCCAAGGAAGGGGGATTCCAGGAAGCAGCCAGAAGCACACGGAGGGCCCCTTCTGAGAGTGTTCTAGATTCAACTGCCAACTATGGGAAACATTGATATCACTTTCCTCTGTTAAGTCTTCTGGTATGAACCTATTTCTGGCTCATACCTCGTCATAGCCTCAAAGAGGAATGAACTAGGCAAAGCATAGAAATCTCACTCAGAGAAACTGTGAGGTTTCAAATGCACTCGTGTAAACTGCCATGGCTGCAGTCATACCATTAGACAGCACTAGGAAACTGACGTAAAAATGTGGCTTTTGAAGTTACACCTTTTTTCCCCGGGTTTCCATTTATATCAGAGAATGGGGTGTTCTTTCTCAGATTTGTTCTTCTTTAAGAAGGCAGATTCTTTTTGCTTGGGCTAGAATGCTATAGGGCCTGGGTCAAAATTTCTCCTTTCCCAGCAACTCCCAATTCCCTGAATATTGCCTGTAAAAAAAATCCCTTATCTGGATTTTATAATTACTAAAGTTCCCCCAAAGCCCGAAGTATCTTTATGCCTCCCTCTTCAGGGGTCTGGTCTACCAAACATTTTCAACTACATTCATTGTGTTGAGCTGTCATTGACAGTACACCATTTCCTCAAATAACATGTTTAGTTATGGGAATGTATCTTTGTCTGCTGTGATTATCCTGAGGCCCACAGAATTCCTATTATATTAATTCAAATTCACTCTCAAAGAGGGGGCAGGCTTCTTGAAAATTAATAGAAAAAAATTGGTCATTCTTTTCAGTAAACCTTTCTATATTAAAAATGAATTACACAGATCCTAGCCTCAGCTTTGATGATGTGAAATAAGGTTGTTCTCCTGGAGGTTGTATGTAGGAATCCTAGGCACCTATGGCTAGATATGTCACAACAGCCAAAAAAAGAAAAAGAAAAAAAGGTACACTGAACTCAGAAGGAAAGGCTCCTTTCTCATATGCCCAGAAAACATAGTGCTAACTGGCAAAGGATAAATATTAACAACCTGCAAATGTGGCTTTACAATTCAAGCAATGAGAATAGATATATTAAGGAGAATCGTCATATTTGCTAACCATTCTAAGAGGAGAATGACAAAAAATAAAGGTAAGATGATGAGGCAGCTTCTATGTATGGCGCTCCAATTTGGTGTTATCACGTCCTCCCACAAACTCTATCTACATTGCTTTCAGTTCTGTGACAAGATACTATAAAGCACTGGCCCAGATTCCTGCTGAAATATCAACAATACAAAAAATGTAAACATCTGATTGATAACGCAAACCCAAACTAGAATCATCAGAGATTTCCTCTTGGTTAAAGAATGTACTAAAATTAAATTTAGAAACATCATTGGCAAAGCATACACTTCTTGGGTTTTTGTTGTTGTTCTTAGGATATGATTGGATAAAAACTATGCTAAAGGAAAGAAACAGACATTTGTTTTGGTGTGTGTGTGTGTTTCTCCTTTCTGAAAGAGGTGAAGAGAGCTAAGGACGCAGCTGAGCGGCAGAGCATTTGCTTAGCATGAGCTAGGCTCTGGTACTATCCCAAGTACCACAAAAACATATAAGAGAAACCAGAAAGGGTTAAAATAGCTAAACAAGTCATCATTTTTTTAAACCAGCCCCATCCTAAAGACAAGATAAATGATCACTACTTTTTATAGATCTGTTCTCCACCCATCATCCGAATCAAAACTGTCCTATTCTTACTCTGCTTAAACTCCAGCTAGAAAAGTTCAAAAACATCAGAATAAGTGGAGGCACAGTGCCACTGGCTGAAGCCTTTGCACGCTGGGGCTGAATAGTCTAAAGGCAAAAATTCTATAGCATCCTGAAGACTACTAGAGAATAAAGTTCAGTAGAGTTTTCAGAATAAAATCTTGGCATGCTCTGACATGGTACTACTGTCTTTGTAAACAGAACAATGAAGCAATGAGCCCTGGGCTTATTGGCAGTGAAGATAAAGAAAGGTTGAATATGAAAGAGAGACAAATATTTATCAAATGAATGCAAACAAAATGAAAACAGGAATGGAAATTTTAATTCCAGACAGAGTAGACTTCAAAGCCAACAGCAGAAGAAACAAAAGGTCTGGCAGGAGGCAGGAACTTAACAAAGCCCAAACGCTCATCATAAGCCACACACCTAATTATGAAACATCAAATTAGAGAGTGCTTAACACTGCCCGAAAGTCAAGGGAAAACAGAAAGGACGACAGTTTGAAAGATCTGTACTAACTTCTCACCTAATGTCAGACTAGTAGATAGAGAAACCTAGGCAAGTTGATGGGAGAGTACAGGGCTGGAAAAGGCACATCAGTGCTGTCCCTAACATCAACCCACGTCCTGAGAATCGGGCTGGTATATTTTACCTCCAGAAGTTCAGCCCTGGGGGAAGGGGGGGGACTATGGGTATGCCATCACACATGCTCAAAGAGTTTGCAGTCAATTTTTCTACTCTGTGTTACTGGAAGAACAAATGCCCAGCTGTAGGAGATAGAGCATGCTCAACAACAATTTGTGTCTATTGATAAATTCTCCTCATGATGACATTTTGAATTTTCAAAGTTCTGATCTTCAACACTGTAATCCATTCACATAGGTAGCACATCGGTGCCAAATCCCCCTTATATGAAAAGGAAAAGATGGATTTGTTTCCTAAAGTCATTGACACAATCCTAAGACTGTTGGGGTCCATCTGATTCCCATGCATACGATAGACTAACTGGGACTTTTCTCTAAAGTAAATAGAGCCTGAAAGAGGGCGAGGACAAGAATGGTCTGAGTTACATAAGGACTGTCTATGGCCTATCTAAAGAAGATCATAACTGAGCTTCAAGACTTACAGGCTCTTGAACAGAGGAGTAAGCTGGAAGGTCAGAAACTGAGCAGCCATCTCAAGGTAAATGAGACTAAGAAACATCAAAGCCAACAGGTGCCCCCACCCCACCCCTTGCCTCTCCCCATCTTTCCTCTTTTCCTCTTTGCACTAACTAAACCATTCCCAGCTCTTTAATTCTTCATTTGAATTCACACCAGATTTGACTTCAACTTGGAATCATGTAGAAAACTTTGTAGTGAAGTCTTTTTTGTTGTTTTTGTTTTGTTTTGTTTTTAATTTAGGTGACTGGTAAACATGACAGACCTAACATAGCCCAAACCTAAAATCTTGAGGTTTTTTTATCCCAGCTTTTGTCTATGACCTTGACCTCTACACTAAATAAACAGTACTGTTCACTTAGGAAAAAAAAATCAAAAGTGGTCCATAGGCCTCAATTTCAAATATTCATTCTCCATTCATATATATATGAATATATATATACCTTTCCAATATGGCTGTGCTACCATGTCTTGTACCAGCATTATGCCAGGTAAACTGCATTCCACATCCACCCTCTTGCTGATTATTTAAGAATGCAGCCAGCATACACTTTGCTTTCCAGTGATGTTTCTTAATTTAATTCCACAACACATTTTGCAATCGGATTCTCAGGGCTTAACTTGGGTTTTCTTTTTCATAAGAGTTCTATTTTTTTCTGTATTGTTGGTATTTCAGTGGGATGCAGGGAAAAATTACTTTGTATAAAGAAAAAAGAATGCTAAATGTCACCATCGAGTAAGCCTCAGGATTTTTGGCTTTCAACTTGATTCTATGTATCAATCAAATTGAGAGAAGTTATGGTGTTCTAGGAGAGACAGGTTAAAGGTCATTAATAGCTAAATATAAAATGGGATAACATATCATTTATTATCAGGCATCTGTCAGCTTTCCCTTATCCACGTAAGTATTAATAGAATTTGGATTATAAGGCATAAAAAGGAAGTAGCTAAAAAGTCCCTTTCACAAAACCTACAGTTTTGGGTTTCAGATTATGGGGTATCTACACATACAATAATGATTGATGTAATATTGCCACCAAAGACTTTTGCCTTATGAGTGCAAAAGAATTCACATTTTAAATATATTTATGATAAAAAAATACATGAGACTCTTTAGGTATCCTGTGTATAAAAATTTACTATATTGTACTGATCTGCTGGCTGCAAAGAAAAAGCCAATTTTCATGGCTCCTGTCAGTCACATGTGGTTTAGAAATGTTTATGCATTCCAGATGTACTCAGTGTAAACTGGAGAATCATATCCTATTTCTACTGGCTTGCATGCACGCATATAAAACTTGTTTTTCTCACAGTGCCACATGAAAATACATGAAGAACTAGCAACAGTGATCATAATTAATTAGCTTCCTTCTTGAACTTTCATAGCCATGATGCTGAGGGCAATTCTGATCCTTCATGTTTACAGAGCCTGTGACTTCTGCTTCCTTGCTTTTCTTGTTCAATTTTGTTCCCTGGAACATTAAAAACAACTGCCATGCCACATAAGGTTCTTATACCTACTATGTGTCAAGCCCTCTGCTTAGACACTAACAGATACTGGCACTGCAGGAAGCCCAGAGTTCAATGTGAATGAACACCCGGTCAAAGAACTATTACCATACAACGCAGTGGCCACTTTGGTACAACTGACCTATGGAAACGATGAAGGAGAAGTTTGACAGAGCCTCAGAGGATGCACATCCAGATGATGAAGTTTGAAATGACAAGGACTGGAGAGCATTCAAAAGAGTAGGAACATTATGTGCACAGACTCAGTGAGAACACATGATTCAAGGACCTGAAAGAAATGCTATGTGGCTTAAGGCCAGACACAGAGCCAATACAGAAAACAACTTGAGAATACATGAGGTAATTATTATGAAAGACTATGATCGTTTAATAGTATACATTCTGTGTTAAGGTTTGAAAGTATCTTCTAAGAAGATGTAAACATCATAGATGAACAAGCTAATAATATTATGCCCAATATCCAGACTGTCTCTCGCTATGTTCTCCTTCCTGACACTTAGCACAATACCTGGCATCTAGTTAATGCTCAATTAAACAAGCCACAATCACAGCATGTAGGCGACAATCTCTTGCATGTCCCCAGGGATCTGTGTTTTTATATACATCCTCTCCTTGGTCACAGGTTCGACGTGTTGACTCATTTCTAGAGCATCAAAATATGTCAGAAGTAGTGGGCTGCCACTGTCACCATAAGGTTATAAAAATGATTGTGGCTTCCCTTTTGGGAAATTCCTCAAGAATTCATCATCTTTGGGTCTCTGTTCCTGTAGGATCATTAGCTACCGTGTCTAAGACACCCAGTTTATGAAGAGTCTTACATGGAGCAAACTGAATCACACTCAAGTTAGATTGCCCACTGTTCATTCTATTGGGTGTAGTCACGCTTATATGAGCTTGCCCACTGTTCACACCGATTGGTTGTAGTCATGTTTATGTGAACTTGCCCACTGTTCCCTCCTATGGATGCCCACAGATCAAGGCTCATGTAGCTAATACAATTCCCAATGTCTCTATGTGGCCCTATGATTATGTGATATGCCTTAGCAAGTAATTCTTAAATTTTCTGTATACACTGTCCAGGTGGGAACAAGTAGTTAAATATAGATTGCTGAGGGAACATTGAGTTTTTGGCACAAAACTTTTGGCAGTTTATATGACAATGTTGGTTTGAAGTCAGTGACTTTATATGTAAAAAATATGTTAAGACATTGTAAAGATGTTAAATATTTACAAGAATGTTATAGTCAACTAAAGAAAGAAAAAAATTATCTGAAAAAAAGTTATTCTTTTCTTGATTCTCAGCACTTTTTGGTAGCTCTTAAATCTGTCTTTCCAGTTAATATGTAACCAATCACTATATATCACTATAAGCGTAAATAATAGCCATATGTTATAGTCACAAGGGAAGTGGGAAAGGGGGAAAGCTAGCTTTGTACCTCTGTCCCTGATGGTTCTGCTCTGGGATGCAGTTTCCGGGAGCTGAAGAGCTGGTGTGGGAGGATGTCCTTAGAGCCACTGCTGAGATGCCCACCAGTGGGGATGAAAAATTCAGCAGCACAGAGGAGGTATGGTGGGGGCAGGCATTTGCATGATGGCTCATATTGATAACCAGTGGATTATGTTGACATGACAGCTCATAGGTTCCTGAGGAGAAACAAAGTAATGAACACTATTCTGAGCCATTCACTTAGAACATTGTAGTACTTATTTATCCTCCCTATAACTACATGACATATGAAATACCACAAGTGTTTTCAGAAGTCAACATCAAACTGACTCCTGAGTCTATTGGAATAGCTGCTAGAGGTTCTAAAGGAATAACTCTCAACTCACCAAGAGAGTGGTTGCTTCCACTGACATCAATCAAGTAGAGGGTCACTGTTGGCTGCTGCTGCTCCCCAGGGACCAAGCCATCAGATGCCAAGAAAAGGAAAATTGCCATAGCAACTCCTGGTCTATCGAAACACACCTAGGTATAAGCATATATAGTATCAGCCATTGTTTCTGTAGGCAGTCAAGGTATGTGCCCATCTTATCTCTATTATTCTAGAACAGTTCTTTGAAAGAAAGAACTGTGTTCTTCTTTGCCATGGGAAAACCACACGGAATAAGCATGGCATGGTCAAAAATGACAACAGACATCAAGATTAGATGAGAAGAAGATGTTTGGTAGCTGCTGAGCATCCTTAGGTCCACTGCTTTATTCATTGCAGCTTGGTTTTGCTTGTTTGCCTTTTTGCTCATTTGTGTTTGTTTGTTTGTTTGTTTGTTTGTTTGAGACAAGTATGATATTGAACTTCTGATTGTCCTTACTCCAACCTTTAGGTAATGCGATTACAAGCAAGAAATATCGCACCTAGCTATGAACTGTCTATTTAAATTTCTCAACAGAGCATTGGCAGAGATAATAATCCTCAACATACTAATCAATAACCCTTCTACATTAAAGTGAGAGAAGTAGACAAGATGACCAATTAACCAACATCCAGGTAAACAAGCTAATTTCTTCTGATCTGTTCCAGGATGAGACCAGGTATTCATAGCTCCCCCCCCCCCACCCGCCATCTTCCTGTCTCCTGCCCTTCTTTCTCAGAACTTCTCATTTACCAGGCAAACTATGAAGTAGGAGAGAAACTGTGGTAGTCTGAATGAGAATGGCCCCATAGGATCATATATTTGAATGCTTAGTCACCAGAGAGTTGAACTGAAAGAAAGAAAGAAAGAAAGAAAGAAAGAAAGAAAGAAAGAAAGAAAGAAAGAAAGAAAGAAAGAAAGATTAGGTATGGTATGGTATTGTTGGACGAATTCTGACACCAGGGTGGGCTTTGAGGTTTAAAAAGCCCAAGACAGCTAGCCAGACCCAGTTTCTCTCTCCCTCTTCCTCCCTCTCTCTCCCTCTTCCTCTCTCTCTCCCCATTCCCTCCTCTCTCTCTCTGCCTGGGGATCAGGATGTAACACTCAGCTACTTCTCCAGCACCATGCCTGAATGCCACCATGCCCTCTACCATGATAGTAATGGACTAAGCCTCTGAAACTGTAACCAAGACCGCCAATTAAATGCTTTATTTTGTAACAGTCGCCTTGGTCGTGGTGTCTACTTAGAGCAATAAAGCAGCGTCTAAGACAGATAGTGTAACATAATCTGTTGCCTCTGAGGTTAAAACTTGAAACACTCCTTGTGAATCTTCCTCTGTGTCTCAAGCTTAGGTACCTGCCCCTTGCTTGAAACGAAGCCAAAACTGGAGTAAGAAACGTTCAGTTGTATATAGGTCATATTCCGAAGTGACAGGTTCAGAATAAACTATGAAAACTTTGTTTCAGAGAATTGCTTAAAAGGAAATAGAGCATATTAAAAGTTCAGGGATGAACTACAACCATCCACTAGCCACTGCTTAGGATTCATATTTAATGCTTGTTTTCTACATTGGACTTATTTATTATAGTAATTGTACTATTGTTTTGCTTCATACACCTGAACATCACTTCTAATTTCTATTGAGACTAATTCCTAAATTTTCTCACGGCTGCATGGATGTTACATTCTTATTAACTTACAAATCAATTTTAAAAAAGAATTTCTTTTAATTTGTGAGATTATACTATAATTACATCAATTCCAATTTCCCCCTACCACACACACACACTTTTTTCTCCCTTAAAGCACTCTCACATACCCCTCCCTACCATTGCTATTTTTCAAATTCATGGCCTTTTTTTGTCATTAATTGTGTGTGCATGCACACACTGCATATTTCTATACACATATATTACAGATTCTAAACAGCAATCTGTCTTAGTCATTGTTGTGTATGTGTGTGTGTGTGTGTATGTGTGTGTGTGTGTGCAACCTGCTCAGTCTGTATAATGTTACTTGTATATATGTCTTCAGGGATGAATACTGTAGCTTTTTCTTGGGTTCTAAGTATGATATATTCTGGTATAGAGCATAACACATCTAATTGTAGGGACCTCCTCTGAAGTGGGGAAAGAGTAAAACATGTTTTCCATTTTAACAAGAATTCTTTCTTGTCCACAGACTGGGATTTCCTGAGTCCTGGCAGCATGCTTATAGTGTTTATTTGCACTACTGGCTTAATTAGGGTGATTTTACGATATTCAGTGGTCAGGGCAACACAGCTCTTTCTTCCTCCTTTCCACCTTTGTGGGAAAGTCCAGCCATACTCTCTTTACACAGTGTCTCCCCTACTCTCTTTTCATTTCCCTTCTTTGAAGTAATAAACATTCCTTCATAACTTCAAAAACATCCAGGCCCATCGGCTACAGATTTTAAATGAAGTCCTCTCTCTCTCTGAATGGCTGAGGGCTAGAAATAAAACACATCCCAAGTCTAGCTCAAAGCTCTAGATCCTAGCTACAACTGCCATCAAAGTCTCCTGGGAACTTCCCATAACCTCTTCCTTTCCATGTACCACAACAGAGACCCTAGACTGGAAGACAGACAGCTCTTTTCCTGGGCCAGAAATAAGACCTCAAAGAAAAGGCCTCAGAACTGAAGAGCAAGATGGCTTCAGCAAAACACAGGGCATCTCAGTCTTTCATGCATCTCAAAGTAGGTAGCAGAGGTAGGATTTATGGTGGGTGTGGGCTTTTCTGTCTGGAGGGTCCATACCCACACCTCCTAATGCAGTTTGCCTCTCTTAACAACATAGACTTTTGGTCTGTGGCAGTTTGAATACCAAATTTGGTTCAAATACCAAATTGAACCTTCAGTCCTGTTCCGTGGCAGTGCCTCTGTGTCATGCTTTCTTGGGAGAGGTTACAACAGGACTTCCAGCCCACAGGTTAGACAGGAAAACCACAGGTGGGACTTATGAGAGGCACACAGTTGGGTTACCCACAGCCAAGAGACAAGATTTGATCAGGTTATGGGCTGCTGAGTTTTGGGCATTTCCTCTCACAGGAAAGATAGGTGAGTTTAATTCTCAAACTAAGCCCAACTATATCCCACAGTAGTGACTAGAAGCACAAAAAGCAAACATTTCATCTCACAACTATTTGCACTGTAATAGCAGAGACCAGTCTCCACCTCCACATTTGTGAGTTAGCAACCTGAGTTCAGGTAAAGAGAAGCCAAGATTCACTGGGGAAGAGGCTGAGAGAAGAGGGGAACGGGACAAAGGAGGTAGGAGGGGTGAGGGGAGGGGAGGGGAGTAGGAGAGGATGGAGGGGAGGGGATGGGAGAGGAGTAGGAGAGAGTAGAGGGGAGGAGAGGAGAGAACACAGAGACAGACAGAGACAGAGACAAAGAAAGAGACAGACAGAGGTAGAGACTGAGACAGAGCAAGAGCCTGGAAGAAACCCTGGATTTCCTTCATGAAAAGTCATGAAGACATGACTTTTCTAGCTACCTAAACATAAACAATGTACTTCTGCCTGAATCTGGGGTTCCTCTTTCCCACAGCTGAATAATAAGAGACATTACTTATCTCACATGGATACTAGGCAGACTGAATGAACTCAAACAAAAGCAGACAAGATAATACCGGTGATCATTAGGGACTCCATGTTCAACCATTCTTATTTCCACAAAGAAATACACCTTATCCAGTTTGTACAACAGGAAAAAACCCCACAAAACCAGAAAGAATACAATTTAAAATTAAATATATGTATTTAATACTTTAATGTGCAGAGAATTATGTTCCTCAAAAATTTATAGGCAAAAAATATTCTATATAATTTTATAAATTGACTTGTGGAAATGCCAGTTGGTTCTCCATGTTTGTGGTCTATAGAAGTTGTTGATATTTGAGTTCTTGATAAATTATGCATAGATTGAATGCCATGCATGAGCTCCATAAACCTAATTGAACTTGGCTTTTATAAGGATGAAAAGCTACAGCTAAATTACAGAAAGAAGCCAAAATCTTTCAGAAATACAAACAATTTTGAAGTCTAAAAAACACTTTAAATATAGAAAGATATCTACAGATTTTGTCACAAAGAATATTGAAACAAAGAGAAAACAAAGCAGATAGATCATATAGCAGCTATACAGACAAATACGATAATGACAGGTAAGCAGATAGATGATATATAGATAAACAGATGGAAGGTAGTGGCGAGAGAAAGAGGAAGTAGGTGGGTAAAACAAGACAGAAAGAAAGCTGAGACAGATTTATCAAAGTTAGATAGAGGCAGATGTTGATTAGAAGGAAATACAGACAGACAGATGACAAACAGGAGAGACAACATAGCTACCTTTTAGTCAATGAGTGTATATGTACTCCCAAACTTAACCTCAATTGCTGTCTGCTTATGAAGAGTAAGAGTGAGATAGAATGTCTCTAATGCTGGGCTATTTGAGCTATAGAACCCATCTCCAGGCTGCCTAAACACTCCACTCCAGCCAAGTGTTTCAATGTACAGGTCACCCTTTGTGGTGGTGAAACTATACCACGAACTTAAAAAAATATATATTTAAAATGCTTTTGGTTAATTCCTGGCTTTCTCCTCAGCTTTTCATCTTCATTCATCTATGGTACTTCTCTAGATGAAAAAATGAATGCCATGGGCAAGGAGAAAGCAGAAAGGCACTGCCTGCTATTAGGACTGTGAGGACATGTTCTCTTGTAGTCCTCACCAAACTCAGCTGGCCTTATTCCTACAGGAGATTTTTAATATGGTCTCCTCAGTACATAATGGCTTGATTGTGGAATTAGAAACAAAGGTTTACCCCCAGGTAAATGGTACACAGGGGGACAGTAGATTTCCCAATTTTTCATTCTATATTACTTCAAAGACTCAGACATTTCTAATTTTAGATGAGCAGAAAATCATAGAGTCCCCCTCAAAAGTACTACCTTTGTTACTCCTGCTCCACCTATGAAGTCAAATGAGCACCAAAACACAAAAGCTTCATACAATTATAGGGATCAGAGAGGCATCTTTAAAAGTCACTTGCTGTTTAACAAGGACCACCAAAACTCAAAATACAATTAATTTTACTAGTGGTTCTACCACATGCACTTTTGTAGTTGAAAAATGACCAACTGTCCCTGGCTTCAGGTGAGTCAGTCTACTAATCTTGCCATCAAAAGTTTTGACAGGGTAGAGATTAATTCCAAGTTGCAGAAGATCTTCCCATGAAGTTTATATCTAATAGAGCAAGGAGTTTATTTGGCAACTAAGCTCTAGACAGTGAGTCTCCCAGATTGTCTTCAGATTTAGAATGTGCCTCAATATGAAGATAGGACGTTTGAGCCTGTTGGACTTTCTTCTCATGTCTAGGCTCCTGCTCATCTTGGTATTAATCGGATTCCAGACAATGTCCTGCTTTATTCCTCTACAGTACAAGAAAGATTACAGTAATTGAGAGTTTATATGGCGCCTTTTCTATAAGAATCAGACCAACTTATCATTATGTGTAATTGCTCTGATGGCTTCCACAATTTCATGGGTAGACTTTCAAAAATGTAAGCTTTGGCAAGTTGGTGGGAAAAGCTAGGATCTACTCAGATGATCAGCTCAATTTCTCCTAGGTCATTTACTTAAGTTCACTATAGATGAGGCCAAGTCTGCAAAGCCTGGCAGAAGAGTTTGTGAGACTTCAAAAGAGTAGCGGGAAGGGACAGAACTACATGTAGTAAGTGCTGCTATGGTGTGTCTCCCACATTACTTCTTTCAGGAATGGGCACTAACTGCAAAGTAAAGCATCTCCCCTTTTGGTGACCTAACATACAGGGCCATGCCACTTTCTTGACATGTGACTGGGAGGGGGAAGTGAGCCCATGTCAAGCAACTTTTTCAGAAGGCCAAAATATTGAGTGAGGTTATTCTGAAGGGCCATTCGAGCATCAGGATTCTGACAGTATTTTAACACCCCACCTACTGACTAATCTAGTTCTTTTAATACCCCACACCAACAATAGTTCTCAGTAAAACTTCCTGAGTGTAAATTTTTATCTCAGAGTCTAAATCCCAGGGAAAATCCCACCAAAGACCAAGCCTGAAAATGAGGAAAAGTGTTACAGAACACAGATAGAAACAGTCCTTATGGAATACAGATACAGATGGAAACAAACAAAAAAGCAAGAGGAAGAATGAGAGCACTGCCCAGCTGGACAAGTGTCCATTCTGCACCTGAAACAACAGGCACCCCAGATAGTGATGGAGCTTAGAGTTCGTGAAGTTGCCCTGCTTGGGACAAGCAAATAATTCCATATGAAATCCATCAGATTCTAGAATTGTGACAATCAAATAGTAAAGAGAGAAATAAAGTTACACCCTCTAGGGATAAACTAGAAGATGGGATTTCTCTTTTAGTACACTATGTTAGCTTTTTAAGGAAATGAAAATCATATTCACACAGTCATCTTTGTATCTTGCATGATTCAAAAGGAATGCAGGAATCCACACATGTTAATTTCCCTAGCAACTGAAAAATTTCTTCTGAAGATAGTTATTTTTTAATAAATTTCCATTATGCATAGAGAAATGATGTCAATGTTCTTCAGAAAATTGTCCTATTAAGCAGAAAATCCTGTTAGCAAGCTTCCACTTGATGAAATGGACTTAGATTTAAATCATTTTGAGCATCAACTATTTCACTCAATGTTGAGATAACAATCCTGTACAGCAGTGATTGTCAAACTGAAACATGCAGGCAAACTGCTGAAGACCTTGCTAAAATGCAAATCCTTGGTTAGCATAACTGAGTCGCACGTTTTAGACATGGTTTCTGGAAATGAGACATACTTCCTGGGACAGAACTTTGAACATATCCTTTGATGGGTCTGTCCTCACCCTTAATCACTAGTACTTCAGAAAGGTACTATCATTCATCTTATTTGCTTATCTCCTTTTAAAAGTTTACTATCAAGTTTGTATGTAAGTGCAAAGTTGAAAGGAATCATGAAACTCTCTCATTTAAAAGAAAATTCAAAACAAAAACCTAAAAAACTAATGCCCAGAGAGATGGCATGTTTATATAAATTTACTCAGTGGGTTAATAGTAATGACAGAACTAACAATATCATTCTTTGGAGCACATGTTTTCTTCCAATTCCTAAAGCTCTTTTTCTAGGGTAGATTAAAAAGTGAGATCACTAGTAAGCAGCCCACCCTCCCACATAGGATCTCGTGAGCTTTACTCTAACCAAATATTCAAAGCAGTGATCAGACTCAGTACCTTCCATACATGCACTTTTTCTTTTTGTCAAATTAAGGAATGTGGACAGCTCCCAGGATGGTTGAAATAATTTCCAAATAAGTGATTAGCATCTAACTAACAAAACAAAACAAAACAAAAACCTGAAGAGTTATCAGATTTAGCAAAAAAAAAAAAACAAAACAAAACAATAGACATATAATATAGGATAAACATACTAAAATCTGTACACCTAAAGAAGTTAATCAAGGAGGACCCTGGGTAAGATGATCAATCCTCATTCAGAAAGGCAAATGGGATGGACACTGGAAGAGGGAAAAAATAGGGAACAACAGGACAGGAGCCTACCACAGGGGGACTCTGAAAGACTCTACCCTGCAGGGAATCAAAGCAGATGCTGAGACTCATAGCTAAACTTTGGGCAGAGTGCAGGGAATCTTATGAAAGAAGGGAGAGATGGAAAGACCTGGAGGGGACACAAGCTCTACAAGGAGAGAAAAAAAAGAAAAGAAAAAGAAAAAAACAAGGACCATTCATGGAGAGAACCTAGAATCCCTGCACAGATGTAGCCCATGGCAGCTCAGTATCCAAGTGAGTGAGGTCCCTAGTAAGGGGAACAGGGCCTGCTCTTTGATCACCTCCCCCTGAGGGGGTGCAGCTTTACCAGGCCACAGAGGAAGACAATGCAGTAAGTCCTGATGAGACCTGATAGGCTAGGATCAGATGGAAGGCGAGGAGGATCTCCCCTATCAGTGAACTGTGGGAAGGGATGGGTGGAGAAGAAAGAGTCAGGGAGGGAATGAGGGAGGGGGCTACAGTTGGGATACAAACTAAATAAACTGTAATTAATAAAAAAATAAATTTAAAAATATTTGTAGATATTTGTGTGCCCAGAGAAAGAATACTAAGAATAATTGACACTTTGACAAACGAATGCAGAATACAAATTCTTATTATGGACTGGCACTTAAATCCTAAATGAATAAAAACTTGCCATTTAAGAGCTTACTAATAAAATATAGGGCCAAAGGGAGGAGAAAAAAACACCCTCTATTAATATCTCAGCTGGCACAATAAAAAGTTGTTATGTTCTGAAAAATCAATGGTATAAACAAACACAATTATATATTTAAAAAAACCTAAGGTTATAAAAACAAATCATAAAGTATTACAAAGTTCTTAGAATAAAATGATAGCAAGGAGTCCATACAATCAGGATTTATGGGACACAATTAAAGTAGCAATTATAATAGAAAAATTACCCACCAACAAAAGTAAATTAGCCAGGAATTTAGATAGGAACTGGAAGGCTAAAGAAAGAACATCAGATTCTGCTATGCTCATAGATCAGTGCCTAGCAGAAGGGTCATCAGAGAGGTCTCTGCTGGCAGCTAATGGGAGCAGACTGACAGGCCAAACATTAGGCAGACAGGGAGCCCAAAATGGAGGTCTCCATAGGGTCCCTCCCCTTGGAGCTCAAGAGGAGCTCCTCAGAAGACGGAGAGGGAGAATTGTAGGAGCCACAGGGGTCAGAAATACCAGGAGCACACTGCCCATACAATCAGCTAAGCTCAGTGGGCTCACAGAGACTGAAAGCAGTAATCATGGAGCCCGCATAGGTCTGCTCTAGGTCCTCTTCACATATATGATGATGTGTATCTTGATGTTGTCGTAGAACTCCTAAACTCCTAACAGTGGGAGTGGGGTTGTCTCTAACGCTTTTGCCTGTTCTGGGAACCCTTTTTCTTCTGCTGGGTTACCTCACCAAGACTTAATACGAGGATTTATGCCTTGTCTTATGGTAGGTTGTCATGCTGTGTGTTTGTTTGATATCCTTGAGACGTCTGATCAGAGCAGGGAGGGAGCGAATGGGAGAAGTGAAGGAGCAGGAAACAGGGATAAGAATGTATTAAAAAAAAGAAAAAAAGAAAGAAATAGTGTAAAGTCAGAGAGTCAAAACAAAAAACATGATGACAATACAGAAAGGAGTTGATAAAGTAAAAGTAAAAGCCATAAAATGAAGGTGAAAGAGACCGAGTTCTGCTCCCAAAACATCAGTAGGATTAACAAGCTTCACATGAGATCAAGGATATGTTATAAAATACCCATCAATAAAGGGATGATGAGTATGGCTAGGGGTGGAAAAGCAATGACATTGCATCATGAACACAGATCAGCATGATATTTCACCATACAGAATAAGTCAGTAATTTCCCAGAAACACCAAATAATCCAAATCTAGAAAATAAATAGACACATGGAGTATATTTTTAAAACTCAAAGAAATTCAAATGACCACTAAAAATCTTTCCTAAAGAAGCTCAGAACTGAGTGAATATTATATATATTCAGTTGAATGTTGAAGGGGTAATTCTAGTTTACACAAGAGGTTTTAAAAAATGGAAAAAAACGTACTAACACTTTTATGAGGAGTTAGTAAATGAGATATTTAAAAAGAAATACATAAAATATGTCAATAAAATCCAATAGCATATTCAAAGTGTCATATATGATCCACATCTAAGAGCACTCTTCAAGGAAAAAGTGGTTTCGTGTCTCAAACATTGTCTGCTTGATTCAACAAAATGAGAACTCAGAAGGGCAGAATCACAAGGGTACATTTTAAAATTTATACAGAAAAGAAGTATTCATGAATAATGAACTTCAATTTTTAAAACATTTACGGAAAATGGAGAAAAGGAAAGTGTACTGCCAACTTTGTTTACACAGTAAAATTCATTCTATGCGAAGAGTGAGTTGGTGTAAAGAATAGAAAGATAGACCAATTAAATGCAATACAGAGTTCAAAACACACTTATGCTTTACCTAGGAGTAGGTATGTAATGGTTGCACTATACAACAAGGCAGAAACAAGCACTTCAGTGGATACTATTACGGAAATTCCCTTGTCGCATTTCTTTAGAAGTATTATGAATCTACATGCAAAAAAAGAAAATTCAGCTATGTGAAAGATGAAAGTCTGAAAGGCAAAACTGAAATTCTAACATAAGAAAACGAAAAATCATCGGTTCAAGCATAGGCAGGAAAATGGATGAATTCACCTATACTGTGAATTAAAGATAAAAAGAATACCAAATGATCAGCAATTATTGCGTAAAGGCTTATTACATCTCACCATAGTAAGAAAAAAGAAAGAGCATGGCAGAGATAAATCACCTGTTCTCACTGATTGACTGAACGTGGGTGGCTGATAGGCCCGGGTCCCAGAATGGGTATACGGAAACAGGATCCATTCACTGTCTGGTAATTGAGGCTGAAGCGTGTGCTTACATGTTTGCTTACATCCTTTGGCATATTCCTGAACCGCCCCCACCCCCACAGCCCCAGCCCATTCACCTATCTACACCCTCTGTTTTTAAATCACTATAATTAAGTGGTATATTTTGCTCTTTGATAGAGCCATGAAATTCAGCACTGTAATTTTTTAGTGAACATCTTGCTGGGGTTTTTATGGGAATCACATGTGCTTTCAAGATTTAGACTGAGATTCTCGCGAGACTATTTCTCCCTGCAGGAAGAGTTCACACTCCTTTAGTCAAGTTCGCATTGTGTTGTTTGATAATACTTCTTCAATCAGTCCTTTCAAGTTTCTTTTCATATTTACTATTAATTATTTTGTCACCTTCACTTCATGAAGAAAAGTAGATATTTCCTTCAATCACACCGTTTATTGGTGTTTAAATTTAGAAGACATTCATTTCTTCTTAATCTTGTACGAAACTAATACCACATGAAATGATTTTTAGGCTGTTCTCTTCTGCTTTTAGGTGTTGATTTAATTTGTGAGAAAATAAAATGTTACTACTTTCATGTTTTACATTTAGCTTCTTTTATCTCTAATAAAGTATCAAGGAAACTTCTAACTTCACTGCATTTATGTCCAGAAAATTAAAAAATGAAATGATCTAGTATAAAATAGTGAATCATTTTCTATTCCTCTTATTTTTGCTCTTCCTTTTAATTTTTATTTTGATTTAGTCTGTAATTGCCCTAATGATATAAGAGAGGAACTTTGATTATTAATTTAATATCTTTTTTGAATACTGTATAGATTTTTAAAGATATAAATTTCCTCTCTTCCTCCATAAGACTCCCTGCATTCTGCACAAAGTTTAGTCCTGAGTCTCAGCATCTGCTTTGATCCCCTGTTGGGTGAATCCTTTCAGAGGACCCTCTATAGTAGACTCCCATCCTGTTTCCTCTCTTCCGCTGCTTCCACTGTTTGCCATTGTGAATGAGATTTAAGCATCCTAGGTTCCTCCTTAGTGTTTAGCTTCTTTAGGTCTGTAGACGGCTGTCCTATATTATATGGCTAACATCTGCTTATTAGTAAATGTATACCATGCCTGTCTTTCTGTTTCTGGGTTAAGTCACTCAGGATAATCTCTGGGTAGGATTGGAGGGTCATGGAGGGGACAGGAACCTCACATGGAGACCAACAAAACTTAAAGATCTGAGCACAGAGGGTCCTGCAGAGACTGATGCATCATCCAAGGACCATGCATGGAGAGGACCTAGACCCCCTGCTCAGATGTGGCCATTGACATCTCAGTCTTCATGTGTATCTCTGAGGGAGGGGATCAGGGGCTGCCTCTATCATGAACTCAGTTGACAACTTTCTGATCACTGCCCCTGGTGATGCAGCCTTGCCAGGCCAAGGAAGAAGAGGAGCCAAGCAGTCCTGATGAGACTTAACAAGCGATGGGCAGATGGCAATAGTGAAGAACTCTTCTCTTTCAGTGGACTAGGGGAAGGGGATGACGGGAAGAGTGAGGGAAGGAGGGACTGGGGGAGTTGAGGGAGGTGGCTTCAGTCAAGATATATAATGAATATATTGTGAAGAAAAAACTTTTTAAAAATTTAAAAAGCCATAAATTCCCCTGAAAGCATGCTTTAAATTCAAGCACAAACTTTCACATAGTTTTCAGTACCATTCCACTCAAATTGTTCACTAATTTCCGTAGTAGAGCCTTCTTTGACCTATGAATCATTTTCGAGTTTGATCTTTTAAAATGATTGTGTTTTGTTTATTGATACAGAGTTTCTCTTAACTTAAGCTGGCCCGAAACTTCACCAAGTTGCTTAAACTGATCAGGAATATGGTAATCTTCCTGTTTCTGTCTCCTGAGTGCCAGACAACATGTCTGGCTGATCTACAGATTTTTTAATAATGTTATTTAATTGCAAAAATGGGAATTCAAAAAGATATCTTGTTATTCCTTTTTAGTTTAGTATTGTTAAGGTAAAACCTACTCTGTATAATTTTAATTATAAATGTATTAAGACTTGCTTTATGGTGTTCTACTTCAGTGAATACACTGAATACTGTTTTCATTAATTGAGTGTAATGTTTCTATAAAAATCAATGAAGACACTTGAAAACCATTTTAAAATCTTATGTATTTGGCCTAATTTGTTTTTATCTACTAATTGCATAAATTATTAAGAGATGGATGATAAAAATTTCACCTATAATTACAAATCATAATTATGGCCATTTCTCCACTAGTTCTGTCAACTTCTCAATTTATTTATTTTGAGGATATAATTTTAGGCAGTTGATTTTCTAACAAGATCATAAGCCTTTTCCATAAATTGACCAGCCAGAAGCCTGGCTGAACAGGTGAGCTCAGATTTAGTTAGTGACACTATATATATATATATATGTATGTGTGTCTGTATATATATATATATATATATATATATATATATATATATATATATATAAAGGTGGAGTGACTGAGGAGGATAAATGGTCTCCACATACATAAGCACACATGTGTACTTACATATATGAGCATATACATGAACATGCATGTAGAAACACACATGTGCATTTGTGCATTTTGTCATGGAGTGTAAGACCTTTAACACTGATTTTCAACTTGCTTGGATTGAGAAGCGCTCAGCTTAAAGCAAATCATTTCACGTAGCCATGAGGCTCTTTTCCCCGAGGACTGACGGAGAGAAGATGTGCCCTGTGTTTGGATATTGTCATCCCATGTGCTGGGGGTAGTGAAGGTATAAAAGACAAGATGGGATGAAGCCAGTATCACGGATAGTCTTGCCCTGTCCTACTACACCATCCGTTTGATCCAAGATGGATCAAAACCTCTGAATCTAGAACCAAATTTAGCCCTTCTTCCATTCAGCTGTTTACAGCAGGCATTTTTGTCACGTGGTGCTGAAATAAGATAAACAGCTAAGGATATCTGTAGTACTAACTAGAAACATGATGTGGAGCAGGAGTTAGCACATTGCAGCCTGTGGTCCAATCCTGACCCAACGCCTATTTCCATAAGGCTGTGATCTCAGCTACGTATTTTCAAATAGCTGAAAATAAAACAAACACAATGTGAAAAGTATATAAAACTCAATGTTCTGTTTTGAAAAATTCAATTTATATACATATGTTTACATATTTTCTACCTTCATGCTAATAGCTAGGCTAAATATTTATAATATGAGTGATGTGGTCTATAAACTTAAACTATTTTATAACTGTTTTTTCATAGAAAAACATGTCTTCCAATTCAAGTTATGAAAAGAAAGTACCACAGCCTTTTGAATTTTAATTTTAACCCTGTCTAAGCTTTTACTAATTATACTATGTAAATGCTTAGCATCTCTAAGTTTTAAAGTACTTATTTTTGAAGTGTGTAAAATAAATACTATGTGAAATAGAATACATTTCAACACGTGTGTTTTTCTTTGTTCACATGGTGTTAGGGAAATCTGAAATCTGATTAATTAAACACACATTGCATGTTCTGTTAGAGAGTCATGTTCAGTGTTTGCCTAGTTGATAGCAAACAGAGAAAAGAAAGAAATTATGGTTAACAGGATTTAGGCTTGTGCAGAAAGGATTTCCAGGCAGTGGTCCATAATTCATAACTGATGTGGAGAACCTGGTATTTAAAATACTGCGAACATGTGGTGGTTTCTGTTAGGATTGCTAGCCAGTCCAGCCTAAGTGAGATCATTTCAAACCCAAGACAGTTTAGAGCCATAGAAACAAACATGAATATATGATTTTGTGTATGGTGACTGGCTCCTTAGGAACCAAACAAATGGTTATTGAGTGTCTGTATCTCAGATGTTTTCATTTGTTTCCTACATGACTTATATTCAAAGCACTTTCTTAAGGAAATCGTGCTTTCTGTGATGCCACCTGGTAATGAAGGTAGAGTTTACAAAAAGCACTGAGTTATTCCTCTCACCCAGATTCCAAATAGGGTCTTTCAAAAATTTAGAAGACATGCAATAAAACAAGGGAGGGCGGCTTTCCTTTCATATGCACTTATAGTTTTTGCTTTCTTCCTTTTGTTGCTCTGCCCTGAGTATTCCCAGTGTTAAGTTTTGGGTTTGGCATGCTGCAGGTGCTTAATAAATGCTGACAGAATGAGCAACAGAACTGAGAGAGAGAGAGAGAGACAGAGAGAGACAGAGAGAGAATCTCATGAGATTGTTGTTAGACATGGGAATCTGGGCTTCCTGATTACCATTTTGTTTTTTAGCGGTGTAGAAAAAAAAGCACTTCAAATATTGGATGGTTTCTTCATCTATGAACTAGAAAAACATCTCTCCGTTCAGTCACAGTGATTTGGAAGGATGCCAGGAAAATGCATACAAGATGCATTTGTGCAAACCATAGATGACTTTAAAGGTGATTTTTTTATTGTAAATGACAAAATACTTGTATTATATACTCTATAAAAAAATCTTCCATTTCTGCTCTACTGGTTGAAGATTAGAATTTTTAAAAAGCAAGAGAATGTTACCTCAGTAAAATTGGCTAAAATGACAGAACTTTTATTTTGGCAAGTAGCATGTGAGTGAATGAAAGATTTTGAAAATATGTTTTCAAAACTAATGTTTTCCAGTACTGTTGTTTTTCACTTGTGCAATAAATTTGTCTCTGATTCACTGCAAACAAATCATATCTGTGTATCAAATCAAGATTAAATTATACTAAAATGAAGAGTAAAGGGCCCAAAGTTCTGCAGTGCTTGGAAGATGTTTTGTTTAATGTAGCTTATTTTCAAAAGCCACTTCCTAATTTATTTGGTACCAGACAGGTTCATGAAATTGATATTTGACTAGCTGACTTTACATAGTAATGTAACTTTTGATGAGATCAGTGATTTTTCTCTAATACAGAAACCATTCTCCTCAATTCCTTGTAGAGTAGGAATAGGATATAAACCTAAAATACAAGAGATAGCTAACTGATGGGTATTAATAGAATTTCAGTTTGAGTTGTTTCTGCTTCTATATATAATTGAGTAGCTTACAGTCAAAGAAGAATTTTGTTATAGCAGGAATATTTTAAAAATACAAATTAAGTAAGATGATGATGATGTTTGAGAGCAAGCAAATCCACCAGGACTCAAGAACTCTATCTCAAAAGGAAAGAAATCACATTAAAGGGAACCTAAAATTTTATGTCTCAGAAATATTCTTTAATATCCAAAGCAGTGCAGACCAAGAGTATAAGCGAAGCAAAGACTAAGGGGGTCAAACTCTGGGGGGGTCATTGGCAGGCACATGGGGCTGAGTACAAGGAAGCTGGAGGTTTTCAAGGTAGAGAGCCCACTCAGTTCAAGCTTTGCATTGGAAATTTCTTAGAACACAGGGAAAAATAACCTGAAAAATGGATCAGGGTTCACAGAAATAAGAACAGATTCTATAGTAAATTTCTTCTTTAATTGAGGTGACATTTTCCAAATCTTAATGCAAATCCCAATAAAGTCACCTTAAAAAGAAGACAATGTCAGCCAAAATTGCTACAAGGTGTTCAGTGTTTGATGTCCAGTTAAGGCTTCATTCTTTATGATGGAAGGAGTGAAGATAGTGAGTGAACAGAGAAAAGGCTCTCGAGATAAAACATTTCAGGTCACTAAGAAAGTGACCTTACCAGGTACATATTAAAGTGATTCTGATTAGTGTGTTTCAAAGCACACTGTGAGAAGGAGTATTTCAAAGAAAATGGGAATATACAAAGATTAAACAGGTGTTCCTAAAGATAAACAGACATGCATTTTGGTTAAGAAGACAATTCATAGGAAAGATCAAGAAATTTGAACGGGCTAGAGAGATGGCTCAGTGATTAAGAGCACTTTATGCTCTTCCAAAGTTCCCAGGTTCAATTCCCAGCACCCACACAGCAGCTGTCTGTAATGCTGATTCCAAGGGATCTGACACCTTCACACTAATGTACATAAAATAAAATTAAATTATTTTAAAAAAATTTGAATATACACCCTGGCAATTTCCAATATGTTTACATATCCACAAATCATGGGTATAAAATTAGCTTAACTAAAGCCAGTGACTCACCAACATGACTCAAATCGAGTCAATGCAATATACTAATAGCAGCTGAATGACTAGTTCACTCCTAATCTTGCAACAACAACAAATCTCCATGCAAGTAATGGTTATAAATTCTGATCAGTAAAGTAACCCCATCCTTGGAAAAGTCAAAATGACTTTAATGTGAACTTGATCACAGCATATCTACAATCTTTTCTCTTTCTACTGACTGTCTTCTCTCTTCTATGATGCTGAATGAAGCTTTGATTTGACTTAGACAGACAACAATACACACGTTGTTGTGCTTTCAGACTTGCTCCCCAATGATAAATACACATGAAGATCTGCCAAAATGGGATTATCAAAGCAGAAAAGTAAGGCTGGAGAGATGGCTCAGCCATTAACAGCTAGGCTCACAACCCTAAAATAGAAAAGTAAATAAGATGAAAATGTAGAAAAAAAGAGATAATACTGGAAGTGAAATCTGATCAACAAAAATGGGATTGTGGAAGTCACCAGCTCTGAGAATGGTGATTTAAGAGACCAGACCTGCAGTTAGAGGACCTCAGAAAAAGTGAAGTTGGTGCCAGAAATAGAGAATGTAGTTTTGACAAAAAGAACAAGACTTCCTAGAGCACTGGTTCTCAACCTTCCTAATGCTGCTACCTTTAATAAACTCTGATGTTGTGGTGACCCCATACCCATGAAGTTATTTTCATTGCTAGTTCATAATTTTGCCACTATTATGAATTATAATGTAAATATTTTTGGAGATAGAGGTTTGCCAAAAAGGAACGTGACCCACAGGTTGAGAACTGCTGTCTTAGAGGAACTAATATAAAGAAAAAATGTTCATGTTAAAGGAACTCTTGGAGATGTTTAATAACTGCCAGAATCTGGTCTGTGGTTATCAATGTAAGCAAGGCATAGAAAATTCACCATTGTAAGAAAACGCTAGCTTTGTCACACATAACACCTAAGAAAAAGGAGTCGCATAAAGAGAAGGCAAGCAAAGATAAAAACCACGCTGGTATCTTTGGGCCTTGGCAAAGAAATAGAACCACACATTGATTCTCTATCTTGCCAATGTTGAATCATAATGAACTAATGAGTCAAAAAGCAGCTAACTTTTTACTCCTCCACAGATGCATAACTAAAATACGAGAGCATTTGAAATGAAAATGTTCTAGGGGTCATGAAACAATTTTAATCTTCTCATTCATTATTGTTAACTTTGCATAGTCATTTTGTTATCTCACGATACCATGTGAAGCAAGGACTGCCTCTGTTGGTCTGACTCTATCTCTCTTTGTGCGTGCGTGCGTGCGTGCGTGCGTGTGTGCGTGTGTGTGTGTGTGTGTGTAAGGACATATGTATGAGGGGACCAAAAGACAATTATCAAACTATTATTTTAAGTTATTCTAAACAGAAACGCAAGTTTAAAGCATCACTGTGGTTCAGTGGTTAAAAACTTGTGTAGAATATGCACAGCCCTGAAAACAAATAAAAGAATGAAGAAAATAATTAAAAATGAAAATGCAATTTCTCTGTTGGATGCATGAAAAGTTAGGAAAAATGATAAATCCTATCAAGACTGAACAAAATAACAGCTAATTATGAAATTCATATAAAATTTAAAGGCTAACAATCAAGATAACTAATACATTATGATAGAAAATGTGGAATCTTTAAGACATATACTATGTATGCCCCAAGAGCTCCAAAAGGAGACCAATAGAGCCATAAAAACTGAGTCCTGAGGTCCCTGAAGACAATGATACCCCAACCAAAGAAAATGCATGGAGAGGATCTAAAACCGCAGATCAGATGTAGCCCATAGACTCAGTCTCCAAGTAAGGGGAACAGGGACTTTCTCTGGCATGAACTCAGTGGCAGGCTCTCTGATCATCTCCCCCTTGGGGGAGGGTGCAGCCTTGCCAGACCACAGAGGAAGACAATGCAACCAGTCCTGATGAGACTTGATAGGCTAGAGTCAGATAGAAAGGGAGGAGGACCTCCCCTATCAGTGGACTAGGGGAGGGGCATAGGGAGAGAAGAAGGGAGGGAAGCATTGGAAGGAGAAGAGGGAGGGGGCCACAGCAGGGATACAAATTGAATAAATTGTAATACATGATAACAATAAGTTTTTTAAAGATTGATTAAAACATTTAATACTAAAAAGTGTACTAATATTCCAAATATATGAACTAATGGAACAAAATGCAGAATCAGTAAATAAAATAATGTGTCATACCCAAGCCAGCACATGCATACTGCTGCTGGTTTCTGGCAAAGGTGACATGCAGCATAATGGGTCTTAGTTTGATTAGATTGGTTCTAGATCTACTGAACTGGCACAGAGCAGAAACTGTATATCTCTCCCCCACTCAATTCACAAAACTCCCAGGAATTGTAGATGTAAGTATGAAAAAAGCAAAGCAGTAGCATTTCTAGAACTTCACAAAGGAAGGCAGATCTCTGTAGAAGGTGAGGGTTTATTATGCTGCGCAATTTATACCAGACACAAAGGAAGCAAATAGGTTAGACCCCACAAAGACTTTGAAAAGATCATCCTGAGTGAGGTAACCCAGAAACAGAAAGACACATATGGTATATACTCACTTATAAGTGGATATTAGCCATATAATATAGGATAAACACACTAAAATCTATAGTCCTAAAGACTAAACAACAAAGAGGACCCTAGGGAAGAGGGTGGAACCTCACTCTGAAGAGCAAACAGGACAGACATTGTAAGTAGTAGAAGACAAGAAACAGGACAGGAGCCTTCCACAGGGGCTTCTGAAAGACTCTACCCATCAGGGTATCAAAGGAGATGCTGACACTCATAGCCAAACTTTGGGCAAAGTGCAGGGAATCTTATGGAAGAAGGGGAGATAGAAAGACCTGGAGGGGACAGGAACTCCACAAGGAGACCAACAAAGCCAAAATACCTGGGCTCAGGGTGGCCTGCAGAATCCAATTCTCTTACCAAGGACAATGCATGGAGAGGACCTAGAACTCTGCTCAGAGGAAGCTGAAAGGCTGCTCAGTCTCCAAGGGGGTTCCCTTAGGTTCTCTGACATGAACTCAATTGCTGGCTCTTTGATCACTTCCCCCTGGGGGGAGAGGGATGGGTGCAGCCTTGCCAGGCCACAGAGGAAGGTGCTACAACCAGCCCTTATGAGACCTGATAGACTAGGGTCAGATAGAAGGGGAAAAGGACCTCCCCTATCAGTGGACTACAGAAGGGGCGTAAGGGAAGAAAAGGGACGGTGGGTGGGATTGGGAGGAGACAAGGGAGGCGGCTACAGTCAAGATACATAGTGAATAAAGTCTAATATATATGTATGTATGTGTATGTATATATATTTTTTTCCTTTAAAGGGACTTAGTTCCTAAGGAAGCTGGAAAGATGGCTCAGAGGTTTAGAACCCTGACTGCCCTTCCAGAGGTTCCGAGTTCAATTCCCAGCAACCACATGGTGGCTCACAACCATCTATAATGAGATCTGGTGCCATCTTCTAGTGTACAGGTGTACATGCAGACAGAATAATATTCCAGAATAAGATGATCAATCCTCACTTAGAAAGACAAATGGGATGGACATTAGATGTAGGACAAAACAAGAAACAGGACAGGAGCCTACCATAGAGGGCCTCTGAAATACTCTACCTAGCAGTGTATCAAAGCAGATGCTGAGACTCATAACCAAACCTTGGGCAGAGTTCAGGGAATCATATGAAAGAAGGGGGAGTTAGTAAGACCTGGCAAGGACAGGAGTGCCACAAGGACCAAATATATCTGGGCATAGGGGTCTTTTCTGAGACTGATGCTCCAACCAAGGACCATGCATGGATATAACCTAGAACCCCTGCTCCGATGTAACAACCCATGGCAGCTCAGCATCCAAGTGGGTTTCCCTAGTAAGGAGAACAGGGGCTGTCTCTGATATGAACTCAGTGGTTGGCTCCTTGTCCTCTCCATGCACCGCCCCCCCCCCCTGCCGAGGGAAGAGGAGCCTTGTTAGGCCACAGAGGAGGACATTGCAGCCAGTCCTGATGAGACCTGATAAACTAGGGTCAGATGGAAGGGGAGGAGGACCTCCCATATCAGTGGACTTAGAGAGGAGCAGGGAGGAGATGAAGGAGGTATGGTGGGATTGGGAGGGAATGAAGGAGGGGGCCTCAGCTGGGATACAAAGCATATAACCTATAATTAATATAAAAAATAAAAATCATAATAAATAAATAAATAAAAAGATAGATAGATAAATAAATCTTTTAAAAAAGAAGTACCCTTAGGAGCAAGAAACAGCTACCAAGTTTGTAAGACATTGAAGAATTTACACTTGAAAAAAATTTTCATTCAGGAAATTATGAACATGTTACATGAATTAAGAAAATGTCATGTAACCCAATGGGAAAATGCATAAAGTCCTGACTATATGCATTATAAACAAGGAAATAACAAAAAGATGCACAAATGGCCACTACCCTTAGAAAGCAGTGCCTATCTCATTGGTTATGTATCTTAAAAGCACAGAAGGATACTCTCACCTACTCAAAATATGAGATTAAAACTAAAATCTAAAGTACCAACTGTTGATGAAAAATGTAAGACAATTAACAAATTAACAAATGGCTTTTGAGATATAAATTAGTATAACCACTTGGAAAATTGCAATTTCCTACCAAAGCTATCCTACCAAAAAAAATCTATCATTTCTAAAACTACCCATCAGTTTACACATGTTCATTAAATGAAATTCACAAAAATGCTTATAGAAGAACAAATTGTAATGAGAAATATCGAAAAATTGTAAATAATCCAAATATGGAATATATCCACATAAGTAACCAGGCATTTTTGCATTGAAAGAAAGATGAACATTTTGATTAAGGAGAGCAGTAGAAATGAATCTTGCGACTACAAAGATGAATGAGAAAATGTTAGATATAAGATGAATACAGTATAATTTTTTTGAGAAAGAATCTCTCCACATAGATCTGGCTGTCCCAGAACTCACTATGTAGCCCACTCTGGCCTTTAACTCACAGAGATCCACCTGCTTCTGCCTCCGAAGTACTTGGATTAAAGGCATGTGCCACCACGCTCAGGAAGAGTACAGTATAATGTTTTTCAAATAAAGCCAAAACTGGGGTTGGGGATGTGGTTCAGTCCATACAGTATATGCCTATCACTTGGGAAGCCTTGGCTTCCAGGACCAGTGCTATGTAAGCTGGATGTGGTGATGCATGCTTGGCATCCCAGCACACAGCAGGTGGAGCAGGAGCATCAGAATCTCAGAGCCATCCTCAGTAGCATAGGTTTTGAGAACAGCCTGAGCTACCTGAAACCCTGTCTCAAGAAAGAAAACAGTCAAAAATTGTGCCAAAGGAAGAAATGCTAGATACGTTTGGGATGCAACAGACAAGGGGAATAGGAGAATCTTTTGATGGAGATATCAAACAACCTGTTCCCTAATTTCTATGGTGATTAGGCTACTTGAGATATCCATTTCTGATTTTACATACTTTGGGTACACATTACTTTCCTAGAATAAATACTCATATGGAAGTCCAAACTTCAAAGAGAGATGAAAATAAGACATAAATACTTTGAGATAACAAAAGGAAAATTCTGAATAAATCAGTCATATGCCGAATTTTACCCAAACACTTACACACATGTATGTCTCTGTTTACGGGCTTTACAGATAGTCATTTGGGTCACTTACTTCAAGCCAAATTTCATTGTCCTTCTGAAGGCCATGTTTAGGCTGCTCACTGCTTTCATCCTGGGCATTCTTCAGACTGAAGACACAAGGAAACCAGCCAGTAAAGAGATGCTGTGGGGATGAATCTGGATGGTGTGAAGTACAAATCTGAAATGCAATTTCAATTCCAAATTAAATGTGATGTTCAGGAGGTAAGTAAATTCAAGAACGCTTTGTAATACAAAGCCATCCCTCCTCTCTTTTAAATGCCCAATGACCACAATAATAGATGCAGAATGCAGAAATTAGAATGCGGAAAAACCACAATTCATGTAGAAGAATTTCTTGATGCTGTAACCCTCAAGATATATCTTGCTAGGGTAGAAAACCACACTGGACAACCCTCTGTCCATCATCTATGGAATTTTGCCTAAAGAATCATTCTGGCACACTTCAGGTGATGGATCCATGGGTTCACTTTGCAGGTATTTCCAGGTTAGGTCCTTACCAATCAGCATCAACTGACCCTAGAGGAGGGTACTGAGTCAGGCAGGCAGGGAGCATTTGGCTGCATAGAGAACCCAAGAAGCAGAACTCCAGGAAATGTCTCCCACTTAGAGAAGACATGCGCACTAGATGGAAAGCCACTTCAGAGAGCTGTCATGAACCCAGAAAAAACAGCTCTCCTGGCTTTTTGTCACTGAGCACCAGAACTATAAAGAGAAGAGCCCCAAAGCTTGGCAAAGAAAATGTGGCAGAAACACCTAGTTGCCTCATGTATCTACTTGCCCACCACCTTTTCATTAATTGTTGTAGTAAATTTAAAAAATGAGTGTTGAGCTATATGATGTTAATTATTATTTGCCCTAACCATGGGATTTTGTATGAAAGGTAGACCAGATGAAGAGGATTAAGGGGGTTGGCATTGAATGGGGCATTGAATAGTGAGCCAGTAAAAGTGAAATATCTGCCCAGCCCAATGTAAATCTAACAGGTGTCTGTGTCTTATTATTTGTGATAGCAGGTTAAATCATACCACCATTATAATCTTAGGGATAATAATAATAATATAGCCCAAAACTCTTTTATTTTTTACTACAACAATTAATGAACATGAACTTTGCTCAAAGCCATTGGGTTATATAAATGCTCATTCCCTCAACATTTCTCAAAATAAGGGTGATTAAATAGACCAATAAGGTATGGGTGAAAATTAGTGCTGAGCTTCCAGAAATTTTGCCATTTTACCAATAAATATAGGAAAACACTCAGCTGCTGTACACAAACTTCCCTTTGACCTGCTTACTTCCCTCACCCGCTAAAAGCTGATTGCTCCCCCCCCCCAACATGTAGAGCCCAAATATAGTTCATAATAGCCGCATGTCTATGTTAAAGTTCAGGTGTTCACATATGCCTTGAGTTACTGGATAAAAGTTGTTGAGGTCAAGTAGCGTGCATGTACAGGTTCTGGGAACATAACTCAGTGACAGATTATTTGGTGGCTGTGTAAGGTCCTGAGTTCAAACCTATGTCACACGCACACACAGAGACACACACACACAGACATGCGCATCTGTGTGCGCACGTACACACACACACACACATGAAATGCTGACTACATGCTTACAGGGTCAGCAGCCATGTTAGTAGCCAGAAAAAGAATGGCAGTGCTGGAATCTAGATACTGCATCCTTGATGAGACCCCTTAACAAGTACCTTGAGTAGAGTCCTCCGTCTACACAGAAATGCTTCCTCAGAGTGGGGAGTTTTCAATATACTAACCCTGGCCTATAATACCCAGAGGGCTAGCGTTTATCACTGTAGGCTATCTTGCCCATTGTTACCATGAACAGAAGAGTTTATTTGGGGATGAAAGCATCTGGAATGGTACCCAAGAGCCAACTGCCCTTCGTCTAGTCTTTAGTATTAAATCTCAATTCACCAATGTCATCAGTACAGCCTCTGAGTCTTCCCACGATCTCCCACTTTGTAGGTAGAGAGGGGGAAGGATTCAAAGGAGTCATTTGATTTACTTTAACTACTAACTATAGTGTTTCTTCAACAATAATTTTAATCAAATCATACTTTTACATTATATATAATATATTATATATAATATAACTAATATATAAATTGGGAGACAAGGATAAAGATGGAAAAGCACTATAAATTTGGTGTAGGAAGAAAGTTGATTTTCTTTTGTTTGCATTATTTTGATTTAATGAGTCACAGTCATATATAAATTTACACTGAACTGGCCTGTTATATACAAAAGATATCAACAAATGTGAGCCCAAAAGGTTAACTGAATTGTCCATAATCCTATAACGACAGTAATAGTAGTGGATCCAGCTGTCTAATTCAGACTTTCCAATTTCTTATTGTTGCTTTTAATCCATTTCACTAAGGCACGCCAGTACAGAGCCAAAATATAGTTTATAATAGTTGCATGTTGATGTTAAACTTCAAGATGCTTACATATGCCTTGAATTACTTGATAAAAATTGTTGAGCTCAAGTAGGGTAAGGGAGATTTTGGAAAATGACATCTAGAGTAAAGTGCAAGCTCCCCAAGCATATATGGGCAGGTCATTACTCCATTCTTCTGCCTTAACTTACCATTGAAATAGGTTCTCCTGTTAGCATAGAAACAGGACACTTCTTCTTGTCTTCATGGTAGGAATAAGCCTGGGTAGCCCACTGGTCCAAGTGTCCTTCAGGAGTATGGAGGCCACAGTCTATGATGCTGGTTTCTTTCTCAAAAGGTTCACAAATCCCATCTCCCTCATACCTGTAGCAAAGGCTTGGCTCTCCTGCCAAGAAACATGTATGACATTTCAGAGATTTCTTTCATATGCCCTAGGGGGAATATAACATGGTACTGTTCCCAGCAATTCTCCTCCAACCCACTAAAGACAATCTTGTGAGGATCATGGAGCTCAGTACCCACCAGAACATCAACCCTAACACTCTTGGAGAAGAGGGATCACTCTTTATGAGGAAAGAAGCAGAATCGAATAGTCATAAGGAAATTTGGACTTGGGAGGGGAGAATAAAGACCGGAAAGCACTGTAAAGTGGATGTAGGAAGAAAGTTGATTTTATTTCATTGGTTTTGTTTTGATTTAAAGAAACAGAGTCTTAGGTAGCCCAGACTGCCTCTGAACTCCTGATCCTCTTGTCTCTTGAGTGTTAGAATTACAAACAAGTGCTACCATGTCCAGCCAAGGTATTTTAGGTAAAGTTAAATGATACATGGACTATGTTAAAAATATGTGGGACATAGGAAAAAGCAGAAATAGAATTTAAATAAATAGTATAATATACATGTGTTTGAATCTCCTTCATAGTTTTTAAATTTTAAATAATTTAAGGGAATTCTTCACCAAATTATTAATTTTTTCAATTATTTTCACCACTGAAATACTTTTCTCCAAGTATATAACTGATTAGAAATGGTGTAAAACTATGTTGGTTAGACTCCAGGTCATATAGTTATTCATTTTCTCAGGTTGTCTCAGGACAACCATGGGGGTGTAGTTTTCTTTTTATTACTATGGTTTGGTTTATTAATAAGAAATAAAAGCCTAAATGAGTTTGCGTGACTGATGATCCATGGGGCTGGATTTGAGTGAAGCTTACACAATATAGGTCCATGCCTCCCTCAGCCTTGGACCCTGTGCTACTTCATACTGAAGCAGAACAGACAAGCAAAACATGAATATTTGCGGAGAACTGTTGAAGTTGTAAGATGAACTTGAATGCCCTGGGAAAGTTCCATCTACCCACATTGGGCTGTTCTTAGTAGGTGGACAGTATTGGCTACTGGCAGACTGGTTTCCTTCAGTGTGGGAAGCTATCTACCAAAATGTAGGAGAATTAATGTTAATAACACAATTCAATTTCCCATATCTATTTAAAGTAACAGGACACTGAAATAGAATTAAGAGTCAAAACAAATCCATACAGCACCAACTCAGTAAAAACCATTGTTATGATTTATTATTGCTATAGCATGGTTTTAAAAGTTTTCTTCTTCACAGAAGCTTCACAGGGATATTCTGGTAGTTTGTCAGCTGCTCACCAACACACAGTCATTATTTTCCTTAATAATTACCTCACATATAAGACACTTCTGCGGTAAATCTATTTCTGCATGCCAGCATAGGTCTGCCTTTACAGGATGTGTTTCTAAG
Source organism: Pachyuromys duprasi (assembly GCA_028658305.1). Classification (NCBI taxonomy): domain Eukaryota; kingdom Metazoa; phylum Chordata; class Mammalia; order Rodentia; family Muridae; genus Pachyuromys; species Pachyuromys duprasi. The sequence continues at coordinate 32,022,600 of CM053759.1, read as the reverse complement.
CCTACCTAAGGCTTTCATACAGTCTATCAAATTTATGGTACCCACAGCCTCTCATCCAGTACACGTACATTTGAAAAAGCATTTCAGGCAGAGTGAGCTGTCCCTCTCTCTCTCTCTCTCTCTCTCTCTCTCTCTCTCTCTCTCTCTCTCTCTCTCTCTCTCTCTCTCTCTCTCTCTCTCTCTGCTTATGTTATTATTTATTACAATTGTATACAGACATAATGTATTTTCTATCTGTAACTCTTATTTCTTGTTTCTTTTTTCCCTTTTAACTACAGAATAAAAACTTTTGTTTTTTGTTTTGGTTTTTTTTTCTTTTTGCAGTTTCATAAGAAAACAATAGACCACTTTAAAATCACATTTAAGATGGTTCCTTCCAATCTATTTTTAAAAATATAACAGGAAAATCATGTGTTTAGCATATGATAAATTTATTCATCAAAAAGATGTCTAATAGTAGAATATACCACATCAATTTAACTCAGTCAATAACTTAAATATCAGCTTAAATATGGTTTTTAAGTGTGGTTAAAGTAATTGAGATATAGTCTTACTGGAGTAGGAGGTTGAGAAAATATGAGTCCACGAATCAGATGTGACAGAAGCATCATGAATACGGCTCTTGAGTTAGATGAGACTTGAGCTGCGTTTGGAGAAGGCACAGCATGTAGGGAATGTGTGTTTATTTTTCAGTATGTGACCACTATGTGGCTACCAGGAATAAATGCTACAAACAGAGGTGGTATTAACAAATACTTGTGCACAAAAGAGGGGGGGTAATTGGCTCAGTGTACTCTGCATAGCCAGACCACATCTGGGGTATTAGATTCCTTTCTTGGCCTTGACCATAGAAAGCATGCCAGGTTTGGGTAAATAGGAAAGGGTCTGGAAACCCAATCACATGAGGGGATGTTTGGATTGGAAAGGAGAATAGTGAAGAGGCATTTCAAATATCTGAATGGTAGTCAAATAAAACAGGAAAAAAATGCATCCTCTTGAAGCTTCGTAGTAAGAAACTCTCGCTTGATTGAATATAAGGGAAGTTAAGTTCCAGGGCCAGCTTGGCAGGGTCCGTGTATGCCTTTCAGTGAGTCAGTAAGATCGTTTGAGCCTCAGTTTACAAAAAGAAAACTGGGAGACCAAAATAATACATTATAACAAATAAGGCCATTGTTAAACAGAATCACCTGTGTCAAATACATTTTTTCATTGCCAGGATTATGTAAGCGGAAGCTGTGTGCCCATATCTCAGGACCAGATAGATGTAACTCTAAATGCTCTAAATTATCTAAATGTAAAGCTGGACTCTAAGCTACTTCTGGTCTATCTATCTGGAAGAGAACAGTATCTTTCATATACTGATATACTGCAGGGACATAGAGTAACATGGGATGCTACTGAGCACATGGTACACAGTGGAACATTTTTTGGATGTGTGGAGAGCTGGATGGACAGATAGGTGATGTGAAGATTCTGTGACTCAGCTGTGACTCTGGAGAGCAGGGGTATCAGTGTGTTTTATGTAGCAGTTGACACCTTAGTAAGTTCTACATACTTTAATAGGCTATATTAAGAGTTAAGGACACTAAAATGATTTCAAATGCAGTGATATTTAAAACAACTTTATTGTGGGGTTCTAATCCAGAAAATCATTGTAGTGTATGGGAACGGGAAATAGCCTGCATCTGAGGAATCTGTTCATAGATGTGTTCATCATGACTAGGGGAGCATTGTATGCTACTTCTAATGACATAGGTTTAGACATGAATTCATCCAGCTATAACTTATCACCACTCATTCCCCAGGACAGAAAACACCAGGACCATCTGCTGGCCTTTATGATCTTATCTATTAAACATAGAAATCAAGAAATATCTTGTTCTCTTCTGGATTAGAATATTGTGTGACCCTAATTGATAGGCAGACCTACAATGATCATTCTTGTTATCTGGTATTTTGGTATATGCATGAGGACCCAAGAGAAGACCTTTGGAAGGTCAAGCTGGGGACCATTACAGTCTCTTTAGCACTAAATTCTAGATCTGTTCTCCCTTGGTTCAAATCCTAACTAGCACTTGAAGGTAAATTTAAAAATTATATCATTTAAGCCTTTTTTCTTCATGGTTATAGTGAGAATTCAAATTAGTTACTGTATGTGAAGCACTTAGTGTTACTGCTTTAATAATTATTGAGCTTCAGGACACTAAGAATTCACAAAATAGTATACTGATATAGCTCTAAAAGTAAGATGTAACCCCCTAGACTCACCTACACAGTGGAAGCCTTCCTCCAGCTCACATGCCTTGGAGCACCCATCTCCATTTAACAAGTCTCCATCATCGCACATTTCTCCCATACTCCTAGGAATATACATTTAAATACACTTAAAATGACACATCTTATTCAGCCATCAGTAAATCATCTAAACTCCTCATTGTGCTTTTAAAATTAAAGTCTGTGCAAAAATTAGATATTTAATAATTTACAGGAAAATCTTAAATATTTAAAGTAGATGTGAGTTCAGCAAAACAGTAAGTTAGCATGGTTAGGGAATTGTAGGAATTCCTAGAAACCAAGTGCATTATGGCTCAAGAACATCCAGGGGAACCTCCCAGGCCTCAAAGCGTGCCTGGCCCTATCTCTGCCGGCTCTGTGATAAATGGAGTCTTGGAAATAGCTGATTTGTGTCTTTCAATTTTGCTGTGTTTATTAGCTCCAGTGATGTACAAAAACAGTAGCATCACTAAATACTAATAACCGATTATGGGAAATAGAAATCAAAAAAGCAATCCCATTTAGAATGCAAATTATAAAACATCAATGCAAGAAACTGAGAAGGACAACACACACACAGGATTACTATGTAATCTGGGAATCCCACTTCTGGGTATTATATCCAAAGGAAATGGAATTGGCATGTCAAGATGTCTGTATAAGCATGCTCATTGCAGCACTGTCCAAAATAGCTAAGTGACAGAACCACCTACGTGTCGAACAGCTGATGAGTGAAGAAAGAAACCTTGACACACATTTAGTAGAATTCTATCTAGACTCAAAGGAAAATGAAATTCAGTCATTTGGACCCAGGTCCTCTGGAAGAGCATCCGATGCTCTTAACAGCTGAGCCATCTCTGCAGCCCCTTCACATTCTTTTCATGCAAAGGAAGTATATTTCACAGAGAGAACCTGCCCTAGGTGCCTAAACTACCATGTGGTATTCAAGAAGAATCCCAAAGCTCCATTCCTTGTTAACTTGTGTACGGATAGAGAAGTGGTCTGTGGATGCTATGCTAATGTTTCCCTGCTGGGATGTGATCTTGGAAAGAGGCAACTTTACAATTTTATTTTGAAAAAGGTAAAAAAGTAATATAAGCGTATTGCATGTCATTCTGTGTGTAGTGCTGCCCAATAGAAATCTAATGTGTCATTCATATAATTTTTTGAAATTTCTAGAAGTGTACTTAAAAAGTTAAATAAACTGGTAGAATTAGCTATAATACTGCATTTCATCCAACTGAGGACACTGAACATTACCATTTGAATTTTAATAAATGCAAAAAAAGGTTGTCAAGACATGTAGCATTCTTTTTGTATCCAAGACACTTAAGTCTACTGCATTTAAAATGCACTTTTTACTTAAATCTCACTTTTATACTTGACTTTTCAATTTTGTATTTGTAGTTGAAAAACTTGATTCATCTATCCAAATTGTCCCAAACTTTCAAGTTATACTTAAAGGTTTTCCAGCAACTAAATTGAGTTTCAGCTTGAAAACTGAATTACCTTAAATTAAATTAGAACAAATATTGCACGTTGAACAAGCAGACCGTTGGTCCAAATTATATTCTCCTTCAGTATTATTTAACCATTATCTATGTAAATTCCTTCCCTACCTCAATGCCATGCAGTTCCTCACTGAGGCCTTAAGGGGGCGCCTAAGAAAAAACACTAATACCTCAACCCTGGGGACTAGACTCCTTCAGCTTATGAAGAGGTGCCAGCCACCTCTCAAGACCCCAGATTTTGTTAGCTATACTTGACATTCACACATTCCCTTTCTTCTATGCATTTTTTAGTTGAGTCAAGCTCAAACCAAAGCTGAGCCCCTTGGGGCAGGTGAGCACATCCTAACTCACACTGTCACACATGTGACTCACCTTGCCACCTTCCCATCTCCACAGTAAGGGCCTCCATGGATATGGCTCAGAGGTGGTGAAGCTTCTCCAAGTTCCCCTCCAGCTGCAGCTTGAACTTGGTACTGATACGTCTGCCCCGGCACGACCTCCCTGTGGAAACCAATACGTTTGTGACCATTGCATCTTCAAAGTGGCATACACCGAGCCCTTTATAGTTGGCTCACATGAGTTTAAGGGAACTATTGTGTGAAACAAAATGTGAACCAAGCCAATTGTCTGAAACGAAGATCAACGCTCAATCCTATGAGCAGCTCCATGTTTGAGTAAATACTTAAATTTCTACTGTGTCATCAATATCCCAATGTGTGTATGATGTCATCTTGGGATCCAGCAAACAATCCATAAGATGTCACCCAGCCCATGCATAGAATAAAGAAATAAGTTTGCTAGTGTAAACTTATTTGGTCATTTCTAGTGTGGTAAAAATGAACTAGTATGTACCCTCTGATAAAACTACTGTAATCTGTTGTGCCCTCCAGGCAGTCTCTAAGAAGATTCTGGAGTGCGGGGATTTGCCTTTGACCATACCAGCATCTAAGGCAGATGTTAAATCCTTACCCCAGTCTGCATCTCCAACCCTGAGCACACTGTGCCAGGTGCACAGCTGACCTCACCAAATGTAGAAGGAAAGACATTAAGTAAAACAATGGAAAACTAGAAACAAAAGACAGAAGGAAGGGAGGGGAGGAAATAAGAAAAGACAGAAGAAATATACACTTTGTGGGTGAATCATCAAGCTGTGTTAACAGATGAAAGACCTGTGACCTTTTAGCATAGCTCTGGAAGAACTGACTATAATTTGAAAATTATGGAAGCCATGCTGAATATTGGAAAGCTACAAGAAGGAATCTAAAATTAAATTGCTGCAATCCAGAAAAATCTGTATTGATATCACTCACTCAATTGGAAGACCTCATATAATAAATTCCCCATTATCTTAATGACAACATTGGCAGTCAAAGCGCATGCTTTCCCTTTTCTGAGAAATATTCTTCTTCATTTTATCTATGTCACTTAGGATAAACTCTCTCCTGAAATTCTAAACTCTTCTTCAACTAAAAGCATACCTGAGTATTAAAAACTGGAAGCAGAGACAACCAGATTGAAATAAAGTCCCCAGAAGGCCACGGTTTGGAAGATTCTGTTGCCCAACTTACATGTCGGTGAACTTCCTGTGTTGGTGTGTCACCACCACGGGCAAGCCGCTGGAAAAAGGAGGCTCTCGGAGAACGTGGTAACTCACAGGCCTGCATCCAGAACACAAGGAACTATTGGGCCGAGACGTCAGGAGAGCCGCATCAATTTCCATTCGTTCATCAAGGGTGTAGACTTTTACCCCCAAGACCTTCCCATCCACGTGGAGCTTAATGGTGAGCGGTGTGTCACAAAAAGTGTTTACGGGCCCAAGGTGCACAGATTCCTTGTGTTCTAGCAAGATCTCTACATCAAAGAGTGCCTTGGAAGAGTCCACGGAGAGGTAAGTGACCCAGAGTGTGAGGGTATCGGCTTCAACCGGGTGTTGGAAAAGCAGCTCCAGGCTGCAGCCTTCTGCTGGGCAGGGCACGGTCATATTCATGTGGTACAGGTGGAGCTCAGGACTCCAGGCCTGCAAGCTAGGCTCACAGGGCTGATCCACATCAGGAGGCCCTGGGGAGATGAGAGAAAAGATGCACCAGGAACCACCATTAAAATCATGACAAAGGGGCTTGGGGGGGAGGGGGAAGGGTGATATATCCAACCGGCAGCTCAGTCTGCATGTGGGTACCCTAGTAAGAGGAGCAGGGGCTATCTCTGACATGAACTCTATTGCCTGCTCTTTCATCACTTCTGCCTGATGGGGCAGCCTAGCCAGTCCACAGAGGAAGAGGATGCAGGCAGTCCTAATGAGACTTGATAGGCTGGGGTCAGATGGTAGGGGAGGAGAGCTCCCTCTTTTCTGAGGACTAGGGTAGGGCAAAGGGGAGAGAAGGGGAGAGGGTGGGACAGGAAGAGATGAAGGAGAGGGTTGCAATCTGGATGTAAAGTGAATAAATTATAAAAAATAAATTTAAAAAAGTAAAAATAAAATCACAAGAAAGAGCAGCCCATAGCAGCAGACAGAAGGAAGAAGGAGGCTTCGAAATTCTTACAGAAAACTCATCATTTTGTTCCTCAGGAAAAGCGTAGAAGTGTCTGTCCCCACGACTCTGTCAGTTGTACATAGTGACTTTAGGCAAGAGGGTCCATAAGAAGCGAAAATAGAGTGGGATAATGTAATCATAAGAGAACCATGAGACTAATGCAGAGAAATTAAGCTCTAGCTTATATTTAAAAAGACGCTGAGCAGGGAATTATCTATACTTAGTTTATAATAACTATGATAGGTTAACATTTCTAAAGCCGAGTGCTGGTTTTAACTTACTGCCACACTCTTTCTGGTCCTCCACACTAAAGTTTTATTTCCTGAGTTCCCACCTTGGCACTGTGACTGTTAGCCAAACTTGAAAATCATGCATTGTGATTTCCATTTCAGTTCAAGTACTTCTCTCAGGTAGGTAACCACGTGTAGGAAACCAGAAAACATAAACACACGCGATGGGGCAGGAAAATTTGGAATTCATCAGTCAAGTAAAAATATAAAGAAATAAAAAATCAAGTATTGCAAATATATTGCAGTCAGCTCAGGGGAAATAATCCATGTAAGTGTCATTTTCCTTTACATCATGTGCAGGAAAGTGAAGTAAAAGTGTTGAACAAGGAATTAACATAAATGAGGCCCTAGTAGTCACTGTGCCGGAAACTGTGAGTCTTGGTTTTCTTATGTATAAATAAGTACTAATATGTAACCCCCATCATATTAATATGCTTGTGTGTATGTGTTTAAAATATGACCCAGTCATTTGTGCTTCTAAAGCAAAAGTAGGCCATTTTTTTTCCTAACGGAATTTCCAGTGGTTATCTTTAAATACTAGCAAAGCAAAGGTTCCAATCAACAGAAGCACTTCCTGTCAAAAGTTTATTATGACTTCATGTGAAACATGGAATAGAAGACCTGAGAGTTGACTTAGTTTGTTTCAAGATACAAAAATGAGTACCTATAACTTCAAATTCCTATCCCTCTGTCAGATAGCTTTGAACTTCCCCCCAAATTAAAACATGTACAGTTCTGAGCCTAGGAGCGGCATTAAAGTCCCAGGACTGAACAAGTTTGCCACAGAAAGAGCTTTGTGTGGGCCGTCAATCTCCAGAAAAGCCCATTTCTGTGAATTTCACAATGCTTTCTATGCTTCCCCAAAAATCTCTTTTGAAAAGATTCATATATGATCAGCCCTGTCAATCATCTCCATCCAGCTTTCTCTTTAAGGCTATATCACTTGAATGAGTATGAGCCCAAGGTGACATTAGGTGGTCTTTGTATACGTATGGGTCATTTTTTGTCCTATTTTTCTTGTCACAAACAAGGCTGAAAATTAGTTCAAATAGACTGTTTCTAGCACACCTTTCTCAGTAGTTTTGTGGCTTTTAGTACCTACAAGAGGAGGATGTCCAAAAAATAATTTTTAGGTGGGTATCAAAATAATGGTGAATAGCAGGGATAATGGCACTCTTCTTTAGTCCCAGCACCCTGGAGGCTGAGGAAGGTGGGTCTGATTTTGAGGCCAGCCTGGTCTGCAGAGCTAGTTCCAGGACATCTAGGGCCACTCAGAGAAACCCTGCCTTGAAAAAGTAATGACAAAAAAACCCACAAAACAAACAAACAAAAACGCTACAAACAAACAAAAAAAGAAACGAAAGATGGTGATGGCAGAAGTCAAGCCCTTTATCATGAAGGGCTAGTAGCCATGTCGACAGCATTTTGTGCATTGGCAATGAAAAGACTCGTGTTGAAATCTGTCTTCTAGATCCTGATATACATATGTGAGGATGTGACCGTTAGATAACTTGGGGGAGGGACAGGAAATGAAATAACAAAAAACATCTTCTCCCTTCTAGAGCCTAGCTTAGATCACATTCAAAGCACAACCAGTACCAGTGATTAATAGACTCATAAAATAGTGTAGATGAGAACGATCCGTGTGGAACACCTAGTCCACCCTGCCCCCACCCAGACTTACTCAGCCAGCGCATGAGTGTTCTCAGCAATGTGTTCTCTATTACTATCCTGATATAGAGAAATAAGCACTTAGCTTACAGCTCATGCACCAAAGCTGCTCCAGGGGCAAGCAGACATATGGAACATTTCTGGCCCTACCTTATCCTGAGGTTATGCTTGAGATGAGTTGAGTTCTCAGTCCCCATGCATCCTCACAACTTTCACACATTCACATTATACCTATTCAGGGACACTCAGCAAGCAAAAGCACCAGCAGTGTTTCCAAGACCCTGGGAATATTCAGCACACTCTCTCACATGCAAAAATACACAAACATATGCCCCTGCTTCATTCACTGCTTGTGCTCAGTGGGTACTGAAATATTAGTCAAAAATCCACGGTACTTTACCCACAGCCTCCTCTGGAGTCCAGTAACCTGAAGAGTCACACACCCGCCCGGAGGACGCCTTGTGCACATACTGAAGGAATGTCCCATCTTCAGTGCAGGCACCACACATACTGCCAGGGGCCCTGGGAAAAGGAAGCATGAAGAAGCGAGTGTTCAAAGGTTGAACTAGGGAAAAGAAACCAGACGACTTTGGGGAAGGAGTGCGTCCCAGAGGGACAAGTGGGCACACCTATTATCGCAACTCAGATCCTTCTTTAGACCTCATCTTTGCAAAAAACACAAGACATGAGAAACCTCAAGGTCAGGAAAGAGAACAGTTTAACAGAGTCATAAAGTGGCCTGTGTGATGAAAGGGAGCTTTTGTCCTAGAATCATTAAACAAGAAACAAGCATATTTTTCTTCTAAAACCAACACAAAACCCTTTTGTATAGTAAATAAGTGTCAGGAAGGCATAGGAAACCCAACGCTGTCCACCAAAACAGTCAGAGGGCATTACACTTCACACTTTATTTTTTAATCTCCTATCTTTACATACATGCATAAGATAAAGCATGAAGTGTAATGCCCTTTGATTCTTCATTGCCCATAGCAATGGCTCATACTTCCTTACCAACACCAGATGGTGTCACAACCCAGGCTCCAGCCTTACTCACGTCCGGCAGTCCCTTCAAAAACTTTACATTTCTTCACACATCCCACCACTCCATGCTCCAAATATTCCGTGCCATTCACATTGCTCCACAAAACATACATTCTTACAATGATCAAACGGGCTTTTCAAGCATCCCTGCTCAGGAAACTCTTACTTTACTTATTCGGCTGTGACCTCCGCAATGGTGCTTTAGCAGTCCTCCTCTGTGAGTCTGGCTCCTGCCTCTCTGTACACACCCTACAGTTGGCCTCTTTCTCAGGACACTGCTCTGTGGTGCTGCAAGTTCACAGCCATCCTCTTTTAACTCCTGGGCTTGTGTGTATATCTAGGTCTGCTCAGTTCTCATTGTGTCCTTAAGAATCGGCACACAACTAGATGCAGCAAACCATCTGTAAATGTTTGTTCTGTAGATGTCTGTGAGATCATTCAGTCTATGGAGAGGTTTTACAGTCATCACATTTGGGGTAATCAGAATATGTAGAGATGACTATGGAAAGTTATACAAGGGCTAACTGCTTTCTGAGACACCCCCCCCTCCCCATGCTTGGAATATTCTTAAAAGCCCAATTATGGACAACATATCTGAAATGCAAACTTCAAATCAGGCAGCATATCAAGAAAACGTGACTAGCAGATGAGTAGCTAATAATATACTAGTAAAACCTTATTATTTAACCAAGGCAACAATTATGACAAAAGCCCCCATCCATTAAGCACCTTGCAGGTCTGGCCTTGTGCGTTTCATAACTTTTTAATCCTTGTAATGATGCCTGGCTTACAAATGAGAAAAACTGGGACTCAGAAAGCTTTAACTTAGTTGCCCAAAGTCACAAGTTCCTTAATTCTTTTGAACGAGTTCCCAAACAAAGTGTTCAGTATTTTGGCAACTGAAAGATCTAGATAAGACCTACCCCCTGGCTCCCTCAGTACTCATGCTAACGTGGACACAATTCCAAACCACATTTCCCTGATGCCCTTGCCCTTCCGGGGCTGCTGCAGAGTGCGTAGCTGGAGCTCCTCTCTGACACAAGAATTCCAAATACCTACAAGGGTGGAGTAAACAGAACTCCAGGCATGACATAAATTGCTGGGCATGTGACGTGAGTCTCCCCAACACACGTGCTAGGAGGCCTCACCTAGCCGAGAAAAGGAAGCAAATTGCAGTCTTTTCTGCCAACAGACTCTCAGCAAGCCAGTTCTGATGTCTGCTCTATCGTAACATTTGTACCAGAGAGAGAATTGAAAGATTAAATTGTTTATATGTGTTGCATAAACTGATGTAAAACTCGGGTTTGTGTGTACCCACACAGGACTTACTGTTCAGCTGGCCCTACCAGAGCCGCACAAGGTCACACTTGCAGGAAGATGATTCTTATACACATTGCATAGATGTATGCTGAATCACCAAAGGAACCCATGAAAATCCGGGTGCTGATGACAATGCAAACTACTTTGCAGTGCTGTGAGTGTTAAATGATGTCACGACTAAGTGTGAGTCAAGGAATGAAGATTTTAAGAAACTGTGAACATCGCTTTGAAAAAGGAATCCACTGGCTTTATTATATCCCCACCTCTCCTTATCTGGCCCAAACCCTGGGCTTTCATTAAATCCAGAGAGCATGAGGACATGCTCCAGGGACATCTGCCCCCTAGCTGGACCTAGATACCCACAGTGAAGTGTTGTACAAAGAAGAGTCACTGTCCGGTGGTCCTATACCAGTGAGCAAGTGGACTGCATAAATTGGATCCAATGGGTTATTTTTAAAAATTATAACGGCCATAAATTTGGGGACATGGAAAGGTGAAGGTGGACCTTGGAGGAGTCAGAGATAGGAGTTGGGGAGAAAGCGCTTGTATTCCATTATATGAAATTCTCAAAGAATGAATAAAGTATTATATTGAGAAAAATAAAAGATATCTACCTGCAAAATGAGAAAACTCAAAATTTCAAAATGTTTATCTATTCTGTGTTCCTTATCTCAGAATTTCCCCTGAATCACCTGTTGTGGGGCCTTGAGCCAGCCTCGTGTGTTTCTTACTCACAGGCAAGAATGGTGCTCACTGTATGGACCACATTAAACGAGTGAAGCCGGATATCTCACTGTGTCTCCCACACAGAGGAACTAAAGAGAAAGCAGCTTCCTGCTATTCAGCATCTGGGTGTCAGCTCCAGAGAGCCAAGACTGCATGGTCAAAGGAACCTTTCCAGTTAAACCATATTCCCTATTGCCACATCAGATCCCTCCTCTCTCTTTCTCTTTCTCTCTTTCAAGATTTCCCTGAGATTCACTTCCACAAGCAGGCAAAGGAAGAATGATAGCAGCCTTCAGATATGATGATTTTCTTCAATGAGTATGTATTTTCTTCATGAGTCATTCTTCAATGACTATGGCAGTCTCGAAGACAAAAAACACTAGTTGCCAGTAGAAAGGACAAGTAATTACAATTTCAAATAGTGGTCATCAGGCAGTGCGCAGGGTTGAACTAAAGACAGAAACAGTATTTGAAATACTGAGTTCTGTTTATACACCCCTACAATTTCTCTTTTTACCCTAGAACTGACTAAAGGAACATTAAGTGCTTCCCTTTTGCCATCACCACTGTCCACAAACTAAACCTTACCCTGCAGAGGAAGAGCTCGCTAAGACAGATGGCCAATGCCTCGCCAGTTCTGCCAGGCCACTCTCGTGTGGAATAACCACACATGATGTACCTCTAGCTCTCATGAGAGACCCTAAGCCCTGCTAAGGAGCTGAGCCCATAACAGACTCAAGAGGTAGCCTTGGGCAGCCATGTACACATTCATGACACAGTAGTACTTCCCCCTCCTATTATATTTTCTCTTTTTTGAAATGGTTCAAAGATGGCGAAGTACCTCCCTCACCTGTCATATACAACTCCGCTAATAGGAGGCAGCCAGTGGATAGTAAGGGACTTGTCGGTTTGCCCAATAACCATCGGTGGGATGGGTATGGGGGTAGGCTTTCGGCTTTCACTCCATTGCTGGTATACAAGGTCCAAATAGCAATGCATCCGGGCCACTTGGTTTGGGGTGAAGTTGTCCGTGCAGTCATCATCTGCAGAGACAAAAGAAAGAAAGAAAGAAAGAAAGAAAGAAAGAAAGAAAGAAAGAAAGAAAGAAAGAAAGAAAGAAAGAAAGAAAGAAAGAAAGAGAAAGAAAAGAAAAAAAGAAATGTGAAAGCTATAACCAGTACCAGTACACAAAGCATGGCACATCTCACTGTTCTCACTCTTCCTTACATCCTGCATCTTGCACTTATTAGATTCACAAAACATTAGACTCTGGAAAGAAATGCATTCTCCACTAGAAAGAAAGTCAGACATGGACAAAAAGAGATGCAGAACTTGCTTTTCTCAGCAGCAAGGTCATTACCGTATTCTCATGTTGTCCCAGGGTGAGACTCTGGTCATAAAGTCATAGGATTGTCCTAAGCCAATGATTCTCAACCTTCCTAATGCTTCAAACCCTTAATATAGTTCTTCATGTTGTGGTGATTCCCAACCATAAAATTATTTTGTTGCTACATCATAACTGTGATTTTGCTGCTCTTATGACTCATAGTATAAATATCCAAGATACAGGATATCTGGTATGCAACCCCAAAGGGGCAGCAACACCCTCCCCTCACCTCCCCCCCCCCCATTGAGAATTGCTCTTCTAAACTGATGGTTACCTGCTGAGCACACCACAAGGTGGCAGTGTTTCAGCAGAGGGTCTCCTCACTTGCTTTTGGAATTACCTACACCTGCCCTGTGACCATACCCAAGGAGAGTGAGCTACTCAGTAGAGAAGCTGAAATTTCAAGGAAGCTTCAGAGATGGGAATAATGGCCCCAATCTTACTTTTAGAGCCAGTAAAATCTCCGTATTGAGTACACATTTCATAAGGTTGAGTGATCTTTGTTTCAAGCACTTTTTGATTTAGAGTAGACCAAAAACCTCCCTGCTCTGCTTCTCAGCATTGTCTCTGCCACACTTAAAGGCGGCAAGAAAGTCTCTTCTCCTAGACTTTACGTATCCAAGGTCACCTATTCCTGGCTGAAGGAGGCAGAGGTGTTGATGCTTATGAATTCAATTCATTGTGCACAACATTGGAAGGAAACATCTTAAGAGGCGACAGGCTGAGCCAACTAGGTCCTTAATCTTTTTCACATTTGAAACCATGAGTGGGGACTGGTAGCCTGCCTTTCATTAAAACACAGAACTAAAATATTGCCTTTTTTCACCATTGAAGTAGGTGATCAAATCAAATTAGTTGTCAATTTAATTATAATTATGCCCATCGTTAGAAGAGTGCTTGGTGTTACTTTTTGCAAGAAATAAGGAAAGTCTGAGACACAGGTAAGAAGAATGATCTAGGAGATGACCCAAAAGAGCACAAGGCCACACAATACAGTTTTTCCCAGAATCAAGGAGGCATTGTTTAAAAATAAATAAATAAAGTGAAAGTATTATTTTGGGCCCAGTACATAGAAGGTAAACTAAGAATCAATGTTGTGTTAGAAAAGAATCTGATTTTTTTTTACAAAGGATAAAAGATTTGTAGTATTTCAGTTAACTAATTCAGTTTGTCAACTATCTGTAAAAGTAATGAAGAAAGATCTCTATGCAGACACCTGCCACTTGTCAGTACCCAACTAGAGAGCCTTCCAGGTAAATGCCCAAATGACAATCATCACATTGTAAAAGCTGAGCAGATCTCAAGGAGGTTTCTGACTTTGCCCCATTTTATTTAAAACAGAAATATGTTTCACTTCTAAGGTCTCATGGAGGATAAAATACTCAACAAGAACCTGTATTATCCCATCACTTTGTTAAATACATCAAGCACATTGAAAATAAAGGAAGACCCGACACAAAATGTACTTCTACTCTGTGACAGGAACCTCCCTGGCTCCCTTAACTGTACCCTACCGATTCCCAAAGACACTAAGTGATCTCAACAGGAGACAAAAACGTCCAGTCTGCGCTGATACCTGTATAGCTCATGTAGTTACTGAATGGAGCCCCCGGGAAGCCAGTGAAGCCACAGGTGTCGCTAGCTGGCTCTGGGTCCTGACACAGCTTGCTCTTGGGTGTAGGAGCAGTGTCAGCACACAGGTCTCCTGTCTCCATGGAAGGCACTATCTCTCTACAGGGGTCATCACAGGATTCTCTTTCACTGACGCCTTTGAATACATGGTAGAGTCCCAGGACATGTCCCACCTCGTGGATCATGATGTTGGTATGGCCCGGCATGCCATAATAGGCTGGGTTGAGGACAACACCACCTGCAATGGAAGGTTTAGAAAATATCTTTGAGAAAGAAGTGAACAGCAGTCATCCTTAGTTATGCCTTTGACAAATACCAAACAGTCCAACTCAGCCTCTATGAAATAATTTACAAGTGACATAGTGGCATCTAATCATGTTCTTCCCTCTTTCTATGGAACCCTCAGAACTAATCTGCGATATTTTTGCCTAAGTCTTCATTATCTTTATTTTTGTTGCTAGCTATCACTTAATGCCAGAGTCTCCTGCACATCTTACCTCAATAGGAGGTAAGCACTAGAGTTTTGAAAGCAAGGAGTAAGAGATCCTTTCCTGGGTGTGGGTTTCCTGAGGCTGTGCCATCTGGGTCTTCAAGGGACTGTGGTTTGGCCAATATGACAGGTTAGCTGAACATCATCATCTTTTACCTTTGAATTACCAACATGCCCACCACCACATTAGCCTAGAAAAGACCCACAAAAGCTGAAGGAAAAGGGATAACAGGAAAGTGTTGGTCACATGAGTGTGATCCTGTGATGAGAATGATGATCATCTCAGGTAGCCAGTATCACCTGGTACCTAAGAACAAAACAAAGCATGGTTCCTCTGCAGTCAGGGTGTATGAACCATCATTCTGGCTAGAAGAAGCCTCAAGAGAAATGAGATTCAATTGAGTTAACTTCTACTATTCATTAACATGGTGTTCAAAACTTCAAGGCCAATCATGGAATACCTTTACACTTTCTGCATCTTGCATTGAGAACTGAACGCAATACACGGTTGCTACGATCAGCTTTCAAATGTGACACAGAATGAATGGGATGTTCCTCATTTATCAACTGGTGACCATGTGTGGCACAGCTGTTCCTTAATGGACTTGCAGGAGGAATGCAAATGTGCCTACTTAGAAGGCCTTTCAGCTTTGATTACGAGGAACAAGCCAAAACAAAAAGGCAGAGCTGTTGTGTGGTCTTGGGTATGCTGCAGGGATAGAAAAGAAAGAGAAGTTGCTGATGAAAACACAAGTGTGGCAAATCAAGCTTAACAAGCGATGTTATGTTCCCAGGGTCTCACTGGTTTTCCCCAGTAGACTGCCAAAGCGACTCATGGTAAAGAGAATGCTCCTCAAAGCTATTTCTATTTAAAAAGAAACAAGCAATTTGAGTAAAGAGCAGTGGTTGAAATTTATTTTTAAATGGTTTAGTAAAACTTTTAGGATTGAATGTTATATACCTATAAATCAGGAAGATCAGGGCAGGTCTGTAGGTGTCTATATAACTATTTCCAGTTACTGGCTACCATATATTTCCCCCAAACATATTCCACACAAAAAAGGAAGAAATTTGTGAAAATGTGCTTTAGTGTCCAAGAAAAGAGTGCTCTGTGGAAGGGCAGGGGGAGAAAATGAAATGTGTGGCAGAGAGACAAAAAGAAGAGAAATAAATGAAGACTGCAAGAACAAAGAAGAAGAATTAATGAGATGTGAAAAGAAATGCGGATCTTTACAGAACCAGACTAGAAATTCCACATCTCTAAGACTTCTGAGCTAAACAGCCTGCATTCTTATTGGATAGAAGTCTTTGCTCCAGACAAGAATGGATAAACAGTGATGTTCAAGATAAAGATGAAGATATACAGAATCTATTGTCAGATTTATTTCCCTGTGGGTCCTTTAAGCTACACCTGTCCCCAGCTGTCATGCACTCAATTGCCAGGATGTGTTTTAAAAGAGAAGACCTTTCAAGGTTTTACATTTAAGATGGTTATGTTTTACATTTAAGATAATTTTTGTTTGTTGTTTGGTTTGGTTTGGTTGTGAGCCTAGCCTTTAACAACTGAGTCATCTCTCCAGATATTACACACATAGAGGGAGTAAGAGATGGAGGCAGGGAGGGAAGAAGGGACAGAGAGAGAATTTGGAACACTCAGTTCTAAATAGGATGCTTTCATTAAATCCCTCCCCTCAAAGTGCAGTGAGCTTTATAAAAGAAGAGGCAGGAAGAAATGGAAGAGCCAGAGAGGATGGAGGCGACCAGGAGAACAAGGCTTCTAAATTAACCCATCAAGGCTCATATGAACTCATAGAGACGGAGGCAGCAAGCGCTGGGCCTGCACAGGTCTGCACCTGGTCCTATGTGTATATGTTATGGCTTCCTGTTTAGTGTTTTTGTAGGACTCCTGAGTGTGTGAACAAAAATAATTTCTGTTTCTTGTGCCTTCTCCTGAGTTCTTTTCCTTCTGTTGGTTTGTCTGGTCCCACTTCAATGAGATGGCTTTTGTTTTATCACATTATATTTTGTTAAGTTGTGTTGTTATGGCTTAGAAGCCTGTGCTTTTCTAATGAGAGACAGAAAGGGAATGGATCCAGATGGGAAGGCAGTTCGAAGAGGAACTGCCAGGAGTAGAAAGAGGCGACGCCGTAATCAGGATATATTATATGAGAAAAGAATCTATTTTCAACAAAAAGGGGGGAAGATGATTATATAGTCTGCACACACATAAGAGTGTAAACTCTTAGGTTCCTGGAATATCAGGGTATTAAGTACTAGGGAAAACATGTCCAACATGTTTTGTTCTCATTATGTTCAGGCAGGGCCTATTCCCACAAACGTTCCCCCTTCACTTGCCCTGTTCTTCTATGACTTACAAAGCTCTTATAAACAGCTCTACCATTGTCAGTAGTCAGACCCCTACAAACACTTTTTTTTTCCTTAATGAAAAAGCCAACATTTGCAGGGCATTAAAGACATCTCACTCAAAACTCAGGGAGGAGGTCAAGAAAACAAGCAAGAAGGACAGCCACGGTGATATTTCAAACATCCACTATGACTGTGAATACTAAGATTCATCAAGCCGCTTGAAAAGGACAGAACATCTTTCAGCTATTACCTCACTTTATATACAGAGAAACCTAGAACCAGAGGGATACTTTCTTGAGAACACATTTGGCCTTGTCTGTGAGGTCAAGGCCCCATCACTCACTT
Source organism: Pachyuromys duprasi (assembly GCA_028658305.1). Taxonomy (NCBI): domain Eukaryota; kingdom Metazoa; phylum Chordata; class Mammalia; order Rodentia; family Muridae; genus Pachyuromys; species Pachyuromys duprasi. Next base: position 32,005,015 of record CM053759.1, on the reverse strand, counting down.
AAAACATCTTTTCCTACTGGCCACAGTGTCTGGGCTCATTTGAAATCTCTACTATTTAAACTCTCACAAGCTAGTTGTGAGTTACGTGTGTCTCATGCACCTTGGGGCATGTGGCTGGTAATCTGTCTCCTTGGGATCATCTGTAGCAGATGCTCACAGAGCGCTCTGAAGTCTATGTCACATCAATCAGCTCTCCCCCAACAGGGCAAGAATGCCATTCATTCCTTATCTCTCAGAAGTGGTAGTATCTATCACGGGGGCTTTCTCAGTGACAACTCTTTCCTTTGTTTTCTCACACATGCCTAAGTCTATTTGTCTTCCTCTTATGGAAGCAGATTTAGAGAGACCCCAAACTCAAAGCATCCTAAACTTCTGTTTTGCTCCAACTTTCCCTGCAGTATCTGTCTTGGCACAACCATTTACTAAGTCAAACAGAACTTCTGTTTCCTCATCTATTTTATTGTTTATCTAACTACCTATCTATCTATCTATCTATCTATCTATCTATCTATCTATCTATGTATTTATTGAGATTATAGTATCATTACAATGTTTCTCCCTTCCCCTTTCCAAACCCTCCTATATACCCCTCCCTGCTATCCTTCAAATTCATGGCCTGTTTTTTCACTAATTTTTATTGCACACATGTTCATCCATAATTCTAAATATAACCTGTTTAATTTGCATAATGTTGCTAGTATGCAATGTATGTTCTCAGGGCTGGCCACATGGCTCTGGACAACCAGTTGGTGTGCTCTTCCCTGGGGAAGATCATCTTTTCCATTCCTTAGCTTTCCTTTGCTAGAGTTCTTTGTGTAAAGTTGAGGCCTCATGGGCCTTCCCGCATCCACTTTGGCATATAAACTGGTGCTGTCCTTGATCAGCTCTTGTTTGGGCAGTCATATTGGTAAGACTTTATAGGAAACTTCTCAGCACTTCAATGTAAGGAAAACAAGCAAAACAACTGATAATTTAACATGTTAAATTATAGTAATATTACAACCCATCTGCATGCATGAGAACTAATCTTGGTGTGTGGAACCACACTGCTCTCATTGAAAAAATGTTTTTCTACATCATTTTGTTCACTAAGGATTAAGCAATGTAAATTTTTTGTCTGCCTATAGAAAGTAATTATTTGAAGTGACAATTAGGCTAGAAAGAAATATTAAGCACTTCATCACTTAGGCATCATATCAGTGCTGTATTGCTTGCAGCTAACTAAATTTATGAATTACATTTTTTTCTACCATTGTCAGTAGTCAGACCCCTACAAACACTTTTTTTTTCCTTAATGAAAGAGCCAACATGTTACTCGAAGAACATGTGAGGAAGAACAGAGGTTTTTTTTTTGTTTTTTTTTTTTTTTTGTAAATCTTTGTAGGGACCCAAAGGAAAAGATAAGCTTGGGGAGTAGCGCTGGAGCAAGTTTACCCAATTCTAAGCATGCCAGGCTTTCCAGCCTCCAATCAAGGTATCCTTCAGTTCTTCACTGGGGACAATGTTCCCATTGTCTATCAAACAAACCCTGGACTCCTCTGTCCCTCAGTGCTCACTTAAGGTCTAGCTGTCTGGGACTATCTCCCATGATGCTCTTGAAGAGTTTGGCACTTTCTCTCCATGGGCCTGTCTAGCCCTCTGTGATGCTCTGGGACACAACTGCATAAATATGTGTTACATGTCTATCTCCCTCTAGTGTTCTGTACTGTTCTTTTTTTCTGCATCGTTCTATTTCTGTATTGCCATAAAACAGATTCACCAATTGTTCTTTGAATGAATGCTTGCATACACACATGAACAAATAAAAGGTTTGATTTTGGTTAGTGACTTCTGTAGAAGTACTGGTTTGCCATTTAGTCAAACATTCTGTCTTTAAAGTTATAATTTTAATTCAGATGTTATTTATTAAAAAAAAAAAGTTCCTCCCAGCTGGGCATGATGGTGCACGCCTGTAATCCCAGCACTCAGAGAGGCAGAGGCAGAGGCAGAGGCAGAGGCCAGCTTGGTCTATAAAGTGGGTCCAGGACTACCAAGGCCACAAATAGAAACCCTGTCTCTAAATAACAACAATTCTTCCTTCCACTAGCATAGAATTAAAAAGATAAAATCATACGGGATGGTAGAAATGGTACTAATGGCAAAGCAGTATGAACCTTGGGGTTCCCACAGAGTAGAAGCCATTGAACACTGCATTTGGTTTTCCAAACTTTGACGATGATATGCTTATGTGTAGGTCTCTCGGATCATCTTAAATGTGATGAGCTGTTGCACATTGATTCAAACATAATCCTACTAAACTCTTGAGAAGGCTGTTTAGGAAATCCCCATTCTTCAGTTGAGGGATGTCTAGGTTTGTTTCCAGTTTCTGGCTATTAAAAAAAATGTCACTATGAACATAGTTGAGCAAATGTACTTGTATGGTAGAACATCTTTTGGGTATATGCCCAGGAGTGGTATAGCTGGGACTTGATATAAAATTATTCACAATTTTCTCAAAAAAAACACAATATAGATTTGCAGAGAGGTTGTACAAATTAGCAACCTAGATGTCCCTCAACCGAAGAATGGGTACGGAAATTGTGGTACATTTACACAATGAAATAATACTCAGCTATTGAAAGCAAAGAAATCACGGAATTTGCAGTCAATTAGATGGAACTAGAAAAGATCATCCTAAGTAAGGTAACCCAGACCCAGATATGTATTCACGTATAAGCAAATATTAAACCTATGGTACAGGATAAACATGCTACAATCCACAGATCCAAAGAAGCTTAAGTAACAAGGAGGCCCAAGGGAGCGTGCTGGAATGTCACTCAGAAGGGGAAACAGAATAGACAGCAGAAGTGGATGAAGAGTGGGAACTAGGCAGACAGAGATGGAATGGGGAGGGAAACAAGGGGGGAATCAGATGTGGGGATTAGGGGTGGAAGGTGAGAGGTCTGGGAAGAAGAAGGGAAACTGAGGGGGGCATCTCTGTCAAGCTGGAGGCCTGTAACAGAGTAGGCTTCTGGGAGGACATGGGTGTGACTCTAGCTGAGACTCCTAACAGTAGGGGAGGGACATGAAGACTGAAGTGATCAACTCCTAAGCCAGGCAAGATTAGTGGAAGGAGGGGAACAACAACCCACCTACAAAACCTGTGATCCAACAATTACCCTGCCTGCAAGAAGCACAGGGTTAACTAGGGAACAAAGATTGAGGAAAAGTCCAAACAGTAATTGGTCCAACCTGAGATCTACCCCATGGTAGAGAGCCAGGCCCTGACACTATTAATGATACCCTGCTATGCTTGCAGACAGGAACCTAACTTGACTGTCATTTGAGAGGCTCCAGCCAAGAGCAGAGGATCAAGACAGATGCTGGGACTTGCAGCCAAGCATGGGGCAGAGCTCCGGGGTCCTGTGGAAGTGTTGGAGGAAAGATGGAAGGACCTGGAGGGGAAAAGAATCCCACAAGAAGACCAACAGAGACAACTAACCCAGTCCCAGAGACTGAGACATCAACTAAGGTGCATGCATGATTTTGGCCTAGGCCACCTGCACACATGTAGCCAATGGGCAGTTTATATGGCTTCATATGGAGTGCCTAGTGAGTGTGTGTGTGTGGGGGGGGGGGTTATAACATGGACTCTATTGCCTGCTTTTAGATCACTTCCTTCTGGCAGGGCTGCCTTGTCTGGCCTCAGGGGATAAAGATATGCTCAATTCTGATGTGACTTAATGTGATGGAGAAGGTTGATACTGGGGGTGGAGGTTCCCCTTTTCTGGGAGGGAAAGGAGAAGGGAAGGGGTAAGTGGGAGACTTGGAGGAGAAGAGAGAGAGGGCAACCTTGGGATGTAAAGTAAATTAAAAAAGAAAAAAAAATCCCTAATGCCTTCTTCTATCATGTCATGCCAGCTGTTTGCACTGTTTTTTTTTAAATCACAATTATTGAACAATTGTAAACATATAAATATATACACAAGCAGTTTTATACTGAATCAGAGCTATGTTCAGGCATCTCCTAAAAAGCACTTTAAAAACCTGTTGCAGGAGAATACTCTTGTCCTTCAAAGTTTTAAGAACAAAATATAAATATCCATCGCTGCTTTTGCAATGTATTGTGAGTCAAATGTTCCAGAGATAAGTTATAAACTTTTCTTGTATCATTACACTAAAATGTGATTCCTCCACTAACTTATTTACTTGCCCCTCCTATCAGTGAGCAATCACAGCACACCTACATTAGGCACATTCACTGACCAGTCCTTACACCTCCTGTGTGCATGCATGGATGCATTTCTGTAAGTTTATCACATGTATAAAATGAAGTAACCATCACCACACACAAATACAGACTCAGTTCATCATTAGAATCTTTCTCCTTGGTGGGCATGGTAGCCTTTAATGTCAGCACTTGGAGCCAGGAAGATCTCTGCTGAGTTCAAGGACAGTCTGATCTAAATAAGGAGTTTCAGGTCAGCTACTTACTGAGACCCTGTCTCAAAACACAACAACAACAAAAACCCAAACAAATAATATATCCCTTCTATTATCCTTTATGTCCTATACATATATACAAATCTTTCCCTTACCCAGTCCTTTCCCATCCCCTAACTACCGTCAATCACTTATTTGTTATTTATAATTTTATCATTTTGAAATATTTCACATATGCAATCATAGAATATGTATCTTTTGAGCCTGGCTTTTTTAATGAGTACATAAGATTTATTCTAAAATAAATCACACATGAGAACACAAATCAAATATCAAATGATATAGAAAAATTAAAAAAACTTTTTGTAATTAATCGACTGCAATAGAATAAATCAGAAACCAACGATAAAAAAAAAAAACTACAGAAAACACACAGATTCATGGGAAACAAATAAGACACCATTGAATGATGAATGGGTTATTGATGATGTCAAGAATGAAATAATGAAATTCTTTTTAGAAAGGCAAAGCAGATGGACATCAGAAGAAGAAGAAAACAGGAAACAAGTTAGGAGCCTGTCACAGAGGGCCTCTGAAAGGCTCTGCCCTGCAAAATATCAAAGCAGATGCTGAGACCTATGGCCAACCTTTGGGCAGACTGCATGAAAGATGTAGGAAATATTAAGATAGGGAGAGGACAGGAGCTCCACAAGGAGAGCAACAGAAGCAAAAAATCTGAGCACAGGGGTCTTTCCTGAGACTGATACTCCAACCAAGTACCATGCAAGGAGAAAACCTAGAACCCCTGCACAGATATACCCATGCAGTTCAGTGTCCAAGTGGATTCCATAGTAATGGGAAGAGGGTCTCTGACATGAACTGATTGGCCTGCTCTTTGATCTCCTCACCCTGATGGGGGAACAGCCTTATCAGGCCACAGAGGAAGACAATGCAGCCACTTCTGATGAGAGCTGATAGACTAGGATCAGAAAGGAGAGGAAGACCTCCCCTAGCAGTAGACTTGGGGAGGGGCATGCGAGGAGAAGGGGGAGGGAAAGTGGGATTGGGAGAGGAGGAGAGAGGGGTTAATGGGGGAATACAAAGTGAATAAAGTGTAATTAATAAATAAAAAGAGCCTGGCTTTTTATACTCTGTATGATATCTTTAAAATGTGTCCAAGTTGTTGCATGAATTGATACTTTGTTCCTTTTAAAAAGTAGACAGTATTCAACTACATGGCTATTTTACAGTTTGTTTAAGTAGCCAGTACCAATGGAAATTGCTCTGTTATTTCAAGCTTTAGACTGCCACACATCAAACTGCTGTGAAGATTTGTGTATATGTATTTGAGTGTACCTATATTTTTTTTCTTGGGCATCAGTGACCAGGAGTCTTATTATTAGATCACCTAGCTAGGGTGTTCTTATGTTCATAAGAAATTTGCAAATTATTTCATGTGGCTATGTCACTCTTAGCTTTTCACTAGCAATGTATGGCCCATCAGCTTTTCTAGACCTTCACTGTGGTAGGTTTTCATTTTAGTTCTTCAGATACAGCGTAATAGTACTTCATTTTAGTCTTAACTTGCATTTCTCTAATAGTTAATGAGGTCAAACTTTATTTCTTGGGATTATTTTTATCTCTGTTTCCTCCTAATACAATGTCTTCTTGTCTTTGCTCATATCTAACTAAAGTGTCTAATTTTCTGTTAATATTAAGTCTTGAGAATTTGCATGTTCTAAATAGAAGAAATTTTCCATTTGTGGGCTTTTTTTACCAGCAGCATTTTATACATCCTGTTGTTTCTCTATGCATTTGTGTATACTCTACCTACTCTATTTTTTATACTGATGGAGTCTAACTGGTAAGCTTTTATTTTTCTAAACCATGCTCTGAGTATTTTATATATACGTACTTTTTGCTTAGCCCAGTTCCAAAGATTTTGCCTATAATTTCTACTAGGCATTTTATAGTTTCATTTTCTACACCTAAGTATATGCTCTATTTTGACATAATTTCTCTACCAGTGGCAAAGTTCACACTGGGGCTCATTTGGATGCCTGTGGATATACAACTGCTGCAAAACCATTAGTTGAAAACGTTAAAGCTATATGTCAGTTATTTGCAGTTCTGGCTGGCCTCGAACTCACTGTGTAGGTCAGGCTGTCCTCAGACTCACAGAGATCTGCCTGCCTCTGCTTCCTGTGTGCCGGGATTAAAGGTGTGTACCAAGATGCCCAGTTTACCTCTTTCACTTTTTATGATCACGTAGATTCCTTTCCTGTCATTGTTTTTGTTGATGAATTTTTCTTTCTAGGAATTTATCAACCCAGTTCCCATGTGACTTGTTTTCTCTCTTCAAAACCTTTCTGATCTGTTGTTTTCTAGTGAAAGTTTATTTTTAATAAATTTGTTTCTTGTCTTGATTTTACTTTCTTGTTCCTTCTTTGAGTTTCATATGCTACTTTTTTTGCATGCTGCATATGGAGTCTTTCCTATTTTCTAATAAACAAAGCCATACGTTTTCCCTGCTTGTGTCTCCATGGGCACGGCAGTTTTTTATATCATGTTAAAATCATTTTATTTAAAATAGTTTCCTGTTTCCACTATAATTGGCCTATGGTTAATTTGAATTATATTGCTTAATTTTGAATGCTCAGAGGTTTCCTCATTTTCATTGTCTCATTATTTGACTTCTACTTTTTTTACAATGAGATGAGAGAGAAAAATTTTACGACTTCAATCCTCTGAAATTACTGTGGTCAAGAACTCCTTTGATAAGTTTTCCATAGCATATGAAAAGAAAATGTGTTCTGCTCTGTGTAAATGCATGGCTTGATTCTGTCAACTGAGTCAAAAGTTTAACCAGATATCTCAAACATCTTTATATCTACTGAAAATGTATTTGTCCTATTGTTGTCAGAGAAAATTATTCAAAACCACTAATTATGACTGTAGTTTTGTCTATGTTTCTATAGATGGATATTTTTTCAGGAGGTGGTAATGATCACATCCAAATTTATCACAATTCCACTTTCTAATTGAATTTACTCTTCTATAAAAAAAGAATAGCCATATTTATTTCTGATACTAATACCTTAAAGTCTGATATTAGATATCTGCTTTTCTTCGGATTAGTATTTGCACTGTATTTATTATATATATTAAATAAATAAAAGTGTTATATATACTTTTACTTTAACCATTTGTGTTCTTATAATTTAACACTGGTCCTTTTTCAACATCAGGTAATAGAGTTTATTGTAAAGTTGATGACCTTTTATTCTGGGCTGTGGCACAAAGTCCACTTAATATTAATGTAATAGATATTAGGTTTTCTTTTTCATCGTTTCTTTTCATAGATTTTTAAAGTGTGTGTGTGTGTGTGTGTGTGTGTGTGTGTGTGAGGTGTGTGTGTGAGAGAGAGGTGTGTGTGTAGATGTTTGCATATTAATGTGGGTACCCACAGAGTCCAGAAAAGGATGTCAGAACCCCTGGAGCTGGAGTTGTAGGTTGCTGAGATCACTTGAAGGTTCAGTTCCAACCGGAACTGAACCTGGATCCGCTGTGTGAGCAGTAAATACTTAACCACTGAGCCATCGCTCCGGCCTCACTTTGCTTACTAACAATCTTTACATAGAAAAAAAAGTCAAAAAGTACAGCATGAATTTTAACGTTATGGCTAAATGATGTGAAGTCAGTGCTTTCTCTGAACAAAGGAAAAGTGGATTCTTAAGTGCATTAATTTCCTGTCCCCCCCTTTTGTCTTTTGTAATATTTCACATTTTAATTCTACATATATAAAGCTAAGGGCATTTTTGCATGCTGTTGATATTTTTATTCTCCCTGGAAACATCAGTTACTTTCTGTATATCTAAGTCTCTGTCCGAGGTTGTTTTGCCTGCCTCTTAACCTTTCCAGGTTGTCTTTCAGCACTCATATAAACTATCTCTGATTTCATTTGTCTGAAATATTTTAAATATTTTCTTCTTTTCAAATAATCATTTTGTCAAATTTAGAATTCTAAGTTAACAACTATTTTGTTAACATTTAAAAAATATCAGCCCAAAATTTCATGCCATGTAATTTTTGTTGAAGAGAAAATATACTTGTCTTATTATCATACTTCTCAGGTAGCAAATATTTTTTCCCACTTTCTAGCTTTAAGATTTTTCTCTTCGTCTTTCATTTTCATCATTTTGTTGCAGTGGCCTAGACATATCTTCTTTGAACCTGTTTTGTTTGAAGTTTTTAAAACACATCTGATATGCAAGTAGATAACTTTTGTTGGTTTGAAAGGTGATCATCCATGACCTCTTCAAACATTTCTCCCACTACAATTTCTTTCTAGTCTTCTATAACTTCAATTTCATTAGCAATGTTTAATTAAGTAATCTAATAATTGAATATTTCTCAGGATGGATTCCTACTTTTTCATCATTTTTCTCTCTGAGCTTCAATATATAGAATTTCTTTGGGGTCTTTAATTCTTTATCATTAGCCTTCTGCTATTTTTTTAATTTGAATTCCAGGCACTATTTATCAGCTCTAAATTTTTCACTGAATAATTTTCTGTAGATTCCAGTTCTCCTAATTAGCTCCCTGGCTTCTATGTATTTTTACACATAATCTATTTTCATATATTAGCCCAGTGTCTAAAAATTCTAATATCTAAATAATCCATTGGCCGTACTGTCTTTTTTCTGTTGTTGACTTGGTTTTGTTTCCCATCATTTAACTGTTCTTTTCTGATAATATCAAGTGATTTTGTATTGATTGAATACTATATATAAAATTGTGGAGAGTGCTTCTGATAACATTCTCTCTCCCAGAAGATATTTTCCTTTGGTTAGGCAGCTGGGATGTAGATGAGAGAATTTCCTACATACATCAGTTGAGAGTGCCTCTGGTTGGATTTAAAGCCCAGTGTAAACCAGTATAAACCAGCCCCCTCCAACCTAGTGCATAGAGTGTGTTCATTGCTCCTCCTCCTTGACAGGGTCTCAATTTCATTTTCTTATGTGCCTATTGAAATCACCACTCCACTTCTTAATCACTTAGAGGTCATTTTGGAATTAGTTTCTAGGGTTTCTAAACTTAGGCTCTGGTAATGCATACTTAAGTAATTATTAATTATTCTAACAGAAAAACAATGAGTAGGACATCAGGCCCACTTCTGTGCTTTTCATTTCACTGAGCTGAACTCTCTTGTCAGGCGTGAACTCTCTTGTCTCCCTGGTCAGTCTGAACCAAACTCTATGCTGCTGTTTCTGCTCTCACTCTATTCCTTTCAGTGGGACTTTGGCAATTTTCCTGAAAGGAAAAAAAATATGACTTATATTAAAGTGGTCAACTCTGTGTATTTTTCCCCTCTGGGACTGGACCCCTTATTGACTTGGTTACAGTCTGATGTCATCAAGCCGCTAATATCCAAGCAATTTATCTACTTTTGCATTATTGGGTGAATCCTGTCCATGCTTGCATATCTAATAAAATAGCAAGAGATTTAATATTCTACTGCAACCAAACAATTTATTTCCGCAAAGACCAGATAAATCTTTTTTTAAGGTTTGAGATTCAGTAAGGTTTAAGGTTTGAGTATACCCTGCTGACAGAGCCCCTTACACATCCACCAAAAAAGGTGAGCCAGGGTGATTAGCAAGTTGCTTCCTCATAGTTCTCTGTGTCTTCTCTGCTACTGTTGCCTTGATAAAACAATTCAAATCACCCCAACTCACTATTGATTAGATTATTTGACTAGGAACCTCTAGTACACTCACTGTCACCAGGACAGCTACAATAATTCACACTGGCCTTCATGAAGAACACAGGAAGGGTACCTCCAGTTTACCTACTATACTGGAACTGCACATCTGAAGCCTTTCTGAATTTCCTAGAGTCCCCTTGTGTGTCTGAGCTAGGCAAAAGGCCCACCAGCTTTCTGATACTATACTACTAAACCAGGTTTTACGCTTTGGCCACCTTTGTGATGGTTTTTCCCCCCTTTAAGCCCTCCTATGATTTATAATGGATCCAACTAATTGGACCTTATCCTGAAGTTTATTTGCATGCAGGGTGTTATGTGGTTTTTTGTTGTTTAGGTCTTCAAAATTCAATTGATTGACTGATTGACTGAATAGGGATCTCACAATATAGCCCAAGGTGTCCTTGAAGTACTGATATTTCTTGTCTCAACCATCCATATCTGGCATTAGACTTACCATGACACTGAGCCCTCATTTTTAAAAAATAAAGTTAACTCTTTGGCAATTCTATACATGTATATGACACAATCGAACTACTTTTTACCCCCTTTACCATATCTTAAACCCCTCAGATCCTTATTAGCCCACCAACTACCTATTCCTCTCCTAGATTTATAACTGTTTTGTGGTCCATTTATCTTAATCATGGTTGTACGCATGACTATTGAACTGTGACTACCCATTGGAGTCTGTTTGTATCCTGGGTGCATATACAGCTGAAGGCAATAATGTCACTTTTCCTGAATCTACCTAATAGTGAAGGGTAGGGTCCCCTAACTCTTCTAGACTTGCCTGGCTATTTATGAGCCTATTCTTATTCAGACCCAGTGCAGTCATCAGTAATTGTTGAAAGTTTATGTATGCAATGTGAGTTTTCTTCTTAACTTTTCATTTGGTAATACAATCACCAAATCACTACCCAATAAGACTTGAATTTACTCTGTAGCCCAGGCAGGACTTGAAATGTGATGTTTTAACATTAGCATTACTAGCTAGGATTAATGGCCTGTGCCACCAGAACTGGCCTATCTCTAGATTATAGAATTAGTTTAGAACTTTTTGGGTGTTTTACCTATCATCTCTTGGCTTTACTTTGAAATATTTTTATTGACTTACCCAACAATCATTTTCAACCTAAAAAGCACTGAATTCACTGACTTCATATTTCTTGCCTTTCTTTTGTTCCCAAACTCGCTTTCCCAAGTCTCCTCAGACACTCTTGCTTTTCAATACCACAGTTCTTCATTTCACTTACCCAGGTGACTGACAGCTTCCTTGTCCCAAGGCCATGTGGCAGCACCTGCAAGGTCTTCCCGAACGGAACTGGCGAAGTAGACATTGAGGAAATGACTACTGTTGAGCTGCAAGACCTCCTTTAGCTCCTTCACACTCATATATGCCCTGGGGAGCAAGCACAGAGAGAGAATGTCACACCATAGGGTAGAGAACAGCAGGGCCAGATCTGACTATAATGGCATGGCATTTCCATTTGCCAAAGCCTTTGGAAGGGAAAAGAGGCAGAGACATGCCAATCATAAAGTCTAGGAAAATATACATTTGAAATATTTATCCTACTAAGTAAAATCATGCTACTTTGAAATACCATAGTATCTGCATGAAGCCTCCATGTTGATGTTATTCTCATTTCTTCTTTTTCACTGAAATTATTTCTTCAAGATAAAGCATTGATGTTGATAATTCTTTGCTTTGAGAATGATCCTCTGGATGGTGAAGAAAGTCTTCAGCCTCTCAACGTCTCATAGGTGTCCTCAGTCCTTATGATAGCAGGAAGCTTAGCTCTCCATCTATTTTATCATATGTCTATAGCAACTATTAATTTTTAAACAAGAGTAAAAAAGTGGCCAGGGAACAAGTTGTAAGAAGTAGAGGTTAGATGAGTTTGTGGAATAGAAAACATCCTAAAATGCCTGCAAATGATACTGTATTAATTTCCTTTTTGTATCCCTTAGTCCAGACAGTCTTCCTCTCTGCTCCTATCTCCTTATGATAATAAGGGGTTATGTGATGGATTCCCATGCTGGCTAGTTTTTATGTCAACCTGAAAGAAGCTAGAGCCACCCGAGAGGAAGAAACCTCAGTTGCGAAAATATTTCCATGAGATAAAGCTGTAGGCAATCCTGTGGAGCATTTCCTTAGTTAGTGATTGATGTGAGAGGGCCCAGCCCACTGTGGGTGGTACAACACCTGGGCTGGTTGTTCCGGGTTTTGTAAGAAAGTGGGCTGAGAAAGCCATGAGGATCAAGACAGTAAGAAGCACTCCTCCATGACCTTTGCATCACCTCCTGCCACCACGTTCCTGCTTTGAGTTCCTGCCCTGTCTGCATTTGATGATGGACTGTGTGATATGGTAATGTAAGCAAACAGAATTCTTTCCTCCCTAAGTTGCTTTTGGTCATGGTGCTTCATTAATATAAAACAGCAAATCAGCAATAAAAAGTCCGAGACAGTGCCTTCAAATCACAAAACAACATTATATATGCACTTAGACACAAAATTGAAGGCCTGTTAAAACATGATTCCCAAACATTATAGGTTATTGATGTAGCCTTTAATTGCCTGTCAGGGGTTGCAGATGGGCCCCTATTGCTGAAGGCACCACACACATAGGACACACAACTCAGAAGATTCAACCTGAATCTGTCCTGAAAGCTGAAAGCCTCTTTCCTGTGGTCTAGCTTACACGGTTCCAAAAAATAGTTTGCAAGCTGCCAAGGGAGTGAAGCAATTAAACAGTCCTACCAAGCTGCAACACCTATGAACCACAGTAATTACCCACATGGCAAGATATTCATGAAGGTGCAAGAAGTGGCACTTAAATATCAACGGCAATGAACGGCTGTGCAATTAAAATTAAGGAGGAAAAGCATGCCTGGTACTGGAAACTTAGATAGCTTCCTAAGGCTAATCAGTTCATGGACCTTAGAAAACAATCATCAAAATTCCTTACAGCATTCTGCATCTTATTATTAAACCAATAATAAGTGCAGCTACCATCCCATCAAGGAGGCTTCTCTTTACAGCAAATGGAGACCATCACAGAAAACCACAACTGCTCACAATGCAGAGATTGGTGAAAGAGGCAGGGCAGCTCCAAGGTATACATTAACATATATCATAAATTGTGCATCTATGGCTCAAGGGACATTACAGAAGAGAGGGATCGGGAGATCTTAAGAACCAGAGGGAGAGGGAGTTTGCTATGATATTGTGTGCCCTAGAAATGTCAGAGAAGTTACACACATGAAATAGTACCAACATGGCCGCCTAAAAATGGCCATGACCTGAGCAAGGGTGGCACCAACAGACATGCTGACAGGGACAGGGCCCCAGGATGAGGGGTGGGGTCGGCAGAAGCTCACAAGGCCATATATAGAAAACTATAAGCACCTTAGGAAGACCAAGAGCTGAAGGAATAGTCTTTCCTGGGGGAAGAGCACACCAATCTAAAAGCAAATAATCAGATCTGAAAACATATATACAAGTAACATTAGATATGATGAGCTGTTGTATCTATGTAATTTAAGAAGGAGCAACTAAACCATGACTCAGTAGTGCTTCAACTTACAACATGCTTCCAACAGTGATCATATTGTGCCATCCCCTAAAAAAGGAAAAGTTAAATCCAGCTTTTCCCAGCTGAAGCCAGGATTAGGTTTCATGTCTGGTATTCTACTAGACAAGCCATAGGCACTGAAAACTCTCAACTCCCATTAGGACAGCATGACCTTCTTCTATTGCTTTCACTGCTTTTCAACCACGATGCTTATGCCATTTATTTAACCCATGCATAGAATGTGCTGGCATTCTTCACCCAGGAAATTGAAATCCCAAAAGAGATCATTTTTGTGTTTCTTGGAACAGTACTAAAATGAAGAATGAAAGCAAAGAAAGTTTTATAAATGGTCATGCTGTGGACCTTAACATGCTTTGGAGAAAGGAGTTTTTAAATGGTAGTTTTAGTCATTTGTAATACCTTGGAAAAATCATTCTCAGCCACAAGAAATCATCCAAGCTCCATGAGGTGGTGTTGGATATGATCAGAGGGATATTCCTTCAGCTGCTTTTGTGGAGACACGATGTTTTGAGCTCTTGCCTGGTTTTCCTTGAACTTAGTCACATTCCCTTTGTTTTCCTTGTTTATTAAAAGAATTGCATTATGTTTTTACTGATGGTTGGGGTGATGATGACATCATGAAAATCTTTCATGTGGAAATGTTCCAATAAATGGGGGTGTGGAAGAAGAGATGAAACTAGAGAAGGAGTGGGATGGGATGGGATTAAAGGCAGCCTACATGAAGAGGGAACCCAGGATGAAGTTTTGAACTTTATCTCTGTCCCTCTTTCAGGTTTTTGATTAAAACCGGCATGTGGTACTTTGACAATTTGCTCTCTTTTTTTATTTACTCACTTTGCCTAAATTCCCCTGCTCCTGGCATGACTTTCTTGGGCTATCTGTGTGTTACTGGATTTTCTGTTCCATTTGCGAGTCTTGGCCACTACCCATCTGTCCTCTCTCAACCCAGCAGTTCTGTTCATTTCTCCTGAGCATCCTCCAAAGGCCTCTTCCCTTTCCAACAGCAGCAGCAGGGGCTGGTTGTACTCATCTCCCTTTCTTCCTTGCCCAGTTCTTTCCCCAGTCATAAATTACTCTTCCAGATGGGAATGCTGTCACGCTAGTGGCAAACTGGGCGTGGCTGCTCAAGTTTCTATGCTCCACAGAAATATAGATACAGGTCAGCAAGTCATAAGAAGAGTAAATTTTTAAAATTTAGAGACAGTTGGAAACAGCCCCAAATCAAATTGATAAGGGAAACACTTATTTTGATGAAAAAGATTGCTGTCTGGTTCTCTGTCTAAACCAAGAAGGATTAAAGTGTAGAAGTCAGTATGCCTACTCCCTATGTATGACAGCTTGTCTTCTGTAACATGTACAGCATTTCAAAAGTTACTCAGAGCTAATGAAGATAAATGTCTGAGCTTCTGGACTAACTAATGTACCCAGGACTTGGCTCAGATTTGAGGATCCACCAATTGATGTAGTTCCTAAATTCAAAGCTGAATTTCTTACCACAGAAATGACTTATTAAGAGATAAATGATGTTGGTGGTCAGGGTGGTCCAGAAGAATCCAAAAATACATTATAGGTATTGCTGTTGTCTTTGGTTACTGCCCAGCAGTCAAAGCTAAAACACCATGTACTTCAAACACAGGACTCAGGGAATCCAAGCTGGATCTGACCTGAAAACCTTCTTCTTAAGAACTAAGTTTTGTAGTTCTAGAAGGTGCCAGGCAAACTTTGTGGGAAGGAAAGAAAACCCAGTTATATGCATATGAACTACAACAATGCCCAGTACATCACAATATCCTTAAGGGTGCAATAGTGGCAAGAATACCTTGGTGGCAACCAACAGCTCTCTAATTGGACTTAAGGCTCAATCAACCAGAGAAAAATCATGCCTCATACAGGAAACCTAGCCAATTCTCTGGGGCTAGTGAAGTCATAGATCTTGGAGGAAAACCTACAACCACTTTACTAAACCAGCACAATTCCTAACTACATTTTAAATATTTATCCTTACACCCACAGATAAATATAAGTTTCACTCCTCATCAAAGAATCTTCTTTTTGCAACAGATGGAGGCCATTACGGAAAACCACAAACAACTAACATGTAGAGAAAAGTGATCATGTGGTACCCAGCCCCCAACTCCTGCACTTAAGGCTCAGAGGAAGGAGCTAAAAGATTGTACGATCCAGAGGAACAGAAAATTTGTAATAAGATGGTGTCAAGAGAAGCAACACTCATGAAGTTACATCTACATGGTTGCCCCCCAAAAACCTAAACAAGGATGACACCAATGGACACGCTAATATGAAAAAAGGAAATCTCATAGGGCTCCACACCTAGACAAAGAAATAGAGGAAACTGAAAGTAGGACGAATAGTCTTTCCCAGGGAAGATTCCCTCCGCACACCCATTGGCTGCCCAATACCAAATGGTCAGCCCTGAAGTCATATGCCTACAAGTAATATTATACAGACTGAGCAAATTTTATTTACGTATTTAAGAATGCACATATAGCATTATAGGAATATATATTATATATATAATTAGTTAATTAATAAAAGAAAAACAGATCATGAATTTGAGAGAGAAAAGGGGGGTTAGGAAAGAAAATAGAAGGGGAAATTTATACAATTATATTTTAATTAAAAAATAAAATGTTTTTATAAAGAGATAAATACACTTAATATTAAAAGATGGTAAAATGATACACATAAATTACAAAAAACACACAAGATTCATAAACCAATCTGAACTGTGTATTAAAAAGAATGAAATACATTTACTTTCTCAGGCTCTGCCAACAACTACCTTTACTTATATTCTCCACACTCTAGCAATATCCACACATGCCAGTAATCCCAGTCCTTAGGAGGCAGGAGCAAGATAATCTCAACTTTGAAGCCTGTCTGGGCTGCACACAGTATCAGAAATTGGCATATTGAGAAGCAACATATGAAAATGTGGGAGACAACTGTTCACCCTCGAAGTCACAGCCACTCTTCCCACAGTCACCGTGAATCTCTCTGAAGAAGGGGTACTGAACATAGTTAGGAAGATAGTCCCCTATCCCAGAATAAAAGACAAATGTCTTTAGAGACTTTCAGCCAATTTGGGGGTATAGATAAGTCTAAACTTTCCCACCATCCAGCCTGCTCCTACTACATGTAGATCCTCAAAGTATCAATTTTAGTATTTTCCCAGAAAGCCACCACAATTGCGTGAGTTTTTTTTCTCCCATTAAGTCCCTTCTTAGGGGCCCATCATGTCAGCCACATCTCCAGCTACTCCACAATCGTGAAGGATGGCAGCACCTGGCTCAGTCTCCTCCTTCATCCTGGCTCCTCTGAGTGTTAGGAAATGTCAACACTCATGCACCATGTCCACTTGAAAACAAGGTATAATTCCTGACTTCCTCACTCCTCATGGCATTCACTTCATTCTCCTTTGGCTATTCATTCTCATTACCTCCTTTTCCTAGACTAACTTTTTTTTCAAATGAATGTTCTCATATAGATTATTCACTTGATGCTTTCATTTGTTTATAAATATCCCCTCTGGGATTACTTATAACCTTCAGTACTACACTTTGTCCCAACACACTCATACTTGATTCTTTAGACTCTTAGTAACTAGTCATGCCTCTTTTTTTGAGAATAGAATGAAGGCCACTCATCAGAAATTCTATCACAGCCATATACACCCATATTTAAACTTATTTCCTTCTTAACTTGCTTTTATTCATCCCTTTGGTTGCACAAGATGGGGTTTTCTGAGCAAACTACAACTAACACCCTTTCTTTTTCCTTCTTGTTTTCCAATTCAAATTTCCTCCAAAAATTATTTATTCGCCTTCCATTGACCCATTCTCCCCTAAATCCAATTATAACTTGGCTCTCATCTGTATCACATTATCAGAATTGCTTTTATTAAAATTGTCAATGACATCTTCATTTTCTCCCCACAACAGTGAGAACAAATCCAGCCACTGTGTGTGGTATTGGAACCCTGCTTCCCATTTTATATTATTAGCTATTTCCCGCTGTTTAGAGCTCTCCACATCCTTTACTTTGAATCAATGCGTTTTCTTATACCTTCTGTTTTCTGAGGCCAACTGTTCTCTGTTATTACAGTGTGTTCCCCCTCCTGCTTCTCACACCCATCTTACTGATTCTGCCCAGACTTCAGTCACTCTCCATTATCCCTGGAACACTTTACTCTTAAGCTTCCAAACAACATCAGTGTCTGGATAATTCTCTCATTATCTGTTTATCTACTCACATGTCTACCACCAAGGCTATAGCAACATATCCCTCTAGCAGATGGGCACCTAGTCTTAGTTTACCCACACACATCTTAGAAGCAGCACATCAGTGTGGAAAGTGCAAAAGAAATAATGTGTCTGAAATACTGGTACATTTTTCATATCTAAGGTTATTTTTTTTCTGTGTGTAGATTTGCCAGAGGATTTAGTTTGGGTTATGTACAGAAGACAGAGTAAGTCTGGGTGAAGTGGGCCTCTGATTTCTCACCTTTCCCTCAGTATCAGATAATTTACAGGGGGAGAGGACAAGTGAGAGCAGTATGCACTGTGTTGGTACAGGGACAGGCAGAGACCAAAGAAAGAGCAAAAAAAAAAAAAAAAAAGAATCACAACGGGTGGATGACTGAGAGGATGTGCCATACCACAAAACAAGAATCTTGGCTCACTTGCCACACAAACCTTCTTTCCTCCAACATCAGTAGCCATGACAAGTCATTTTGAAGAGACCACTGCCCAGCCAGCTTCTAGGCAGCTCTATATTCTTCCCTGCAGGCCTGAGTCTGAGAATCCGCAGCAAAGAATCGGGAGACTTTCCTCTGAGCCCATGAAGAACACTTCCAAGTAGAAGTGGGAAACTGACTCAGAACAACACATTCCACACAGTGGAAACCTTTGACCCACAGACCCAAGTGAGACTCGCTAGCTCCAAGAGGAAGGGTGAGCAGTAGCAATTGCTTCAACACACGAAAGGAGTTACTGACAACTCTTTCCAGTACCTAGAGGAGAAAGAAACCTCTAACTGTAATACACCTGTGCCTATGTGGATAGTCTATACCTGCTCATACATGCAAGATTGTCATGGGGAGATGGTTTGAATTTTCACACATACAAGTGACATCTGTGGATACATCTGTGCACATATGCACAAATGATGTGGTTTGCATGTGAAATGCTCTCATAGGTTCATGTGTTTGAGGACTTGGTCCTCAGCTGCTGGTGCTGACTTTGGAAAGTGGTAGAACCTTTCGGAGGTAGGGTCTTATAACAAGTGCATCACTGGGGCCGGAATTCAAGTTTTATAGCTCAGTCCCACTTCCTGTTCACTCTCTGTTTCCACATTACTGAGGCATTATGACTGCCAGGCCCCTGCTCTTGCTACCATGCCTTCCCAATAGAACTGTAAATAAAAGCAAGCTCTTCCTTTCTTAAGTTGCCTCTTGTGTTTGGTCAAATCAATGAGAAAAGTAACTAATACAACACATGAGAAGACTCATGGAGACACTCTGATCCCATGCACGCATGAGAGACTGCCATACAGTTTTCCCCTATACATACACAAATACTCACATAGAGATAATCAGATAGTGATTGCTACACTTGTGCACTCCTGAGTGACCTCAGGGAGACACCCTGCACTTGTGAACGTGCACAGCCACAAGACAGGCTTTTTTTTTTCTGTGCACATTTGAAGGACATTAGAGACAAACAAAACTTTTAAATACATGAGTGACAACATAAAGACAGTCTGTGCCAATGTACACATGAGTGACTCTGAAGTTTTCAGCTTTATACACCAGGATCTGCATAGAAAGAGCAGTCTTTACCTACATGCAAATGAGACCCAGTCAAATAGAGACAGTCTGTACCTACACGCATGTAAGTAACTACGCAAAAATGGTCTACACTTATGAATACTGGAGTGGTTCACAGAGGCAGTCTAACACTGTGCACATGTGAATGACCTCAGTGAAATTTGGTTACACACCAATAATAGAGACAGTCTGTCCATGTGCATATGCTAGTGACCTCATAGAGACAGTCTGTATGAGTGCACATGTAAGTGACATCTTAGACAATCTTTTGCATTTTCATACTTGCTAGTGACCTCATCAATATAGTTTGCACTAGGAAACTGAACATGTAGCTATCAATGGATTAAAAAAATAGCCAATAAACCTAAAAATACTCAACAGATTTACTCAGAAGAGAAAAAAATTAAAACAATATTGAGGGCTAGTGGTCTGCTCAAACATAAAGTGCACTCCTCAAAGTCGTAAGGACCCAAGTTCAACCTTCAGAACCCATGTACAATAAAGCTGGTATAGTAGAGTGTGCTCACTCAGTAGACTAGACAGGTGGATTCCTAGCCAGCCAGTCATACCCACTCACGGATATGCTCCTCCCAGAAGCCAGAGATGCCAAATCAAAAGCCCAGTACTAAGTGTGAGATACCTCCCCTCCAGTTGTTGGCCAAGGTATCCCAGAGACCCTCATAGCAATACAGATCATTATCCTTGCTCTTGGTGGACACATAACTTAATAAGACCTATTGTGAAGATTTGACATATAGTCATGGTCATACTCCCTTCCAAGCCCCAAAGGCCCAGAGAATATCAAAGAGTTGTGGGCAGGAATACTGTAAGAGCCAGAGGTCGGGAAGAATCAGGGTAAAACAATGTCTTCTGACAGGAGCAATACAATCATGAACTCACAGCAACTGTGTTTGCCTGCATGAGACCTGTACAATGACAAGCCAATCAACCCTCCAGCGTGAAGGAACAGACACTGCCAAGGCCCCATCCCTAGCAAGAAGCAATGTATTGGCAGCTAATGGCTGCCAATAACGTATGTGTGTATAAAATTCTCAAATAAAAAATATGAGTAATTCAAAATTTTTAAAACAATAAAGTGGGATGATAACACGGTTGTCTGTTTTTCTCTTTAAATAAACAGAACTATCCAGTAACAGGGAATGATTACATTCCAGTGATGGAAGAAACTGACACTATTACAATAGCCAAGGCTTATAACAATATGCTTGATTTTTAGTATAATACATTTCCAAAGAGGAGGACTAACTCTAGAGCCTTGAACTCTCTAGGAGAAAGTAACTCCCTGCATGTGGAAGGGTAAATCTTGAAAATCAATTTAATCTTAGATCTCCCAAACAGAGCCAGATTAAAATATCAAAAAAAGGAAGATTGAAATATCAAAGGAAAAAAAAAAGCCAAGTGTTGCAAGAAAACTACTGGAGTAAAGAATACATGTAGACTTTGGAAAGGAAGATTTTATAAAAGTATAAAAAATAAAATTTAAAAAATAAAGCCAGTAACTAGTATAAAAATGAAGAAATGCAGAGTGATAAATTGTAAAATTTTACATTCTTCAGAATATTGACTAAAATGCAAAAATATATAATGAGAAAGAAAAAAAGAAAAAGAAATCCTGAACTCTTGGAAGTATGCTTTGTTGCCAACATGAATAATCATTAAAATATATTCAATAACCCACTGATCTGACATCCATTTATTTGCTTCTAACAATAGCCATAACCACAATCAATTGGGTCCTGACTGTATGCAAGATGCTTCCTACATATTTTCTTATGTAAAGCCCACAATAACCTCCTGAGATTAGCATAATCATTTCACCTTACAGATAAGAAACATATTTAGATAAAGTTTGTAGCAATTTAACATTACTCCAAAGTTCAACATTTGGAAGAAAATTTTAACTGAGAATGTCTCTTATTATAAACCAAGCTCTCTTCTATTCTTAATTGCTTTCCTTAATATCTGTGAATCGCTATGTCAAGTCTTGATGATGAAATATATATTATGTTAAATACAATATATAAAATACATTCTATATTTTCAAGAAGGTTAATCTAATAAGACAATTATGTAAACAAATCACTAAAATGGAGAGTGATTGGCACCATGCTACATACACACACACAATTACATGCAGGAATGAAGGATGAAGTCAGCTGCTTGAAGAGTAGGATATTGGTAAGGTTTGGTAGAAGGTACATGTTACAAATCAGCTTGTACTTGTTTCCTCCAATCTCCCATAGTAGTGTGTTCTGTAGATCGTAAGTGATAAGCTTTGTGCTTGTCTACTTTGCTTTTCTGTAGGGACGTCCATGTAAAGCAGGTTCTACCAATCAGCCTTGCTGCTGTTAGAGCTGGGAGGGAAGCAGGAGATGAAGACCTTACTTTGACTGTCTCTATCCTCTCTGCCTGAAAATATGCAGGATAACAATGTTCTGGCATCTTCTACCAATAGTGTGGCACATGAGACGCGAGCTTTAAGACAAGCACACTTTACTGTATAAATACAGCAGACATGGCATGGCTTCCTGAGTTTCTGACACCAGCTGAAGATTGGGTCCCTCGAACAAGTAGCTAAAGCAGATATCCAGATGTTCCTCAGCCCTCTGTGTCATGAGCAGCAGCTTTGTGCATAGACCAGCTCCCCATGACCCCAAGGAACTAATATTCCCGATGCCCAAACATAAGCCCAGCACCCCATGTCTTTCACTAATATCCCAAGTAACATGATTTTTGTATTTAAGAAAAGGGAAGACTTCTAGGTTACCAATCAGTGAAAAAAAATATCACTTTTGAGAAATGTTTTCATAATAGTATTAAGTATATAAATTGTCTTACATAAAAGAAAAGTGATTCCTGGGATCAACATACCTATGCTTGTCAGAAAAGCAATCCAGCATGTTTCTCTGGCTGTTTTGGTTATTTTGTTAGATTTTTTTCTGAAGCAAGTGGATTACTCTGGGGATAGTAGGATCTCAACTCAAGAAGGCATTGTGCTGGTTAGTTTAATGTCAATTTGACACAAATGAAAGTCATTTTAGAGGAAGGACTCTAAATTGAGAAAATATCTGACCCAATTGGCTTGTGAGAAAGTCTGTGATGCATTTTCTTAATTGATTATTAATATGTGAGGGCCCAGCTCACTGTGGGGCCTGCTGGTTTTGGGTGCTGTAAGAAAGCAAGCTGAGCAAGCCATGGAGAACAAGCCAGGTGGCTGTACTCTGCCTTGGCTTCTGTTTCAGCTCCTGCCTCTAGGTTCCTACTGCCCTGACTTCCTGGACTATGATGTGCAAATGTTAGCAAAATAAGTATTTTCTGTCCCAAGTTGCTTCTGGTTACTATATTTTCTTCAGCAATAGAAACCCTAACTAAGAGCATTTGTTAAATGTCTCATGAGATCTGTATAAAAATGGAGAAAATGTGGATGATCATGGATATATAAACACTTGTACCAGGTTTTATAACTATTCTATGAGGGGAAAGTTTCTTTCCCCAAGAGATTACAGCCACTAGATGCCATCCTTTTAGAAGCTAAGAATAGTCTGCACCAGACAATAAATATGATGTCATGATTTGGGATTGGACTTCCTAGATACCAGAACTGTGAAATATAATTTCCCCTATAGTCTTTTCACAGATTACCCAGTTCTAAGCATTTTGTTATAGCAGCACAAACAGACTAATATAATCTCTAAAAGGTTATTTGTACAATGTAACGACACTTAAATAAAAGTGCAAATGCATGCTAATGTAGATAATGGATTTCTAGAAGAAAAGTAAATAGTAGGATTTGAAGTAATATTCTTTGAGGGTTTTTTTAATTTTTTAAATTTTGGGCAATTTTTTAAAAAATAATGTTTCTCTAAAGCAAATAACACGAAGTAATAAAAATATTGTATATTTGTGCATGTGTGATGTACGACGTATGATGTGTGGTGTGGTGTGTGTGCACTCATGTGCACACCCGTGCCTGTATATGTGTGTATGTACACATATGCCAGTTCATGTTCGTTTCGGACACATGTGCATCCTTTCTCTTATTACCTGCACAGAACTCTCAGAAGGCAAGATTCCTGCCTTTCTCCGTGAAACAATCATACAATTATTTTCAACAGTAGCCATCGGTTTGTCAGTACCAGCTGAGAGCACTGGTAGTAGAGATAACCTCAAAATGAAAAGTAAAAGAGTACTCCATCTCTATCCCGAACCCCAGCTCACAGACATTGTCTGGCTGTGAAATAGTCTCAAAATCATAGGTTTCAGTTAAATTTCAAAAAGTTTGAAATTTCTGAACATTAGGTAGGATCTGCTCCCTCCGATAGACAGCAAGAAATAAGTACATGCAAAGAGACCTCCCACCTCTGTCTTTGACAACTGTTGGTGTGGTGACTAAAGGCAAAAGCTTTCTATACTGATAAACTCCTCTGGTCTGAGCAGGAATGGGCTGTGTAATTCCACAGGAGTTATTCTGGGTTTAAAAATAGGAAGCTTTCCCCAGGAGGAACAGTCCTTGTGGGTAACTGGAGTGGACACAATGCATTCCAGCTAATGATAAACACCATGCAGGCACTTGGTACTTTAGTCATTCTCTGTGTTATTGCTTTTTCTCCTCCTGGAGCTCTTTCCTCCTTGTAGAGCATCTTAAAAGTGTTTCTTCAAATCCCATTTTTTAATAAAGCATTCTCCTATAAATACATCACGCACACCTTGCATGCAGACACATATGTTCTTCCTCAAAGTCAGATCTTTTTTTTTTTTTTTTACAATATACACAGGTCAGATTAAACTCCCAGCTTCCAATTTAACTGAAGCAACAGAAAGAAATGGGCTCCAGGAGAAAACCAATGACCAAAACTCATTCACACATCAGATATCAGGCAACACACCTATTAATTCAGAAAACATTTATTGAACAACTACTAGATGCAAGGACTCCCAATCACCATCCAGACTCTGCTGTCGAACAAGCTCAGCCATGATGCCGACCATCATAGAACTTGGACCCTGATAGCCACCAAGGAACAGGGCTCAGGAGGTGCTCTGGTGGGGAAAGTAGCCAATGCTGTAGGATGCCAAGAGCAGGCTCACCTAACTAGGATTTGGGGAATTAGGAATATCTTCCTGCATTCCTACATTCCATCTACACAGAGACCTAGCCAATGAAAAGGAGGGTCTCGGAGTAGGGAATGGCAGGGGAGAAAGAGATGATCTCTGTATGAAGACCTGAGGAATGGATAGGAATTAGCTGATAAGTGCTGTGGGGAACTGGAAACACTTGTGCTGAAATGGCTAACAGCAGTCAGGTCCTGGAGAACTTGCACATTAGGGTCAGGTGTTTAATCACTTTTCAAAAGAGGAAAGAACACAATGGATGTTGCCTTTTCAGGGAGACGGCCCTTGAGAAAAATGTGGAGGATGAGTTCAAAGATGCAAAACACGAAGCACTGTAGACGGCTGAAGTGTCGTGGTTGCCCTCATAAACAGTACCCATAGAAGCTGGTAATTGAGTAGACGGGGCACAGTGAGAAAGTGAGATCCAGAATGATCCCCTGACTTGGATGTGTTGGCGCCACATGCTCAGGAAGCTATGCTGGGAACATCCAAGCTCATGGTCAGCCCAACTACACAGTGAGACTTATTTTAAAAAGATAATTGCTTCCTGAGTTTATATTTGAATAATTTTGTCACACAAAAGCTCGGTTTAGCAGCAGTATGAGGACCCCTGTAATGATCAAATTAGAAATCTGTATTAGAGAAGTACATACATGTTCCTGAGTGTCTAAAACATTTGTGAAATTAAAGAACATTAAATTTTAAATTATAATGAAATAATGGAGTAGTCATTACTGTTCCTAATGAATAGATACTTGGTGTAGCACATGTTTTGGGAAATAGGAGAAGAAAATATAGAGAAAGAGAGAGGCAGAGAGAAGAGAGATCAATTTCAAAAAAATTATCTGAATCATGCAATCTGAAACTCCATAAAGAAGCAGTGTTGATTTTTCTTTGCTTAAAAAGAAATCGTGGCTTTAAATTACATATTGTGGGATATTGAGGGAAAAAAATCTTTTTAAAGACTGAAAAGTCTTGAGCCTGGCTGAAATAAAGATCTACAGAATGAGTAGAGAAGACATAGGATAATTGCTGTAGACATGTGAAATTTCAAGAGTAGGGAGAAGGAACAAAGTTGGCAGAGAGGCTAAGCAAAGAGAAGGCAGGAAGACATCCAGCGGTGCTGGCGTCTTTAGTGAGGAGGGAGGAGATCATTCCAAATGTTCCTGGCAGTTGAAATAAAAGAAGAACAGCAAAGTGTCTATCAAAAGTAGAAATAAGGAGAAGGTTGATAACTTTGACAAAAGTAATTTCGGAACAAGATTTGAGACAAAAACCAGACTGCAGTTGGTTAGAGGGCAGTGGGGAGGGAAGGGACTGAAGGAAGTAGCTGGCACAGACCAGAATCCTGATCACGAAGGAAAGGATGTTGGGGGAGGGGGAGAAGAGATAAACCAGGATGAAGAGGAGAATGGAAAGTTACAGTCATAGACTTCAGCATTACGACATTGCTTGGAGAGCAAAAAGCCAGAGGGCCTGAAGATGAAGAATGACAAAAGAGATGGTTGATATGACGGGACAAGAAGCCAACGGGTGAGATTCACCTCACCCAGATGGGTAATGTTGGTGCGCAGCACACCCGGAGCCCCCTCTTCCCAGCTTCCCTGAGTGCCAATTGTTAACAGTTCCACTTTCTTTGGAGAAAGCCCTGAGCCAAGTAGCAACTGGATCACAGGAAATGTTTGCCTCCTCCCAGAAGCAGCTTCTAGCCAATGACTCGCTAACAGAAGAGTACAAAAAACCAGTTCCTTTGCCCCAAACATAATGCTATACCCATAGTGCAATTCATGCTTTTGAGATCCCTGAGATTAGTGAGATTAGACCTCAAGCAAAATTGCATCCTTGCGTGGGTCCTTGCCATGGCTGATTCTGTTGCCTTCACTGCTATATGGCAGAAAGAACCCATCAGTAAACCATACAAAACCCTGACTCAGGATCCACGTGTGGAACGCAGAACAGGTGTCACGCCCATGCATGAGAGGGGACAGAGGGAAGATGGAGATGGTTTTTGAGAGCTGACTGTATTACAAATGAAATGCTCCTCTGGTTTATATTGCACCAGTCACTGAGTAAGTGAGGGGTCTTTTATGAATGAGAAGTGAGGTGAGAGGCATGGAGATCTCCCTTTAAAAAAAGTATAAAATAGTGCCGCAAGAGAACAAAGTAGAGAAATAGCCTGCAAGGGAAACAGGAGGATTAACTGGCTAAGATCTGAGGGGATTTGTGAACTAATAGTCCCATGCTCATATTTCCATTCACAACTTCTGCTTGGAAGTAGGTGAGAACTCATGTCATTGCTTGGGTTTCACTCTGAGGCACTCATCACCACTGAGCCCTCTTATAATTTACATTTGAAATATCCTCCATGGGTTCATAGCTTGTCCACTCAGCCCTCATCTTGTGGAACTCTTTAGAATCCACAGGAGATGGAGTCTGGCTGGCAAAAATAGGTCGCTAAGGAAAGGCCTTTGAAGGTTATGCCAGCCTTTGGTTCTAGCTTGCTCTCCGTCTGCCTCCTAGTCCAGATATGTGAACAGCCACTGCCTTGTGTTCCTGAAGCCATGGACAGAGCTGTTCTTGTCACCACATCTTACCACAATGGTCTGAATTCTTACTTAGGCCATGATCAGACTAATTGGTGTCATGAAGACTCACATCACCATTACTCTCATGAGGACAGTCCACCCTTACTGTGTATCTAATTCCAAGCCCTAGAAGAGAATGTCCTAAACTCTTTTGTCCCTTGCAGTCCCACGTTCAGTCACCAAACCCAGTAAGTTCTATGTTCTGAACAAGTCTAGAATTTCTGCTCCCAGTCATCCACACTACTGCTTCATACTATCATACCTGCTTCCACGGTTTTCTGGCTATCCCATTTCCAGCCTTTACCCATTCTCTTCTATTTTCCATTTTGGAAATATAATAAATTGGTTTTTTTTTTATTCCTTAAAACATTTCTAATAATGCTTCAGATGAAAATCAAATGACTTACATTGTCAGGGCCTTGCAGTGTCTTGTCCCATACTCCCTGTTTCATTTCATCCCTGGTCATTATTCCCTCTAGGTCCTGTGCTACAGCTTAATACCTTCATTATGTTCACTCTTCATTCAACAAAATTGAATACATGTTTCCTGTCCCTACGTTTCTTTGGTTTGGTGAGGGTTTTTTTTTTTCCCTAACTTCGTTTGTCAAAACTTAGTGTAAGAATGGCAGGATGGATCATCAGATAAAGGTGCTTACTATCAACTCTGATGATGTGAGTTCAATCCCCAGAACCTAACAGAAGAGAGCCAACTCACATAAGTTGTCCTTTGATGTCCACATATGTCCCATGGCACATATACATCGAATATACACACATACTTTCTTTCTTTAAATTTTTTATTTATTACGCTTTACTCACTTTGTATCCCAGCCATACCCCCCTTCCTTCATCCCCTCCCAATGCTGCTCTCCCTCCCTCTACTCCTCCCATGCCGGTCCCTTAGTCCACTGATAGGGGAGGTCCTCCTTCCCTTCCATCTGACCCTAGCCTACCAGGTCTCCTCAGGACTGTCTGCATTGTCTTCCTCTGTGGCCTGGTATGGCTGTTTCCCACTCAGGGGGAGGTGAGCAAGAGCGAGCCACTGAGTTCATGTCAGAGACAGTCCCTGTTCCCATTACTAGGGAACCCATTTGGAGACTGAGCCACCATGAGTGGATACATAAATTGTAGTACATTTACACAATGGAATACTACTCAGCAATTAAAAACAAGGAAATCATGAAATTTGCAGGGGAATGGTGGTAACTAGAAAAGATCACCCTGAGTGAGGTATCCCAGAAGCAGAAAGACACACATAGTATATACTCACTTATAAGTGGATATTAGACACATAATATAGGATAAACATACTAAAATCTCTACACCTAAAGAATCTAAGCAAGAAGGAGGACCCTGGGTAAGATGATCAATCCTCATTCAGAAGGACAAACTAGATGGACATCAGAAGAGGGAGAAAACAGGCAAGAGTACAGGAGCCTACCACAGAGGAACTCTGAAAGACTCTACCCAGCAGGGTATCAAAGCAGATGCTGAGGCTCATAGCCAAACTTTGGGCAGAGTGCAGGGAATCTTATGAAAGAAGGGGGAGATAGGAAGACCCAGAGAGGGGACTGAAATACCAAAAGGAGAGCAACAGAACCAAAAAATCTGGGCCCAGGGTTCTTTGCTGAGACTGATACTCCGATCAAGGAGCATTTGTGGAAATAACCTGCACAGATGAATTAATTTTTTTTTAAAGTTAATGTAGCATCTCTTTCCAGGAAGGTTTCTTTAGCATTAGCTCCAACTTCTGCATCTACATTTGGTGGCAGTCCTTAGTAGCCGCCTAGCTGACTATGCCCCTCCAACACAGCAAGTATCACTGAATGAGCAACTCTAGATACCTTTCTCTAAACACAGTACATCTTGCCTAATTATAGCTATATATTTCTTAATGAGTCCTTAAAAGGGATTACAGTATTCCCACTATAATATGCATCGACCATAATTCAGAAAGTAATCATTTCACATCTATATTTGACTCCCTCTGCTGCAATAATTAGTGCAAAAGACAAATGAGAAATTGGGTATTTCAGAAAATACCTGCCACTCAGGCACAATTCCTTTTAGTGGTAATGAGATGAAAATTACAAAACTTATTAGGACTTTCTGATGAATCTTACAGCTTCACCAGAAGTTTTTTGAACCAAGAACAAACATTTGTCATTTTATCTTAAGGGAAAAAAGACTGCTTTTCTGCTACTGCGTTTTTCTAAGTCCATGGAGTCCTTGGAGACATTTAGTAGCTGTGTTTTTCTGGTGGATGGGAAAGTTTTTATTTGCCCTCTGCATTATCGTTTGTAAACTCTAATTCTTCAAGAGCCTTTCTACAGTCTGATAGCCACCAAAGCAATCCTATCCATCTGAAAGTTGCATGTGCAATGATGGGCATGGAAAGAGGATTCTACTGTCACACACAGAAGCACCCACCACACCCTGTCTCATCAGTCCCTTCTCTCTGGCTTTTCTCTTTTCCTCCTCTGAGAGTTGGGACCTGGGAAGTCACACCTCCTAGCCACTCTCTTCCATTTCCTTTTCCTGAAGGGCAGGGTCCACACTCTAAAGAAAGCATTTCCTTCCTTCAAGCCTTCACTCTCTACTACCCCTGACCTGAGGGCTGGGAAGCCATCTGAGGCTCATTTGCTGGCTGGGCAATCATACACAGACTATGGCTCTGGGATGACTCATGCTCTTGTGGTCTCTCTGTGTTTACCATGGGTATTCGATTCCAGCTGGATTTCCCTCTCCCCTGGAAACCTACGGCTAAGCTACTTCTCAGTTTTTCTCTTTCCACCCCACATACCCTCTCATCACGAGTGGACTTTAAAAGAGTGGGGGGGGTGTTGACAAGGAGACTGAAAACTATAGTCCAAATGCAGCCTGTGATTACCTTTTGTATGGCCTGTAAACAAAAATTGTATTTTATATTCTTTAGGGTTGTTTTAAAAAAAATAAAAGGAAACATAAGAACAATGGAAGAGACTATGTTTTATGTAGCCCATAAACTAATAAATCCTAAATATTTACGATCCAGCCACTTATAAAAAAATACTGCTGAATTGTGCTCTGTATCGAGGTATGAATCTGAGCATGGACCTAGATTCATCTAGAGAGCATTCACAGTCCAGCTCTGCTACTTTGAGCTCTGTGACCTCAATACATCTGTCTCACAAAATAACAATTAACTCCTAATTGTTTGAGCCAAATACCATGTTACATGAAGCACTTGGTGTATGCCTAAGAAAGATAAATAGTAGTTCTCTTTGGAAATTTTTAATTCGCTGAGGTCTAATACACTCTATGTTCTTATGAGGAAATGTAATACCCCATAAAGGCAAGGTGAACTGAGTCTCTTAGCTACTCTGTGATTGTATTTCTTGCCAAAAAATGGCATTACCATAGCCACCATTCTTTCCATATTAGAGGTAAGAAAATGCTCCTGTATATGGGTCCAGAATGTCAATGGTGAGAGGAGCAGTCAAAGGTAATTTTCTCTCTCTCCCTCTTTTTTTTTTTTTAATTTTTGTTTTGGTATTTGAGACAGGGTTTCACTCTCTGACCCAGACTGGTCAAAAACTAACAGCATTCCCCTGCCTCAGCTCCCCAAGTGCTGGGATTACAGGCATGAGCCACCATGTCTGACACAATTTTCTCTTCAACATGGGAGCCATCCTTTCCCTTCCGTATTCATGATTGCCACTGAAGCTCACCCATTTTACCTAGCTATTGCTTCCTCTCCATGCCTGGCACTCCAGTGCCACTGACATGCTTATTCCTTACCCAGACTACAACAGGAGTCTACTGTCTTCTGGCCCATGCCCTACTCTTTCTCAGATAGTTACTGTGTAGCTGTAGGAATGATCCAGCTAAGCCTAGAATCTGATTAGGTAGGGCCTTGCTTACAACCATACCCCTTGTCCCTCTCTCACTCATGCTTCTGCGTCCAGAAACACCAAGTGATTTATAATTGTCCTCCCAAACACAACTTTGCGGGTTAGTTATTTTTATTCCTTTGACTTCTGTCATTCTCTCTACGCAGTTCTCTCTCTCTCTTAATTATGAAGTTCTGCATGCTCATAATCAACAATTTAAAATGCACAAGAGAATTCTTTTAATGTTTATACCCACATTCTAAACCCTTGGAGATTATTATTACTGACATTTGATATATTTATTTCCATTATTTACTCTCTATACTGTATAGAATAATTTACATAATTAGACATGTTATTTCTTTGAAACTAGATCAGTAGACCAGGTTGGCCTTGAACTCAGACATCTGCCTGCCTCTGCCTCCTAAGTGCTGGGACTAAAGCTGCCGCCACTGGTACATGTGAATTGTTTTAACTCAACCAAATATGCAATCAGTTATCCATGGCAATTATTATCATTTAACAAGCCAACCAGCATAGAATTATGGCAATGATACCTTCTTCAAACTTATTTTTTCTGGGATAGGTTCTTATTGTGTTGTCCTGGCTGGTCTGGAACTCACTACGTAGACCAAGTTTGCCTCAAATTCAAAGATCTGTCTGCCTCTGCCTCCTGAGTTCTGTGATTAAAGGAGTGCACCAGCATGATCAGCAGCATATATTTTTAAGGCAAATTTTTGTCTTCTAAAATCATTCAGAGGTATTCTTGTGGAACAAAGGATGAATTAGAGTCTTCCCAGGAAAATGGAGCATTCACGGATGGAAGGAAGTTCTAGGGGTAGGAAATGTTTCTGCTTCACAATTTTGTCTGTATTTGCTTATGGAAAAACACTGCTTTTGTTACAGATTCAAGAGACAACTCTGGAAGTCCTGAGAGCATTTGAGTTGGTTCTGATATAAAATTGTTCTTCCACCATGGCCCTCCTACATCTCTCCAGGTTCTCCTCATATGCTCAGGTGAGTCTAATTCCCATCACCAAGAGGCCTACATAGCAGCACAGTGATGAGATTGCTGAGTTTTATGAAAAATAACAGTTCCTTTAGACTCATCTCCTGAAACAGACAACAATTTGCCTTATTACAAATGTTGATTATTGCAAATTCTGAAGCCAATAAGACCCTAAAATATGTTTAAATTTCTAAGGGCATGACTTGAATGGTGATAAATATTTTAGATATGAATTTAAATGGCCTGGGTTTATCTGGGTTTTGCCATTTCTCCTTTAATGATGTTGGAGCATTATACAATCTCTAATAATCAGTTTTACAGTTAGTTAAATGATTGTGATTCTTTTCTAAAAGTTAACATAAAATAATCTTAACAGAAAGATGAAGAGGGGGCAGTGAGATGGCTCAGTGGTGAAGGCATCTGCTGCCAAGCCTGTTGACCTGAGTTTGAGCCCCAGGACTGACATAGCGAACGAGGAGAACCAATTCCTGTAAGCTGTCCTAGAACCTCCACATGCCTGCTGCAACACATGCTCCCTACCATGCCCCCCCGCACACCTCATAGTAAAGAAAACACAATAAAAGCTTATGAAGCAAGCACTTTCCTAGAGCCAATTTCATAAAGATTCCAAACAGATGAAATGAGATAATGTTTAGTCGTACGACAAAACACCAAATCATAGAAAAGAACTATTCACTGCTGTCTTATCATACACGTCTGAAAATGCCACTCCACATTGACTTAAAATCCTGTAAAGCATAATTTCACAATCTGAGCTACACTCATGATTAGCCATCATTTCAATTCTGGAAGGTTGGAGGAAAAATTAACAGAAGATAGAATGTATTACTACTTCTTTATTGCTTGCAAAAACACAAGGAAAATGTCTCTTTGGATCACTTTCCCCTAGCTGGACTGCTTTGTCTGGCCTCTGTGGAAAGGATATGCTCAGTCCTGATGCAACCTGATGTGCCCCGTAGGTTGGTCCGTGGCGGGGAGGGGGGGTTGGGTCCTATTTTCTGAACAGAAAGGGAGTGGGGAAGGGGGAAAAGGATGGGAGGCAGAATGGGTTGGAGAGGAGGAAGGGAACTGAGATTGTGATGTAAAGTGAATAAATAAATAACTAAATTTAATTAAAATAAAAGAACATAATGTTGGGGAGCTGGGCAAGCAGCAGCTGAGAAAGGAAACTGGCAAAAATCTGAGGCCAATCTTAGCTACATAGTGAGAGCTCATCTCAAAAGGAAAAAAAGAACACAATAATCACAGGACAGTCTTAATGCTGGAGAGAGAGGAGCTCAGTGGTAGAGTTTTGGCCTCAGTCTACAAGGCACTGGGTTGGAGTCCCAGCACCTGCGGGTAAGAAGCATAAGTGAATCCAATCATTCTGTAAGAACAACTTCATTTACATTCACCTTTATTAAAAGCAGGTTGTACTAGTAAATGAAAGCACTTCATCAGCATGTCCTTGTTATATGAGGAAAATGAAAAGTAATCTTTTATTTTGTTTTGTTTAAAAAAAAGAAAAGAAAATGTCTTCTTTTAGAAAAAAGCTCTTTGTTTCTTGAACGTTAAGTGAGAAAATTGGATTTGGGTTAGAATTTCTACCCTACGCTGTGTAGCTTCACGCTTGAAGGGGGAGGATGTGCAGGCTTGTGCCATGGGCCTGCAGTGATGGGGCTCAATGTAGGCATTGTTGTCTTCTCCTGATCTAGCTCTATCTGCATTTGAAACGAAATGTGGGGACAAGCAACCATAACTAACAGAAAATAGAAACATACAAGAGAAAGGACCAGTGAGTTCATCTTAGCTTTTTAACCTGCCCTTCTTCCAAACACACTCTTAATAAGGCAAAAAGGATGGATGAGTCCTCTATTTAGCTTCACCCTTTATTTAAACAACAACAACAAACATAACATTTCTAACTCTAGAATCTATTAGCTAAATATATTTTACATTAAGCATTTTCTATTTGCCTCTCCTGCACACACAACCACACACACATACACACACACACAGGTTTATTTACTCTTAGGCTAAAGAGATTGGCTAGCCCAGATAATGCTCTGTGCTTCTGAGAAAACAGTCTAAAACAGCTTCCTTGCCAGACATAAAAAGGTGGTTGTATAAATTATTAGAGGAACTTTGAGAAAGCACTGATTGTTTTTTAACCAAAAAGAACAAAGGGGGTTGGGGGGAAAATCTTGATTAGATCCAATTCTGTGTTTGGCACCTGGAAATTTGCAGGGTCTATGATTTCTTATCTTCCCAGCCTGTTTTTTCTAGCTTGTGCCATCTAGAAGGGTTCAAGTTCACTGGCATGAAATTTCTCTTCCCTGCAGAAGTGCAATTCTTTTCCCTTAAATAATGAGGAAGATTGGGGAGAAAAAAACCTCAAAACAGTACATTCATTTAATGTCTCTAATGGTTCTCCTCGAGTCTGCCAATGAAAATGCTGGCTATACTGTTCCAGAGAGCCTTAGCAGCTATATCAAAAACTCGCCAAATCTCTACACATCGCCTCCTATTCCCTGCCACTCCTCTCTTCTCTCTCTCTCTCTCCATTTGGCCTTTTCCAAAAGGAATATGTAACTATCCAAAGAATGTTATCTCTTCAATAGCTATTACCTATAGGTATAGATATATATTTTGTTTTCATGGGTATAGTGAATGCATTTTTAATCCAAAAGTCAGAGCATACATTTACAGTATTATGGTAAGATATATACGTATATATATATGTATATATGATCACTTATTTGAAAACACAGGTGTTCTGAAAAGTTGAGTCAAACTGTATGTATTATTGAGGATCCAGACATGCTTGAAATTGTGTTTCAGTTTCTCTCAAATAAATAATATGGAAATGGCGGTTTACTATTTTCTAGCAATAGACAAGGCACTTTGGGGAGACATTGCGATATCTGAAATATTTTAACTAAAAAGAAAAGCTATCCACTCCAAACAATAATTAACAAGTTACTTCACTCTCTCTTTTCCCAAGAAACAAAGGTCATGGTAACCTTTTTGAGCAGACCTAGAGCAGAGGGTGAAGATTCAGGAGAAAATGAGAAAGACAAAGCTGGGGGAACCAGAAACTAAGTTGAGAAAAGAATCAAAGTATACTAAAAGAACAGAAAATAAAATGTTCCCAGTCAGACAAGACTATCAATTACTGATTCAAGAGACAATGTTGTCTATGAAGACCACTCTCATTAACCTTAGTCTAAGTAACAGCTAAAACCAGAATTAGAGCCCATTCTTACTCAAATTCCTTCAAAAATTTAAATGCTATCACTGTGGTTTTCTTTTCCAATATAATTTTTTGAGACAGTATCTCATGATGTAAACCTAGCTAACCTATATTTCTCTGTGTTGACCAAGCTTGCCTCAAACTCATAGAGATCCTGAGTACTGGGATTACAGTTTTATGGCACCATACTGAGCCCTGTATAAATCTTATTAACACTATAAGAGTCTACTACAATCATGTGCCATTCAAAGCAATTAAGTTAGCATTCTCCCTGATCCAATGACTGTCAAGGCAGGAAAGGAAGAGTGTTGCTTTGTTTTGTTTGTTTGTTTTTAATGTTAGTTTCTATACTGTTGAAGATGAGCGACCTCAAGCATGTCAGAAGTTTGGGACTGAATCAGCAGATGGAGGCTTCTAACCTACCAGCTCATATTTACGTTGACTCTTTAACCCATCATGCATATTACTGAAAATTATTTTAAGAGTTAATTGCTGGTCTTTGTCAATCTCTTCTTAAAATTCAAACAT
Source organism: Pachyuromys duprasi (assembly GCA_028658305.1). Lineage (NCBI taxonomy): Eukaryota > Metazoa > Chordata > Mammalia > Rodentia > Muridae > Pachyuromys > Pachyuromys duprasi. Next base: position 31,969,005 of record CM053759.1, on the reverse strand, counting down.
GTCTCAACTTCCTAGAAACTAGACCTAAAATCTTTAACTTGATGTTAAGGGGTTTGCATGATCTTTTCTTCAGTCTTCAGCTAGTGCTCTAGCTTAATGGATATAACTTTCTATGGAAATGCTCTGCAAGACTCATGAATGCAATTCTTACTGCCTATCATCTCGTCCATGCCTCCATCTTTACCAAATCTTACTAATTTTTACCTCCTCCAGAAGTACAACCTAATTCTGCTTCTTCATTCCAGTTACACTATTCCTATAATGAAGTCACTCACCTCATTTTTAAAAATAATTTAACTTATTAGTGTGAAGGTGTCAGATGGCATTACAGACAGTTGTGAGCTGCCATGGGGGTGCTGGGAATTGAACCTGGGTCCTTTGGAAGGGCAGACAGTGCTCTTAACCACTGAGCCATACACGGTCAGCCAACTTGGAAGCACAGCCAAAGCTCTTAACTGTTGAGCCATCTCTCCAGCCCTTACTTACCTCATTTTAAACATATTACTACATTTACTTTATTCAGTGTTAGCATTGTAAAACTTCCTGTACTATAGTGTGAGTTCATTGCATACTTCCTGTACTGTACTGTGAGTTCATTGTCTTAATGAGTTTTGTCTTCCACAAAGAATCTAAGTGCTGAAAGGCTATAATCCAAAATTTTATTATCTTATAAATGAATGAACCAATGTCTCTATGTGCCAGGTCTCTATGTCACTTATTAAACCAGACATTTCCAACATTTTCATCTACAAGCATCTCCAAGAAGGTTAAAAATATATCTGAACAGAGTTCAGAGACTATTATTTTTTAAGCTGATGTGGCTGCTAGCTATTCTGATGGACAATGAAACCTGTGAGGGAACAATCCACAAAACTATGATGGAAACAGCTTGCCTTGGTGATCTTAAATGATCCCAAACTGGCTCAAGCCTTAAGTGAAAAATCAGTGCAGCAATCCAACACAATTTCCCATCAGCAAACTATGTTAACAAGTTCAAAGTTGTTTTCCTGAAGTACCCCCACCCCAGATTTTTTATACAAATGGTTACTCTAAAGTGACTGACAGATATAGCCATCCTTTGTGAAAACACATTAGCTCAGTGAGATTTGACAGATGTTTCAATTTAAAGGTTATCCAAGTCCAGCACTTAAATCTAGTCCTGGCTCCCTGCGGTAGTTGCTGGGAAACCTTAATCTAAGCTGCTTTCACTCACAAACCTCAGTTTCTCTAATTTGGAAGCAAATCCAAACCCAAAGTCAATCCTTAGAATCCTCACATAATCGCTATAAAAGGAAAAAGCTTCAAGACACATTCTCCATTAATTTATGACTGTCATTTTACCACTGTGCTTGTTGATAGAGTCCATTCCAGAACTTTAATAGCACGGTGTATTCACGAGAAGCCAGGGGATGTATATGTCACAATGATATAGATGTTTCATGCTGTTTAATATGATTCTATGGTCTCAGAACTGATGACAAACTTCATCTGGCATTCTAGGATCCATGGACTCTGGGTCTCCAGGATTCGTCCTGGTAGTGTTAGGTTAACTCAGGGCATCTGGCAGCACCATGAGAGGTGCTGTGAGTAACATTAGTTTTGCAACTTCATTTGTCATATAATTAAATTATTATATAATGAAAACTATGTACCACACAATAAAATGTTCATTCTCCTACTGCGGTACAGTATACTTAGGCACAAAACCACAAGGCAAGATTGGAAATGACATGGAAAGGTCAGCCTTAAAATTATTTTAATTCATTTAGAAAAAAAAAACAATAAAAAGAAGGACAAACCCAGGAAGAATTAATTTCCAAACCAAAGGCACTAAGGAAAGTTGAGTGAAAAACAGGAAATTAAGGGAGAAGAAAACAAATATTGGGTCAAGGAAAGAGAAGGAGGGTGAGCCTTAAGGGCGGAGCTGTTGATACAATTTCTCTCTATGAATTGCAGAAAGCTGTTGATTGAGAATCGTTAGCATCTGCTCCTATTCTAAGCTGACTACTCAAACCTGAGTAGCACCATTTTGACGCCCTAGATTTTTCAGGGCAACTGTAGGGAAATGTTTTAAAACACTTGCATCTGACCCAGAATTGAGTTATGAAGAAAAAATTAGTGGGTTGCTAAGCCACATGTATTTTTTAAAAGAATACATAAAATACAACTGGACATCGTGAGCTGTTACATACTGTGTGCAGAGACATCTGGGTTACTCATATCCATATGTATACATAGACATACTGAGTTCAAATAAAAATGTTTTTAACTGAGAATTGGGATTTTTTTTAATTGAAAGCTTTTGTCCTCAAAAACAAGGTTTCCTCTTAAATTACCCTATCTTCATAGATTACTTCTTGCTTTCTGACTAGCTTCTAACACACGACATTGGCACAAAGCTTGGTTCTTCAGTAGAAAAAAAAGGAAACTTCTACCTCTGAACTGCATCTCTTTTCTACCTCAAATACCTGTTGTCATCCGTGTGCAGGAGAATGGCTCATTGTCATTTACAAAATCAATGTTTCTAGAGAAAAAAATCTCCTTGGCTGGATTCTTATACAATGCTTTGTATAAATTAACCTCCAAACTCTACAGTCTCTTCGTTTATCAAACATGAGTAGCAGTGTCATCTTACAATAAATATGGTAAAGTATATTTATTAAAATAGTGCTTGGTATTTGTAAGTTATTAAAGGACAACTAACAGTTTCCTAGCCTTTCAAACTGAATTCTTCATCATAGTCACACAGTTTACAAGATGTGCTGCTTCTCTAGGACCCAAATTCTTATAATGATTCTGTAATGTTTGGTCCTTCTCGAGCCCCTGTAATTCTCTGTGACCGTTTGATCTTATCAGATCCAACTTATTCCAAAACCTCTTTGTCCTTTGTCTCTCCACAGCTGGCATCATGTCATTCCAAGACTCGGGCACCATTGAAGCTTCCATTTATGGACCAAGCCTAAGAGACTGCCAGTAGCTCATTCACCTCAAATGTCACTGCTGTTCTCCAAGAGGCCTCTGGTGGCTAGCCAGGCACCTGGGGCAGCTGTCTCACCTCTCTCTGCATCAATGCCTCTGCGTGTAAAAATAGAAATTATGTATGTTCGTAACTCATGAGATTAAATGCAAAGCACTTAGGCCAATGCCTAGTACAAACCGAGTGGTCCTTGTTTTCCTTCTCTGTCTTCTTCCTCTTCTTGTATCCTCTCTTTCACAGCTTGCCTTCTTTTTTAAGCTCATCATCTTACTCCCTGTCTCCCTCTTACTGATTGTTATCAGCAGTACTGTTTCGTACTTTGCTTTTCAATGATTTAATTTTTATGTGTAAGGGTGTTTTGCCGGCATGTATATGTACCATGTGTATACGGTGGTAAAAAAGGAAGGCTCTGGAACATGAGAACAGGAGTTACAGACTATAGAGGAATTTTAATTCAAAATGCGGTTGCTCTGGCTAGAGACCGCATCCAAAGGCCTTCTAGATCTGTGTGATCTGGTTGTAATACAAACATAGCTTTAATCCAGGAGAAAGAGGCAAGCACATCCGAGTTCAAGGCCAGCCTGGTATAAAAGAAGTTTCAAGTAAAGAAAAGTTTAGATCCATGCTTGGTGGTTCACGCCTTTAATCCCAAACTATAAAGATAAAGTTAGTTTGTACAAGGAAGCACCCATGTTTGAAAGTGATGCCTAATTGAGTGGCAGAAACAGTGACTAATCAGAAAAAGACTTGACAGAATAGGATGTGCCCAACTCTTAGGAGAAGAGAGGAAAGGGAAGCTACTTAAGGGGCAATGAGAGAGAGAGGTGAAGGCAGTTTTACTGGGACAATAATAGAGACAGGTTGCAGAAAGAGAGTTCAGGTGAAGACTGACTGAGCCAGAGAATGAGGAGGCAGATTAGAGCAGATTGCTTGAGGTAGTTTGAAGCCAAACAGAGCAATTCAGAGGCCAAGAGAAAAGCCATATTGAGTAAGTTAGCTGGGAGATGAGCTTGAGCTAGAACAGCTGAGTTGAACCAGCCAGCCTGGGGCTCAGTAAGAACAAGAAAGGGTGAGCTTATTAAGCAGGAAGTCTCAGAGGCTGAAAGCATTACAGGCCTAGGTTAGATTGCACAGAGGCTAGAAGCTTCTAGGACTAGGCCTAGGTTAGCAGACAGAGGCAATCAGCCTCTAAGACAACAATTGAAACATGCAAATAAAAGTTCTTTATATAATACACTGTTGTGAATCATCAGGTCAGTGCTGGGAATTGAACTCAGATTCTCTGGGAGAATAACCAGTGAACTTAACCGCTGAGCCATCTCTCCATCACCCCTTCCTCCATATATTTTTTTTATAGCACTTATATTACTTCATTATATCTTCTATAGGCTATTTGCTTTTAAACTTTATGCTAATATCTTTCAGACTCTGAGGCAATTTAGGATTTCACAAAATGGATAAATTGGGCTGAGAGGTATGTGTTCAGACCACTTGGTTTGTTTATTCCCTTTGGGAGTCATATATTAAGTTGATTCATGAAGCAAAATAGCTCCATTGCCATGATAAGGTTTAACCACTTTTTTTCTCCATCCTTAGACCATGCAACACTGCTAGCTTTTGCGATTTCACCCCCCTTTGATACTACATGTAATATTGGTCAGTCATACAGCTTCGCGTTTGCTTCTCTGGCTCTCATCTCTTGCTTTGTTATACAAAACTTTAAAGGTGACTCAATCTCAGCATTCATTCTTCTTCCTAATTACCTGAGAATTTCGCCAATGCACACATGTGTGTGCACACAAACACATGCACACATACACACACACTCATACATTGGGGGGGGGGACAGAGGTAGGAGGGAGGGAGGAAGAGAGATAGAGACAGAGATAGAGACAGATGTTTCAAAAAACATACTCCCACAGAGAGACGGTGTGCTGTTACTAATTTTCAGTCTTCAACCTCAATTGACATCTCCTTGATTCCTAGTTGTTCAGTGATCCAACATTTCTCTAGGAATCTCTTTCCTCCACTACCTTCACAATTAAAAGTTCTCCCTTCCCCACAAACCATCTACCAAGTCAAAGCCCACCCAACCCTGACTGATTTGCCTCTTAACTTAGCATGAGCCATCTTCTCAAGCATGGTCAGTCTGCCAAGGAACACCTCTAAAGAAATATGACAATCCCTCCCCTAGCAGCCATCAACTGTCAATAAGTACTCACTCAGCTGCCAGAGGTTCCCCTGCCCTTCCCTCATCCATTGCATGCATGTCTGAATAATGGACCAATGTACAGATACCATAATTGGTTTTGTATCCCTTTCCTCCTTGGAGAGATTCTTTCCTTCTCAAGTTCTGGGACAATGGAAGATATGGATTTTCTTCCATCTCTGCTATTTTTCAGGTTTTCTTTTCAAGGCATCTCTCTTACAACTCATTTAACTCTTTGATGTTAATGTTTCCTGAAGCACTCATCCAGATCAATAACATCAACTCTTACAAATTTCTTGATGACTCCAAATCCATATATTGTTCTTCAAGTTTGAAACCACATGTTCATCTTTCTTCTAGATATTTGAAACTGGATATATTTCTGAGCATTTCAAGTTCAGTCAGTTCAAAGTTGATTAATGTCTTATGCCAACTGCCCATCTCCATAGTCCTACCAATTCATGGGTAGATGTAGTTAACATGTCATGATCTTGAGCATACACATGGGGAATCTGTTCCTTCACTTCTTACCCATATACCCAAAGCCCATATAATTTTCAACAAATACCAGATTCCCATCCTTTACATTTGTTGCTTTCTGAACAACAACATTAATTACCAAAAGAATCTCTACAATTATGAACTCCTTCGTCCTATTCTCGCTACAGAGTACTAATCTTATCATATTATCTGTTTAAATAATCTCCATTACCCCTCCCCACACCTGCATAGCATAAAACATTCTTAATCATCCTTGTGTAAGTCTCTAGAATTCTCAGTAACTTTTTCCCAAATACATCTTGTGCTCCAGCTTCACATTTTAACTGACACTTTGCCCTTGTGAGCATCTCATTCGGCTTAATATATACAGTATTGCTAAACAACTCCTCATTGCTTAACATTTATTATCTACTGAAGATTTTCCTCACTTAGCTGTTTAACACACAAAAATTCTCATCAGCAAGGCCTAACTACAGACCCTGGAAGAAGCTAATTCCCCATGAACCTTACGTCCATGACTGCCTAGCACCATTAGGTAGCCTCCTTTTTAATCTTTGAAGACGTTTTAATGATCCTATATCTTTCATTGTCCACTTCTCTTCTTCCTAGTTGCTCTTTATACCCATCCAGGCACTTTCTTAATATAATCTAAGTATTATGTTGTGATGCCAGTCACACTGGGTAATAATTATTGTTGGCCCTGGTGTTCATTCTCATACCTGAGAATGATAGATGTTCAATATACTCTTGCTTGGTTAAAGAATAAGTTGATGAAAGCCCCCTTTATGAGACTACCATATGCCACAGACTTGATCGCCGGCCTCACACCTCCCTCATCATCCATATTTTCCTTTCTTAGTCACTACTGAATACCCCAAGCTTATGCAGAATTATAACCCAGCCTAGTTCATGTACAGACTCCTTGCAGGCTTAAAATTCTAAACCCATCTTGATGTCTGAGGCTCTGACAGACCCATCTGTTGCCTTTGCCACCCACCAACCTGCACATTTGGTATCTATGTACCCCCAAATTTTCCATCAGCACTGAGGTCACCCACATGGATACTCTATTACTTAACATCTCAATCTGTCACTAAATGACAAAGGTTACATTTTTTTAATGAAACAAAAATTATGACATGGCTGAAATTAGAAGAAAAGGGTTCTAATTATGAAATTTCAGATGTTATCTGTCTGATGGAGGAGTCACCTTTTGACATACTAAGTTTTTCTTGACAGATATGAAATCATTCCACCTATGTGAACGCCTATATCCATCTACCCCAAAGGAATCTGGCTGTGGTCCTGGGAATAGCCACTTGTTAACATCAGAGGGAGCTATCAAAGACCATGGTTCTCTCTGGGAAAAACACTAAACCACTGGAAATGGGGGTCAGGTTGGTCTGTTTACACCAATTCTCGATTGAGCTTTCCTTTGCTGGTGAAGGAGTTTAGTTTTATGGACAGCATAAATCAAAACTTCAGCCTGGGATTCCATATTCAGCTCTTAACATAAAAGACCTGTCAGATGTAATACATCTTGAGCCAGAAAAGAAGACTGAATTTTAACTGTAAGCAAAGCCCTTTAAAAATAGGAGATGGTGAATCTTTATTCAACACTAGGAGATAGTTTTAATTCAAGATGATAAACCAAATGAAAAGGCAAATGCAGGAATATATATATTTTTAAAGAAAGTTTAAAACCCGCCTACATGAGCTCATCATATCTATTTCTATTTTGCTTGGGTTTATCAACCAAGAATAAATCTGTTCTTGCATATGGTTAAGAGGTAGCATTATCCTATAGTCATAAAATACTGGCATAATGAACCGTCTGCACACAAAAGAATTTAGTTTCCTGTTTCATCATATTTATCCATTATGTTTGCTTAGTCAGTTGTATTAATTAGAGTAAAATTCACTCTAGTGCCTCCCCCTCCTCCCAGAATACAACAGCGAATGCAAGAACATTAATAGCTTATCAATTAAAGGTTGTCCATTCAAAAGTCTCTATAGTCAGTCTACCATGTATCCACCAAAGTTCTGAACTGGGAAATCTCTAGGACATGAAATTTTCTGACACAGAATTTTTTTCATTATTAGATTACTCCCTTTCCATGTACTCACTCACAATCTTTTTTCTGCTCTTATTTCTTTATACGCACTTTGCCAAAACCAACATGTAGTTAAATCAAGTTTCTTTGTAAAAGATTGCCTGCCCTCACAAAGCTTATGGTGGCTGGAGAAACGCACAAATGTTCTGTCTGGACTCAATTTGAACACAGGGCTCTTAGTCTGCAGTCATCCCTTCACCATGCAGATCCTGCTCTTTTCCCCCGGTCAGTTCATTTCTCATCTCCCTTTATGGCCATCTCACATTTCAGTTTGCTCTTCAACCTCCCTACTGCCCTGCTCTCAATTAACCACACAAGCCTCTTTTTACAGGGAAATGAAACTGAGAGGAAGATTCAGACAAGCCTCCCCAGCTAGACTTAACCTTCCTGTCCCACAAGACACAGGAGCCTCTATCCTGTTTCTCCTGCTATGTGAATGAACTGAGTAGCCTCCAAAATCAGACGGCACCCATACTCCATCATCTAGTTTAGGATATCTCTCAGCAGTTCCTCCCAAAGCAGCTTAAACTTTAAAATGACAGGTTCCAGTTTCAAAAAAGAATATTGAGAATTTCTTTATAAGAAAAGACCTATGATATGACAATTGACTTTTAACAGGCCAGGAAGATGGCTCCAATGTAAGCTGCTTGTGGCATAATCATGTAGGTGAGAGTGTAGATCCCTCTTAGAACCACATAAAAAAGCCAAGTAGCATGATGCATACCCAATTAAAAAAATAAGAAAAACAACACTCTGGGGTGGGACAGAGACAAGTGGAAGCTCATGCGTCAGTCAGTCTAGATAAATAGATAATATTCAGCTTCACTGAGAGAGTTTGTCTCAAGAGATAGAGGAAGATATGTATGTATGTACTCATACATGTGCGCACACACACAGAGTTATTGCACATGTATTTTAGGTAGTTATTAAATGATGTTTCACTACAGCTTTTCCAATAATTCTTCCCATTATTATCATTTCTTGTTCCCTCTCTGTGTTGCCCCTTCACCCATTAACAAATCCCCTCATTTTTTCATTTCCTGCTTTAGAGGGCCTGTGTCCTATTGTTGCTCTCCCTGGAGCTCCTTCTCTTCTGTTTTTCCCATGGTCCCTTTCTACTTTTCTGACTTCTGCAGTTACTACACATTATATACTCACAGCAAAAGATTTGGAGCTAGAATCCACCAAATACGAGACAACACACAGTTCTTGACTTTCTGGATCTGTGTTACCTCACTCAGTATAATATTTTCCAATTACCAGAAAAATTTATTATTTCCTTATAAATTTCATTTTCTTTACAGCTGAATAGAATTCCATCACTTATATGTATTACATTTCATTATCCATTCGTCAGTTGAAGGACATTTAAGTTGTTTCCATTTTCTGGCTACTGTGAATACAGCATCAATGAACATGGCTGAGTAAGTATCTCTGTAGTATCCTATTATAGAACTGTATGTGGCTGGAGTGGCCATGAGTACTAGAAGAGAACTTGCCATTTTCCTAAAACTATATAGTTTTTAACTGCATCTTAAATACTTGTCCTTATATCCACTGACAAGTATGGCTCACATCCCTCATAAAGAAGCTTCTTTTTGTAGGAAGATGGAGACCATCACAGATTCACAATGACTTAAAATGCACAAAAGAGCTTGACCAACGGGTTCTGAAGTCACAGAAGAGGAGGGCTGAAAGTCTAGGTGAGCCAGAAACCTAGGACACATGCTGTGAGATTGAGACCTTCATATCTGACCTGGAAGCTGTAGCCATGTAATCTCAAAAGCAGGGTTATCTAAACAAGACTTATGCAATGACAAGACCAAGAGACATGCCGGTATGGGAGCAACCTCACAGGGCCCTCTTCTAGACAAAGAGTTACAGGTAGTCAACAGCTATGGTAATCCACTGTTCTGCAGAATGAGCCCTCTACTAAGTGCTCTATTCAATGCCAAGTGATTAGTTCTAAACACATATACATACTAGCAACACTAAAGGGACTCAGTGGGTTCCCTACACACACATGTATTAGTTTATGGTAACAACAATAATTTTAAAAGGAGAGGACATGAATTTGATGTGGAGTTGGGGGAACACAGGAAGAGCTGGGGGCAAAAGGAGGAGTGCAAATGATGTAAATATAGTACTCATGTGTGAAATTTTCCAAGAAAAAATTTCAAACTTCAAATGAAGGAGGAGGAGAAAAAGGATGAGAAGGAAGAGGAGAAGGAGCAGAGATCTATCAAGGAAAGACACGTGATGTTGGTCTTTGACCTCCACATGTACATGTACACTTGAATGCACACATCCGCAAACTCACTGTAACAAACACATATACTCACAACAGACACGCACACCAATTTAAAATAAAAATAGGAAAGTAAAAATTAAAATGCATTTATTTTAAAATAATGGAAGTAACCCCTATATCCTAGTTGTTTTAAGAATAACATCTAAAGAGAATTTTGTTTATAGACACCAACCACATTAAATCAGAATTTGAATTCATTGCTAAGATCTTTGGGAACAGACTGAGGTCTACTTATTTTTTTTTCTTGAGAAATTCACTGAATTCTTCTGTCTTGGATGGCAAACAGAAATCTCTACTACCCCATTTAGTTCTCAGATTCTTACTTAAAAGCGTAGGCTCTTATTCTATATTTTAAGACATGATAACAAGTTGATAGGTTCTTGAAGCTAAGTATTTTCAGAACAGGTCCACTCATAACAGATTTGACTCAATTCCACATCAAAGGGTACATTCAAACATGGTCAGAGATCAAATCGACAGCTGAAGCTAGTTGAGTAATTCATAAGAAACTGCACCATCTTGAAAGCCGAGGCTTAAAAAGAATCCCAGAAGTCTTTGCTTTGATGGCAGTGTGCTGAGTCTAAATACACAGGACTGACAACTAAAGAGATAGAAATAGTGGAAGGTCATGGAAGAAGAAGCAGGTATGGTCTGCCACACCTAATCTTACTCCCAGAAAACAAGAAAACAAGGAGGAGGAGGAAGAAGAGAAAGAGGAGGAAAAGGAGAAAAATTAGGGAGGGAAGGGAGGGGAAGAAATGGAGGGAAGGAAGAGGGAGAGGGTAAGGGAGGGAGAAAGAACGTTTCCTCCTCTGAACGTGGCCCAGAAAGTGAGATTTCTCCTCATTCTCCTCAGCCTGGACTGTACAGACATAAAGTTCCAGATGTCCTCTCTTGTCCTCACTCTCTTGACACAGTCTCTTCTCTTCATTTCTCTAAAGTCAAGTCACTTCAGTTAAAATTTCACTGATACAAATTTTTGAAGTGTTAAGCTAAAATTGTAAACTAATTACTTTAAAAATAATTGCTATGATAGATCCGGCCATAAACCATACTTATCAATTGGTTTATTAGTTTAACTCTCCTGAAGAAGAAACACTGGGCACATCAGAAATGCTCACCACCCAAGGAAAAGGCAGGCATACTCTCCAGTCACCTGAGTGGCAGAAACGAAGAGAAACATCAAATAATATTAACAGCATTTTTCAAATCTATAATTTAGCTGAAGAAGTTAATGACATAGAGGCTTACACGGGTGCTTTATTTAAATAAGGTGCAAAGTCACACAAAGCAAATATAAAGATGTCAGGAATAATGCAAAGGGTATGAAACTAAAGTGAGGCTGTAATTACTAGAAAACTATACTCACTGGGAAAGGAAGCAAAACTCAGAGAAAGGAATCTACTTGGCTATCCTGGGGCTCAGACAATGCTCTAAATTGTAGTGTGAGAAATGAATATCCAAGTTGTGTTTTTCCTCTAAGTAAGAGTATTTTAAATACTGTTCATTGTGTATGATTTTTTTTTCCTTCCGAGACAGGGTTTCTCTGTTTAACAGAGCTCTGGCTGTCCTGGACTCACATTATAGGCCAAGCTGGTCTCGAACTCACGGATATCTGCCTGCCTCTACCTCCTGAGTGCTGAGATAAAGTCTTGCCCCACCACAACCAGCGTGTATGACATTTTTAATAATAAAAAGGTAAATTAATACCAGCTCTGGCTTGAAATAATTTCAATGTATTATACTTTTCAACTTGGGAAGCCAGTGAGATTTTTAAACATGGAAATTATAGATTGAAGCTCTACTGACTAGTGTACTGTGTTCTCAAACAAGTGAACAGAGTATGTGAAAAAGAAAGGGCTAGGTGCTGTGGGCTGATGGTCATTCGTGTACTTAACTGACTTTTGTTTCAGTCTACATTTTAAAAAATATTAAAAATTTTTAAAAAACAAAGCGGTTGGCAAGAATCTAAAGTGAGTGTACAATCTCATAATGAACACCTCTTCAATTTGACAAAATGATTAGCATTTCTTGCCTTTCCCACTCCTCCCAAGGAGTAGATTCTGCATTCACCTCCTGCTGCTTCTCAGCTTTCAATTTCAAGCCAACTAGCTAGACAGGAACTAACGGGGTAGGTGTCAAATCTTTCATTTAGGAATGGATGGTGCTCTAGACTCTGTGAGTAGCAGGTCATGGCGTGCCCTTACAGTGTCCCCCAAAGTGATAATATTAACTAATTCTATTCAAACCTGTCCAGTATTTGTGCTGGCCTTGAGTTCTGCCTGGGTCTCAATTGCCAATGGATTACAGCCCTACTCTGATTTGAACAATCTCAGTCACACTTAACTGCAATGCTTGCTGGTATAGCCACCAGATGCAGGCATCTACTCATCTGCTTACACCTTCTGCACACCCTTCTGCCTGTGTTCAGAGAAACTCATCCTGAAGTCTGGTAAGTAGTTTGACTCCTAGCCTGCAGAATTCTCATCTTTTTCACTTTTCTCCTGAAGAGTGCCTATAGGAAATTCCCTCCAATCTCCTAAAATCATAGCTATAAAATAAATATTAACAATGGATATATTTACAGAATGATTCAAACACACACGCAGGCCTGATGGTGCAATCTTGGCTACTTGGTAGGCAAAAACAGGAGGATATTTCCAGCCTCACCCACTGAATGATACTGTCTCAAACTTTTATAAAAGAAAAAGTTTGTAGCTCAGTGGTAGAGTGCCTGCCTAGCATGTGTGGGGCCCTGGGTTCAATCTCCAATAGTGAGAAAAGGCAAAACAGAAAAGGAAGTAGTAGAGAGGGGAGTTGAAGGAATCATTACAATGTTTTTTTTTAATTTACCAAGAAGAAAGAGTCCAGCAAGAAGAAACAACTTCTTCGAAAGCATAAATATAAAAAGGAGCCCAAGACATTTGAAAAACAATGAGTTTTGTGTATTCAGTAAATGATGAAAGATGAGAGTAAAGCAGTAGATAAGAGGAAAATAGAGACTTTAAATCCTTAGCTAATAAAAAAGTGTGAAAGTTGGCATGCTTTTAAAGTATTCTGGATATAAAAATGATGAAGTAACCAGCCAGAAACAAAGCAACACATCCTGCCATTTGGGAATTAGCCTGGGTTCATTCACCCCCATAATTTACAAGGCTTGGTTTTCAAGGAATTCTGAGGTTCTGTAGAACTACCATGATCAGCCACACCATAGCCTTGGTTGGAGCCAGAGCAGGTGAAGCACTTGCCGGAATGCACAGTGATTAGATAGGCTAAGGTGACAAAGAAAAGGAAGCACTAAGGAAGATATTCGGCAACTACTACTAAATGTATTTCATTTGCATTAAAACCAAAGAGATCCTTTTGGAAATCTCCCCAGACTTGTTCAGGCTTAGTTGTATTTCTCTGAGTTTGGGACAGCTGTCTCTCCTGTCCTCTGCAGAAAAGGCAGCTGGTCAGTGAGGGAGGTCCTCAACACAGGCTGCCCCAGGTGAAATAAGGACTGGCTGATTTTTTGGCCCAACCATTATGAAGTTTGGCTGGAGCCCTTCCTGGCACTGCCGGAGTTTACAATGTTCACTTCAATGGCCTCCTGACTGCCAAGCCTCTTCACTGCCCAGCAATACTTGTGGCCAACAGTGAATCATCAGAGACACGCAGGGACCTGTTCACCTCTCTGAATTACAGGCACACTGACTCAACCAGCTGAAATAACTGTTCAGAACAGAATGAAAAGGGGAAACATATTGGAGCAGAGAGCAGGAATAAAAATTGTAATTATTGGGATAAGTAGAGTTGTTATAATTACAGCCTCAGGAGCAGAATATTTAGAGCTATTAATTTAGTCAATGACTTCCCCTGCCATTGACACTGATCTCAGTGTTTCTGATCTCCCAAAACTCCCGTGCTGAAATGTCATCCCAGTGTCATAGCAAGAAGTCATGGCGGTCTTTTCAAGGGAGTCATGACAGCTCTCTCTTCCAGTGTGCTTCACCAAGAATGCAATGGAGCCCCTTCTAAATAGGATGGCAATAATCTACACACTTTCCATTACACACAGCACAGAAGGTTCCATATAGGAGAAATGGGCTGCCACCAGACACTGAACATAACGTAATCTCCATCTTGCACACTCTGATCTCTAGAATGGTGAGCAATAAATATCTGGTGGTTATTAACATGTCAAGTCTACTATACTATGTCATAACAGTCCAAATGGACTAAGATACCACTTTCCCTCATTTTATTTCTCTTAATCTTAGATTATCTGAAGTCCATAAAAATATCAGGATTCTCTATATTATGCCAGTCATATCAACATGCTTGACCAACTCTTCGTACTTTAGTGTGTTCAAGTCAACATCCCAATCAGTAATGAAACCTTGTCTTTCTATGCTTTGCCATCGTCATAATGATAATGACATTTGCTTCAAAAACCTAAAAGAAAGGAGCTGGTAAGTGAACTCTGGAAGTAATTGTTAACCTAAACCAATCACACTCAGATCCATAGAGACATTAGAAATCACTCTTGGCCTACTTAAACCTCCGTACTTACATATGTACTTTTGAACACTTTAGTAAACTTACTGAGTACCTACCTCTGGAGAATCAGAATATACTCTGTCTAAAATCCCCTAGTGCCCCAGTAGTAGTATGGATTGAAGGTGAATCATAGCTACTTCACACTCGTGGGTTCTGTGGGCAGCCTTTCTTCAACCTGAGTGCAAGCCTATTTCCCCATGCCATCAGTGAGAACAGGGGCTTTTTCCTGCTTGCTCGTTCCATTCTGACTCTATCCCCTCCTCCAGCCATGAAAGCAAAGAACTGTGGCATGCTTTAAGTATAAGTGTAACTAACAAGAGCACTATGAAGGTGATGTCATGGTGATAAACATGAATAAAAGCCCTAGCCAAACACGCTTAAATTAAAAAAAGGGGGGGGGGTCAGCTCTTAATTATTGTCTTTTAAGAGAATTGAGAAGAGAGTAGGTTCCTGGCATGAAGAGGTGCTGTTTACTAGATGCAGTTACTACAACAGACAACCCATTGACCCAGCTCAACTCCTTCGTAATAGAGCAGGTGCCTCATAGGAATTGACTGAGCCAGAAAAGAAAAAAATACTGGCACTAACTGGTTCTCTGTAGCCATTTGAATAGTATTTTAATCCTTACTCAGAAAAAATTTACTTTCTCAAGGAATACTGGATTTTGTCTTTTTTTTTTTCAGGTTGTTTTTAAATATGAGACTTAATATACTAAATTACTTGCAGTATTGACATTTGTTTGTGGAGTATGTGTTACGGGTACCAGAAACGTCAGTCATACTAGTCATGGGGTTAGGAAGCCAGGAAAAAATGGGAATGTCTCAGAACATCAGCTCCAGCCATTAGGCAGTATCCATGTTCATTAACATACCCAAGGCCTCATCTTGGCTTCTAAAGAAGCTACCATCCTTCTTGATGTTTGGCTTGCCTCCATCTGTTGGGACACAAGCTTGCTACAACTACTCACTGAGGATATTTTGCAAGACCTCAAATACCTTTCAATCAAAAATCAGCAAATGTACTTAACATCAGAGAATCCATTTGGTTGCTAACATGTCCATGACGGAACATTTCTCCCTGTTGTGAAGAGACTCTACTTAATGCATCCATCCTTCAACAGTCCCTCTCTCACACACTTAGGAGCTACTATCGCCTACCTGCCCCTTTCCAGCTAGAGCTCTCCTGTACAATCTTTCTACCTTGTCATCCCTGGTATTTCTGTACCTGGAGGCAGATTGTGTCTTTACTATAGAGTAAATAAAGATGTTAATTTGCATTAACTAAAGAAATAATGGAGACTAAATTAGGTAATGGTCACTGTAAGACAAGAGAGGTGAATTCTGTTTGTAGTCAGTCCTTTCCAAGAATGTTTGCTTAGAGAGTAAACTTCTGTAAACCAAGCCTCCCTTTCGATGCCTTCCAACTGACTTCCCTTGCCTAAAGAAACTTGAGAAGGCTGAGACTAGTCTGGCAACCCAAAACAGTTGCGTAAATCTTTTCTCAAGAGCAACTTCCTACGATCATCCTAAGTGAGGTATCCCAAAAGCAGAAAGAAACATATGGTATATACTCACTTATATAGATCTATAGGATAGGAAGGTCAAGCAGAAATCTACACACCTAGAGAGGATATACAGGAAGGAGGACCCAGGTTGGTAT
>CM053759.1:31824090-31952192 GCA_028658305.1 Pachyuromys duprasi | reverse complement strand
ACTTGGAGGGAGCGGGGATGAGGGAGATGAGGGAGGGAGTGGGAGGGTAGGAGGGAATGAGGGAGGGGGCTATGCCTGGGATTCAAAGTACCTAACCTGTGATTGATATAAAAATAAATAAATTTTTAAAAAAAGAGCAACTTCCTACCAAAAGTAGCACCAGTATAAACATGGCAACATATATCTTCTAGGAACATATGCTAACCCTTATGAGGGTTAGCAGGAATCATCCTTTGAATGAATTAGCCCTCTGTATCTCCTAATACATAGCAGATAACATGGCTCCTCATGTGGAAGGGTCATGAAGTTTCAGTATCCGCTGGTTGTGTGGGGAAGCAACAGACGCTACTATTTTCACAAATGCTTTGCCAAGCCATCTTCCTGTGCTGAATTACCTACCATATTGTCCATAGGAGACTAGATCAGGAAGTAATATGTGCCTGCTGCAAAGAGATGTTGTTTGGTTCCCAAGCCAGCTACCTCTTCACAGGCCACACCCATGGTCTCCAGAGGCACCCACTGTGCTTTTCCCAGGACTCGGGTTACCAAGACTGACAGGCAGTTCTGGGCTTTATTCTTATTCTGAATCAGTCTTAATATGTTCTACTAAGAGTCTTGCTTATTTTCTCTTTGAGGATCATACATGTCATTAAAAGTTATATTATATAACACTAGTTCCTCAGGGAAACACAAAGACACATGGGCAAAGGTGTATGATAGGGGACCCAGATTAGCTGCTCTTCTGGGTCTTACAAATGGCTTTGAGATGACAGAGCTAAGCAGAAGCACATAATTAAATTAAGACATTGAGGCAGAGAGTTATATCTAGGGATTTGGCCTCAGGTCTAACACTTTGGTGTGTAAGGTACTGTGAGAAAACAACAAAAATCAGTTGAGCTAGCTCTGTGTCTTAACATAGCTTCAAGATTCATAAAATAAAACAAATGGGTAAAATAGATGAGCTCCAAGGTCCATCTGTGAGAGTTTGTTATCTCAATCAAAATAGGCTATTTATCGTCCAGGATTCACCAAGAATCCTTAGAATTTAGCTCTCAGGGACCTTTAGCATCTGATTTCAGAATCAGTCTCTTCTACAACAGTCATTTATACACAGGAAGACTAATTAGAAAGAGGGTATTGTAAGTAATTGCTACTTCCAAGTTCCAATCTTGTCAATAACCCCTTCTCTAGTAGCACACACTCAAAATAAATGGCTTATTTTACCAGAAACACCCAGGTAAAATGTCTCTGCCAGTGTTTCATACCTCTGCATCCACCCTCCAGTCTTTCTGTACAGTACTGGAGAAAGATGTTCATGTTCTTCAGCTCAGGTCTGCCATTCCTGCTTGAAATTGGAACCTTTCCCACCTCTCTCCACAGAAGGGCTAGTCGCCTGATTATCAATTCTTCC
Organism: Pachyuromys duprasi; assembly: GCA_028658305.1. Taxonomy (NCBI): domain Eukaryota; kingdom Metazoa; phylum Chordata; class Mammalia; order Rodentia; family Muridae; genus Pachyuromys; species Pachyuromys duprasi. The sequence goes on along the minus strand of CM053759.1, from coordinate 31,950,781 downwards.
TGAAAATGTTTCCAGTATAACAATATACAAACTGTTCTCTGAGAGGTGACAGACATAAACTAGCCTTTTGACTGTGCTTACAGAAAGACCACAAATGTTGTTGTTGTTGTTGTTATTAAACTAGGCTTTTGTTGAAAATGCTTTCCAATATAATAGACATCTTTCTCTCTGTGTAGCCCCAAGGTAAATGTCTGTCTAAGGTGCTTCTTTGTGCTAGCTGTTCTCTGCACTAGCTGTTCTCTTGAGCAGTTCTGTTTTCATCTTTTAGGCAGAGCAAAGAGTGAATCTATCCTACCCCCCACTCTATGTGAGATCTGAGAAATTCAAAGCTAACCTGTGGCCCAAATTCAGCATCCTAATGTGTGTGAATCATTTAGCATCCTGTATTTACCACTGAGTCAGTCCTTTTAAAACTCTTTCTTCTGGGGCTGGAGAGATGGCGCCTAGAACCCCTGCACAGATGTAGCCCATGGCAGTTCAGCCTCCAAGTAGGTTCCATAGTAATGGGTACAGGGACTGTCTCTGATGTGAACTGATTGGCCTGCTCTTTGATCACCTCCCCTGAGGGGGGAGCAGCCTTACCAGGCCACAGAGGAAGACAATGCAGCCACTCCCGATGAGAGCTGATAGACTAGGATCAGAAGGAAGGAAAAGAATACCTCTCCTATCAGTGGACTTGGGGAGGGGCATGTATGGATAAGGGGGAGAAAGAGAGGGGTTGGGAAGAGAGTAGGGAGGGAGCTACAGGGGGGATACAAAATGAATAAAGTGCAATTAATTAAAAAAATTAAAAAATACTTGTAAAAACATAAAGACATTGTTTTAGAGAAAATAAAAGTATATTAACTATTTTGTTTTTAAAAATTAAACTCTTTCTTTCCCCCCACCTCATTCCCTTCTTCCTGCCCATCCTTCTTAGTTTATTTCTTTGTGATACTAGAACATAAATCAAGAGCCTCATATCAGGCAAGTTCTCCATCACTGAGCTACATCCCCAGCCCTTATGATTCTTACTTTAAATTGTAGCATCATATAAAAATACTTTTAAAAACTGCTCTAAGTTCTACCTGCAGTAAGGTGTGATATAACCAATACCTGATGAATAAAAATTTTTTCCAGAGAATCTCTTATTCAGAAGCATACATACAAAATACATAATGGTGTAACCGTAGAGATGAAATCCAAATTGCACTGAAATGCTATAATAGCTTCCAAGATCACAACCTATCAAAACAACCTGTGTTGACCTAGTCTGCAATAGAAGAGTAGGTGACATTATCTACTTTCTGACTAATGGTCTATGGTCATATAGGAAGTAGCAGAATAATAGAACTAGGGATGATGATGTCTTGCCACTGTATTTAAATCTGTGAAAAAGAGTAGATCAAACCACTGAACAGAGTACTTAGATATGATTACAAGACACATTTAACTAAATGTCCTAGATTGCACATTGAATTGTCAGTTTGCACAATTGTCCCAATAATGTTCCACTATGAATGCCTCATAACATTGTCCTGATTTCATAGTTGACTGTTAGGTCACTGGATGGTCAGCAGTTATGCTCCTATCTCTGCTCACACTGCAGGCCTGTGTTAACTTTTGCTCTCCCCCAAACCCTTTGATAAACTCTCCTTCCTGAGCTCTACTCATGGTTCAAGAACAGTACAAATCTCATCACATTTCAAGGTGAGTCTTTGCAGTTGGGATGCACTGAACTTATAAATGATTCTTAGAATGAATATTGTGATGGTTGTGTGTAGAGTTAAATTGAGACAAAGGTGAAGAGAGATGGGAAGCAAAATACATCATTAATTACCATAGAAATGCAGGCTTAGGAACCCACTGATGATCAGGGACAGACCTTGACCTTATTCTACTCATATCTGCAGCTGTATGCATTTATGTCTGTCCCATACAAATAGGAGTCCTCTCTGTCGTATCTGCTCTGATGTTTAAATCATAGTAGGCATTCAGTAATATGTCCTAAACTAAATGAATTAATGGGATAATGAATGGAATTAAATAAATGAAAAAGAGGCCATTGTGACTCTTTTTAAAATTCCTTTTATAATGGCTCCCCAACTAAGAAGAAGGACACTAAGATCCATAGTTGAAGGAGATTAGGGTCATTTCACCATCTCGATTATCACCACTCTCCCTCAAGCCTTGGCTATGTTACAAGCTGTTGATGTTCCTCATAAAACCTTCTGCCCAGAACTGGGTAAAGACTCCAGACAGATCCTCACTAGGATTTGCCTAGAGGGAGCATCTCTTCCAGCAACCTGGATACTTTAACCTTAACAGAGCGGAGGACTGTTGGCATCTTTTTAGAGCCACATGATGCCCTTGCACACCCCGAGTTATTTTCCCATCCATTGTTATATAGATCTTTGCTGGCTTGACTTAGACATTTTTATAGCCTAAACCCTGAAGTTCATCATGTACATCTCCATGATGCTGTGCTGAGCCCATTTGATCAGTTTAAAATAATTTTGAATCCATTTCTCTGCTTTGATTCTCAGTGCTCTGGCCTCCATTCCTTGCCACACTTGGCAATATTCACGTGGAAATTCTTATGTGTACCAGGTACAAGACACACACACAGGCTTTTCTGAACAGCAACAACTTTTTTACAACCATGATGGAAAGGAGATACTCATTGTACTTGGCTTTGCATTTTTGCGTTCAGTCATTGAGGGAAGACGTAGGGCATGGATACTCCATGGCTTGGTGTAAGCTAGGTTTCTGGACTTCTGCGTCGTAATGAATGCCTATTACCGCATACAACATGATCCCCAAGAAATTCCACACTGTGATGAATACCTTCTTCATATTTACATTTCAGTTACCTTGATGTCTTTTGGAGGATGTCTGCTTCTATCCAACCTCACTATTCAATATTTCACCAATTATTCATACATGAAGTAATTGCAATTTACAGGACACTCTTAACAAGTATTTTCTTACTTGAATCTCACAATATTACCTTGAATTAGATGGGACAATTAGGTACTTCTTTGCACAGCCTCCACTAATGTGCTGCTGCTGTATGGGACTACCACTGAAACTCTACTAATGATCCCCTAGCTACTGAGAAGAAAGCTACAACCTGTCCTGTGTTTCCTTCAGTACTTTATGGCCTCTCCCTATCAACTAATTTCTGCTCAGTTCATCCACTCCAGTTCTACCAGATCCTTACTTCCCCCTTTGCCTGGAATAAATCTTAGAGACTCCCAGAGTCTTGCAGCCTGGCTTGCTTCAGACATTCACTTAAAATGCCGTCTTTTCAGTACCGTATGGATACTCTCCATACTGCTTCCACAAAAAGCATTCTCTGTCTCCCTTATTCTCCTGAATGTCTTGCTCCAGATCTCATCATGTACACATAGCATACACACAATTGTTTATTTGCTGACTATCTTCCCTCACACTAGATTAGAGGCTCTAAGAATAAAGAGGATTAGTTATCCACAATGTTTATAAAGCCTACAGTTCTTGATTAGGAGGAGGTACTCACCAAACATTTGTTGGACATAAATTAATAGGACAATGAAATTATCTGTCCAGGCAGGAGTGATGACTGGGAGCCAAGTCTTTAAGTCTGATTTCCCAGTTCTTTCTGTTGTAACACAGTAATTTTCCTAGCCATTTTCAACCTGTCACACTTCCTGTCCAAGAGCCTCAGCCCCTCTGCTCTACCACATTAACTCTGTATGCTGGCCCTGGATATATTTTCCAAAGAATTACTCAAATAATCAGCACTTTAAGATATCCCTGTTTAACCCTAGCCTATCAGGTCTTATCAAGACTTTCTGGATCCTCTTTCTTTGTGGCCAAGTAAGGCTACCTTGCCACGGGGATCAAAGAGCAGGCAACTGAGTTCAGAGTGTAGGGGAGGAGGACCTTTCCTATCAGTGAACTAGGGGAGGTACATAGGGAGAAAATAGAGAGAAAGAGTGAGACCAGGAGGAGATGAGGGAGGGGGTTACATCTGGGATACAAAGTGAATATATTGTAATAAATAATAATAATAATGTTTTTTAAAAGATATCTCTTTGGGTTTAAAAATGGGGGTGGAGGGTAAAAATCCAAAGTCTTAGAAATAGGTCCTTTGAAAGGAGCAACTACTAATTAGTAATACAAAAAAAAAAACACATTTTAAATGTATTTACAAGATGGAGGAAAATTAAAAGAAATGTCCAGAGACTATAGAAAGTAAAAACATAATGAAAGAAAAATTTAAAGATCTGAGCTGTATACCAACTTCAAGGCCAACTGCAGAGAGAAACTGTTCTTAAAATAAAATAATTCTTTAAAAAGAAGAAAAATTCTATTGGCTTCCCTGGCAGATCTGGAATTTCTAGTAATAGCATTGTAGGTTTTTTGGATTCAACACAAAATAAAATGTAGGATTTATCAAACAAAGAAGTTTGATAAGAGACACAAATAAGAGTTCCTAAAAGTGAAAAAGACCCACTTTATTAAAAGGGACAAAATAGACTTCGTTTTCCTTGTTGTGAGCCAATAGGCAAGGGTAAAATACTGCCTGAAAACTTCTATCTAATTTTCTGAGATTTTCATCTTTATCCTAGTACCCTGCAGTCTATCCACAAAATAAAGTATTTGTGTTAATAATATATTTTGAAATGGTTTTATATTGCCAGGTCCATAACACACTGCCAAAAGTAAATGAGTATATCTCCAGTGTAAGAAAATCAGTTTACAATGAGAAGTAATCACAGATAGACATGAAGAAACAAAACCCATGAAGAAGAGTAAGCAGAACTAACAGGAACCCCATCAGCTTGTGTAAAATGAGGGTGAGGTAACATTTTATTTAGCATCTTGACATAAGATACAGATTCACATGTTAGCTGTATTACAAAGCAACCTTGAACATACTTTATCTACTTTTCATTAATTAAAGCATCTTCAAGAACTATAAGGCAATATCTCAACCAAAGGGCTTGAGTTCCATTCCTAGCACCCACTGCGTAATAGTGAAAGGAGAAAACCAACCACGTCCACAAAACTGTCTTCTGACCTCCACATGTACATGTCCCATGTATGATATACATAGCACACACACACATACAAATAAAAATAATGTTTGAAAATGTTTTCTCAGGGAAAACATAACTCAAGATAGATGGTAACTGCTAAAAGGCATGTAATGAAACAGGTTTCTGCCTCTGAACATTTCAATGGCTCCTAATTGTCTTTTGTGTAACTGCTTAAGCCAAACTTTCTGTTTGTTTGTTTGTTTGTTTTGAGGTAGGGTTTCTCTTTGTAGCCCTGGCTGTCCTGGAGCTCACTCTGTAGACCAGACTGGCCTTAAACTCAAAATTATGCCTGCCTTTGTGCTGACATTAAAGGTATGTGCCCCCATTGCCTGGCTCTAAGCCAAACTTCTAAAAGCAGCAATGGCTATCTTTTCCAGCTTCTACCTTTTCACGGTTGTCTATGAAACTGCCCTTTCTAATGTCTAATTTCAGAGTGACTTTATGCCTATACATGACACTCAGCACCTTGATTCACATCTTGACCCTTCCATAATAAAGCCTACATTCTACTTTTCATATCTTAAAAAACTTGCTTCTTCATAAAGTACCTCAACTATGATTTCCATTCCCTTTCCTTCATCTCCTCAAGTGTATGTAAAAATTATGTAATTACACTTAATTCATAGCCATTATTTCTTTCTGTTTAGGTGCATGACCCATCATTGTCTCTGATGTCAAGGCATCACTGTATAAATCTCATTCTTACATAGAAAACATGAGAAACTTAAATATTTAAAAGATTAAAAGCTGTTGCCATCATTAAATGCAATAATCAATATAAAATTTAGTTCTGTTCTTACAAAAGAACTAATAATTCTATCCTATATCATGGTGTTCTGCGAACACTACTGGTATTAATGGTTTATGGTTACCACACACAACCAGGAAAATCTAAGAAAAAAAGTGAGTATGCTTGTCCAAATTAAAAGATAATAAAAACAGTTCTCTCTAACCAGAATGTAAAGTCAGTTGACAGTAAACTACAGTCTGAAAGCCCTAAACAGCCTTCCCATCTAATTTGTCTTTTGGTCACAGTTGCTAGAAACTAAGGCTGACAAGAAATCTATGACTTCTACCTCACATGTGAAGATGAGCTGGGTCGAGTCTCACCGACTGTCTACAGAATTTGAACCAAAATATTGCAAAAAAAAAAAATTGAAGCAATTAGTAGTAATATGTGGATCTAAAAGAAAAGGCCCAATTTTCTAAACTAGAAGCCACAGCAAACTGGAAGAAAAAATGTTTGAAAAACTATAAGGGAGCAGAAACTATGATTAATCTAGCAGACGGCTAACAAGACACAAGTGTGCAGAGTGGGAAAGGGTCCAGAAAAACCACTGCTAGTGGAAATCATGAACTCTCAGAACCGGTATCGCTCACGCAAACCTTGATGGACCCAATGTAAATGTGCAATAAATCCAGTGAGTCAGGAAATCACTGATTCTTAATCACAAAAGAATAAAACTTTTGAAAAGAATCTTGGTTCGTCTATGATGTCATATCACAGAGGTTCTGTTCAGAACAGTTCTGACTACACTGAGTGCCTTGTGTCTGCTATTGGAATCTGCTCTCACTCACCATCCCCCTCCAAAGAGAGTCCATCCCCCTTCCTGATGCTGAGGTTGACTACTATTTCTCTGTTAACTAAAATTTAGGTTTCATGCCTTCAGAGCATACTGGACTCCAGTTAACCAAATAATGAGGGGGTAACAAAAATGCTTAAAGCCATTCTCTCTACAGGTACCTTTCCTCTGAAGGCAGCAAGTCTACCAATGATGAGGTGAATAGAAAAAGTTAATAACTGTAGGCTTCCCTATACCCTTCTCTCATCAGCACAGAGTAGTGGTCTCTGACTTTGAATCTCTATGCTGTCATTTATCCTACATCAGCTTTTCATGTGGGTGTGTGTGAAAGAAAGAGAGATAGAGAGAGATGTATATATACTGGTTATACACATATGCACATATGTGCATGTGCACATACACATGCCCACACACACACATTCACTTTATTTTTACTATGCTAACCAAGTACGTATTATGTTCCAAGAACTATCAACAAAGAATCAAAAGTCTTGCGTAAGAGACAGGCAACAAGGGATAATTACAGTATTCTATGATGAATATATAGTAGGACAAACGTTTATAGTAAATATTTTAGACACTGTGGGCCATCTGGTCTCTGTTGTAACTATACAACTCTGCCACATGAAAGCAGCTCATAGACAGTATGCAAACAAGTGGGTATGGCTGTGTTCCAATAAAGCTTTATTTATGTAAACATAGTTGGCCAAATTTAGCTCACTGATCATAGCTTGCCAACCACTGTACTAGACTAAGAACACGACTTTTCAACAATTATTTATTGAATACGTAGCTTATTCTTTTTCTGTTCTAGGTGCTAGGGTACAATAGTAACCCGACCATGTAAAACTCCCTTTATTCGTGGAATTTACATTCCACTGGAAAAGATCAACATTAAGGAAAATGAGCCAAAATAACAGGCTAGTGAAACTCAAATAGGAACAAAACCGTGAAAACTCAAAGGAGTGTGTGAAGTTTTACATGGGGCCACCAAAGAAGACCTCACCTGAACGTGGCTTTGAAAAATAACCAGAAGAAGGTGTGCAAGGTAACAGTGCATAAATCTGGAAGGGAGCATTCTAGAGGAATGAAAGCTACCAGAAAGATCCTGCAGAAGGGGTGTAGCCAGCGGGTCCAAGGACATGGAGGTGGGCAATTTGGCTGGGAATTAATTGGATGATGGGGCATAGCAAGAAGTGTGGCCACAAAGGTGACAGCATTGAGATAAGGGAGGTTCGGCAGAGCAGTGACTTCTTCCTTGACCTTGACTCCTCATGAGCTGAGGGACCAAAGCTGACATGACTTGAGTTGTGATATCAGGATTACTCTGCTGTGTTAAAGTAGACGTGAGGTAGAGGAAGGAGCAGGGACGCAAGACACAAGACCAGTTTGGAAATCTTCGCAACAGCTGAGGTGAAGGGTGGCATGGCCAGGAGCAGAGAAGCAACACCCAGTAGGTGAGAAGTAACCCAAATGCAATTGAAAGGTTGTACTCCAGGACAAAAAAAAAAACAAACAACCTTCTCTGGAAAGAGAAACTGCTACTCTGAAAAAAGTCCAGGAGGATAGGCATTAGTATTCAAGTGTTGAGCTTGAGAAATCATGTCCACAGTCATTAGAGAATGTCCTTAAAAACAAGGGAAAGAAAGTTATTGGTCAGCAACTTCTTCTAGCAGGAGGTACTGTGATTGAAGAGCCTTAGAAAGAACCCTGGAGCGAAAGCAGTGCTGTGTTCTGCCCACCAACCAACCTTTATCTCTGACGTAAGAAGAACAAGAGTCTGGGCTAGGGAAAAACATGATCTAATATTTCTTTTGTCACTAAAGTAAGGTACAGACTAGGTTTCTAGAGAGAAAACAGAAGCAAGAAAAACCAAGTATGCCGCTGTCTTTCAGACTGCTATGCTTAAATTCTAGGAGGAGATTTTGAAATGACATCAGATCAGCTGAGACAGAGTAGCAGCCGGCCAAGGGACCAGAGCTACACCCCAACTCCTAGGAAAATGCCCAGCTACCTTGAATGACTGGGTGCAGTTGAAGACTGGGGTCTCTCAATGTTTTTCCTAAGAGGAAATGTTTGTAGCCCAGACAGACCACATGGCTCTTTCACAAGTCTGTATATTGGGCCAAGAAATAACCACAAAGGGAGAAAAACAGTCTCTCTCTCTCTCCACACACCTGGAGAGAAAAATGCACTCAGCCAGGTGAACAGAAAAACTGGATTTTATTTACTCTTAGACAATATTTATTGCAACTGTGGAAAATTTGTCTGTAGGAAGGTAAGCAGGAGCGATTTCTATTTCTAGGTAAATCTCCTAAGCTTATCTTTGTTTTCTCTGATTCTCCTTTTCAGGCGGCATGTGCATGAGAAAGTGAGGCATCCCTTTAGTTTGCACAGTTAATGGTGAAGTGGAAAGACTGAGGGATATGTCTGTTCAGGTTTAAAGTCTTCCCTCCATTTCTTCTCTCCTTGCCCTCTTCTACCCCCTTACACTTATTTTCCCCTGCCTTTTTTTTTTTTTTTGGCTTCAGGGAACTTTGAATCTTGACTTCAAAAGAAACCCATAATGAAGCCTGGCTGATGTTTCACAGACCCATCACTTCAGGAGCCCAGCTCCACCATTCCTTTGGCTCAAAAGTCACAGAGTGCGGGTGAGCAAATCCCAGTGAAGTCCCAGTGTACAAGCCAGTGGAACACCAGTTTCTCCACCCATTCCCGCTGATACCGTGTGCATTAGCCCTCCTGACCCAAGACGTGCCACTCCTACAATACGATGCACAAACCACATGCTCTTTGACATGACTCTGCTGGGCACCTCTCAGCCCACACACTACCATCCTGTGTACAATCCGCTACCCTTGAACAAAACTCAGGGAATGGAACAGGAAACGGTGTTGTGAGCACAAGAGATGTTTGCCTATCACAAGCTTCAGAACACAAATGGCTTCCTAGCAAGGTCTGAGACTAAGTGCTTGCTTCAACAGGGTTCAGCCATTTGTTTTTATTTGACGATTATTCTCCTCAACAGCATTACGGAATCTGCGACACAGAATCAAAAGAGGAAATAAGCACACAATTGCCCATTGGGCTGAAAACTTAATCCAGCTCTTGTGAAAAGGCTCGAATCAGGTAGAAAGTGGGTATGGAAGCAGAGAAGTTAAGGCAGAGAGGAAATAACAAAAACAATGGCCAAAGGAGACTGAAGAGATAACGGATGACAGGGCAGCCAGGTTTACCTTCCAGCACAGAGATGTTCTTGGCTGGGCTCCCTACACACTACACTGATGTGGACCCTGAACCCCCCTCTCTCCCGCACCTCTTGAGGGCTCACTAAAGACAACCAGTAAGAACAAGTGGACATCTGGCTTATGTAGCCTGCCCTCGCCACAAGCCAAGTTCCTCTGTCTCAGTAATTGTGATCCACTGGCTGGGAAATGTATCTATAACTCATATCTCTGACCAGTCCCAAGCCTTATAAACGCTTTCCCTTTGATAGCTCCATCTGGGCTACAGATGTCTGATGCTGGATTCCTTGGGTTCTCCTCCTCCTCCCAATCTTTGGGAAAGGAACTGCTTTTGGCCTACATTTCTGATTTCTCAATGGGAGGGGTGGGAAAGTTGAATAGGGTTTGGAAAGCAAGGACAATCGTTAAGCATCAATCATCAATGACTAACAAATGTTGCTCTGTAGTCTTTCTATAGATCCAAGCCCATTCTCCTACTACCTCCCCCTAAACTGTGAGTTCCTAAACGCATGGACTCTCTGCCTGGCATACTCACTTGTCCAATAAGTGTCTGGCAAAGCAATTGTTGAAGTTGGATATTTTAAGTCACAAAATAATGGGACTATGATACCGAGTTCTGTGATTTAATTGTAATAATAAGAGTGTGTTATACATGGCTAATTTAGTTCAGAAGTGGCCACTCACTTTACCAACCCCAAGGACCTCATAGAAATCCAGAGATCAGGGTCTCTTAGGAATCCAAAGTTCTGTCAAATAATTCAAGCCATGGCACAGAAAAGCACTTAATTGGCCATGTTCTGTTTTTCATGCTTCAGCCTGTATTTAAATCAAGAGAATTTAGATGAAAAATGTAAGCCCTCCAGTAAGTTGTTAGCACTCTCCTTTATGTGTTCTTTCACTTGTTTCTCTGCTTAGCTTAATGTATCTGACACACAATAAGAACCTGATAAAAGAGTTATAAAAATAATTAAATGTTTAAATAATAAAAATTCAGCACAAGAACATAATGTAGATGATAAAAATCTTCCCATGAAGAATAAGTATGAGGGGATTGAAAGAGAGAAAACCCTACCTCTTGCTATGTATTTTGGATTTCATCTTTTAGAAATTTGGGTATAAGTACAGATTTTAAAGTGTTATCCCTACTCTGTAAATAAGCATTAGACTTTTTAAATAAATCACTAGAGTGAAAAAAAGGAAATAATTCTTTTGAATCTTATTTTCATCAAAAAAAAAACCTTACAAATTTAGATAAAAATGGTTGGCTAAAGAAATGGTTCAGAGATTAACAGCACATACTACTATATCAGTTGACCCAACTTTGGTTCCCAACCCCCATACTGAACAGTTCACAGCTACCTCTAACTCCAGCTCCAGGAGATCCAATGTGTCTAGCTCCCACATACCAGCACACATGTGTACATACCCATACACACACACACACACACGACTCGAAAATTAAAATAATAAAACAAAATCTTTAAAAATTAAAATCTTAAAAAAAACAGACCAATATTTAAAAATTAGACTTAAGTTGACAAAAAGATTAGAAGATAATTGCTTTTCACTCTTTAAGCTGAAATCAAATATATGTTGTTTACATGTTAGTATTGATGGGTCCTCTAGTGTAGGGAAATATATAGTAAATAGACCTTGGGAGCTAGGAGATGGAAGTGGCATTCACTGCCTGCAGTCCACTCATCAACCTGGAACCCCCAGAATTGTGCACCTCCTTGGGCTGCACTAAAAAAATTAAAAGACAAAATTAAAGAAATATACCCAAATAAATATACCTAAATAACAAAAAGAACATATTAAAAAAATGAAAAGTCAAGGAGTCCATATCCAGGTGTCTGAGGAAAAAAAAAACAGAACTGAGAAATATCAAAATAATCATTTTAATTAAAAAATACCATAGTTAAGGAGAATAAGTGTTCAAATTTAGAGAACCATCTAGGTGCTCAAAAACTGAAATGGAAACAATTAGAGCCTGACTCTGGGGTGATCCCTAGAAGAGAGGTAAGTTAACTAAATATAGTTGCCTGTGCAGTCTACCACTGGAACATGGAGAAGAATGGGGGAGTTAGGAATTTGCTCCTCCTCATTTAATACAATTTCAGGCTGTGAATATAACGATTTAGGGCTAGGGAGATGGCTCAGTCAAGGAAGAGCTCTTATTGTAAGCAGGAGAATATGAGTGTAATGTCCATATACCATGTATACAAAACAACCCAGCCAACCTAGTGGTGCGGGCATGTAAGCTGAGAACTGAGTCCTCCCTCCCCAGGGCTCACTGGAAAGACACCCAAATCTATCCAGCATGCTCCAGGCCATCGAGAGACTATGTATCAAGAAAAAGGTTGACAGTACCTGAAGGTAACCTGTGGCTGTCCTGTACCCTCCACATGCCTGCACCTATACATGCACAGGCATGTATGTACATTCACACAAACACCCACACAGGTGTGCACATGCACACATACACTGTGATTTAAATATTCTTAACAAAGTGTTTAAACATTTAGGGCTGGCAGTTCTGCTTAGCGGTGGTGCTTGTGTATGATCAAGGCATGGATTTATGCCTCCTAAAAGAATAAATATCTTCTTTAGTTATGTCAAATATCTTACATCACCATCAGGTCTATATAATAAAGGGAATGAAGTGTGTTCACATAGAAACTCTGAGACAGTGAGGGGAATGAGTTATAAAGACTTCAGATATGAGTAATGCAGCCAACATTCAAAAAGACCTAGGACTGTTCTGAAGATAACGGTGCCTGGGCACCTTGATAGACTGTTACTGTGACTTAAATGAAGGTGCCTGGTGTGGTTTTGATCTGACATGCCATCTCTCAAAGCCTCATACATTAAAGCATTAGTTACCAACTGATAACTTTTGGAAGCAGTGAATCATCATTTAATGCCGTTATTGGGAGGTAGTAGAGACTCAAGAGATGGGACCTTCTGAAGCGGGTAAGACAGCAGGACATGCTGCTAAAGAGCCTAGTACCTCTCAGCCTTTCCCTTCTTCCTAGCTATCATGAAGTAACAATGTTCCTCCATTGTCTTCTATAGTCTCACCATAGGTCCCGATGCCTACATGGAAACCTCTAAGATCACAAGTCAAAATAGATGTTTCCTCTTTAAATCACTACCCCCCAGCATCTCTTGCAGAAAAAGAAAAGAAAAGTCTGCTGACAAGTATAGCTTTATAAGGGTTTTATTTTCATTCTCTCTTTGCTACTTTGTATGGGTTCTTCCGGAGTTGTTCTCTGTCTCTGGGTCAGCTTCTCAGCTCCTCTTGGCTCAACTATCACCAACTATCTTCTCTTCTCACTCTGCTAGCCGACGAGCTCACTCTCAGTTGTCTCTTACTTTCATTCTGACCAATCTCGTCTGCTTTCTAGCCCTGCTCTCTCTTCCTGCATCAACTGTCCTCTCTGACCCTACTCTTCTCCCAGCTGGACCCTACCTCCTCCTGTCTACTACTGCTCTCTGGCTTTCAGCCTCTGCTGGCTTTTTATATCCTTGCCTGTTCCCAGAAGTCAGTGGGACAAATGACACTGAAGGACATAGGGTTCTTTAAAGGGCACGCACACAAAATAAATCACACTACAAACAACTCTTTCAAAGGCCAGAGTAGTGATAGAACATTTAGGAAGTCTAGTGGGAGGTTCTTGAATCCTCAAGGGTGTGCTCTTAAACGGGATTGCAGGACCCTGGCCTCTTCCTCTTCTTGTCTTGCTTCCTGAAGCATGAAGCGAACAGTTTGCTTCTGCCACAATGGCTTGATTTATCCACCAGGCCCACCTGGACTTGGACTAGTTCATCCAAAAAATGAGCCAAAATAACCTGACTTCAGGTATGTCATTTGACTGACAGAAATTTGACTAACTCAGCAACTCCATCACTCAAGACAGTAGCTTTTTCAAAGAGCAGGGAGACTGAGAAACACTTCCCTTTCTCTCCAAGGAATGCTGTGTTTCTTCTTGAGGATTCCTTGGCCACCTGTGGAAGGAGTCCCTGAGCTCATGTGTGCCTCCATTGCCCTGGGTGTGTTCCTTGGGTGTTCCATGTAAGCTCCACAGACCCTGAGCCCTCTGAGAGCAGTACCTCATCTTAGGCATTTCCAGGTCCTCAATTACCTCACACACCCAGTGCTTCTTAAAAGCCCAGGAAAGCCTAGCAAGGGAGAACCTTTTATTTGGGGACTGTGTGAACCCCGCCCCCTTTGCCTCCTGGAATCAAAAGAATAACATAGTGGTAGAAACGGACCTTGTAAGAAGGACACTCCAGACCCCAGTTCCTTACCTCTTGGGTGAGTCAGGGTCAAAGCAAGTCTTGCGGACATCGGTCACTTCAGGATCACAGCAGTCCCCGTCATCAAAATCATTCAGCATGTTGTTGCACTCCACGTGACAGCGTCCATCCCTGCGATTCCAGGAGTAGCAGCGGCCCTGCAGGCGGCAATCGCCCCCGTCGTAGCCAGTGAGAGGATGCTCGCACTCAGGGTCACAGTGGTCATTGCCGATCTTGCTGGGCTCACAGTTAACAAGCACAACCCGGTGGCGCAGAGTGGAGTTGTGGACCCGGTGGACACTCAGCTGCCAGCTGATGTTGTAGCGGCTGAAGGCCTCATTCAGTGCCTGGTGCTGCCGGCGGATCTGATCGTCACTCACAATGGGATGCAGCCCCTCATCATCACAGATGTTTACCACCTGGTAGCGGATCACTTTCTCTCGCCGAAGGGGCCCATGCTTATTGTACTGGGAGATAAGTTCCACATTGTCACAAGCTGTTTGCCCACAGGGCGGGGGCTGTAAAGGTGACAGAATCTCAGGCTGTGACTCAGAGTCCTGGAGAACCTCTAGTCTGGGATATGTCTCATCTCTAAAGGGGACCCACTGTTCCTTCAGAGGAGCGAAAGTAGCTGTCAGGATCAGGGCGTTCAACTCATCTGCTCCACTTGGATGCTGCGGACTGTGCTGGAGGTGGGTTTGTGAGAGGGCGGTCGACCAGATGGCCAGCGTGCCCAGGTATCCACGGAAATAATGCCCATCCTCGGAGCTGTCCCCTCCCAGCAGCAGAGATCGGCAAGACGCCATGAAAGGGCTATTCAGTGGGCCAGACTGGTCAGGACTACTAGCCACTCGAGTGCCATCCACATACAGAGCTATACGCTGTCCATCGTAAGTGGCTGCCACGTGAGTCCATGTGCCTGGCTGGTAGCGGCTGTGGCCAGTCACAACAGTAGCTTTCTTCACTCGGTCCGTGCGGAGGGAAAAGAAGAAGCGAGCGTCTCTCCTCCCCTTGTCCTGTCCTGAGCGGATCCCCAGGGCCCAGCCCTTGTCACTGACCGTGTGGGAGCAGTTATCAAACACACCTGGGAAAGAAGGAAGAGTTGAAGGGAGAAAGACCAGATACAAAAGAAGTGAAGAAAGGGAAAGGAAACTTTGTATAAACAGCAGGAATATGGGTTTTCAGTTCCCCATGCTGGCTGCCTGGCTGTACTCCCATCTCAGATATTTTGACAGTGTTTATCCATCACCCCCCCCCCAAAAGCTGATTACTTTAACTCGTTCTTTTAGTTTAGAATAATCAAGGTAGAAGCCAGGAAGAAGACCTCGAACACAGATGATGCAGATCTTCTTCATGCTCATAGGTTTTGAGGACCTGCCTTCCCATACTGACACTAGCTCCTTCGCATCTTCCCAGAAGCCATGATGGAAGCCATGTAGTCCAGCCAATGGTCAAGCTTCAAAAATGAGCCAGTTATGAGAACGCCATTTTCTACCTAGTGATTTCTCTCACAGAACACAGGCAGGACTTCCCAAGTAAATGAGATCCCTGAATGCCCTGACCCACTGCCAGGCTTGGAGCAAGCACTAGACCAATAAATCCATTTGAATAAATACTGGCAGGAATATTTATGGATACTAATTCTGAAGATGGAGGCAGCAAGAAGCATGCTAGAGACATGCTGATAGGAGCACAGATGGAAGGGAATCCCCAGGCATAGTGGAGTCCTTGAAAGCATGAGTCCTTCTTTTTGATTGATTCACTGTCTCTTGGTGAGTAACTTCTCACATGTACTATAAGGCAGCATTTCTCAACTTGTGTGTAGTGACTCTGTTGGCAAACCTCTATGTCCAAAAATATTTACATTGTGATTCCTAACAGTGCAAAATTACAGTTATGAAGTAGAAGCAAAAACAATTTTATGTTTGGGGGAAGTGATTTATGGGGGGTCATCACAACATGAGGAACTGTATTAAAACAGTAGGCAGGCTAAGAACCAATGCCCTAAGGAGCAGTTTTATTAGTGAACCACATAAAAGCATCAGCGTGATAAGTATTTCTTGTATTGATGAATGATCGATAGAGAGTCTAAGGATCTGGTACCTGAGAATAAAATGAGTTGTTCTCTCTGAGACTGTTAGACAATAATTTTTTCTGTTCCCTAGGCTCCTGCATAATCTAAGCCAGCAACATTTGTTTATAGGTCAGAAAGAAGGGGAGGAGGACCTCCCCTATGGGTGGACTAAGGAAGGGGCATAGGGGAGAAGAGGGAGGGTGGATAGGACTGGGAGGAGAGGAGGAATGGGACTACAGCCTGGATACAAAGTGAATAAACTGTAATTAGTTAATTAAAAAGAATGACATTTTTAAAAATTGAAAGTTTATTACAAGCAGCTGCATACATAGGTGTATGTGTACAATTGGAATACAGATACTTTTATATAGTTTTTAGTAAGTTATTAACTAAATCTGGTTGTGGTCTCGAAGAAGACTTGTTTACTGTCCTTAGAAATCCTATCTAATTAACAGTACGGTAATTATTGCTACTTAGTTGTCTCATGGGGAGCTATAAAAATTTTCAATGTTGGCTAATTTCTGTAGTGTAAATTACACCCACGGCACTAATTTTGAGTTGCTAATATGATGTCACTGCACAAGGTATTGGGAAGAGAGGTGTACATTTGGCTCAACTCAACCAGTAGGAGGTGGATCCAGGAGCTCCAGACTCAAAAGGGAAGCAGATTTAAGCAGCCAAATGCCTCCATCGCCCTCTGACTAAAGAGAATGCAGCTGTGTTGCAGATGGTACAACTGTCTGTAATTTGAAAGGGGTAAACATTGCCTCCGGTGCAGGTCTTGAGCTTTTGCATCTCTACCTGTGCACCAGTTTTACTTGTGAAAAAAAAAAACCTGTCCATTTCCAAGCCTGTTCTTTATCACAGGGCAGCCTGGCACAGCTCTCTGTGTGCCCTGAGGGAAGCCCCTCATCCCTGCTCACTCGACCCCACTGAGCAGAAACTATAGATAAATCTTATTTCACAGGAAAAATGACAGAATCACCATATTGAGGACATGTCTCTTTTTCCAAGTCTAGCACAGAGGCTGACAGAACCAACAGGATTGAAGCCAACCCAATATACGTGGGGAAACTCAGAGTTTGTGCAAGAGTGGGATTTTATAACTCTGGATTTACATGTGATAGAAACAAACCCATTGTAAGTGCTGTTTATTCATCAAAGTCACATTCTTGGGAAGAACAGAGGGACGGGATCATGAATATGATTTATTAAATCACTCAGCAACAAACTGAACTCTGATAGCCCACGGTTAGAAAAATCAGATCAAATGATGTAACTCAAAAGAGGACAGTGGGACTGAAGCCAAACGTTCGAATCACATCCTCTTAAAACTTAGAGAATAGTTTTCAGCACTTCCTTTCAACTGCTTTCTGGAATGCATCAATGTTTACTAAATTTGCATTTGGTTAAACATCTTATGGAGGGGAGGGGTAAATTCAGGGAATATATTTTGTTCATTGTATTTGTGCTCTTAGCTCCCAAAACTATATTTAGAAGCCATGGTGATCTTAACAGAGAAATATACTCAAGTGTGTCTTCAAGAAAAAAAAATGTATCCAATTCTCTACTACTATTAATTACTAGCATTTGGAATTAATAAAGTCATCACTCTTAGGGAAAAAAGGTTCTTCTCTTAAACTAGCATATCCCCTGTAAAATATGAAAACTTTAATATAATGTGACCCTCAAAGCTCTAGTTTAGTGGGGAGATGTTAAGTGCGGTACCTGTATAGACATCACCCTTCTTCTTTCAATTTTGTGAGTTCATTCTTTAAGCTTAGGAGATATGCTACTTACACCAAGATGAAATAAAGAAAGACTGAACTATCTTTTACTGGGGCTTTGCTGTGTTCTAACCATGGCTCATGTAACCATCCTATTAATGCACCCCAAATGTATGAGCGGAATTGGAATATCCTTCCCTGAGGATCAAAAGCTGAACATTGGAAGATGTAGAAATTGATTCCCAGGCTAGCATCTAGCAAGTATCAGAAACAGCGAACAAAACCAAGTCTATTCAACCCAAAAGCCCATGTCCTTTCTACTACAGTAAACTACTTCAAATCATGTTTTTAAAATGTTATTGCTTGGGAGCAAAAAGAACGGCATGGGCTGGTGAGTATGGCATTAGTAGATTGACAGATTGCTATTTTTTCCCTCTGGGACTCCTGGGAAAATGCACAGGCCCAAAGCCACACCTGGAAATAGTTTGGAGGAGAAATCAAGTGACTAGCAAGGTCATCTGTCAGAGCCTTGCTGAATATCTGCTAACATTTCTAGGCAGCCCACAGGTTTCTTTGTAATATATAACAGTCAGTTACTAAGTCTGAAGGATCCCAAGGCCAAGAAGACTTGAGTTATGTTGACTCGAGAACTGTGGCCACAGAGAAGAGGGTTGAGGAAAGATATTTTGATGAACAGGAAGCTGGAAGCTGGCTTCATTACGGTGGCTTCTGTTATTTCATGACTAAATATGTAATAGGTGAGAGAGGAGCCTGCCCAGAATTAAAGAGAGCAATGAAAAGGGGAAGTTCCCTCTAGGAGCTCTCTACTGCCAACACTCATTTCCTTCCCTACCAATCTCACCTGGAATCTTCTGTCAGTTGGCTTTGACTAAAAGGAGTCCTCTAACCACAAGACCAGATAAAAGTGAGAATTCCACACTGCTCTATATCATAATGAGGAAGAAAACTGTCATCTAGAAAATGTAAACATCAATGGGGGAGGGGGAGTAGAAAACTAACCTACTAACTCTCAGGCACTCACTGCCTTTAACATTCTTAGTTTACAGCAATCACAAAGGTGGCATTTTGTGCCCTTTTCTACTACAAAACAGAACAACTATCTGTACTGTGGGAACATTAAGCCAACTTCTTTCACTGTTCACACAAATGAAGAAGCCAAATGTCACTTGTTAGAGGGCTACATAGGCCCAATGCTGAGTAGGAAGCTCTGATCCTCCATTTTCCTATATCTCCGCTGTTAAGCATACCCTCAAAGATTCACTGTCTCCCTAACTATATAGTCCCAGAACCACAGATGACATCATATCCGTCACATTATCTGATATATCTCCCATCTATTGGGATACCCTTTAAAAATTACCTTAAGTTTGGTCTTGTCTGAGAAGTCCTTGATCTTTACCATCCTCACAGAAGCAGATGGCATACTGAGTCTTGCTGTAGGCTGCTGTTTTTTAACCTATTCATCCAGGCCATTTGGGACTTCTCTGATAAAAGGGGATTTAGCTTAGATATCTGAATTTCCCACAGGTTTAAAAATTGATGGGTTCCTTTGCCATATCTACTCTGTTACTGAAATCTGAGTTATGAGAGTCATGGACTGGCAGGTAGAGTATTCCCATCAAGCCTTGGAGACCCCAATAGCCCTGTGGTTGCATGAGTATCTAGGAATGAACAGAGGGAACCTAAGAAGCTCTGGTATGCCCCTTGCTATGAAACTACAGTTGTTGGCTTTCCCCAGTATGTTAGATACGCTTTTCCCAGCCATTCTGTAATGAGCTGCTTTCTTCTGGAGCCTACACAGTTAGATGACAGCACATGTGATGATTACAGAGCACTTTTCTTGGGTTAAGCCCTCCTCTGGAGGCTTCATCCATGGCAAAGTCTCATAGAAAAGTTAACTACAAGCCAGAGTGACAGGGGAGGGGAAGGTAAGGTCTGGGCAGAAGTGATGTTCTTGGCAAAGACGCAGCTGTTGAACCTAACTTCCAAGAAATCCCCATGGCAAGAGTTTTGCTCAGCACCTCTGGGGGATTAAAATCAGGAGCGAGAGTACTGCCTCTTGGAGAAGCTTCATCAGCTTCCAGGAAGGTAAGGCTTCGAACAACAAAACAGAAGAGTCAGTCACACGCAGGGTCATCAACTCTGGTAACTGCAAAAACATGCTGTATGGTGCAAGTTTGTTTTTAGGAGGAAAATGGAAAAGGGGGGGAGGGCAGGTTAGGTCATGATCATAAATCAGGCTGATAGAAGGGAAGGTCCCTTCTCAGGATATTAGGCCTGGGTCTACCCTATTCATGTGTATGATGCCCTCTGCACATATCCAGCACCCCTTCCTCACCATACGCGCATACAGCAGAGAAATTGTGGAAGGGTGAAAAGGACAAGGAGGGCATAGAAAAAGGCTATTGATCATCAAAGAGCAGTGAACCTGGCAGATAAGGAACTATGTGAACAGGAAAGGGGTAAAAAGCAAAAAAGAGCAAACCCAAGGAGGTGTTTTTCAGCTGTTCTAGATAACTTCCTTTCAAGACCGAATCAGGCACAACTTTTCATCTCTGAGTCCAATGTTTTACAAATTACAGCATAGAATTGGGGAAAGTCTCGTGGGGACCATCTCACAAGCATCTTTCCAGCAAAGAATTTCAACCACTCTTTACCGAACACTTTTCATTTTAGTCATGCTCTCATCACAGGCGTGGATGATAGAAGCCGGGAGGGGGGCTTTCCCTGGCTGTCCACAGGCCACCCAGGCATACAGTGGGAATCACCAGGCACAGAGAGAAGAAGGCAGCTTTGAAGTTGCCTAAGAAAGCAGGAAAGCAAACAATAATGGCATAGAACATAAGAATGTAAAGAAGGTCACAGTCTCAGGGGGGAAAAAATGGCTTAAATGTGATCCTAGAGAAAGTAGTTAGCATGGGTCCTGGTGCCATATCAATACATGTTAGCTACTTTTAGGGTTAACCGTGTGACTTGGCGGAGACGGGGCAGCACAGGGAGCTGAATCAAAACCATATCCTCTGCCTACTACGTAGGATCCGCGGGCCGAAACTAGATCTGAATACATGCAGGTTCTGATTCAGTGGCAGTGTCCACATCTTTGCCGGAAAACAGATGTGTGGGTGAAGCTGAGGTGCTGAACTCACCACACTGTGACTGGCGGGACCACCGTGGTAGTGATGGCAGAAGTTGTGCCTGTTACTATCATAGTAGAAATGGAATCCTGACCTGGCATGTGTTAGATGCGATCTCTACCAGTGAACTATCCTTCTAGCTTCATCTGTTTTGTTTTGTTTCTAATGTGACCAGGAAGCAAATCCATAGCGCACATATTAAGAACATGGTCTACAACTGAGCTACACCCCAGTCCCTGAGTAGCAGGACTCCAAGTCAGAATCAACTGTTTCTTTGGAGATAAGCATTGATCAGTGGTGCATAGGGATGAAAATTTATCTAGTGACTATAATGCAAGGAAGGAAGGAAGGAAGGAAGGAAGGAAGGAAGGAAGGAAGGAAGGAAGGAAGGAAGGAAGGAAGGAAGGAAGGAAGGAAGGAAGGAAGGAAGGAAGGAAGGAAGGAAGGAGAAGCCAGAAGAGCTGCCAGGGTACTCAAATTATAGTTGTGATGGGCCTTGCAGAAGAGGACCAGAGCCTTCAGAATTTTCAGGGCATCCCTTGGACATCCCTGCCCCATTCCAACACCCTTATATCTTCCTAGCAAGGGCTTGGAGACCCACAAATGACAAAGCAGAGCCAGCCCAGCAGTCATCTGTAAACCAGAAGGGAGCTTAACATTTTTTTAAGGGGCAGGCTGTAAAGTAGAGCAACTGGATCAGACAAAGAGTAACTCCATGACCCCGAGCAACATGAAATAGTCTTCCATGCCTTAGTTTTCAAATCTTAAAATGGCTTATAGCACCAGCTGATAACGCCAGAAAGAAGAAACATACCAACACATGCAAAACGATTAAGAAGGCTCAGCACCCATGAAGCAGCCAGTGGTAGTATTTGTTACTAACTTGATCATTTTAGCATATGGAGGTCCATCTCTTCAACAAACTACAAGCTCCCTGAAAGCTGGCAATCCTCCCTTATAGTTCCCTTGATTTCTATTGTATCAAGGCCAACATCTTACCCATGGTAGGAATAAGTAAGTCATTACAGGCTTGGATCCATAAGAGGTTTTTAGAAGAGTTGTCAAGGGCATCCTCCCAGCTTAAAACATGTCACAGAGCAGCTCTGTTTTCCCTAATGAAAAAACTTACTTAAACTTTCTCCTTCTCCAACTAACTCCCACAGAGGGACCATCTACTAATGTGACCTAGCAGAGCTCTTCTCCCCAAAGCCTGTGCCTGTAAAGAGGCTTCCTGGCTCTCGCCTTTTACACTAACTACTGGGGGCAACAAGGAATAAATAGCTCCTCTCACTTTTGTCCTCTCTAACTCATCTGGGCAACTTCCTATAGACTCAGGACTTTGCCAGTGTGTCACCCGTCATCTCAGTGCATTTGAGCAATACTAAATTATGTTTTCTCACATGAGGAAATAGCACAAGTTTAATAAGTATTGTAATGTTCCTTATGTGTCATCTTTGCTACCAAGAAAGAGTTGGAGGAGAAGGAGAAGGCCTTCTCCTGAGTAATCGAAAACATAAGAAATTCTGTTTGCTTGTTTATTTACTTATTTATCTGTTTGTTTACTGGCATGTCCTTTGAGTCATTTCTAATTGCCTTCCAGAGCAAACAGTATGGAAGCTCCTGAGCCTCAGAGAGCCGTTCTGATCCTGTAGCTATGGAATTCCCTTAAGAGCTAGAGTGGCCTGAGGCTGACCGCCTAAGGTTTACCCAGTGAGCCTCTGCAGTGTGAAAAGGAATGGAGCAGCCTGCTGTTTCTCCTCAGAAGTCGAAAGCTGTCCTCAGCGTGTGTTCACATCAGCTCATATCTCACCTTAACAAAAAATGGGAAGGCCAGCAGTACAACAGAATACCAATTCCCAAATGCAGAAGGTAACAGATGTAAACTCAGAGAGGGAAATTCATATGCCAGAGAGGGCCTAGACTATGGCAAGGATTCATCTTAACGTACCACAGCCCATTAGTCCTCAGAGAGTCACAGACACAGACACGCTGTGACACCCTTACAGAGGCATTTCCCCTTCCCCAGCCTTCTTCCACCTCCAGCAAGGTCTCCCCTCAAACTCTTTTTTCTAATTCCCCTGAAACAGCAGCAATTCAAATTCCTCCGTCTAATGAATGACTGTGAGAAGCCTCTCAGAAGTTTGTTTTGTGTTTCCTTTTAGTAGGGTCAGTTTACACAATCAATACTACCCTAGGAAGTATTTAAACGATAGTTTATACATACTCAGTGGTCCTGCAGTATGCAGAAGTCATGAGTTGAAGCAAGCTTGGAGGAGAGACTTTTGCATTGAAAATAACCTACCACCTCCTAATCTGACAACAAGAGATTTCACATAGCATATTTTCTAAAAGGGATACATTTCATTGCTCTTGTAGCCTAAAGCATTTGCCCATTGGCTACTAGATTATCCAGTAATAATTCATTTACACACACTATCTGTGCTCATGTGATAACACCTAAATGTTCATGTCTCTGCCATGCAAGCACAAGTCACCTAAGGGGTCTCTGCTTTCCAGGAAGAAAGCATTGGGAGACAGCCCACTTAGGCACCCTCACACACACACACACACACACACACACACACACACACACACACACACACGGCTATGCCAATCTGACTTAAGTACTCATAATGGCTTTGTTCAGCTGTATGACAGTAGCAGAGAGCCTTAGCTTGTGTTCTCAAACTGAACTCAGGTGAGTCTGCAGTGCCCTGTGTTCAAAGAGCATTCTCTTAGTTCTGTCGTCTGGGTAAATCGCTGCCTAGAACTATTCTGGCTATTTGGTCTCTGAAGAGACAGAACAAAGGAAAAAATGTGATCTAATGAATTTATAGTTAGGGTTAAATAAGGACTAACATAAATTTTAATCCCATCTTACTGAAAATCTTCATAAAATCTTTTCTTCTAGTTTCCAATGAGAAATTTAAATTAAACAAAAGCAGCCAGAAAGAACTGAAATAAAACCAAATTAGAAGCTTAGAAACTTGGGAGTGTATTCCCAGGCTGCCCCCACTTGACTTTAGGAGAAATGGCTTTCCCTATGTGTGTGCCTCACTAAGCTGCTGGTGCTGGCGCAGACAATGTCTGGAGTCTGGGTCTCTGTCATTATACCAGCTTGTTCTCAGTATCCACACCTGAGACTATGGCCATAGAAAGACAGAAGAACTGCATTGTTTCACGTGTTAGTGGTGGATTTTAGCTACTAGATGCCTTTTTCAGTCTCATATTGTAATTGTGTCCTTCAATTGCCTAAAAGGCAGAAAAAGCAAATTTATTAGTTGAAAACACTGTTACCTAGGATTTGGGTAATTAAGTTTTCTCTACAAACAACTCCATGGATGGATGTGCAGGCAACAAGTATTCAAGCCTGCGGAGATTTTAGGCACTAGCGTGGCTGTAAGGCAGGTCAGGAGGAAGAACAGTATATGGCAGGAAGGCAGACCCAAAGAAGATTGCTGGAAGAGTTCTGTGCACCACCAATGATGACAATGACCACCAGCATCGATCAAGGACTTACTACCAAGCGGGCATAAGTCCAAACCTGTGATTCATTTAGTATAATCACTATTCTTAGAGAAAAGCTACTATTGCTCCAATTTTATAAATGAGGAGCTTCCCAAACCTGGTAAAGGGATTGCGGCTAGAAGTCTGGACTCTAGATCTGGCTTTGCTTCCCACAAATTAGACTTCAGTGGAGGTAAAGACAGGATGTTTAGCAGGCTGATGGCTTTCTTGGCACTGCTGTGCTATCTGACACTATTCTTCCCTTTTCACCTCAGTCCTGTCAGTCCTGACTCTGGTTACCTCTCATCCATACAGAGCTCACTCCTGTGCAGAAGACTATCATAATTCATAAAGAGCCTCCCACCAGACTGTGAGCATCTTGTAGGCACAGCTCTTAGTCTTAATTTTCTGGCATGGGGCATAATGTCTGGTACTTTACCTAATAGAAGCTCAATAAATGTTGAACAAATGAATGAATAAATGAATGAATGAGCATGTATAATATCAAACTACGATCATAATCTGCCCCAAATGTACAGAAAGTAATTGAATGAAAAAGGGAAAATGTTGTTAGTGGCTAAAGATCAATGTTCTAGCTGTATGACTTCACCTCTGATCAGGTACCTGGATTTCCAGTCTAGGCATAAGCCCCAACTATTGACCTTTCTGTTCCAACCGGTTGTCATGGCGATGCTTCAACTTCAAAATGCTCAGAAGCCTTAGCTTCCAGCTGTTGTATTGTATATTTGAGAAGAACCACTTTTCTTCACCACTCACTTCTGAGTCATAGAGAAAACTGTTTTTGTTTGCCCTGAGTTTTATTTCCTGGCTGTTTCTTTCTTTTTTAAGTAAGGTTGTCTTTAATCAGGTAGTAAACACAGGAAGGGAAGAATGTTGTTATTTGGGGGGGACACATACTTGGCAAAGAAATATGCTCTGTGGAAGGTACAAGAGTGAGGGTGTGTGTGATGTGAACAGAAACAAGTCTGATGAGGCCCTAGAGTAACCTAACTCTATGCCCTCAAGGGCAGAATCATGAGATTTATGTACTTATTTGTGACATCAGGAACTCAAGCTCCTGAACATTCAGGGTGAATGGGTTCAGGATCCAAATGAAGGTGTTGCCTTCTTCCTAATAAATGCCAAATAAGGTGTTTATTTGGCCTCTGCAAGGCCTGAACTAAAACAGGAAAGAGAGGGAGCCAGACCTCCTGGCATACACATTCTGAATGAATCAGATGGCCCGCCCCAGAGGAACAAGAAAAAGTGCATACGGAAGGAAGCAGGAGGTGAGGAAGGACAAAGTATGGCTGGCTACAAGCAAACGGTTGGATTTGCCTTGTCTTCAAAGGTGGTTTCTACTTTACAGCTCTGTCTCTTACTCTTAACAACCTGTGTTCCATGCTAGAAACGACATCCAAATGTGTCTGGGAGTTTTCATTTCATCCTTGAGGACGGGGAGAGATCATACCTCACAGAGCACAGGCACTGAGAGCCCACCATGAATTCAGAAGCCTCACTCACTGTGTTGTCTGTCTGCAATCAAATAGAGCCTACAACAGCCATTGACCTCAACAAGTTTGGGGGACAAAGAAAGAAAAGGCATTAGCATGTGTCAGACAAGAAGGCAGGAGTGTGGTGAGTAGGATATCACCTTGTCATTCTTGGAGGAAATCCATCTTCCTCCATTACCAAAAAGATGATTCTAAAGTCTCAGATCTAAAGCCACAAGGCAGATGCCAAGGCTTTTCCAGACTGGGTTCAAGCACTCAGCTAGCACAAAGACCGGAGAACCTTGCGGTATTGTAAGGGAGCCCTGTGAAGTGTATCTTCCTGCTTCCTCCTTTGTGCTGCTTCAGAATCTAATGCTTTGTGATTCCTAAGTGGCTTAGTGTTCCCCATAAGCCGGTTGCTTAGAGCTTGTCAGGTAGAACACAATAGGAAATTGTGGATTATTTTTCGGATCATGTGAAATGAGGAAAGAAGGCGAGAAGAACTATGGAAGAAGCATGGCCTTCAGGAAGAACCCTCTACATCAAAGCTCAGCAAACAATTATGGAGGAGCAAGGTCCAGCATGACACTTGCTTTGATAAAGTTTCATTGGGACACAGCTTACCAATGTGGTTGTACATCAACTCTGGTGATGTGCACACACTAGCAACAGAGTTTAGGAGTTGCATCATAAAGTCTGTATGGCCCACAAAGCCTGAACTATTTAGCATCTGTTCTTTTTCAGAAAGAGTCTGTCACCCACTGCCCTATGTTCACACATATGGTGCCTTCTGCTTATGTAACAGTCCACATACAGCAGCAGCAGAAGCATTGTCTAAGCTAAGGCTTCCTCAGAAAAACAGAATCCAAACCCGCATTTGGGTAACAAAGTAGCACAAGAGCCAAAGCCAAACTATGCAATGATTTTGTTAGCTAAAGACAACTCCGAGAGAAAATATGAGCTAGAAAAGGCTGGGAGAGCCACCAGCCCATAATGTTAAACTGACCACGGAGAAGGAGAGAAGAAAGAAGTGGTCTAAGGATGTTCTGGGAGGTTGTTGATGGTACCTGAGCCAGAACCAAGTGTGTTAGGTTTCCCTTTATCCTTGCCACTTTGTGGAGAGGTGGACTCTATACACACCCAGTTCTTGGTCAATGAACCCCCTGTGTTGGAACCCTGAAAAATGCACTCCTGTCTAGTCTGCTTCCAGGTGTACCCCAGCTAACTTCTGTGCACACCGAAGATGAAGAAGTGATGTGCTAGAGTAGCTCCTGGGCACAGTTCCCACTTTGGTGATGAAGGGCCGGACCATACATATTTTAGGCTTCTCAACCTATAAGCTCCTGGGAACAGTTCCCACTTTGGTGATGAAGGGCCGGACCATACATATTTTAGGCTTCTCAACCTGTACAGTCCCTGTCACAACCACTAAACTCTGCCATTCACCATGGAAGCAGCCACAGAGAACACATTATCATATGAGAGTGGTGAGCCTGGTCAAACTTCATCTATAAAAACAGCTTCACCTGTGGGGATAATGTGGCTCTTAGGCCATAATATGCCAGTCCTTGATCTAGAGCTATGGGATTAAAGTTCCTTAAAGCAATTCAAACATTTGCTCGAGTGAGACTCACAAGGGAAGGGGTGCATCTATGGAAGGAGGGAGGGCAGCCTTGGGTTCAGCAGTTTCCCTGTGATGCCCTTCAGACACTGTAGGTAGCAATAGCTCAACTTCAAAGCCAGTCCAGAAAGTTCTTCTCACCCCAATGGGAATCCAGCAGTTTAAACTTCAAGTTGATTCTACAAACATAATTTGTAAAATTGTGTGACTCTAGCATTACAGTAGGTATCTGGAATTGACAAATATGGGTTGGAGGTGCATAGAGCCTCTCAGGGATGTTCAGTTGATAAAAATAAGAGCCAGGCCTTACCAATAAGGCAAGAAGGAATGTGCAGTCCAGGAAAATACACAAGGTCTATAGAAGCAGACTACAAAGAGAGAGAAAACTCAAGAGCTCACTCCACACATAGAGGCTCTTTGGATGAGGGTACCACAACAGGCTGTCACAAGGTTATCGTGATTGGTCAGGTTTACCTCTCAAGCCAGACCAGGCTCACATAGCTTCTCCTCTGGAGAGTCATCAAGTCCAAAGAAGCTAAGTCACAATCATCAGGCATGTGTTTCCTTCACCCAAATAATTCATGCAACTCCATCACCAAAAAGAACAGGACCACCCTCAGAAAAAAAGGGGAGGGCATACAAACAGCTCTGTGCCAGCAGGGTCACAATTTTCACTGAAAATTTGAGTCCTGGTCCAAGAGGGGGATGTGAGAGGAACAGGTGATTCCTCAGGCCCTGATGAGGACAAGTACTCTGACTTGACCATCGATGTGTGTAGGAAGCAAGCAAGGGCAGTACAGAGACCCCTATCTTCAGTTCTTTGCCTGACTGGGTCTGGGAGCTCAAGAAGGCCCTGTTGTCTCTTTAAATCTATGCCATTGTCTTCTACAAACCCCTGCATTCACTGTGGTCAGAACTCTTTACCCTAAAGCCTCATTCTATAGGTATCACTCACACAGAAAAGCTGGCAATGGGCTCTGAACAATGGCCTGATGTCAGCAGGCTCTGGCTATCAGGAAGTCCAGAAACCAGGTAAATATGTACACTTTTCTATTAAGCAAGCACAGATTTCATGAACGATTTAATAGCACTTACTGCTCAGAAAAATAAAAGTTTTAGCACCATTGCCCAATTGATTTGAAATAGTGCCACTCAAAGAAAAATTTAAAAAAAAAACAGATGAAACTTTTTAATGAAATAAATGGATCTTTTTGGAATTTTTAGTCCACCATTTTTCTCCTGAGACCATATTGTGAAAAAAAAAAAAATAAGAAGAACTACTTAACAGCTATTCCCGTTTTATAGATTATCAAATTAAATTCCTAAGGAATTAAAGTTAATATCTCCACTAAGGAAAAATTTGAATTAAATCAGAAATTAACTTAATCTGGATATTTCCTGCTAAATACCTTTCATGTCACTGGTAAGCAAATACACGTCACAGGCCAAATTTTGTGGTGGACACTGTATCTATGCGACTTACGTGAAACACCTAACTCTACAGGGCCTCTCCCTATTTGTCTTTTACTTGGGAATGTTTTTCTGACTTTATTTCAAATAGAATCATATACATCCATATGTATGTAATCACATTTTTACATCATATGTATGCATTCCCTTTAATTTTCAGTTTGAGGAAAGTGTAGCTCAGGAAAAAAGCTGGATAGATTGCCAGAGACAATTGTCCTGTTAAGCGTGGGAGAAAGATTTGAATCCTGATCTGTCTGCACCCCAGGCTCGACATGGGGATGTGTTGTAAAGCTTGGGCACTCAGAGGACCCAAACTTGCCTTCACGTCAAGGACAGTCTCTCAGACATCTTTGTGTTCCACTCAATGACGTGCTGCACTTTGCATGGCAAGGCACTCGATAAATATTTGTTGGATGAAGAATCCTGGGCTTGGACTCCAATGTACCATGGACTTGATGACTCAGTGTCCTGCAGCTCGGAGCTGCAGGTGGTTACCCAACTGGGCGACTTCAGGGAACATTTGAAATCAATTACGGGTGCGGAGGAACCTGGTAAAAATGTCCTCTTCTGTGTATGTTGGGGCTGAAGGAGAGGAACAGAAGTTGGAGTGGTGGGCAAGGCTCAGATGGTTTCAGGCACTAGACCTTGAAGAGCCCATGCCAGAATAGGACAGAAGACAGCTTATTTAAACACTAAATTCTAATGGCCCAACCTAATGGACTCCTGACCTCAAGCTACTCCTAGCTTGCCACACAGTCTGAAAGTGCCAGGCTCTTGACTGGTTACCTTTGTGAGGAACTCCACCACAGAACAGTCTGAGCCACTGGCCAACTCCCACAGTGGGAAATGGGCAACTTTGGAAGGTCTACCTTTCAGAAAGCCCAGAGGATACCCAGAAGAGGCCCCCAGCACCTGAAGTTTGCATGCCCTGCATTGCCCTCAATCCTCAATAAAAGCATTCTGGAGTCTGACTTGTTACAGAAGAATGTGGGTACTTAGAGTGCAGAGAGAGGGTAATTCTAGCTGATTTTTTCTTCTCTGTTTGCTAGCGCTACAAGTGAGTCACAACTCTCAAAAAGGCCACTTTAGCTATTCCAGACAGGCCTTTCAAAAAAAAAAAAGACTTATATGAAGTGGACCCCGAGGGATGCTTACCAACAACATTTTGCAGGAGGTGATTAAATTACAGCTCAAAGGCTGGGACATCCTGGACAGCCCTCAAGGAAAGGAGAGACATTCCCCACTTTGTGCCTTCTTCCCCTCCTGTGCACGAGACAACACTGCCACCTAGTGCCCTGTGTTGGAACTATTCCCTGAGGTCCCATAGCTGTGGGCCCTAGGGGCTTCAACTGCTGTTGAATAAATTATTTGAGGTCTCTGCTGAGGAGAAAATATCCCAAGCACGGTAGGTAGAGGACTTGGAAGCTGGTTTGAGTTAAGTAGGCGGAACCTGGGGTTTGAAAGCTGTTGGCAGAGTGAGAGCCAAGTCTTGCAGCATGTTGGCCCACCCTCAGAGGAGCAACAGAAGTGGAGCTTCGGGCTTGTGTGTAACTCCCAGCAACTTGATTCCACATTGTCACTCTGTGTAACTCAAGTCCCACTATGCTAGGAACAGATACTGACCAGCTTGAGGACCCATGCCAGTGGAAGAAAGGTGGATTTTTGAGAGATGTAAAGTCGTGCAAGTAGAGGCTTTTATGAACAAAAACTGGATTGAGAAGTTGATTTGGTGACCTCATGATCCTTGGCCCAGCTGTACACAGGTGAAATACCAGCAGCATAGACAATAAGTAGACATGCTGAGCCCAAAGAATAGAGGCCTTGTTATAAACCACTGCCTCCCACAGGCTTCTGCCCTAAATCCTCCCTTGGATAATTTGGGTCAAGCACAAGTCTGAAGAAAGATAGTGAAGGGACCATGGGGGAAGACAGCCCTCTGCCCTCCCATTTCTTAGAATCAGACCTAAAAGGGAAGTCCCAGAATACCACAGGAGCCGGTTTGACTTGAGGAAGAAGAAACCTTAGAAACTAAATTGCCAAGAAAGATTTTTTTTCTGCCCAATTTTACATGCTTAGAGAGGCTAGGAGGGTTCGTTGATGATGGACACTGGAAGATATGAATGTGTGCAGTGGCAGTATGGAGACAGTTGCTGGTGATGGACAGACCAGGCAGGGAGGCATGTGGAGATAAGGGTGGGCATGCCAGAGGTGAGGCATAACATACTGGAACTGTAATCAAACCATGACCTCACTCTCCTTGAAGGGTGTGAGACAGAAGGACTGGAGGGGAAAAGGCAGGGTCAGGTGCCGCGGTCCTGTTTTCCAGGGTTGGACTTTAATAACCCCAAGAAATCGTCCCCCACAGCCTCCCACATATATTCCTTTTGGATTCTCCTCTCCGTCTTCACAGCCAAGGAACTGATCCCAGGTCTCTCGTGTTGCTACTGCAGGGGGAAGCATAGTCGGATCTGCCGGTCTCAATCTAGACTGCAAGCACGCAGTCTCCCTGGCAGATGGGCACTAGGAAGCCAGACTAGGCAGCAAGAAGATGTCATCTGGGGAAACTCTGAAGCTGCCAACTCCAATCAGATAATCATCTCATTATTTCTTCCATTTTGGCCCCAGAATAAGGATTTCCTTCTCCTCTTTCTCTGCCCCCACCTAGCTTACAGCCTGGCCCCTTCTCTCAGCCCCTCTCCCACCCAAAACTAAAATAAAGCAAAGCCACATGACTGGAGAGTGCTCAGTGTCTGGGAATCCCAGATTCCAAATAAGAAATCACAGCCAAAGAGGGGGAGACATAGTGTCCAGAAGGATGTTCCGGCGACACCCCGCTGGAGGAGGCCTCTTCCCTCCAGATTTATTTGCCCAGACGGCAGCTTATTTAGGAGTGCTCGGAAACCTAAGTGGGTTCTGTTTTGTTTTTTTGTTGGCTTGGTTGGTTTGGTTTGGTTTGGGTTTTGTTGTTGTTGGGTTTTTGTTCATTTGTTCGTTCGTTTGTTTGTTTGTTTGTTTGTTTTTTGAGGATCTATCAAGTGATTCATGAACTCTGGCATTTTTTCCCTAGCCTATCTCTGAATGTCCCTCATTGCCTCAGTTTCTCTATCAATATAATGGAACTGACAAACATAAATGAGTGTCCGGCTAATCCAGATTGGTCTCTGTTATTTTCTTCCGATAATTATTTGATTGTTTTTTAGTTAGTGTATAAAGTAACTGGAATCATTGGACATTCTCCTGCATAGATATCCTTATACTTAATGCCTATTTGTCCCCATCCTCCCTTGGTGGAGTATCTAAAAGAATAACGATACACCAGGGGATAAAATACACAGTCAAATCCCTCCCTCACTCCCTGCCTGAAATCAACCTTTCCAGACAGGAAAAGAAAGGCAACCACTCCAAACCCAGCTCTTTGTCCTTCGAGGTGTACTCTCTTTAATCAAAATAAACACAGGTAGAAAGCTCAAACAAATGCCTCTGGCTAACATTACAGAGTTAGACTGTTAAACAAGCTTCATATTTCGGTCTTCCTAGAAATAGCCATGGCTAGAAGTCAGGACCTGGCCAGTAGATCTGTTGGGATGAAGGGAAAGGGACCCAGGATATAGAAAAGGTGCTACCTTTCTTTCTAGTTCCAGGGTGGCAGCCTTGTTCCCTTGTTGGTTGGACCCAACTGGGCATTACTCACTACTACCATCCTTGGACTCTCATCTGTTTCTGGAGGTGCCTGGGCATTCCATACTAGACTATGAGAAGCAGTTTGACTCCTCTTACCTCTGTTCCCTTTAAAAAGGGGAAGCCAAGCTGAGATCTTCCAAAGTACAAACACAATGTATAGAGCTCCAAGAGATAAATAATTGCAGTGTCCTGGGTAGGAGTCATCTTCCCTTTGATGTTGTCTACAGTACTTGTGTTTTGATAAATAACCCCCACAACCACACATCCCCTCTGGCCAAGCCTTCCTAGCTTTCCTGCTTTAGCCTGTTCCTCTTTCTGTCCTCTATATCTACCCACAACAGAAATGGGGCCGGCCACACCCCCGGGACCCGAAAAAGCCCAGGAGTAGAGTGGGACATTACCTGCAATGATGGCTGGGTTGTTCTGTCCTCCCTCTGGCCTCACCCAGACTTCCACTGTGAACGCCTCCCGGGGAATCTCAGCCAGCACTTCTGGACGCAGCAGCAGCCGCTCCCTCTTCCCAGAGAAGTACAGTACAGGCAATCCTCCTTGAGGGTGAAAGGTCTCCGCTGCCCAGCCAGAGGCCCCTCCACCATTTTGGATGGTGCCCTCCAATGGACTGTCACTATCTCCGTGCTTACGGGGGTCCTTAGGCCAAAGCTGGAAATCTTGAGGGTTATTCTGGGGGTCTCTCGTCACTTCTGCCTGCCTCTTCTGCACTTGGTGAGGAAACTTAGGTTTGGTCTCACCCTTCCTCCAGGTCCCTGCTGAGGGTCCCTTCTGGTACACAAAGGTGGCAATGGTGTAGACAGCAGTTTCTGAGCTTCCCGGAGTCACAGGCTCACCTAGAACCTCGTTGGATTCTCTCTTGCCAAGATAACTGTCATCATCTCTCGGCAGCTCCGATTGCCCAATAGGACCATCCCCTACCCACGGGGCAGCTGGCTGTTCAGACGCCCTCTTCACTCCTGCTGGGTTTTCAGTCAGGTCTCCTCCGGGAACACCACTAGAAGCATGTCTTGCTGTGCTTTGTTTACTCCATCCTGCATTCCAGGTTTGCCGCTTCCCCACAGGGTAGGACCTCAGGTAGCTTTCAGGTCGGCTTGGGTAGATCCCAAAGAGATGGTGCTGGGGAGCAGTTCTGGGTCTTCGAACCTTGTGCCCCAGCCAACAGTGTTCACCTTCCAACGGCACCTGGTTCAGGTGTCCCTTCTGGGCCAGGGAGTTCTTGCGTGCCCAGCCCACCTCTGATTTAGTGGTACTGATTGCCCACCCAGCCAGGACCACCAGGCTTATTCTCAGGACCTTCCAATACATCATATCAGCACCCTTCTTAAGAACCAGAAGTCAGTTTCTGGGTACCACACGAGAATGATAGGGAGAAGAGGAAAAGACAACCAGCAGTGGATTTGAAGTCACCAGGGAAACTGAATGACAAACCAAACTTTCTCAAGTAGCCCCAAAAGAAGGCCTCTCCTGGCTACCTGTCCTGGGAATTCAGCCAGCTCCCTGTGGCTTCTGTCACTCCTGGCTACCTGTCCTGGGAATTCAGCCAGCTCCCTTGACTTCTCTTCTTGCTTGATTTCAGACCTCTCAAAAAGAACTTAAGTGTTCTTATTTTGAGTTTTCTCCCCGCGACCTTCTCTTCCTTCAGTAACTCCTCTCCTCACTGACACTAGAAGAAAGTGTATAATGTAAACAAAATCCTCTCAGATACACACCACCTTAGCTGGTCATTCCAAATAATCTTATTTTCTAATATTCTCTTCTGCCTCTGTTCAACTTAAAGCAAACTAAAAAAATAAAATAAAATAAAACCTTTTGGGCTGAGACACAATTTGATGCTTTTTCTTTAAAAATGAGAAAATAATCTGGGGGCACAAAAATACAAGCTGATACTTAACTTTCTTTCTCTTCAGATTCCTCAGCCAGATGTCCATGCAGCCTCCAGTCTGCCTGGGTAGGTGAATGCTCCCTCAGCGAGCGCTCAGGGTTGTTGACTATTGAAGAGAGTTTTTTGTTGCTGTTGTTTTTGTTTTTGGGGGGGGGTTTTGTTTTGTTATTTTATTTCCGTCCAACTTGTTGGTGTGCTGCAAGTCTCTGTAAAGTTCTCTGGCTGCCAGTCTGCTGGTCTCCTGATCAAATGAGTCTGGGAGCCCTTGCTTTCACCTTCAGGGAGCCTGGTGGGTCTCTGGAAAGAAGGGTAAAAAGAGCAACATGAACCTCATATCCGTCAAGGGACCTGTTCCCTCCCTCCGGTTTCTCCTGCTCCCCTTCTCTCCCCCCTCTTTCTTCCTGTAATTATCTTCTTGGTCTTTTTTTTTTCATTTAAAGACAATGATGATGTCAAAGCTAATAAGTTTGGTACATCACTCCACCTACTCCTTGTCCCCTCCTTCCTCCTGAGCCCCCCTTCCCCCACCTCTCTGAGGCACAAGGGGACAGATGCTTCTCTTGGCTTTCCCAGTAAACATCTCGGGCTTTCTCTCAGCAGCCGCAGCCTACACAATCAATAGAAAACAATCAATACTGTTTTGGAGCGTGCCTTTCTGTGTATAGCCTCTCTCTCTCTCTCTCTCTCTCTCTCTCTCTCTCTCTCTCTCTCTCTCTCTCTCCCTCCCTCCCTCCCTCTTACACACACACACAGACACACACACTTTGAATGGATGTGGTCAATAAACACACACTAGCCTTTTGGAGACCATTCACATCCCTTTCTTTTGATTTATCACAAGCTTCCTGTGTTTTTCCTCTTTTTTTCTTATTTTTACTCTATCACTTCAGATTTCAAAGGACAATACCAAATTCACTTCCTATTGGACACTGGAGGAAAGGAGAAATCAATTACCCTGCCATGAGAAGCATTAAACAGAAACACCATGTACTCTTAGCATATAGACGTTCTTTTCCTCTCGGAAGTTTCTCAGTCTAAAGTTAGTAAAAGTCACCATATGCTGAGTGAACAAATAAACAGAGGAGGTGCTCAAAATAAGTAATTTACACAAATGAACAGCTAGAGTGAAGCAGCTAATTTTTTAATTGATTTGAAATGAATGGGTAAGATGGGGGAAGTGAATACCGTGAGTTTAATGTCTGCATTGTTTGCCTAGGTGTTAGACACCTTCCTTTTCAAGAGGGTTTCCATCCTTTACAGGAGCATGCATGTATATAGAACACACGGACAGACACATGGACACAAACAGAGAACGCAGGCATGCTTGCCCACAGGTAGTATAAAAAAGATATGAATATGCATTGAATCCTTCTTTCAAGTAATAAAAGAAATCACTTACACTTTTACAATCACTGCTTCTGCTGCTCATATCTAACTCACACAGCCCACATGCTCTGGAGTGAGATCGTGATCCTTCCTTCACCCTGGGTCTCCTCATCTTTCTGAACTCCTCTCTTCCAGCTGATAACTGGCCTGAAAATGCTGTGTCCTAGGTGCCCCATCCCTCATGCACTGCTTCCCCTTGGAGCATGGAATAAAGCCTCAAAGCAAGCCCCCAAAAAGAAGCTCTCAGTCCAGGCACATGATTGTTCCTGACAGATACCCCTAGGTCCTTGACTATCCATCTTCTTTTATCACTTCCCTAGCTCCCTTCACTTTTCTGACTCAGTTTTCCCCACTGAAGCAGATCAAGAATAGAAATTGAGACTGGGGGCGGGGATAGAGAAAGCCAGAAAAGCAGAGGAGAGGAGGAGGGAGGAAGGAAGCCAGAGAGGAAAGAGGGAGAAGGAGAGGGAGGGAGGGAGGGAGGGAGAGAGGGAGGGAGGGAAGAAGGAAGGGAGGGAAGGAGAGAGACAGAGAGACAGAGAGAGAGAGAGAGAGACAGAGAGAATATCTGGAAGAAATGGCTTAGTTTCAAAGAAAAGAAGATACTCAGACCAGAAGAGAAGACAACCCCTCCCCTTGTGCCCTTGTCCCCTTGCCCCCTTACCACCCCAAGGACCCTCAGAAAAGCATCTCCTACCATTCATTTCAGGAAGGGGGGATAGCACATCAAGGAAAGGTTCCGCCTGCTTTTCTCCCCCTGTAAGTGTGTGGGTGATCTTGCATCCCCATAGGTCTCTCCTGGCTCTCAGCTGCTAGTAATCCATTCATAAGGTTTCAAGAGGCAACACAAAACTCAAGCTTCCAGTTTAGTTTCTCTCTCTCTCTCTCTCCCCTTCATTCCTTTGCTCACCACTCTCCTTCAGCTCTTGGCAGTCCAAAGTTTAAAAAAAAATGTTGAACCATTTCTGTGTTTTCCTCCTGTTGTAACTTGGGCTGTGACATCATAACCCTGCCCACCAACACCCCACCTCTCTCTCTTTCCACCCCCCTCATCAGCCCCATGCCCCCAAACACTTCCCCCACCCACAAGGAAGAAGGTCTCCTGTCAGTTTCAATGTGTGAAAACACAAAGCTCCTGGAAGGTCCCCCTCCTTCCCCTCGGTGCTCCTTCTGCCCCCCCTCCCTGCCTTACCCACCGCTCAGCCCGGCTCTCCAGGCTTTTAACAATGATCCCATCTGTTTGACATGTGCGGAAAGGTGGGCTGGATTCAAATAATCTGTCAAGTGAATCAGATCAAAAACACAGCAACCCCCTCCTCAATTCCATCACACACACACACACACACTCACTCACACAGACCCTCAGACCCCAAGCCGGAGCAAAAGTGTGAGAGAAGTCAGACTTACACAGCAGCACCCACCCTTGATGCCAGGGAGACAGACACCAAACATGCCAAGGGAAAGCCCAAATTTATACATATATAAATTCTGTTGCTTATTTGTTTATGAGAGACACCCACACCCCAAGTCCTCAACCCCTCTCCCTCAAACCCTGCCACTCCGCAAAGTGCACAGATTTGAAAGCTGGTAGAATCTGTTTTGAAATCTCCAACGAGAGGGTTTTTTCCCCCTTTTTTTCACTCCAAAGCACTATCTGTGGCGATCAGACTCAAGCAGGGTTGCCAGCAAATGCAGGAGGCCCCTTCTAGGGTACAGGCTTTCAAACCAGCGAAGCTAGAGGGAATGAATTTAAGGACACACAGCAGGAGCTGGCTGAATTCATTTTATTTTGACGGGGTAGTTGGGGGAGGAATATCATTTCTGAAATGCCCAAGGAATGAAGGGAGAGGATATGGATTTCTTAAACAGTTCTTGCAAGAGGAGCACTGTCTTGGTCTGCAGGTAAATCTAGAAGGCAAGAAATTGGAGCTGTGTAAAAGAGGACCAGGACAGACAGGGAGAGCAGGGAAAGAGGAGGGAAGGAAAGAGAGAGGAGTGAAGAGAGGGGATGGGTAGATGGGGAAGGAGAGAGTGGAGAAAGGGTGAAAGGCAGAGAGGGGGCCAGGGGAAAGAGGGAAGGAGGGAGAAAGAAGAGTACTGGGAAAGGGGAAGGAAGGTGAGGAAGAGGGACAGAAGGGGAAAGGAGTACATGGAAAAGGGAGGGCAGGACGGTTAGAGAAAGAGGAACCTGGGGGTGAAGGACTGAGAGAGAGAGAGAGAGAGAGAGAGAGAGAGAGAGAGAGAGAGAGAGAGAGAGAGAGAGAGAAGTGGGGAAGACAAGAGGGGAGGATGAAAAAGAGAGGAGCAGAGTGAGAGAGGGTGGTTAGTGCATGAAATACGGAGACCAGGGAGGCAGTTAGATCCATGCTGGGTAAACACAGAGGCAGGTGAAGGAAGCCACTGGAAAATGAGGCCGCGGAAACAAAGACACACAGTGGAGGGACTGTCTCCGGGACAGGGCACATTTTTAAAAACCAGAATCCAACACTGTCTCCGTAAAGAAGCCCTTCTTCCACCTCCTGCTGTCAGGATTTCCTCTTTCAGCACCCACCTCACCTTCCTACCTTCACCTTTGTGGTCCTAGCATGCCATCTCCCTGGAAAATTCATGAGTAAAATTCTAGCACCCACCCTCAAAAAAAGAAAAAAGAAAAAGAAAAGAGAAAAGGGAAAAAAAGGAAGAAACACAAACAAACAAAACACCTTTAAAAATCCCTCTTTGTTCTACCCACTAAGGGTTCTGGATTCTCATATCTAGATTGGGCTGTGTGTGGCCATCCATACTTCATTTTGACACAAATTGTTTTCTTCAGATGGCAGGCGAGCTTTGCCTGAATTCATGTTCCCATCAGCAGTGTCATCATTAATATTAGGAGACTCTGAGCAGAGAGAAGAGCCGGGTCTATGCCAGCATCCAGAGCATTAACAGCGAAACAGACAGAGTAGATGGGAGACCCTTAGTATGGTCAGTGATCCTCAGTGACTTCCTAATTCCAAAATCTGAGGGAAAGGCTGAGCTGGAAGCCTGCCAAGGAGCGTAGTAATAAAAGCCTCCTAGAGCACAACCAAATGCAGCGTCTATATATAGGAGCTGTGTCTGTTTTAGCTACTTGCAGTCTAAAATGACACCCGGAAACAAACATTTCAGCAATATGTTTATTGGAATCCTATTCAGCTGGTCCTGGAAAGAGTGAGCGTCTCTGAAAGACTTCACTAGAAGGTTCAAAATTGTTGATTTCTGTTCCTCAGGCTTTGAATCTCAGAGCTGGGAGTCAGTGTTACTTCACAGAGCAGTGTGAGCTTTTTTTTTAGGGTGACTTACTACAGCCCCTCTTTTTCATAGGTGAGGCGAAGTCACACACCTTGTAGCAGGGTTCTGTATAGCCCCTACCCACAGTCATCGTTTTTGGTTGTTTTTTCTTTTCCTGTCTGTGTCTCTGTCTTCTCCTGGTCTTACTGGTCTGCCAGGCATGTTTCATGAGACCAGAAAAGAAAATCAAAGACTGGCCTCTCCCTCCCATGTTTCACATCCAGGTGAAAGTGCCTAGGAATGCCTGTAGGTCAGACATGTTCTGTAGTTCAGAATCACACAGCACTCTGAAGGTAATGCAAACCTCGCTCTCACTTCCCTTCCTAGACATTCTGAGCCAAGAAACGCCCTATCTTCTTGTAAAACTGTGTAGTGTCTTGTTGCTAAATACTCCTGATTTTACCCCCAAATACAATGGCTTACAAATGATCAGTGATGTCAATGATTTTGTTTTGAAATTGCCTTCATGCAAATAGATCAAGGAACTTCACTCATAGATTAGGTTTCCCAGAATCCTCATGAAATAGGATGGCAGCATGCCAGAGGTCTATATCCTCTAGTGACAGTTCCTGGGGCAAGAATTTCTGGTAGGATTTGAGCCTTGGAATCAGTTTATAGGTTCTACTAGGTGACAGAGAGTCCAATAGTAATGCTGGGCCCATCTCAGCTCACCAAACAAAGGCTTTTCCGAATTTATGCTGCAAATAGGCATAGCTTTTTCATCCCCAACAGGCAATGGCCTAATAAGAATGACACCTGAAAATTGGCTTTCCTTTCCACCCAACCACATTTCTGTGCATTCTTTCTTCCTACCTACTTTATGCCCATTTTACATATTATATCCCTGAGGATGAGAGAGACGAAAATCCACAAACCTGAAGACCCTAAGAACACATCAAGAACAAGTCTCCCCTACAATATGCCAAGTGAAGGAAGCCAGATTCAATGGGTCACATACACTGTGTGAGTCTGGAAGGCAAGACTCAGGAAACAGAAAACAGGCGAGTTGTTTGCCGGAAGCTGAGGGATGGGAAGAAGGAATACAGACTTCAGAGCAGTTGGAGATTGTGGGCCTGTTCTCTATTTTTAAAGTAGTGATCAAGCTTGAGTGTAGACACATTAAAACTCAAAGCATGTGTACTAAAAAGGCTAACGTATCTAAGCTATACCTCAGCATTGGGAGGGAAAATGGGGCAGGTTGTAGAACCTCATTCTCTTGACATCCGGCAGGTGGCACAGACCAAGAGGTGAGGTGGGTGGGGCATACTTTAGTCATGCTTGGGGGTCCTACTTTTCTGGAACGTTCCCTGACATTCTGACTTAGACTCTGCAGGGACTCTGTAGAAGCTATTTGGAACAGATATCTGGCTTATAGTCATAGCTTCATCAACCCTGAGCTCCAACAAACCAAATAGCCAAATTCCAAATGAGCACTACCAGTGACTATGGTCCTGACCTGCCATGTAATATCTGCCTATCCTTGGACACATAATGAGCTCTGAACCATCTGCATTAAGAGATTGGAGCAAAAACCGGTGAGTCCCTAACCAGATCACACCTAAGATCCTAGAGTTTTTTTAACCTAATTTTGTTTCTAACCAACATTTTTCTAAGGTTCTCTCTCCCCAGATATATATGTGTGTGTGTGTGTATATATATATATATATATATATATATATATATATATATATATATATATATACACACACACAATATATATATATACACACACATATATATGTGTGTGTGTGTGTGTTTATGTGTATGTCTGAGTCAGTGCCCAGTTCTTTTAAATATTCCAGAGACTTAAGGGTACATTGGCAGTGGGCATCCACAGCACTTATTTTGGTCCTTAAAGAAAGATATCTATTCAGATGTAATGGCATTACACACTAATATGCACAATTGGAGTTAATGTACGAGGAGTTTCAGTGCTTAGCCGTTTAAGACATTCAATGCATACACGCCATTGTCCCATATTTAACAAACCCAATATTAAAATGAGACTGTTTAATATTAAAATATTTAAATATGAAATGTTTTTAATTTTGGTACTGTGCCTCAATTAAAACTTTTTCTAATTTTGCAAATATGGTACTAGTATTAACAATAATAAAAGCTAGTATTTATTATTAAAATATATTAGTTACTGTTTGGATTGGTGTGTGGTGGTGGTGGTGGTAGTGGTGTATGTGTGTGTAAATTAATTCAGTCTCCACAACATTTCTATGAAGTAAGTGATGCTATCCATTTTCACATGAAGACTCACAGCACTTACAGAGCATACACTACTTGTTCAATGTAAGGTCATTACAGATCTACTATGCAGCATATATAAATTATCTCATTTAACTCATTAACTAACTAGTGAGACAGCTGTTTGGCAACTTTTCCTGGAGAGATATAAACAAATATCTACTCACCCCATATCATCATCATCAACAAAGTACCAGTTCCATCCAGTTCCATGCTGAGCTAATGAATTTACTGGGTTTAGTTGCAGTAGCATGGATGTCTCTAAAGCAGTTACATGATACCATCCCTGCCAACCTTCTACTTCCCATAAACTCTAGCACCGACCAAGACCTGTGCAGCTCGGGTCAGGGGAGGATAATGGCTAGATCTCAGGGCAAGTTCTGGTGACTCCGTGCCTTTATGAAGGAATGTTTAATTTAATACTGTGCCTCAATTCTAAATGTTGGTACTTTCATCAAGATAAAAATTTTTCTAGTGTTGCCATAAACCTCACTGTCACTGTGTTGTTTTACTTATTTGTTGCCATGACTTCAGGAATACCACAGAAATCTCTGGCCCATGATAGCAATTGTCATTGTTGTGCCTGGAGAAAACAGCTTTACCACAACCATTTCTCTATGACCCCTGCTTCTAGATGGGAAAGGCCAGGCCATGAATTAAAGCAACTGAGCTATCGACTTGGAAGAGAATCCCCTTATCTGAGAGCCTTTACTCTTAGTCACCATGCTGCATTGTCTTTTCAAGGTGGATGTAAGAGCACATGAATTGCTACCTCGTTCCTAACATGACAAAACTATGCCCCTCCTCAGAAGAACCTCCTAGGGATTTCTTTAGGGTAATGGAATGATCATTCTCAAGCCCCTTTTAGTGCCTCCCCTTGATGAGCATCTGATGCCTCTGAGACGTGGTCTCAGCTAATATCAATAGCCACATGCAAACTTCACATCTGACAATCAAAAGATATCTCCAGAGGTTCCCCAAGAGCTCTTGCTTTCACTGCCCTCACCCCCCAGAACCATCATGTCTCTATTACAACAAAGAGCAAATAACCAATCCTTTAGAAATAAAAATTCAGACGCATTAGTGCCATAAGGATAAAATCAGACAAGATGGATAAGTATAACATTGTTTGGTTAATTAATGTTGACCTGTAATACTAGTAATAGCTACTACTGACCACCATAAAATGTTTCTTTTATTTTTTCTGAAAATATAGTAGAATGATTTCTTAAATTTATTCATTTATTTATTTATTACAGTTTATTCACTTTGTATCCCAACTGTAGCCCCCTCCCTCGATCCCTCCCAATCCCACCCTCCCTCCCTCTTTTTCTCCCATGCCCCTCTCCCGGTCCACTGATAGGGGAGGTCCTCTTCCCCTTCCATCTGACCCTAGCCTATCAGGTCTCATCAGGAGTGGCTGCATTGTCTTCCTCTGTGGCCTGGTAAAGCTGCTTCCCATTGTCAGGGGAAAGTGATTGAAGAGACAGTTCCTGTTCCCATTACTAGGGAACCCACTTGGACACTGAGCTGCTTTGGGCTACATCTGTGCAGAGGTTCTAGGCTATCTCTATGCATGGTCCTTGGTTGGAGTATCCATCTCAGAAAAGACCCCTGGGCCCAGATTTTTTGTTTCTGTTGCTCTCCTTGTGTAACTCCTGTCCCCTCTGGGTCAATCAGCAGGACTGGCCCTTTAGTATGCCCCAACAGTTTGCAGATGACATAGATTTGGGGGTGGGCTAACGGAAAGCCTGAGTTCTGGGCCTGGGTGGTAACTGAGCTGGTCAGCCCTATGGCTATCCCTAATTCGCACCATCAGGGCGAGCTCCCCAGCACTGCTCTGGCCAGACCACCCAATGCCACCATCAGCAGGAGGCAGGGGTCAGCTCTCCTACTCTCCTGCCCTAGTGTAAGCTCACCCGCCTGCACCCGGGCTGCCAGAGCTCCATCGTGCTGCCCGGTCAAGGTGTAGGTGTGGGGTCCACTTTCCCAAGTGCTGCAGCCTGTGAGGAGCTAAACCAGCTTTCCCTCTCTCAAGGCGAGCTCGCCCAGGCCTTCACCATCAGCGCCAGCTCCACTGTGTTTCCCAAGCCAAGTGTAAGGCCTGCTCTCCTTAGGGCCACATCCCGTGAGGAGCAAGGATAGTTCTCCCACTCTAACGACCTCAGGGCCAGCTCTCCTCGCTACTGCAGATGGCAAGGGGTGAAGGCAGGATATCACCCCCGTGCCCACTCCACCTCACCGTAGGTAAGTGGCATAGCCAGCTCTCTGGCCACATCTACAGGCTGGCGCACCTG
Organism: Pachyuromys duprasi; assembly: GCA_028658305.1. NCBI lineage: Eukaryota > Metazoa > Chordata > Mammalia > Rodentia > Muridae > Pachyuromys > Pachyuromys duprasi. Next base: position 31,906,718 of record CM053759.1, on the reverse strand, counting down.
CACCCCCTCCCCCGGGGCCAGCTCTACTGTGCTGTCCAGGTAAGGTGCACGGCTCACTCTCCTGAGTGCCATGACCCGGTGGCCAGCTCTCTCAATTGCCTCAGGTGGTGAGGAGTGATGAGAGGGGGCGGTCACCTCAGTGCCCAAGCCACTTCACAGCAGGATGAGTGGAGGGGCCGGTTCTGTTTCCCCGCTCCTAGGGCAAACTCTGCTGTGCTGCAGCAGGCTGTCACGATCCGACCCTAAGGCTAGCTCTCAGGACTGCTGGAGGTATCAAGAGGTGAAGGGGGCAGGAAGGCATCACCTCTTGCACCCACCCCACCCCACAGCAGACAAGTGGCGGGGCCAGCGCTCCCACGCTCACACACCCGTGGCGTCCCAGCTCACTCACACCCCAGCCACCAAGACCCGCTCCATTGTGCTGCCCAGGCTCGGCATAGGGCCGGCTTTTCTGAGTGTTGCCACTGGTGAACAGAAGGGCCCGCTCTCCGGAGCGCCACAGCCAGTGAAGGACAGGGCCAGTTCAGCACAGCCTCTGGACATCCACACGGTCCCTGCCAGCTGCCCAGACCAGGAACCTTCCCATGTTCTCTAATGGTAATATGAGCCACCAGACATCCATCAAAATGGACCCCTGCTGCTGCAGAGCCAGGAACCCAGGCAAGGCCCTCAGCGGCGGCACAGGGTCGGACTTCACCTTGGCTTCAAGTGGCGGGGCTGGCTACTCATAACAAGCTATTCCTCTCCACCCTCACGTCTCCAGTTCCATCTCTCTTCATAATGCTCAAACTGTTCCACTTCACTTTCTCTCCCATCTGTTCATCACATACTTGCACATTGTAGTGGCTCCTGCTGCTGGCACGCCACACGGCTGGTGGGCCTCTGAGTGACCTCCTCTGTCCGCGCTGGCTGAGTGGTGTGGTAGCAAACGGGTGTCAAGGTGAGCTTCTGTGTGTCTCTATGGCCTGCCAGAGCCATGTAGCAGAAGGCAGGTCTCTGGACGACTCTCCCCACGCCTAAAATATGGCATGGAGGTGGGCGGGTCTCTGGATGTCTTCCGCCACGCATGCTGTACTGAGTGGCGGTAGGCGAGGCTCTGTGTGTCCCTGGCTCACCCTCCCATCCGGGTCTCTGGGGCTTTCCCCACCTGTGTTGCGGGGCATGGTGGTCAGCAGGTCTCTGGCTGTCTTACTCCAGATGTACTGTGTGCTGTGTGGCTCTGTTCATCTGGGCCTGGAGGCCATTGCTGGGGGACATGGAGGCCAGCAGGTCTCTTCCTGTCTACCTCAGGGGCCGTGCTACATGACGGTGTGCCGTGTTCTGTGTGTCTACAGGCGCCTGTGCTGATGACCGGTATGATAGAGCGCAGGTCTGTGGGAGCATTTCCCCATCGGCACCGCATCGCATGACCTTCCGAAGGGCCTATGCTCTACTTTTAACTTACTAAAAAAAACAAGGTGCAACCATCTTTAATCTGCCTTATCCTTTCTTCTACGTTTCTTTGTTAGTCAGTTTTCATTAGGCTATTTTATGCTAGTAAGGAACTTGCAAATCTCAAAGATTCAGTAGACATTGACATTTCACACATGTTACCTTTATTTATAGGTCAGCTGCGTACGCAGATAGGGATGTTGGTGAGAAGTAGATTTCTCACACAAGGAGCTGCAACAGGAAGTTGTATAACAATAGGCATGTGTATGACAGGGTTCCCTAAATGACCAGGTGAGAGGGTGAATGTGCAGACTAAGAAGAAATGTATTAGACTTGCTTCCAAAATGTGGTCCGAGTAGTCCAATAATGGCCATCTCACTGTCTCACAACAGAAAGGCTGAGAAGGTGGTGGTTGTTCAGTCCACGAGTCTGGATGTGTTCACACTCTCAATGCAGCCTGGAGGATTTCTGGAGAGCTGATGATTTTCAGTCTATGTTGATGTCCTGGAGAAGTTGAATTTAATACCGGCTGCAGCAACAGAATAGATGAACTTGCCAAAGAGGGTGAGGGCAAGCCAGCAAAAGGCAAAGGCAAAGTTTTTCTTCTGTCATGTTCTTTTAGGTGGCTGCCACAAAAAAAAAAAAAGTGTGGTCCAGATTTAAGGTGTGTCTGCCTGCTTCAAATCATCTGATCAAGGAAATCACTGGCTGGAGTACCCAACAGCTTGGATTCTTGTTGATTCCAGATACGGTTAAGTTGACAATGGAGATAAAACATCACAGCCTGGTTTGAAGTCTTTCTACAAGGTGGAAGCAAATTCTTGAGGATAACAATACAATCTAGCACGAGTTATTGACCGAAATGAGGCCAAGATTGAAAATGACCTGCAAAGGTTTCGTGCAGGCCTCAATGGCTTCCGTGTGAATGGCAATAGGTATCGTAATGGAATTTTTTGGTTTCTTTAAAAACTCAGTTACATTATGGAAATAGGTTTTTGTTTTAATCCCAAGTGTGGGATTTTAGTTGGGCTATAGTTTGCCCACAGCTGTTAATTATCTCATACAGGATGTGGCTTTTGCCAGCTAGTAGTGGGCTTCTATGCAAGCCACAAGGAGAGGGGCATGGTCTAGGGCTCTGAGGATATAAATTTGAAAGATGGGAAAGACTGGTGCTGGGTGCAGTGTTGCTGTTTAATGTGTAGTAGTTTGGAGAAACCAGAGAGATGTGTCGGTCTTAGAGCAGACAGACAGAGAGAAACGCTGTGGGGCACAGCCGCTTGGAGGAGACCGCGGGCTGTGTCTGCTATTGACGGAGATTGGTATACCCCTAAAAGAACACATTGGCCCTAAACAGCCAGCAGAAATAAAGGGGTCTGCACCTCCTCTCCCCTAACCTTCTCTCTCCTACATAGAGTTGGGAGGATGGAAAGGAAGTAGAGGCCTAAACACCCGAAATAAAATAGAGTTTTAAAAACAATCTCTATAGGAGTAATGTATAGACATCTAGAGAGATGAGTCTAGACAGAGCAGGGTCTTTGAAAGTGCCTTAAAACCTTACCTGCTGACATAAAGCTTTCACCTAACCAAAACAGAGTGCTAACATCTGTCATGCAGATTGTCCAAAAAGTGATGACATATACATGAAGTGCATTGTACTAGACTAGCTATTGAAAAGTGCATGATGGGTAGATGGTGATGACTCAAATTTGTGACCCATTTCCACATGTAACCTAGATGTTCAGAGTATTTTGTTCACTAATTTGATAAATTTTGACCCAGTAATTGCTTTCAAAGTCTACAGGTTTGGTTCTATGAAATAAACTGACCTCACATTATCTTTAAAAAAAATAGTATGAAATATTAAATTTTACTGATGAATTAACTAACATATAAAGCCAACATTATCCCCTTACTTACTAGATTTCAAGAGTCAAATTTATTGAGCCACACTCTTTGATCAATTTCTATCAGTGTTGTTAAAACTCTTTCATTATTTCATGTTTATTTTACCAATATCAATTCTTAGCATGTGTCTAGCCAAAACAAAAGTTTGATCTACAGATCCAGCTTTGGTCCACACAGGACTTATCAATTCCAACTTCCATTGCTATGAGTTTTGCTTTGTGGCAGTTATTGTTATTGTCAATTTTCCTAGGAAACATCTAACGTATGTAAATTTGACCATCTAACTTTACTCTTAGGAGACTTACATAAATTATTTTATAGCTGTTATCTGTTACAAGCTGGTTGAGTTTTCCTCTCTGATCTTCAGGCTTCTGTGCACGGCATTGTCTTTGTACTCTCAAACTCACAAATCATAATTACCTGAACTGGGCCCGTAAGCATCCTGTCATGAGAGGGATGGAGTTCACAAGACCCCACCTCTCCTTGAGGATTGATATACAGTTAATGGCTGTTAGGGAAGGAGAGATATTTTCTTTAGTGGTGTAGTCACAAGTGAAGTATTTGATTGTATGAAGTCCTTTACCAGTGTTCACAACTCTAATGAGATTCATTGGGTCATCAAGAAAAAAACTCTAGAAGACATGAAAGTAGGAAGGGGGAAGGGTTGGGAAAAAGGGACGTCAGTGGGAGTGAGAGGAAGATGAGGGAGATTAGCAAGGTGAATATGACCAAAACATATTATATACATGTATGAATGTGTCATAATGAAGAGAAAAAAGAAAAGGAAAAGAGAGTAAGATGTGAAAATATTCAAAAAGTATCATAAGCGCTTTCCTATATTACATGTGTAGATATTCATAACCAAAAACTCTTCAAAGGTAGATTAATAGGAATGTGTGGTCTTGATGAATACAGTACCAAGGGCATTTTCATCAACGGTCTGACTTTTTAAAGTGAAAAATGGCTCTCAATAAAATTTATGAACAAATCAAAAGAGAATTTTGCTTAATTTTTTCAGAAATTTGAAAAACACAAAACAATTTGCATAAAATTTCTATTTTAAATAGAATTGGCACTTAGGCCTAGCCACTAAAAGTGTTTCTATCTGCACATATGTCTGGGAGAAACTCATGTTGCAGGAGCATTAGGTACAGTTCAGAAAAATTCATCTGATGGATGAACTATGAACTACAGGGATTTATAGCATCTCAGAGGCTGCCAATGGCTATAACGCCGAAACATCCGTCGCTACTTCCTGAAAAGTCCTTGGGGCAGTGTTTCCTCCATGGAGAGCCACCCAGGTAAACTAAGGCAGCAATGCCGTGCGTGTCTTCCTGGTTGGACCCCCATCCTTGTAAAGACAATCCTTAGACTAGTGTGAGCCACAGCTCTTTACTAAGATGTAGGTGTAAAAGCTACTGTACGTTGTTTTAGTAACAATTTTGCCAGATATTGTGGGTTCTGATTTCTTCCCAGACTGGCAGGGAACCTGCTCTTGATGACGGGCAGTCACAGTGAGAACATAATCACAAAGATAAATGGCAAACGTTCTACAGAGCCCTACATAGCTAAAATAATGGTGTGGGGGGTATTCTTTGACTATATTTTTATTGTTGGTTTTAGATAATTTTTATACATTTTAGGTATTGTGCCCTTGCTGGATTTGTACTTGATGCATAATTTCTCCAAGCACGCAGCCTCTAAGTTCATACTTAATAAGATCTTCAATAGTGGAAAAGGTTATAAATTGACAAGTAAAATTATTTCTTTTTGTTAGGGTGTCATTGTGTGTTGTTTGTTGGCAGACAGGCATCACTATAGAGCCCACATGGCCTTTAAACTTGAAATCCTCCTGCCTCAGCCTCCCAAATGATGGGATTAAAGGTATGCGCCACCATGTGGGTTTAAATCAGGTATATTTTATGCATTTTTACTTGTAATCTCCTTGTAAGTAAAGAAGTATCTGTGTCCATTCTTGAGGTGCTGCCCAAATCCACACTCAGAAAATAGTGAGGATTGTAGCTAGGTTTTTAATGGTTTATGGTGGAAAGGCTACGTAAGCTCTAACAATGTCTGGAATGGATGTGTCTGATATCTGCTTAAGGACATACAGAACACATTTCTACCAAGCAGTCATTTTTCTAAATATTATCTGGAAAGTTCATTCTTATTGAATTTTACTCTATTCTTTTGAATTTCCTCTGGATACTGTCCTGGTTAGTTTTATGTCAACTTGACACAAGCTATAGACAAGTCAGAGTAGGGAACCTTGAGTGAGACTATGCCTCGATAAGATTGGGCTACAGGCAAGCCTGAGAGCATTTTTTTAATTAGTAATTGATGATAGAGGGCCTGGCCCATTGTGGGTGGTGCTATCCCTGGACTGGTGGTCCTGGGTTCTACAAGAAAGCAGGCTGAGCAAGCCATAAGGAGTAAGCCAGTAAGCAGCACTCCTCCATAGCCTCTGCAACAGCTCCTGCATTCAGAACCCTGTCCTGTTTGAGTTCCTGTCCTGACTTCCTTTGTTGATGAATAGTGATGTGGAAGTATAATCCAAATAAACCCTTCCCTCCCGAACTTGCTTTTGACCATAGTGCTCTATCACTATGCAATAGTAACTAAGACAGAAATAAATTATAGCTGTCAAAATTCAAATCCTGTTAGTCCCTATGCCAAGCAGGTGATTTCATACTCTCACTGGAAAAGTCGAGTCAAAGAGCGATGGCTAACACAGGCTCTGAGCGGTTCTTAGGCTAAACAGAAAGCCCTTAGACGCCATGGTGGTTGTGGTGGTTGCTGCTGGTTATAGGTGTTTTCACATAATTCCAGATAGACTCTGTTAAAGGTGTTTGGAGTCCCGCTTCCCTGGGCCTGAGATGAGTGAGTCAGTGTCCTGATCATGTGGCTCAGAGGTCGAAGTATGTGCTGATCCTATCCTAACCACTGTTTTAGCAACACCTTGCCATCTCAACTAGATCTTCGGTGAAGAGTGGGGTCTTACCATGACCTTTCATTTCCAGGAAACAAAGAGATACAGTCTAAGACAGTCCTGGGACTCCCATCTGAGTAGAGTAGGAACAGTGACATATAAAATCTCCCCCAGACTGCTTCATGTACATGTTAGGGGTAAACTATGGGCATGAATGAACTATAAAATGTCATTACTGCCTTGTCAAAGGTATGAAATAGCACCAGGTGCCGAGAACAAAGCAGTAAACACTTCACACAGTGAATGAGAATTCCCAAACAGACAGACCACTTTTTAACAGTGTTGTTGTTCAGCGCTTCCCTTTTGCAAAGTCTTTATAATTCAAATAGAATTACATCATTTTCTTGCTCCCTTTCTTTCTTCTGACCTGCTTCATGCCCCCTCTTAAGTCCCTCCCAAATCTGTGGACATTTTTGTTTGTTTAGTTCATTATTATTGTGACATATACATGTAAACACACAAATATATAAGATTATCTGCTGAGTCTGTTTAGTGTTGCTTATCTATATAAGCTTTCAGCGCCGACCACCAGTTATATGAGACAACCAATTTGGGTTTCAGAAATTTTTATTTTCAACAGCTTTTTTGTCTAGGGGTGAGGCCTTATGATATTTCCTCCTTCTGTGTTAGTGTATCTGTTGGTACTTTCATGTTGAGGCTTCATGGGTATAGATTTTCTGCCCAGCATGAGACTCTTGACAACAGACTGAAGTAAACCCAGTAGGTTGGTAGACAGGAATTCTGTTATTCAAAACCTCTCATTGTTACAGTGGGAAGCAGCAACATTCACTTCCTAGTGCACAAACCTGTCTATGAGCCCAAAATGTGCCATCTATAAGAATTAAGAAAAACCCTACTGGATATTCAAGAATTAGCTGTTCTCTACATTTTTGACCAGCTGTGGCTTTCTGTAAATCTTCTTATAGGGAGAAAACTTTTTATAGAGAATCAAATCACCTATCCTGTGCTCATCTTCTTTCCCAGCATACTAAGATTTAAGGGCAAGCATATAGATCATAGGATACACCTCATAACTCTCCAGCACACTATGAGAGAGAAAGGGCAACTATTAAAATACCAGAAGGCTATCTGTTCTTCATTTCTCCCTCCAGAGTCAGGCTTAGCCAAGACCTCACCTGAAAGAAAACATGGCCACATCAAAAGTGTTCTGCAACCTCCTGCCCAGCATGAGACTCTTGACGACAGAGTGAAATAAACCAAGTAGGTTGGCAGACAGGAGTTCTGTTATTCAAAACCTTTCATTGTTACAGTGGGAAGCAGCAACATTCACTTCCTACTGCACAAACCTATCTATGAGCCCAAAGTGTGCCATCTATAAGAATTAAGAAAAACCCTACTGGATATTCAACTAGAGTTCTAACTTGCATTATGGAGTCCTCTCTTCCCAGAGATCTTCTTGTATATGAATAGATGTTTGAGTGCATAGGACTTTCTCATTCATCTTTGTGTCCCTAAAGCCTAGTACAGAGCTTGGGCAACAAGCAGAAGTTACACAAACATCTGTAGAACTATAGTCCACATATAAGAGATCTGCTCTGCCACAGAGCAGGCCACCACGGATCTGAGCTTTACTGTGCTTCATTTCACTTTTCTTAAGCTCACTCTCAGCAACTTCATTACCACTTGGTTGCTCCACGGTGCACTGAGGCACCCATGTCCCACACTCTTTACAAACCATGGCAGACTCAGAAGACAATTGAAGGAACAAGAGCCCTGCAAATCCCAACGTCCAATGGTCTTCACCTGCCTAGTGAAAACAGCAACCCTGGCTTTGGAACTAAAAAGAATTTGTTGAGAAGTTTTTCCAGAAGGGCAAGACAAGCCTTGGCTGGACACCTGGTAAACTTGAATCCCAACTGAATTTGTGGGTGCATGAGCCTGGGACCAAGCCAAGGCATTAGCATGGGAGTGAAAGGAAAAGGACTCAGAGATGACTGAAGTGGCCTCAAGAATCCGAGGGATAATCTGTAAAGGTTATGTCCACAGTCATAATTCTACCAAAGTTTTTAAACCTGTGAGGCCAAGAAAAAAGAAAAAAAATACAGAACTGTGAGACTTTTAGAACCAGAATCTCAGCTGGCCTCTCTTATGAGTCTGCCTTTCAAAGACCCATGAATGAAGAGCTGGCAACAAGGTTTATAGGTTGACTGGAGTTAGTGAAAAGCCGTCCGGTGATGTGGCTAAAGGACTTTGGAAAAGAGATTCTCTACGTGTGGATTCTGCAGAGGGAATTTGGGCCACCCTGTGTGACAAAAAGCCAAGGATGATCCTGAGAAAAGCGAAGTGACACACAAAAGGAAAGGAGAGAGATTGTAAGTCTCCTTTGGCCTCTCATCTCTATGAGAAATTACTGAGGTTTATTCAGAGAGAACTATATATGGCTTGGGTTTCAGAAAGACATGTATGTTAGAACACAGGCCTTGCTGTGAGAGGGATATTGAGATCCTGACATTGTCACTTACTGCCATTGTGACCTGACCTTGGAGAAATGTTATCACCTTCCTCGGGGATTCTTTTACTTTGCCTCACAGGTTGCAGAGAGGATTGAACAAGATGATAAATGGAGAGTCCTGTGTTCACTGTGGACACTTATTCGCAGGCTGATGTCACGTGAGCGGCAGGCTCTGGGGTTCTTCCCAGTCTAAAGAGTAGGTAGGGGAGATCAAGAAGGGGTGGGAGCAGCAGCCCTGCCACCCAGCATGTGTGACTGGTAGGAGGGAGAGATGAGAAGCACCAAGACCAAAGCAAGATCCGCGATGCCTTGAGTCACTAAGCTGAGATGGTAAATATGAAGAACTGAGGCAAGTTGCTCCCCAAGGTTCAGGGGGAAGAAAAGAAAGAAGGTGGTAGCAGTGAAGAGAAAAAGAGGACAGGCAGGCATCAGGCCCAGCACAATTGTTGAACTTGACGTGGAATTCAAGAAGGGATCGTAGCACTTGGGGTTAGATTATACAGGCTTGAGAGGTGGAAGAATCAGAGGAGTCCAGCCAGAGGTGAAAAGGCAACAAGAGCCAAGTCAAATTATGGACTACAGCAGGATTAAAGTGTCAGCCATCACAGCATTAACAATCAAAGACACCTCCTCTAACATGAGGCTGCTCACTATGCAGATAGGCCAGGTCCTCAGATACACAATCGCAGAAACAGGCAGAGAGAACTCTTGGGTAAGCTATCTCAGGATGTACTTCTGGGAAGTTGGAGAGCAGTTCCTTCTACACTTAAAGGACATGAAGTGCTTACATCTCTCCCAGATTAATTTTGTTCATTGATATGCTGATGTCCACGAAGCTGTACATAGGAGTGTTTGCATGTACACACAGACACACAAACACTATCTAGTGAAAAACACTAAACAAATAACTCAATACATGGATAAGGTGAAAGGCGTACCAATATCTTCTGTGTCTCATAGACACAAAGGAGTTTTTAAGTAAAACAGAGTATGGAATTTATCAAGCTCCTCCTGTATTCAAGTAACTCACTTAAAATGTATGCCAGATTAAATGACTGGAGAGTCACCCAAGTCCCAAGGGAACCGGGGGAGAAGATGCAGACAACACATAAGTTCACTTGTCCATCACCTTGCAGAGGAAGTGAGAGAATTAGCCAGTGGGAACCCAGTGAGTCAGTGTTAGAGAGCAGAAATAAATCCATATCAAACACTCAGAATAATGAAACAACTAAGTTCCAAAATTTCATCTGCACTGTGCTTACCATCATTATTGCCAACACCAAGAAACCTGTAAAAAGTATCTTTTTTTAGGACAAAGCCCCCAATGAAAATATCTGCTCCACTTCAGTGGAGCTGTGCAAGCAAACAGTGTTTCACAGAGGCTAAAGGCATGGGCCCAAGCAAGACCGCGACAGAACTGATTCTCAAGATGGCGGTGAAGCAGCAAGCAGCATTCTCTTGTGTCTCCATGAACCTGAGGAAAAGAAATGATCTGTGACTGCCAAAAGAGGTTCAAAGCATAGAAAAGCAAGGTAGGGTACATTAAACAATGGGGGTAAATGAAGAAAATCCAGAAATATTAGACATTACATATAAAAAAGAAACAAGAGATGCTAGTGCACAGAACAAAGCAGAAAGTGGAGGAAAATCACTATTCTGTGATGCTGGGGTTGGAAACCAAAGAGATGAGGAAAGGATCTAGAAGAAAACATTGAAATACCAAAATTTTATGTGACAGATCTGCATGCTATGTGAAGCAGATACTGAAGGAGAGGACCCAGATAGAGCTGTTCCGCTTTGCCTGTTAAGCTGGGACAAGCAGGGAATCGATACCGAGAGAAACACTGCAATCAAGCAGCTTTGCTGAGAAGAGCAGAGAATGGGGGAAGTATTGTACCTACAAACAACAAAGACTCTTCATACTATGACTAAACAGGAAACAACCCTGAGAGCCACACCAACACGTTAACAGGCGTCAACCGGGCAGAACACAAAGGCACTCAGGCACAGACAGTGGGTGCTGGCTGAAAAACAGCCTGAACTCTGGTGAGGTGTCAATGTGCAACTTCGAAATGAAATGCAAGCAAGGATGTGGTCCCTTTAGACCGTTGGACACTGAAATGCCTGGGTACAATGCGTGACCGCCTAGCACACACAGGACACAGGAGCTGGCAGGATGGATGCTGTGTGAGAGAGTATTGCTGTGTTGAGCAGAGAGAAAGCTCGCTACTGTTCAGAAAATCAATTATGAAGGAAAGATGAATTATATGAAACTTACTCTGGACTGGATGAATTGAACTCTAGAGAGACAAGCTTGTCTATCTGCCGAGTTTGCTGCCAAAACAACTCAAATAGGAGAACTTGTTTTCATTTAAAGAATAAAAATAAATAAATAAATAGATAAATAAATAAATAAATAATAAATAAATAAAGCAAGAACAAAATAAAGGCAGAAGTGGTAGTTTTAATTTTAATTTTATTTGCTATTTTGTGTTACTGATTTTTACTATTATTTAGGTCTTCTCAGGCATGAAGAGAACTGTGCTACCACTTTTGCCCTTCAAGTTCTCTCCGAGCATTTTCTTACCTTCAGCACATATACTTTTATTCTCAATACAACTTTCTTTTTTTTCCCTTTCCTTATTCCCTCTTTTTTAACTCCTTAATTTTAGTGATCTTTATCTTTAACAATCATTGCATTTCACTCATCATAGCAGTAGCCTATATTTTTTTTGGCTCCTAGCATTATTAAAGATGTAATTGAAGTGCCTGTTTTCTTTCTTTCTTTCTTTCTTTCTTTCTTTCTTTCTTTCTTTCTTTCTTTACTGCATTTTAGCACCATGTTAGGTTTGTTTCCAGCCAATACTCACATCACTGCTGTTTTTATCTTCCCTGTGATAGTGGAAAACATAAGACAAAGTAAGAACCACCTACTAAAGGACTGATAGAAAAGATAACAAAGGAAATCCAGGCATGGTGGCACATGCCTTTAATATCAGCACTCGGGGAGGCAGAGGCAGGCGGGTCTCTGTGAGTTCGAGGAGGGCCTGGTCTACAGAGTGAGTCCAAGACAGCCAAGGCTACGCAGAGAAATCCTGTGTCAAAAAAACAAAAGCAAGCAAACAAATGAAAACAAAGCAAACAAAAAGATAACAAAGGGAAAACCAAAATATAAAACTTAACAATACATCCATCCTAACACACACAAAATCAAAATGTAAAAACACAGAAAATATGAGAGCAAGCCACTTTGGCACACCCTAATCTCATTATTCCCTAATAACTAAGAACAAAGATAATTAAATAATGGAAATGTCAGAAAAGAAATTCAAAATCCTGCTTTAAAAATGTTCAATAACTCTAAAGAGCATTGAAATAAGTATATGAATGTAAGAAAAGAAGTCTGTGAAGTAAGAAAATCAATTCAGGACCTAGCTTATTTAAAATTTCAGCAGAATAGAGAAATTCAGCAAGACACAGGAAGAATTCCGCAAGGAAATTGAGATTCTGACAAAGAACCAATGAAAAATCTTAGAAGCAAAAATGAACCAAGTAAAAGGCACAGTGGGTAAGCATCACCAACAAAAGGAGCAAGTGGAAAAAAGATACCAACAAGGCCAAGAAACTCCTGCCTTGAGACAACAACAAAAATAGACAATAATGAAAACTAACTTTGACAATCAATGACTCTGTAAACTAATGAAAAGACAAACCTGAATAATCCATGGAGGAAAGAAAGGCATAAGGAACAAACAAACAAATAAATAAATAAGCAAACAATGAAACAACTAAACACAAACAAAAACATCAGTAAAATTATAGGAGAAAAAAATCCCATAAGTCTATATAAAAATAAGAACATATCAATACAATAGTCACTTATAACCTCAAAAAGATGCCAGGAGGAGAACTCTCCAATACATACCATTATTAAATGATAAATTTTACACACATCTATGTATATATATATATATATATATATACATAGATGTGTGTAAAATATACATATATATATACAAACATATACTCATCAAAGCAATAGCAGATCTCTCAGCTGAGATCATAAATGTTGAAAAAGAATGGAATTATATATTTATATCCTGAATATAAATAACTGCCCTTCAAGACTATTATGTCTAACAAATAACTCTATTTAAATTGATGGATAATTAAAGATTTCCAAGGATGAGTACAAACTAAGCTAATTCATGGCCACTAACCCAACCCAGCATCTGAGAAGAAACATTAAAGAACTCTACTCACAGAAAGGAAAGATAATCAGAGCATGAGAGCAGAAGAAAGAATAAATTTCAAGAACAGAATAGATTAATAAATGAAAACTAGGAAAGAACAAAGCATGTCTCACCCAGTAAATCAGGAAGCTCATAAGATGAACACGGGATAAGGAAAAAAGAGTATGAAAACAGAAAAGAAAACTAATCAATAAAGCTATGAGAACCAAAAAATATCACTAAAGTACAGCATTAAATGTTAATGGTCTAAACTCCCCAATTAAAAAATAAAAAAGGGGTCCAACCCTAGCCAAAGAACTACATATAGGCAACTAAGAAATGATGAAGGGAGAAGAAATAGTCTGCCCCAAGGAAGACCCCCTCAATTGATTATCCACCACCAAATGGTCAGCCCTGAAATCATATATATACAAGTAACATTAAGACTGAGCGGGTTGTACGTATATATTTTATTATGTATGTAGCATTATATAATGTGTATGCATAACAATAATCTAAGAAAAGCGAGATATGAACTTCAGAGAACAAGGACGGTACATGAGAGGCATTGAAGAGGAAAAATGGAAAGGAAGAGGGAAAATTATATAATTACACTTTAATAATATGAAAATAATATTTTTAAGATTGGACTGGATTAAGACACAAGATCCTGGCATTTGTTGCTTGTAAGAGAAATATATATATATATCACTAAAAAAAAAGAAACAGACTGAAAGTTAAAGAATGGAATACTATATACCAAAATATTTGAAGCAGAAAAAAAAAGAAGTAATGGCCATTTTCATATTTGAAAGACCAAACTTAAAGCCTTAGTCAAAGGGTAAAGAGGAATATTTCACAATAATAAAAGAAACAATACATCAAGAAAATATAATATTTATGAATATTTATTCACCAAGTGTTTAGAAATCTAGTCTCATAGTCTTAACACCACTAGAGATAAAAAGGCATATAGATCCAGATTCAATAACAGTGGGCCAATTCAGTATCCCACTCTTATCAATGAACAGTTCATTCAGCTAAAAAAAACCAAATCAATAAAAAAAACCTTTCAGTCCTAAACCATCTCACCAATCAATCAATCAATCAATCAATCAATCGATCAATCAATTTAACAGATATTTTTTAAAAGCTCTACCCAGTTGCTGCAGAATACTACACGTTACTCTTGGCATCCTGTGGAACTCTCTCCAAAATACACTACATTCTGGGTCATAAGTTATGTCTGAACAAATGAGAGGGGGGGAAAGACTATAAATAATACCTTATATCTTATGCTACTAAAATGAAATAAAGCTAGAAGTGACAACATAAGCCACAGAAACTATACAAACACGGAGGATTGAGTAACACACTCTTCAACAGTGGTTCTCAACCCTGTGGATCACTGCCCCATTGGGGGGTTGACAGACTCTTTCACAGAGGTCTCCTAAGATCATCAGAAAACACAGGTCTTTACATTATGATTCATAACAGTAGTAAAATTATAATCATGAAATGGCAGTGTAAATAATTTTCAGATTGTGGGTCTCTGCAACATGAGGAAGTGTATTAAAGGTCACAGCATTAGGAAGGGTGAGAACCGCTGCCCTTGAGTAATTAGTGGTTCATTGAAAAGCAATAAAAAAAATAAAATAATTTCTAGAATTGAATGCAAACAGCAACACAGTTCATCAAGACCTTTGAGAGATATCAAACCAAATCGAAGGGGGAACGTCTTAGCTTGGAATGCCTGTATCTACAAACCAGAGAAAGCTCATACAAATATTCTAATGGTGCACTTCCAGATCTTAGAAGTATGAGAAAACTCGGAATTAGTAGACAGTAATAAAGAATATTAGGATAAAAATGAAAATGGATACTACATTGGTAATGCAAAATGATTTTTAAAAAAATCAAGAGATGGTTCTTTGAGAAGATAAAGTACCAAAATAGAAAAACCCAAATTAATAAAATTAAAAATTAAAAGTACATCACCAAAACAGTGTAGCACTGGAAAAGGAAGGCATATAGAGACCCACCTACTGCCATGCTGGCTGCACCAATTGGGAGATTGAGCCTTGTGCCTTGATGGGGCGGCACACTGGAGCTGGCTCTGGAGGTCTGGGTGCAGGTGAGCCATCCCCAAAGGGCATGAGATCTGGAGAGCTGCCCCTGCCTCCTGCTCATGGTAGCATTGGGTAGTCTAGCTGAAGAGCTCACCCTGGAGGTGCAGATAAGGGAGAGCCGGCTCAGCTACAACCCAGACTTAGATCCAGGGCTATGAGTTAGCCCATGCAAAATCTACATCATTTGTGATAGGCAGGAGGGGTCCTGGTGAAGATTCAATATTGATGGTGTCACAGAAGCTAGAGTTCTTGAACCAGACCAATGTCTCATTGCAATGAACATTTGCAAGTGAAAATATGTGGTCAGAGGGCTATACTGTGGGACACACTGTGACACATTACAGCTTCCATGACAAGCGGTTTTCTATGCTTTGGTTTTTTATGCTTTGGTTTGTCTATTTTTGTTTGTTTTTGTGCTTTTTTTTTTATTTGGGGGAGGAGGTTGCAAAGGCAGAGGGTGGATATGAGGATGGATATGAGTGACACAAAGAATCAATAAAAACTTTAAAAAGTACATCAGCACAGATGTTAATGAAAGTTACGTGATCATTTGGGAATAATTTAAAGACCAATATTCCAATAAACTTGCAAATCTAGAAAAAAAATGGATAAATTTTTCAAAACATAAGACTTACTCAAAAGAAAATAAAAAATAAAAATAAATTTTAAAAAAAGGCTTACTCACATTAAAACAGGAGTACACAGACAGCTTAAATAAGCTAGTGAGCAATGAAACTGAACCAGTAATGAAGTGTCTGCCAACTCATATAAGCCTAGGGCCAGATAAACTTACTGCATAATTCTACCAGACACTTAATACCAGTACTCCTCAAATTATTCCATAAAACATGAAGAAAAGGACAGCTAGGAAACATTTTATGAGACCAAAACTAGATAAACACACAACAATAAAATAAACTTAGTGTCTTATTTTCTTCCTATTTGCTGAAATAAACACAATGACTTACGCAATTTAGGGAAGAAATGATTTATGTTATCCTATAGCTTATAGTCTATCACTGAGAGAAGCCAAGGCAAGAACTGAAGCATAGACCACAGATGAACACTGTTTACTGGCTTCTTCTCTATGTATGAGATCTCAGCCTGCTCTCATACATCTCATACATCACTCAAGGCCGCATGCCCAAAAATTACAACACCCACAGTGGGATGGGTCCTCCAACATCAATCATTAATCAAAGAAATGTCCCCACAGGTTTGTCTAACTGCCAATCCAATGTAGTCATTTCCTCAATTGAAGATTTCTCTTCTCAGATGACCCTGGCTTGTCTTAATTTGGAAAAAACAACAACAAAACAAAAAGACCTTAACAGGACACTTGTAGACCAGCCTTTTCTACTGAACATGGTCACAGAAATTTTAAATAAAATAATTACAAACAGAATCCAAAAGTGCTTTTAGAAAATTATACACTATGACCAAGTCGGCTTATTTTAAGAATGCAAGACTGGTTCAACATATACGGATCAATAAATGTAACATAGCACATAAATAGACTCAAATCACAAAAGGACAAAAAAATTACAATCATTTCAATAGATACAAAAAAGTAAGATCTTTGACAAAAACCAACATCCCTTTATAATAAATGCCTTCAAAGAAACTAGAAATATCTGGGCATGATGGTCCATGCCTCCACTTTGGGTATAAAGGTAGGAGGATCATCAAAAGTTCAAGGGTAGACTGGTCTACATAGAAAGTTCTAAGCTATCCAAGGATACATATCAAGGCTCTGTCTCAAAAACTAAGTATGAATAAAAGGAAGACGGATAAATACAATAAAGTTATGCGTGAAAATCTTTAGCCAATATTAAACTAAATGGGGAAATGAAAACATTTTCTCAAAAATAAGGAATGAGACATGGGTGCCTAATCTTACCACTTTTGTTCAATGTGATGCTTCAAGTTTGAGCCAGAGAAACAAAACAAGAGAAAAAATAGATACACACAAGGAAAGAAGATAGGAAATTGTTACTATTCACAAATGACACGATCCTATGTTTAAAAGACCCCAAAGATCTTATGAAAAAAATGATTGTTTTTATAAATACTTTCAGCAAAGTAGCCTGACACAAAATCAATATATAAAAATGAGTGACAATAAATAACAATAAATATTTTTAGAAAGAAACCAAAGAAACAATTCCATTCACATAGCCTGAGGGCAGAGAAGCAGGATACCCAAAATCAATTAAAGACACAGAACAATTCAAGAAGACAGTAGAAAACAGAAAGACCTCCTATGTTCATGGATTAGCAGAATTAATATTGTGACAATGGCTATAATAACATGATCTCAGATTAAGTGAAATCTCCATCAAAATTCCCATTTTAAATTTCTTATAGAATTGGAAAAAAAAAATAGCCAAAGCACATCTGAACAAGAACAACATTGGAGGTATTGCAATATTTGATTTCAAGTTCTAATATAGAACATAGAACCAAAAACTGTATTGTACTAGCACAAAAACAGGTACACAGATCAATGGAATAGAATAGAAAGCAGAAAAATAAGCCCTCAAATTTATAACTATTCCATTGATTTGTGATAAAGATGTAGGGGGAAAAATCTTTGTAGAAGAGATACTCTTCAATACAAGGTGCTAGAAAAACTGGTTATTCATGTGTAATAGAATGAAAGTCAATGTCTAGTGTCCTGCTTAAAATTTAATTCAAGATGAATCAAAGCCCTTAATGTAAAACTCCATAGTGTGAAAGGAAAAGAGAGAGAAAATAGGCCAAGGTGTAGCCATGGGCCTTTTCCTTCTGAAAAGCATTCCAAAGGCTCAGAAAATAATAGCAAGAACTAAAAGGTAGGATTGTGTGAAATGTAAAAGCTTCTACACAGCAAAAGAAATCCTTAGCCTACATTATGACAAAGTCTTTGCCAACTGTACATCTTCAGGGGATCAATATCTATAATGTATTGGCTTTTCACTCAAAAAAACTAAACATCCAAACCCCAAATAGCTTAATCAAAAAGTCATCAAATTAAGTGATCAAACACTTCTCAAATATAAAGAAGAAATGGACAATAAGTACTTGAAAAAAATATTCAACATCCTTAGCAATCAAGGACTTGGAGGCTTCAACTCATTCTTGTTAGAATGGGTATTATTTTTTAAATGCTACAATAGTGTAAATCCTTTGTAATTATACAGATGGATAAGAAATCACTATGCTGTTTAGGGGAATGTACACACATACAGCCACTACAAAAATCAGTATGGGATGTCCTCAAAAACTTAAAATACAACAGAACTATCATGTGATCTAGATATATTACTCCTGGGAATATGTCCAATTGAATCTAAGACAGTCACCACATAGCCACTTGCACATTCATACTTTTACAACGCTCAGAACAGCCACGTTACAGGTAAGTTCTATGTGTCCATCAGAACATAAATGGGTCAAGAAAATATATGCACAATGGAGTTTTATTCAGTCATAAAAAGAACAATGTTATTTTTTTAGTTAGCAATTGGTTTCCTCGTGGTATTTTTCATCCATGCTTCATTTGGTCTGTTTTTCTCTCCTTCCTCACTCTGTCCCATTTACAGAGTCCTTTGCCAGTGACGCTTTTTGGCCTCCAATATGGCCTCTTCTGTTTTAATATCTCATGGTTCTATAGTCACCCTATCCCTGTACTGTAAAGGTTTCTTTCCTGTTTCCTGTCTCATGGGCATCTTTCTAGTTTTCCTGGACTTTGTCTATAAATTATACCTCTCTAGATACGTGTATTTAGCAATTAGAAGCTAGAACCTGCTTGTCAAGGAGAACATATAATATTCGCCTTCCTGAACACTGGATGTCTCGCTTAATACATTTCCCAGTTCTATCCATCTTTCCTGTAAATTTCATAACTTAAAAGTTTCCTTATAGATGAACAAATTCTATTGTTACACATTGAATTTTCATTATCCATTCTTCTATTGATGAACATCTAGGGCATTTCATTTCCTTGCTCTTGTGAATAGAGCAGCCATAAACATGGATGTGCAAGTATCTCTCTAGAAGAGACCTTCGGGCATATGTCCAAGAGTGATATAGCTAGATCATGTAGTAGTTGTATTTTTACATATAGCTAGATCATGTAATAGTTTGTTTTTGAGATGCATCCACTCTGACTTTCATAGTTGCTGCACTAATTTAACTCCTACCTACCAACAGTGGGTACGTACTCCTCTTTCCCTACTCTCTCATCAGCACCTGTCATAATTTTCTTTATGGTAGCCATTTTTATTTCAATGGGAGGGGTGCTATTTTTTTCCTAGTTCTGTGAAGCATAACATATGATCTTTCTAATGCGACCTGAAATTCAGTTCACAAGCTTTGATTTGTTTGTTTGGAGTTTTGTATCTATGTTCACCAATGAAATAGGTCCAGTTTTCTTTGTTGTTGTGTCTTTATCTGGTTTGTGTGTGTGTGTGTGTGTGTGTGTGTGTATCAATGTTATACTGTCCTTGGAGAATGCATTTAATTGTGTTCCTTTTCTTAAGAGTATGAAATTATGTCATATGCAGAAAAATGAATGCAATTGGGTAATCACCATATTGGCAAACTGAACAAATTCTCAAAGACAAATACTCATATGTGGCACCTAGATTTGTACATATTGCTGTAATCATCATCAGGTGATATAGGGGAATCAAAGTTCCATTTAGAGTTCTTAGTCTCATTAGTATATTGACTTATAATTTAAGAATGGGCTCAAAAGGAAGTTTAAGGACAATTTTATTAGAATTTAAAAAGAAACATCCTACAGTAGGCATGCTGTGTGGAAGCTCAGAGCCTGAAGGAGGAGAACGGGATGGAGAAGGGGGAAAGCTATGCCGTTTAAAATGGAGGTCGGACTAACTAGAAGCCATAGGGCAGTAGAGGAGCATTAGGCAAAGAGTAAGAATGCCCTAAATGTTAAAGAAACACAGAGAATTAAGGAAAGCGTGCTTAAAGAAAAGGAGATAGAAAGAGAAAAGAAGCAATACTTTTCTGGATAATTAAAAAAGCAGACAGACTTTCCGAACTGCGTGGCAGAAAGGGCAAGTATGAAGGAATTTTAATCCAGCAACATGGCTGTCCTGCAAGGGATCACATGCTAAGACTTTCTAGGTCTATGTGATCTGGCTGAAACGTAGAAATGGTACACCTTTAATCCCTCTGGCTGGAATACAGACACACACCTTTAATTCCAAACAATGATGTCTAATTGAGGGTCAGACAAAGTGATGAATCAGAAAAAGATATGACAGAGATATGATACACCTAACTGTCATGAGAACAGACAGGAAGGAAAGGCTACTTAAGAGCAATACAGGGAGAGAAAGGAGAGTTCAGTTTGATACAGTTCAGTTGAATGCAATTGAATTCAGTTGAGTTCATGCAGTTTCATTCAGTTTTTGAAGTCAGCACAGTCAGTGCAGTTTGGTTTGTGGAGTTCAGAGGCAGTTTTTTCAAACAGAGCAATTCAATGAGAAGCCAAGAGAAGCCAATTTGAATCAGTCAGCTTGGAGAGGCCTGTGAGCTAAAACAGCTGAGTTGAACCAGCCTGCCAGAGTTCGAAAAGAACTAAAAAGGGTGAGTTTATTCAGCAATAAGTCTCAGACTGAAAACATTCAAGGCATAGGTTGGCAGACAGATGATAGAAGCTAAAGCCTTCAAGGTCCAGGGTATAGAAGATTAGATGTTAGGAGGTTAGAACTTTCCAGGCCTAGGCCTAGAGATAGCTAAAATAGAAAAAGAAACTCTCTGGGCTCAGCCCAAGCCATGTATTTATACAGCTTGGATATGGTTCTCATCTCATCCCTTCCTCTAAAAATAAAACCAGCATTTACAGGCATGAAGGAGAAGTACAGTGTCTCATTAAAGGACCAATTTAAATTCTTCTATCTCTTTGGCATGGCTTAAGGCGAGCCCACCTTCTTAAGGGTGTTTTCTTGGCTAAATCCTTGGCCCTGCCCAACTGAGATGTTAGGTCTCCATTTAGAATGGGAACTATGTGGGAAGAGGATAAGCACAAAGAGGAAGGAGACTAAGAAGCAGTAACATAGTACGTAAATGTGGTCAAGGTACATGAGACACTTGAATGACATGTCAGTAACTGTAAAATGAACATATACTAACACAAAATTAAAATAAAATATCCTTGTTATATGTCAAAGAAAAAAAAGGAACCTAGGTTACTGCACACACACAAATAATTTTCTTAAATATATATGCTTCCACTAAGCCTCTGTCTCTGTCTATGTAATCAGGATGGTCACTATCACCCTCTTGCAGGGTATTGGACAAAGTAGATCACGTGGCATGAACAGAGTTTAGCAATGTGCCTGTGTATATGCTGTACTGTCTGTTTGCAGTCTACTGACTGAAAACATTTACAGGTTATGCATTCTTTTCCTTGCTCTTGTGCCCTGGCCTTAAGAGCATGCCTGTGTTAATCTGTTGTAGGAAAAGAACTATGAATAGATGAGTGATACCAGTCAACATGGATGAAGGCATTCTGGATTAGCCAATACTAAGCAAATCACCAATAAGTTAGCAAATTTCACATAGATGATCAGGGTTGCTGGGTCAACTTACAGTGAACCTCAGCAACATGAACTGGTCCAGCCAAGATCAGCCAGGCCAGATCTTCCATAAATTAATGAGCTTCACACATCTACACCATAGTACACTATGAAGGATTTCTCTGATGTGCAATCTGTGTGTAGCATTAGTAGCGTTATTGAATCAGTTGATAGCAGAGAATGCTATTGTGGATGTCATTATCGTCATTATTACGATTATAACCACCATTTTATAAAAAATACAGAAAGGGTTATTCAAGCCTTTCCTGGCTATCCATGCTGAGGCGTCTTCTCCACCTATTATTTTCCCAGAGAAAGAAAAGAAAGCAAATGAGCAGTTCTTCAGGAAGTTTTGCTTTGACAGATAGTTGTTACCGATGCTTTTATTTTTCTTGTGGGTAGTGACATTGTGACAGTGTAGCCTCACAGGCAGTCAGAGCGAACTGTTGATTAGTTTAATTAGTGAAGATTCCTTCCCTCAGCTTTGAACCTAGCCTTCTGTGTTCTCACAGGGACCTTAGGTATGAGTCCCTAACAAAGCACTTATGGGAGACCCTGTCAAAATCAAAGGTGTGAGAAGGAATGTGTCTCCAGGGTTTCCTGCCTTTGCTTTCAAATATTAACAGGATCCATTTACTCCTTGCCATGTACTGTGACAAGTTCTGTATTGCAGTAGCATTGCATGTTTGCATTGCAAAAATAAAACACCACACACACACACACTAGCTTTCAACAGCATATGAGAAATAACATAAACTCTGCCCAAGCCATGGGTTAGTACCATGACATCTGGGATTAGAACACAGGCCAGTCTGACACATCCTTGTAACTGCTACAGATGTAATACCCCTCATAACTGGTGTGCTCCCCCAATCTTCCTGTAAAAGCCTACTCTTAAAAGAAACTCAATACTAGCTCCTACACCTCTTTAGGCCACTGGGTTTCCTTCCTCAGGTTGCCTGTTCGCTGTGTCTATATCCTTCAAGTAGTTTAACTGTAAAGGGAGTGAAAATTAAGAAGAGTAAATAAAATCAGGTTGAAATTTTTTTTTGTTTACCCTTTATGAAAATTGAATTTTAAAATTGGACAGAAAAATGAGCTTCCTGATTATCGTGTGTGTGTGTGTGTGCATGTGTGTGTGTGAACATGTATGTACACATGCATGGGGAGGACAGAGGACAACCTCAACTGCCTTCCTCAGGAACCATTAACATCCTTTGAGACAGTCTTTTGTTGACCTGGAGCTTACCAACTAGGTTAAACTGGCGGCCAGACAACTCCAGGAACCACCTGTCTGTACCACATCAATACTTGGAGTAGAAGCATGCCACCACACCCAGCAGTTCTGTGTGGGATTGGGGGATTACTGTCATGTCTTCATATTTGCAAAATTAACACTTCACTGAGTGAGCAAACTCCCCAGCCTTTAGGATCTTGTTCCTACTCTCTTGTTGATCTACAACCTCAGATCATAGTTCAAGGTGAGTACTTGAGCCACAACAGTCACACCCATGTTTTAGCAAGTAATGTGGAAGGAAATGGAAGGAGCCATGCTTCTTTCACTGTGGACATTCTGTCATGTTTTACTACTCATTATTTTTATTACCTTCTTCACATGTTTCTCTATTTGGTGGCTAGCTGATTGATTTCTTTCCACACTCTAGTCTCCCTTTAAAATTTTCACTGCAGACTGGAGCATGAAAGACATGACAAAGGCCATCTGGAATCTTTTTGTATCCAATTTAGCAAGATATTTAACAATTATCAAAAACCATTTTTATTTAATTCAAAGGCTCAGAGCAAAACATCCCTATCCTAATTATTTGCTAAGCATCGTTGCTCTTCGGTCCCAATCCTGTTACCACATAGTGATGTTTCCGAAGTTCTATCATTTACCTACAACAAATTGTCACAGTCTCTGTTTACCAGTTCAGCATGGTTACCTATGAGGTGGGAGCTCTGGTCCTCCCGAGCACATACCTCTTCTACAATCAAATTCAGGTGAGTCGGGTTTGATGTCAAAAACAGCTTGCCTGAACTTCATATTCCCTAGTAAAATGATGCCCTTCTTAGGATAAAGTTAGTCTCTGTTTACATCATCAGCCATCTCAGATGTGTGAGGTTTTGCTTCTAAGCTTTTTGTCTTACCTACAGAAGACCTGATAACCTCATTATGTTCCTTCCCAGTTCTAAGCAGCACCCCAGCACCCCAACTTTGGCAGCTCTGAGTTGCTGCACAGATGAAACTGTGAGAGGCCGTGGATCATCGAGCTTGTGAGAGAGGTCAACAGTAGAAGTGAGTATACTAGCCTCAAACTCAGCAGTCAGCCTAGATGCTAACCTTAGGGTTCAAGGAAGTAGGCAGGGATCCCTTGAGCATCAAAGTCTGGGGCTTTTGGGCAGGATGGCAAGGTGGTCCCAAAGCTCAGGATAATCCTGGCAAATGCTGTTCTTCTCTGTTGCTTCTGTAAACAGAGCCTTCCAAATCAAAGTTACCCAACAGAAATGTAATGTTAGCTGTGCCCTTCCTCGAACTTAAACTCTTCAGCTTTCATTTTAAAAACAAAAGCAAAAAGAAGCAGGTAAAATACATCTTAATAATATATTTAATGTGCTGAAACATAGGATTGGAATTTTATATAACCTATTTTTTTTCCACAAGCATTTTTTTCAGTTTATTTACTTTACATTTCAAGAGTGGCCCCTCCCCCCTCTCTTCCTAGTCCTCCTTTCTCCTCCTTCTTTCTTCCCCTCTCTTCCCCCCTCCACGAGAAAAGGGGGAGCTCACCTCTCCCCAAATCAACCCTCCCCAGCACATCAAGTCACATCAGGACTGAGAATATCTTCATCCCCTGAAGCCAGGCATGACAGCACTGTCAGGGGGAAGTGATCCAAAAGCAAGCAATAGAGTCCATGTTAGAAACGGCCTCCCATCTCCACTCATCTGGTTCCCCATATGAAGACCAAGCCACCTATTGGCTACATGTGTGCAGGGAGCCTCGGTCTAGATCATGCTTAGTTGATGTCTCAGTCTCTGAAAGCCCCCACAAGACTGGGTTAGTTTCTCTGTTGGTTTTTCTTTTTTTGAGGTTCCTGTCCCCTCCAGGTCCTTCCATTTTCCCCCCAACAATTCCAGAGGACCCCAGAGCTCTTCCCCTTGCCTGGCTGCAAGTCCCAGCATCTATCTTGATCCTCTGCTGGATGATGGAGCCTCCTAGATGACAGTCAAGTTAGGCTCCTGTCTGCAAGCAGAGCAGAGCATCATTAATATAACCATACTACAATCCACAGACCCAAAGAAGGTAAGTAACAAGGAGGGCCAATGGAAGGTGTCGGAATGTCACTCAGAAGGGGAACAGAATACACAGCAGAAGTGGATAAAGAGAGGGAACTGGGCAGGAGATAGAATAGGGAGAGAAGCAAAGGGGGGGGGAATCAGACATGGGGGGAATAGGGGTGGGAGGTGAGAGGGCTGGGAACAAAAAGCGAAACTAAAGGGGACAGACATCTCTGTCAAGCTGGGGGCCTTCGAGAGGGTAGGGGCCTGGGAGGATATGGGTATGACTCTAGCTTAGACTCCTAACCGAGGTGGGACATGGAGACTGAAGTGACCACCTCCTGACCAGGAAGTGGAAGGAGGGGAACAACAAGCCAGGGACAAAACCTTTGATGCAAAAATTACCCTGTCTACAAGAGGTGACAGGGATAAAGAGGGATCAAAGATTGAGGGAATGTCCAACCAATGATTGGCCCAACCTGAGACCCACCCCATGGTAGAGAGCCAACCCAATCTGTTTTTTATCTTAAGATTTCACCATTTCAAAATGTAAAGTAGCATTGTTTATTTATTCATAAGATATTTTGGATATTCATTTTTATTTACTAGTTCTGTAGAATCAGATGTGCATTTAATACTTCTAGCAAGCATGTACTGGTGCTAGCTCTATTTCCAAGCTCAACGGCCACATGCAAACAGTGTGTGCTATGTTACATAGCACAAGCACATATCTGTACCAGGTATAAACCACAAACCTGCACCATCCGCATCACTTGGCATCTTGTTGGACTTGTCAAATCTCAGGCAGTTCCTCCGAATCATATTCTTCATTGTTAACAAGAAGTTTAAACGATGGGCACATTCAAGTTTGGGAAAGTCTCTGGTAGGTAAAGGCAGAGGAACCCTAGGAGAAAATTTTAAGTGACAAATATTGATGGAAATATAAACTTGGCTGCGGAAGTGGCCACAGAGGATGAAAAATGACTTCACTTTTCTCTGGTTGTTGGATAAAAAAAAAAAAGACAAAAAAGCAACAACGTCGCAATTGAACACCAGATTACTCTAAGTGGAATAGTTTAAGGAAACACATCGCTTATCTCGTACCACGTCAGTAGCTAACTCTGGAGTCAGGATGCCTGGGGCTCAGCTTTGACAAAATGTGTTAAGATACTGGTTGCTATGACCTAGCCCTTTGCCAAGCAGAGGCTCTGGAAAGAGCCACAGGGAATATTTCAAGAAGAACCACTGCCCATCAAAGCAGTCTGCCAAGGGACATAAAGTCCTCACCATCTGACTCATATCTTTGGACCTAAGCAATATTTCCTGAAAATATTTCCCTGAAAACATGTAAAACTGATCCTTGGAGAGGAGTGACTAATGTAGCCTTACCTGCACCATATTGAAATTTTATTTGTAGGACATGTATACAAAGAATGGAGTGGAAAACAAGACTTTTGATAGAAATAGCAAAAGGTTGGTTGTCCAAAAATAAGCAAATGTAGGCCTAAAGGTAGGCGGGGGGGGGGCAGATAAAGGAATAACAGTAAGGAGTGAAGCCTGAACTTCTTATCATCCTGAACCATCTACAAGATTTCAAGACATATATGCATATATGTTTATATATATGTATGTTTATATATATATATATATATATATATATATATATATATATTCTTTTGGAGGGTGCTAGCATGGCAGAGAAGCTTCTAGTCCGGTTGTGAGCACCTAGAGAGGGTACGGAACTGACTGATGACAGTTATACGTACTGTATCTAGAATGAGGTGGGTGATGCTCTGTGGATCCATTGCCATGTGCGTGGAGGAAGCTGGATGGCCTTTTAGGATCCTGCCCTGATTAGAGGTGAGTAGCCAGCTAAGCACATAAGACTTCCTCTAGTACACATTTGTCACCCATGAACAGAAGGAGAATCAAACAAACACTGTTTGAGCAGGTGCCCTTTCCCGAATGAAATTGCGTGTGTTGTTTTTAATATCTCTTGTCCATCTGCTTTGGTTGTTTCCTCTGGCCCAGATTGGAAGGTTCTGTCACATTACCTGGGCACAGATTTGACCATGCAGTCACCTTCGCAGACATGCAGGGACGTGCTTGGCTTCCCTAATACACAAACCCCAGGAAGTATAAATAGAAATGTTGCTTTTATTTGTAGACTTAATGCTTATGGGGAAGCTGGCTCAGAGGCATAAAAGCTTACCTCTTCCAATTCACTGAACTTTGGGGCCATAATTCTTGCAGTTCAGAAAATTAAATAGAGGTCAGCAATTTATGCCTAAGGTACCGGAGGTAGAGAGAATGAGCAGGGCTATTAAACCCAGCAAATGTGCTTATGTGTTTTCAATTTTCTCTTGTTGTTTCTGCCGGGGTCTTCCACAACCAAATTGCTGCTGCTTTATGGACTGAAAAACCTCAGAGTGAGAGACAGCTTTTCTTTAGCTTTGCTGCCAAAATGTCAGGCCAGATCTGGAGCTCCAGGCGGCCTTTACAACAGGACTTCTTTAGGGAGCCCAGTTCCTAAGCTATAGATCTGCTACCATAAAGAGCAGCTATCTGCCTGGGCCCAAATGTACCAGGGCCAACTCATGCCCAACATGCTTTCCATCACAAGGTAGTAAGGGCTGTTCAGTTTGACTTTATATCTCTACATTTTAACTGATCTGTGTGCTAGTCATAGTTCACTGGGAAAAGAAGACGCTGAGATTAAAGTGAAACACTGGCAGCTAAATTCTCTCATCAAGAGTCAGATATTGATGACTGTTCATCACAGATCCTAGCACATCATTGTATGGGGTCCCCCAGATGCAAGGAACAGCTCGGATAATCTTTCTTACAAAGATTAAGCAATGGCCAGTTTTCTTGAGATATGTAACTGAAAAATCTAGACATTGTGGTAAACCTTGAAATGTGCAAATACCAGAAACCATTGGTGCTGTAAACTGGGGTAGGTTTTCAATAAATATTGATTGATTCTGATGAAAATTCCAGGACAGTAGCCCTCCTTATGACAGGAAGATATTCCAAACATCCTAGTGCCTAGACAGCCTTTCCTCAGATCTCACCTTTATAAAGGGCATCATGCATCTGGGAGCCTGAGCCTCTGATGCCACACACTGGGGACAGCTAGACTCCCTTATGTCAAGATTAATGCATTGCTACTGGAAGTAGGTGGAATCCAAGTTGGAATTTCTCACCTGCCTGCTGTTAAGAACTGTGTTGGTGTCAATACTCCTGTTTATATCAAAAGACCTTAGTGTTTGCTTGGCAAACAATTTAATACAAATTAGAACATTTAGTTCCAGTTGGTCCAAAGTCCTCATGTAGACAGAGCTAAAACTTTGGTGGTTCAGAAAGAACCACCAAAGTAGCCTGAGATATTAGGCCTAATGGGATTTGCATGTGGTCAGAGAACTGAGTCTCTCAGTTGGCGGCCAGTACAAACGTATGAAAGTGGCATGAAAAAGAAAAAGGGAAAAAACCCACTACAATTTTGAGTCCTTGTTCTTAATCCATTTCCTACAGCAAGGCAATGCCTGTCTATAAGAATCCTATGAAGTACATGCCTCTAATATAGGACAGTATAATTTTTCAGCTCATACAGTTTACAAAGATCCAGAAACTTTAAATGGCTTTTTCAAGACCACAAAGCCATTTCCTGGAACTCTCTATTTCTCAGTCTCAGCCTCTTTCTACCACACAATATAAGGGTAAATGGGCATCTTCAACATATTTTTCAGGAGGTATAGGCATTCACTAATTTAGAGAAGGTGTCTTGTTTTATTGTCAACTTACCAAAAAAATGTCAATGTATACTCAAGGCTTCTCTAGGTACTCTACATCTAGGCTGCGTTTTCTTTTGGTGCTGGGGATCAAACCCATGTATTCTACTACTGAGCAACATCCCCAGACCCAATTAGGTTTTAAAATACTGATGTCAGTCTCATGGTCCAGGCCAGTAAACCGGAATCTGCAGATGACATGATGGTGAGCTTTTGTGATGGTTTTTATAATTTTCAATATTTTCTCTGTTTGGGGCTCTTGCTGTATTTCTTATGGGCCTCACCCTGTTGAATATGTAATGTGGCTTACCATGATTTACTATGTCTTTATTAGCATGCAGAAAAGTCTGAAGCTTCCCCTAACTCCTGAGTTCAGACAGAGTCTGAGATTCAAAGGAAAAAAGGTTGGAAGTCCTAGCAATTTCAAGTCACTGGTGGTCTTGTGCCTCCCAAGACAAGGAGTAGCAACAGCAGCAGGGGCCCTAGGGCACCTGATTTATGTCTTAGAAACAGGAAGTCTCTAAGTAGGACTAAACTTAAGCCTTATCTTTATTTTGGCCTATCTTCCCTGTTCTCCTGCAGAATAAGGAAAGGAGAGAAGTTTCTAGAATATGTGTGAGGTAATATTGTTGAAATTATTTATCCAGTCCTGGTACACCTAGTTTCAGAATTGCTCTAGGCCATTGGTATTACTTTTCCTCACATCAAAAGAAGTATTAAAGAAGAAAGTAAATAAATATGGCACAGAATGGCAAACATCTGGAAAAATACCGTAGGGGTAGAGAAGCAGGGAGTGGGGGTGGGGCAGAGAGAAGCAACAGATTAAATGAAGCATGTAGATTAAAAAAGGTAAGTAACCATCATGAAGGATTTGGGAGAAAAAAAATTAAATAACAACAGCAGGGAGGAAAAAAACAACCTAGTGATGGATCACCATGCCAACAAATAACCCATAGTCCTGGGTCATTTGAAAACAGAGCTAGCCACAAAACCACATTTTCTTCAGGTATTTTATTAGGGCTAGAGAGTGCCATGTCAGGGCACATTTGGTAGAGAGGCAGAGGTGGCCTCGAGTAATTGCTCCACAACCACTCTTGGGACCAATAGTGTTCCACCCCGCCTCTGCCACTGCTCTCTCCTCTAGCCCCAGAAAGAGAGTGCCGTGCAACCTTATGTAACTGGCATCCCAGCAAACTGAGAGGTCAGATCCAGAACATGTTCTCTGGTTATCTCCCTCCATTACCAGGAAGCTGGAAGGAGAGCCATGAGTGAGCCACTAAGCCACAGGGATGTGTGTGCTGACACCTGGCTGAAGGTCTAAGTCTGAGAGATTGTCTGGAAGATACAGCTTTCTTGGAGTCATCCATCACTTCTGGCTCTTACAAGCCTTCTGCTTCTTTGACGTCATTCCCTGAGCCTTGAAGGGAGAAGTCTGAGGAAGACATTCCATTTACAACTGAGTTCTC
Organism: Pachyuromys duprasi; assembly: GCA_028658305.1. Classification (NCBI taxonomy): domain Eukaryota; kingdom Metazoa; phylum Chordata; class Mammalia; order Rodentia; family Muridae; genus Pachyuromys; species Pachyuromys duprasi. Next base: position 31,876,435 of record CM053759.1, on the reverse strand, counting down.
CAACATTTCTCACTCTGTGTCTCTGTGTCAATTCTTATCTACTGTAAGAAGACATTTGTCTGAGCAATGCTCTGGCCTATGGGACAGTATATCATTAAGAGTCATTTTGTTGCTATGATCCTTTAGCAAAATTAGAGTATAAGGTTTTTCCCTAGGTCCATGACCTCTCTAGCTCCAGATTCTTGGTCACCTTAGCAGTGTCACGTACTACATAGACTGGCCCTTAAATCCAGTCAAAAAGTGGTTGCTTGCTCCTACAACAAATCAGTTTCCTTTCAATTCATTGGGCCTTCTAAGAGAAATAGAAACCATCATTTATACTGAAAAGGTCTATATTACAGAGTCCTGCATTTATTTAGATTTGGACCTTTGTCCTCAGTAGTTCATGGAAATCTGTTTACCTCCCTGGGTAGAAGAAATGTCCCATTGCCCTCTTTTAACAATATAGATTGGCTCTAGCTCCAGATCTTCACCAAAAGGCAAGACATGTGGTCTCTGTTATCTGTCGTGCTTAGAATTGAAATGGGCCAGTGGTGAGCTATCCTCCAAAAAAAAAAAAAAAAAAAAAGGATCAAATTCATCAGGATTTTGCAATTCGGAGAATATGGGAAGAGTGTCAGTTTTAGTTTGCTATCCATTGCTGTGATAAGCACCATGATCCAAAGCAACCTGGGAGAAGAAAAGAGAGATTCGGTTACTGTCACATCGCAGGGCATCATTGGGGGAAACTGCAAAGGAACTCAAGACAAGTAGGAGCTGAAGCAGAGACCACATAGGAACAGGGCCTTGTTTTCCTTCTCATACAAAGCTAGCTGGGTATTTTTTCCCTTTCTAAATTACTTTTCTATTTTATGTGTATGGGTATTTTGCCTGCAAGTATATCCATGTACCCCATGTATGCCTGGTACCTGTAGAGGCCAGAAGTGTGTGTCAGATCCTCTGGAACTGTAGTTACAGACAGAGAGCCACCATATAAGTTCTGGAAGAGCTGTCGGTGCTCTTAACCACAGCACCATCTTTCCAGCCCAAAATAGGATAATCATACTTTCTTTTCTTTTTTTATTTTTTAAAAATATTTTTATTTTAATTTTTATTAATTACACTTTATTTACTTTGTATCCCCCCCATAAACTCCTCCTTCCTCCCCTCCCAATCCCACCTTCCCTCCCCCTTCTCCACACATGCCTCTCCCCAACTCCATTGATAGGGGAGATCTTCTTCTCCTTCCTTCTTATCCTAGTCTATCAGCTCTCATCAGGAATGACTGCATTGTCTTCCTCTGTGGCCTGGTAAGGCTGCTCCCCCATCAGGGTGAGGTGATCAAAGAGCAGGCCAATCAGTTCATGTCAGAGGCAGTTCCTGTTCCCATTACTATGGAACCCACTTGGACACTGTACTGCCATGGGCTACATCTGTGCAGGGGTTCTAGGTTCTCCATGCATGGTATTTGGTTGGAGTATCAGTCTCAGGAAAGACCCCTGAGCTCAGATTTTTTGGTTCTGTTGCTCTCCTTGTGGAGCTCCTGTCCTCTCCCTATCTTACTATTTCCCACTTCTTTCATAAGATTCCATGCACTCTGACCAACAGTTGGCCATAAGTCTCAGCATCTGCTTTGATAGTCTGCAGGGCAGAGCCTTTCAGAGGCCCTCTGTGACAGGCTCCTAACTTCTTTCCTGTTTTCTTCTTCTGATGTCCATCTGCTTTCCCTTTCTGGCTGGGGATTGAGCATTTTAGCCTGAGTATCAAATGGCAGAGAAACACTTAAAGAAATGTTCAACGTCATTAGCCATCAGGGAAATGAAAATCAAAACAACCCTGAGATTTCACCTTACACCCATCAGAATGGCCAAGAATAAAAACTCAAGTGACAACACATGCTGGACAGGATGTGGAGAAAGGGGAACCCTCCACTGCTGGTGGGAATGTAAACTTGCACAACCACTCTAGAAGTCAATCTGGCACTTCCTCAAACAACTAGGAATAGCGCTTCCTGAAGATCCAGCTATACCACTTCTAGGCATATATCCAAAAGAGGCTCAAGTACACAATAAGGACATTTGCTCAACCATGTTTGCAGCAGCTTTATTTGTAATAGCCATAAGCTGGAAACAACCCAGATACCCCTCAACTGAGGAATGGATACAGAAATTGTGATTCATCTACACAATGGAATATTAGTCAGCAATAAAAAACAAAGATATCCTGAAATTTGCAGGTAAATGGTGGGAACTGGAAAGGATCATCCTGAGTTATGCCAGAAGCAGAAAGACACACACGGTATATACTCACTCATATAGACATATAATATAGGATAAACCTACTAAAATCTGTGTACCTAAAGAAACTAATCAAGAGGGTAATCATACTTCTTTATTCCCCTCAGGACTGCTCACCCATAGGTGGTGCTAGGATCCTTATGCAGGCATCTTTACAGCCAGCCCTAAGGGACCCAACAAACTAGTCATCAGGCATCTGTGAGGCCACCTGCAGACCACCCGCTAACCATCAGAAACTACCTGTGCATGCTCTGGGTCACCTTATAAGAGAACTCAAAGCTCCTCCTCTCTTTCTCTCCTGCCTTGTCCAGAGACAGTCTCTGCGAACCCTTCCCCTAATAAACCTCCCATGTGGAACCAATGAATGGCATGATTTGTAACTCTTCTGCACAATTCTATCAGGTGGTACCACCCACAGTGGATTGGACCCTTCCACATCAATTATCAATCAAGACAATGCCTTACAGATAATGCCCACAGGCCAATTTGACTGAAGCAATTTTTCACTTAATATTTCCTCTTCCTAGTGACTCTAGTTTGTGTCTCTTTGACAAAAGCGAAGAAGCACAGGCTCTCTTTCTTCGGTTGCTTCAGGTAACCTAGTTCTTTAACATTTTAGTGTTCATGATTCATTCAAATGTGAAAGTCTGTTTCCTCCATGCCAGCCACAGAATTATGTTCTTTCACAGTGGATCTTCAGATATGCCAGTAGAAAGGCCCAAGAGTTAACTGAATGAGTTGGCTACATAACTTGAAAAAAGCAACAAGAAATAACTTTAAAATTACCCTGCTGAAAACAACCTTGAAAAAATATGATTTCCTCATGTCCAATGTGTGGGTAATAGTGAAACTGTACAAAATCATGGTGTCAAAGGAATGTGTCTGTCAATGCTCTCACGTGAGTCCTACCACGCAGTTCATGATTCCATGTAACCAGTGCAGCATCTTCCTTCTCTTTGTTCTTTCTACTTAAAGTTACAAACTCTTCCTCTTTGATACTTCCTTCAACTTCTGCTACACTCTAACTGCATTTCTGAAAAGCGTTTAGATTGAAAATGTTCTATTGAGTACCACGACAAGATTCTTTTATACATCCCATCTTGTTTTCCCATTTCACAATGAAAGAATTTCTGGAAAAGATAAACCATTAGTTTAGGTCACACAATTAGGCAGAGAGAAATAAGTTCATTGTTTCCAACTCTAAACCTTTTTGGTACTGCGTATCCTGTATCTTCCCTCCGAACACTTAATGTGAAAGACCTCTTTCCTTTGTCCGGTGATCTGTGGCTCTCAAATATAAAGAAGGCATTACAGATGCTGAAGCTGTGGAAAAAAGACAGGGCAACTTCACCAGTCAGAAGAATTTCTCTGTTATAGAAAATCACCTTGGAATTTCAGTGTCTAAATCAGTAAAAATTCTGTGTATAAAACTGTCTGGAAAGGATCCATACAGTCTTTGGAAGCCATCTTGCCCCATACAAATTCTCATTCCATGCTGCTCTTCCATCTTGCACATCTCTTTGATCTAGTGCATTCAGCCTGCAGATTAGAAGAAGAGAAAGGCTACAAAACACTACAGTGGAGCTTCTCAAAGGTACTAAGGTGGGAAGGACAATGTGAGATCGTTTTATCCCATGACCTCTTCCAGTCACGTGGCCATGCCTAAATACAAAGATGCTGGCAAATGAAGTGCAACCATGCCCATGAGGACACAGCAGTGGAGTTTTGAGAATATATAGACAGAAGATCTGACCCATGTTGAATGTTAAAGTTGTAACAATAGCTCAAGAATTTCATGTGGGTATAGTCATAGATGAAGGAATGGAGGGCAAACATCAGCAGAGTAGGGAAGATCCTTCTAGATATGAAGGAGTTGCAGCAACACCTGGAGCATTATTAGAAGGAAGATGAAATCATTTTATTGCCCTTGCTGAACTGTAACCCCTTTAACAAGAGATTCCATGCCTCATTCATATTTTACTGTCTTGGGTTTAAATTAGAGTCATCCCTCTCAAAATTAAAAAAAAGATAGGTGAATTTATAAATAAAACCAAACATACCAACTCTTAGAAACTAATAAAAAAAAGAAATAGCCATTTTGAGCCCAGATCATTTTGTTGTTGCTGCTGCTGCTGCTGCTAAAAATATTCCTAGTGTCAGGGTCTTGCCAAAGAAGATAAGTAAGGTTCAACTGGGTACTGATGCATAAAGGGGCTCAAGTGTGTCACTCTCAAGTTTATAATATTTTATTAGGCACAGAGATAATCTAATTGTCTCTAGACTCCCAGACTGGTCCAATTTTCAGTGTGATGAATAATTAAGAGAAATGGAGCAACAACCAAAGAGACTGGTTTTGTCTGGACTAGATGTAGGGGCCTACTGTGGATGAGAAAGTGGGGATAGGGGAAGTGGGGAAAAGCTATTATCAGTAGTTGAGATAACAGCAGCAGTTAGACTCTGCTATGCCTAGATTTCACAAAACAATGCCAGGGACCATTGGCCAGCTCAGTAACTCCCTAAAAACAGTTCATTTGATCATGCCTGGAATAACGTGTTTGGGAAGAGGAGATTCACAGAGAAAAGCTACACCTTGGACAGCCTAAGGAACAGCAAGTTCACATATAGGAGAAGCTTTGCTGAGTGGGTTGGGCACAGTGAGAGGGGCAGACACTTTATGTCAAGACACAATGTTGTTTTCATTTGAGCCTTAGGAAGCTGCCCACCTATACCCCAGGTCTGCCAGAGCCTTCAAAGAATCCTTGTCTCCATATCCGACACAAAGGCCTGTGCTGGAAAATTGAGATAGTCTCCCTTCCTTATGGAGACAAGCTAGAAAAGTTAGTGTGAAGTTACACATACAAAGCCACTTAGCAGCCTTGTCTATACCCTCCACATGGAAGACAAAATAGGTCTGATACTGAGGCGGGTCAGGCCCAGGTTTGTCGTGTGTGATTTTGATCTTCCTGTCCACTCACTCAACACACACACACACACACAGAAGAGAGACAAAGAGAGTGAGAGAGAGAGAGAGAGAGAGAGAGAGAGAGAGAGAGAGAGAAATGGGGAAGGAGGGATAAAGAACCATACTAGGCATCTCTGTGAGAAACTGTAATGATCTGAGTAGGGTAGAGATTAAGACACTGCAGTGTTATTGCTGCACTAGCCAGCAGTTTAATTGTTCTTGGACAGGAACTGTCCTGTGTAACATGCCTCATAAGCTGCTTAAGATGGAATAAAATACACTAAACATAATAAATAGACAGCTGCTCTTTAGAGGAAGTGAGAGAAATTTATTTATTGATTTAATACTGAAAGTGCAGAACCATGACACAGGATAAGGCACAGTTGATAGCTGGTGAGTTATGGCTTACGAAAATGCTCAGCAGCAGAACTACTGAAAACATTTTGAAGAGCCAGGCAGTGGTGCACGTCTGTAATCCCAGCACTCAGGGAGGCAGAGGCAGGCGGATCTCCGTAAGTTCAAGGCCAGCCTGGTCTACAGAGTAAGTCCAGGATAGCCATGGATACACAGAGAAACCTTGTTTCAAAAACAAAAAAAATATTTTGAAGATGAGAATAACTTTAGGTTCAACTTGAAGTTAATCTTTGCTGTAATTTCAAATCTTGGCCAAACGTCCTCATAGGATCCCCTAACTACATAGATCGCTACTTTTATATCCAGAACTTGTGCAAATTAGAGGAAGATCTCAGTTTTTTGTTTCAGTTGATATTTGAAACAATGAGATCATCTGTAAGGGCAGAAGGCAAAACTTTGGATCTAGAGCTAATGAGAAAATAATTCCTCTAGACATGGCACTCCTGGGGAGTCTTTCACAGGATATGAACCAGAGGTTCAAAAAAATAATCTCATCTTGATCTCACAGGGAACAAAAGAGATCTCTAATATTAGTGATACAATACTGGTGGCATCAGCCGGCATGTTCAGGCTTCTGTAGCTCACACCTGCCCATTAGGATGGCATATCAGGTTCTCACCTTCACACCCATCAACGTGTCTGAAAGTCTTTTCTGCCATTTTCCAGGAGTCTTCTTGTATCCCAGAATATAAACTAACTAGCAACCTCTTGGTGGCCCTCTCTTCTTCCTTCCCTGCTTGCCCTGTGAAATTGACCTTCCTCCTGCCATCTGCCCTGACTCTTACTACAAGTACAGTTTCCAGAGGGTAGCCTCCCCTTCCCAACCAAGGCAGCAATCCAGTTAAATTATGTCTTCCAAAGTGTGAAGACTTTAGACATTTTGATTATCCATTATGATTATAACAAAACAATTCAAACGTAATGATGTAAAGTGACAGTTATTTCTCATGGTCTTTCTGTTGGTTGTTTCTTTACCTCATTTGGTCCTATCAGGTTCAAAGGAAACTCAAATTCTCCAGACTCTAAGGCAATCCAAATATCCAGAAGTGAACTCAACCTGGACTATACTAAGGAGGATTTCTGACAGATAAAAGCCAGCATTCCTTGGGAACTTGTAAAGCCTTTCCCCCTCTACCAAAAGGAGTCATTTCCCTGCCTCTGGAAGAAGGTATATATGGTTACCTATGCACCTATCATCATATCAAAGCTCACAGTGGTATCACAAGAATTTGTTATATATTTCAAAGTTTATGCAAGCTCTTCTCACCTCATCCTCTACTCCAAACTCCTTCAAGCTCACAGGATTCCCTTCCCCCAGCTATGACCGTGATATTCTTGTTTTCTTCTTCTTCTTCTTCTTCTTCTTCTTCTTCTTCTTCGTCTTCTTTGTCTTCTTCTTCTTCTCTGTCTTTCTCTCTTTCTCTCTTACTCTTGTTCTCATTCTGCTCTGCTCTGATCCTACTCTGCTCACTACATTTTCTCTATTCTCTATACCTTTATGTTCTCTCCTCTCTCAGAGACAGCCCCTGCCATGTTCAATCTTCTGCTCATGTTCGGTCTACTTCTTTCTCTTTCTTCTTGGGACTCTTCCACATTAACCATACTCTGGAGTGGTCATGTCATCAGTTTATATAGGTATTAAATATGGCATTAGAAGAATTAGCATGTCCTTGGTCACAGTGGTTGACGCTACTGGCTGGCTAGCTGTGAGCTCAGTTAGGGCTATTGCCTTGGGTTTTACTATGTGGTTTCTTGGCTTCCTCACAGTGTAGTAACCAAGTTCCAAGATGAAACATTGCAAGAAAAGTGAAAAAAAAAAAAGCTTAAGCTACCCCCCATGGAGTTTCATTACGCTATTTGCTGCATACTATTGGTGAAATCCCAGAAGAAAGAAAGCAAGCTCTACTTCTTGAGAGAAACAAATGGCAAAAGAAGAAAAAAAAGGAAATGGAAAGAAAGGAAAAAGAAGGAACACATATGGGTGCATGCATGCTTTCTTACACTGAACTGTATAGGGCACCTCTTCAGCCAGTTGCTTGCAAAAAGAAGGTCTTATGAGAACCACTTGGTCTGTTTCCATTGGCAACTCCCTAAACCTTGAAAACACATCCAGGAGAGTCTGGTTACAGGACCAGCCCGCCAAATAAATCTTCCCTGCCAAGCAGTCTCCTTCCCAAACTCTTTTGCTTTTCAGTTACCCACATTTCCTGTGACTACCACATTTATCACTCATGTGTCTCTTTGAAACTCTGACCTCATTGGTTTACTCTGAAAAGCATGAGTTCACCCTAAGCAGAAAGGTAAGCATGAGTCCTCTTGGGCGAAAAGTTACTACACATCTCTGCTACTTATCCGACAATGAGACTGAAGTAATGAGATCTTTTGTGTCTATAATAGCCATATATTTCTAAAAGATGTCCAGGTCTAATACCAGCTCCACAGTCCTGTCCTTGTGATGCGTAGCTTAACTAAATGAACTTGGAATACATAAATATCCTTCAGAGGGTAGAGTTTTCCAACTGAACTTAGTTAAAGCAGCTCTAGAATTTTCTGGGAATTTGAGATAAAAGAGAGTAAAAATTTTTCTCCAGATGTAATCTCATACTAAACAAGCCCTAAGACAGGTACCTAAGACTAGCAAGAGGTCTAGAGGTGTGGCAATTAGGAGACAGAACTGCATGAAGAAGAATGAAACATTGCTAATTTCCACCTTGCCTTAGTCTAGAGTAAACAAGACACTGCTTAGGCAGCAAAGAAGTGGATTCCTGACCCCTCTCCCAGTGACCAGATTCCAACCTTGGCTAGCAGCTGAGATTTTTACCTAAGAGTAGTCATTGATTGAGCAAGTTGAATGAAAGATACAGCTGCCTGCTGCCAAGCTTTTTTTCTACTCTTTATAGAAAAAAAAGGGATAAGTAAGGAGTCTTTCCCTGTTTTAGCTCCCAGCCAACTACTAACCATCAGCTGGGCTATCTGGATATGGATATTACAAAGGAAAAGACACAGTCAGCAAGTGAGAGTGGCTTGTGATAAATCACCATCTTGGTTTATATTGATTAATTGCAATTCATTATCCAGACAGGTGATGAGCACTCATGTTGCTCCCACTCTACAGAGATCAGCACGGAAATCTTACAGACACCTCAGTAAGAAAACAACAAACAAATAAACAAACATACACACACAACTCAAGACACTGAACATCATGCTGATAAATATTATTTTATTAGGATTTCCTATCGTCTCATAAAGAAGCAAGTTTCTAGTTCAAAGTATTCTGGGCCTTCATCTCAAACATACAACACAAAATCCATGTCTTTCTACCTCCTGTCTTTCATCCCTCCCCTTGTCCCTGTCTTTTTGTTCAATTCATGCTCAGGTTCTGTCCTCTCCAGAAGTCTACATCACAGCTCATCTGTGCCATTTATTTCCGGTGTACTTGGAAGATGGCGCTTCTGCTATTGCAGTTACTTGTATACATGTCTCTCAGGATGAGAAGCCTGAATAGACAGATGTTTTTCCCTGTTTTGCATCATGTCTGTCACATGCAATGCTTTGAGTCTACATTGAATTGAACTGAATGGAATTAACATACTTTTATGCTATTTAGCATCTTCTTTATTCTTCTCCAGGTTCCCCTCAGTGGTGTGATTGTAGCTCAGTTTACCACTAGGGATCCAATATGGTGGTATACTCATCGCTTACATCTTGCCCTGGGAAAGAATTTTAGCAAAACTAAGTCATCCACATTGTCTACTGAGGTATATTTCTGTGAACTGAGTATCCATTCCAGGACAGAGTCTAGCTTGAAAGGATCAACTTATGCTTAATCCTTATCAATTCTTTACATACATAGTTCTACACTATGTATACAAGCAGTGTGTTGGGTTATAGATGATTTCTGAGATTGTTAGTCTTGAAAACCCCATCATAGTGCTTTTCTAAACTACAAATAACCTGGATGGATATCAAAGGCTTAGAATTTATTTTAACTGACCTTAAAAAAGTGGTTTCCTGCTGCTAATTTTTCCATAGTTGTCTATGTCAAACTTCAAGGGCATGGTATGTACAAAAGTCTTCTGGTGAGTTTCCTTTTCCATCTTACAAGTTTTCCAAAGTTGCAGATGTTCATACAAGGGGCTGAAGTCTTCTTGCTGACTGCTACATTTGACCAAGTGGACACTATCACTTCTTCACATTGGAGCTGAAGATTTTGACCCAGCTCATAGATGCTCTCACCATTATCTAAGGAATACAAAATATGTGGTACCCTTTACTTCCTCAAGTGGATGTGTAAACTTAGAAATGTAGCTACATACCCCAGAAAAGTCTCCAGACTGAAAATCAGGTCTCTGGAAACCCACAAATACTTGATTTGGGGGAAAAATGTACTACTCAAATAGGTGAGCATTCAGGAAGCTAGTCAGAAAATGGGCACTCCTCTCTACTTTTAGTTCTCTAATATGAGGACTGCTGGGCTAGGTGCTAACTTCTGTTTTGTTCATTGAGTGTGGTGATCCACGACCAGCATTTTCCCTCACACACTCTACCAGGCATCCAATCAAGAGGTCATTTCAAGGTGACTCTAGCCCTACTATTCTCCACTTTTTTTTTTCTTTGCCCTGGAATTCTCAGCTCTTCTCAGTTTATAGCTCCTTCAACTTTTAAATGTTTTCTTCCTGTTAACAAGTACCAAAGAAAGACACCTGACTTCCTTGCTTCCTGTGGCAGGTGATTCTGAAGTAACCTGAAAAGTCAACTCAGCTTCCTCACGCCAACCTGGAGAAGGCAGCTTCTGGCTTGGCCTGGCTCAGTCATCTGTGATTGAATCAGGCCTCAAATTAGCCACAGGCTTTATTTTCACAGCCTGGGATGGATTGTGTCAGCCATCCCCAAACACCTCTGGCCTAAGAAAAGCTGTCATGTATATCTCATCCTTTGATAGTTTTCTTTTAATATTTATAAACACAGAAGTATTTTTTTCTCTCCTCCACTTGAAATGTATATATTCATTCATTAAAAAGCATTGACGTTGTTGAGGTAATGACCTGTCGACAGATTTATAGTAGGAACTATCTCGCTGCCTGCGGGCCTGTGCATTTTAATATAATTAAAAGGCTTCTATTTGGAATCTTAGCTAATTAATATTCATGCTTTGCTCCTTCCACCTGCCTCTCCCTATTTGCTGTCTTTTAGCAGATTGATAGGGGCCCAGTTAGTGCCGCAACCAGTCAAAGCAAGGCGGAAAGGGGAAAAAAGAAGAAATGCCACCATAGCATTGTCTGTTGAATGAAAGAACATTTAAACTAATGGAAATCTTTCCCTAGTTTTCGAGGAACAGTTGAAGAAGAGACTATGAATATGGGGATTTGGGGAAATTAGGGAAGCTGAACAAAGAATATAGTTTAAATCAGTCACATAGAGATTGTACTAATCGTAAAGAAGTTTCTCAAGTTCTACTTGTGCTGGAAATCATAGCACAAAAACTTGAGAAAACAGGTATGTCACCGAAAGCCGCAATGATAGGTGTCACGATTCAGGGTCTAAGAAAAATCATTCACACAATGAATGTGATCTACTTACATGGGACCTTTGAAAACCCATCAGATCTCTAAAGCTAAGTCACATGCTCACTGTTATTCATTCCTACTATTCTAGCAAAATATCAAAGACTAAACAATTGATAAAGAACTAAAGTCTATTTACCCTAGATCTTAAGACTAGGAAATCCAAGAGCAGGTATTACTGTACTTAGTGCCTGGTGAGGCTTTGCTCTCTGCTTCTATGATGGTGCCTTCCTGCTACATCCCCCAGAGTGGCCAAATGTCTTCACATGGCAGAAAAGACAGTAAAACCCAGCAGGCTCCCTCAAGTCCCTTCTAATTCCATTCATGAAATCAGAGTCTCAGGGCCTCATCACCTGGAGAGATGCCATTGTTTTGTTTGCTGTGTGTTTCCTTGTTTGAAACAGGAACTCACTCTGTAACTCAGTCTAACCTGGAGCTCACTGTGGAACCGAGGCTGGCTTGGCACTCATGGCAATGTGGCAGCTTCAGCATCCTTAGGGTCAGGATCACACCACCCAGCCACGGGCTCATGCCTAATACTAATACTGGATTTCAATATGAATTTTAGAGAGACACAAACATTGAAACTGTATCAACCGTTGCTTGAGTCTCTGCCTCCAAATGTAAAGAAAACATAGTCCAAGGCGAGAGAGGGAGCAGAGTGATGCATGCATCTTTAGCTAAAATGCCTTTATGCATGTGATAACCTGCTACAAAGGGGAGAACTGAGTTCTCTTTGCGTTCCAGGGATGAAGTAGGAGTCTGGGAATCATTTTAATACAGACACTTGACACTCAATAGCTCGTTTGGGATGGGGGTCTAAAGTGAGAAAAGGAGGAAAAGCCATTAGGGCTCAGACTTCTACTGAAGCATTCTTTCTAGGCACAAGGGTCTTAAGAACACATTATCATGGGAACTAGAATCAGTAGAGAAAAGTCACCAAAAGAATCCCTCACATCTAGGGCAGTTTACTTTGGTCAGCTAGTACTACAATTTTGGGTCTCATTCATAGAATGGAATCACTAGACCTCCTTCAGAGAGCTCTTGAAAGGACTAAATCAAATCCTTGAAGTGCTCAATAAACACAAGAGGAACAAACACCTGAGTAACAAACTGCAGAAGCCACAGTTACTCTGTATCTCAGTACAGAATATTTTTTCAGAAAGAAAGCAAGGTGACGTAGAATTTTCTCTTTGCCATAAAAAAAAATCAGTAAAAAGCACACATGCGTAAGCACATACACACACACATACACACACACACAAGCCTAAATGGATTTTATTACATCTTTAATCCTGTCTTACCTAGTGCACTGAGTATTAATAATGGAACAAAGGGAGTTTACAGAAGCAAGATAAAAATAAATCAGCCAGTACCGGATTCATGCGACAGGTGTGTACGTTGCCCTGGTGATGAGTCACTGGCTTAGGATCTGCACAGGTTCGGCAGGAAGTGAATGGACAGGCCTCAGTTTAATACTCCTACTATCTCTGCCGCTGCCTTACGATGAGCTTCAGGCTTGCTATTTCTGAAGAATCCAGCTGAATAGTCTTCCTGGATGAGATCATATAGGAACTGCATGGAGGACCCATCCAAACAGAATGCTCTTTCAATTTTCCAAATTCTCTCTCACCTTTGTGGCCAATTCAAGTGTCCTTTCTCCTGGGAATCCAGCCCTATCACCCTGGTCAGAAATGGCGACTCCTTACTTTGGATCCTACGTTATTACTATTCCCCAGTCCTTCTGTCCACATGATAATGACGATGGTGTTTGCTAGCAGCCATTGAATAAACGGAAACGATCAGAGAATTTTAACCCTTTCATTTTATTTATTTTTTTTTAATACACAGCAGTGGATTGTACAAGACTACTTTCATACAGGTGTATAAACGAACCCTCTTATTTTACAATTTAGGAAACTGAGTATTATTAAGGAAAAGTCTGTGGAATTAGTAACTAGATTGGGTGATAGAAGAAGCTAACGTAGGAGCTCAAGTCTTTCAACTTCTATCAAATTGTGGTTTCCTGTCTCAACACTGAAAACTGTACTTTCTATTTTAATATATGTCTCGTTAAGTGAGAAGGAGGGAGGTAGAGAAGAGGTAGGTAAAAAGTAAGGAACAACTAGATAAAATCTTCAAAATTGAAAAATAAAAGAAAATGAAATTATTCAAAAATTTAGGAAACTGTGGTCAATAAGTTTATTCAACAGGCTATAAAAATAAGTAAGGAAAACAAGTAAGAAAAAAAAAACATCTATTTTGATCAGGGTTTTCTATGAGGAAGTGGAGGCAGAATCAGCTCATATAGGCAGATGTTCAGGCAAATAATACCTGAGAGCCAATTATACAAATCCATTCTGAGTTTAAAGACCTAAGACACAAGAGAGACAATGGTATATAGTTCTGTTCCTCACATATGTCACTGTTGGAGAAATATTAGGCCTTCTTGTCAAAATTCATCAGTCTCTTGCAAAACATCTAGTGAGACTAAATCTCAATTTAAAACCTAAAATATTGTTTTATAAACTTGTATTGTACCTATTACATCTCTTTTGTTAATATACACAGAGGTTGGAATAGGAATGGCCAAATATGTGTTACAAATATTTTTAGTCAATTTAATCAACTGCAGTGTATTTCAGTGTTGGGGTACATGTTAACATCTCCAAAGTCTTGGTTTGGACACATAGCAATATCTATATCTATATCTATATCTATATCTATATCTATATCGAGAGAGAGAGAGAGATTATTTGAATTAACTTTTTTGAGCAATGATTTCTCACACATTAAAATGCTCATTTTAAGTTTACAATTTAGTATTCTTTTACAAGAAGACTATATGAAGGTTGAGTATCCCTAACCTAAATGTTCAAAATCTGAACTTCTTCAAAATCTGAAACTTTTCAGTCATATATCATAAGGGGAAAAAACAACAGCCCAAACCTAGGAAAGGATGTTTTGAGTAGGAATCCATTTGCCCAGGAATAAAGCCAACTATTGACAAACGGGCCCTCATAAAACTGAAAAGTTTCTTTACATATAATAAAACAATCAGTGAAATAAAGAGGAAGTACATTGAGTGGAATAGATATTTTTGCCAGCTATCTAGAATACAAAGATCTTAAACAAATAAAACGAAACAACACCAAATGACCTGCCTTTAAAGGAGAGGAGCGTTATGAGTCTGAACAGAGAGTTACCAAATGAAGATAGCTTTAAAAATCATCTCAAAAAATGTCCATAATTCTTAACAATTAGAGACATGCAAAATAAAAAAAGGTTGAGATTTCATGTTACCCCAATCATAACAGCTAAGATCAACAAAATAAACAACAACAAAGCTAGTAAGGAGTACAGGGAAAAGGGGGAATCTCATTCACTGTGATATCACAAAGCAGTTCAAGTACTCCAGAAACCAATGTGAAGAATTTCAAAAAGGTAAAAATAAATCTACTATATAGCCAAGCTATACTACTGCTTGGCACTGCCCAAATGATTCAACATACTTCTCCACAGATATTTGCTCTATTCACAATATCTAGGAAGTGAAAACAACATAAATGCCCTTCAAAGGATGAATAGATAACGAAAATGTGCCAGATGGTAGATGGTTGAGAGAGAGAGAATAATCTAGGCCCAGAGGTTCTCTTTGCATCTGTAGCTCCTAGCTCCAAATCCTCAGATTCGAGAATAAAACTTGGAGTAAACATAAAAAACATAAAAGTAAAAGGGACCGTGAGTGTGGAAAGGGTGACAGAGAAAATAGCCTGGTACAGGTGATATGAAAGGGGAACGTGATGTGCTAAGAAGAGAGTGAGAATTCAGACAGGCTTTGAATTCCTTCTTTGACTTTCTGTAGCATGAACAGGTCCTGGAAAGCACTGAGCTGAGTTACTAAAACTCGAAGATCTTTCTTTTCTTAGCACTAGAGTGTGGCCATGCATTGGCCCTTCCATCAGATAGAAGAAGAGAGAGATGAAGGCTATGTTCAGACCCTCAAGAGAATTCCAAGTGGTTCTCTCTGCTCAGAAAACAACATAGAATTCAGAAAGTACGGTCTCAATTTAGAGTCCAATGTGAGTGTCTCAGTGTGACTAGAAATAAACCTTAGGATTAGACACATTTCATAAGGTCAAAACACATTTACTAAGCCTAAGAAAAATGGTCCCCATGAGGTGAAGAGTAGGCTTGACTTCACTCCTCTAAAGGGCCAGAGTGAATAGGCTTTATGTGCAATAAGGCTAGTGTGAATGAGGTAGTCCTCTTTGTGACAAAATTCATGACAACACCAAAAGCATCCATCAAGATAAGCAATATTTTCTAAACATTTATTTGTTTGTTTGTCTGTTTGTTCAGTGTATGGGTACTCTATCTGTATATATACCTACACACCAGAAGAGGGCATCAGATACCAGCATAGATGGTTGTGAGCCACCATGTGGTTGCTGGGAATTGAACTCAGAATCTCTGGAAGAGCAGACAGTTCTCTTAACTACTGAGCCATCTCTCCACCCCCTATAAGCAATATTTTGATGCATGAAAATGTTTAATTGAACAAATTATATGAATAAGTTATATGCAAATGTCAACAATTTAAAGATATCCTACTCTGAGATTTAGCGATCCAATTAGCTCTAGTTCTGATCCTGGTTCCAATAAACTTTGCAGAAACAGCAAAACAAACAACAAAACTCCCTACCCCTGACCTCACAGAACAGTCAAACTTAAAATGCAGATCACTAGCCAGGCGAGTCCCAGCACTCAGGAGGCAGGTTTCTATTGTTATGACAGAACACCATGGCCTAAAGGAATCTGGGGAAGAAGAGTTTATTTCTTCTTATGATCCATCATAAAGAGAAGAACCGGGACCTAGAGCTTGGAAGTGAAGCAGGAAGCCATGGGGGAGTGCTCCAGATGGTTTGCTGAGCCTGCTTTCTTATAGCACCCAAGACCACCCTCCCAAGAGTGTCACTGCCCACAGTGAGCTGGGCTTTCCCACATCAATCATCATTCAAATAAATGTACCATAGGCTTGATTTAATGAGCTGGGGAAGAAGGAGTAAGGCAACTGGGAACCCAGTTCACAATGACAAGAGCTATTTTGTTCAATATAATTATACTCTTTTTTTTTTTCCTTTTCGGTTGCTTCCTTGAAGAATTTGATTGTCTGTCAACATTTCACCAACAATGTGGAGATGCGTCATAGAGAGTAAACATGGGGCTTCGTAGCATACAGGAGATCTAGAGATTCAATCAATAGTAAACACTTCTAAGACAGTCAAGAAGTCCTTCAGAGTTTCCAGAGATCAACCTAACAGCAAAGCCGTAAATGAAATGAAACTTACAATGTACTTGTTTTCATCTCGCGTAGAGACACTTAGCTCCTAAACATAGTGTTTATATGTGCTATTCCTGCTTTGTTGTGTGTTAATTCCCAACCTCTACTCTTCCTCAGAAAACAAAACAAAACTACCTCAAAGGAAATATTCCATCTCCTAATCTAAACAGGCATTCTATAACTGCCCCCCTCACACACACACACCATATGAAAGCAAAGAGAACATTCTGGAAGTCCAACAGCCAATTTCTTGTTCAAGCCTTACAATAAAGCAAACACTAATTTCTGCCAAACTTCTATATCACTGCTCCTGGAGTTGCAGACTCGCGACTAGAGAATAAGTGGAAACCACAGCCTATAACACTGAACAAGCCATCTAAGAGATCTTATTTCTGAGGATCAGAAAGTTTCACAGTTATGCTTATGTATGTTTCAAATCTTTGATTGATAGTGAACATCTCTCCAGACTCTTAACAAAGGAGACAAAAGATTGGCCACCCAAAGATAACCACATCCTTCCCCTGAAATCTGCCAGCGTGCTGTATTATAGGACAAATTAGAAAAGCAAATTAGGATATGTGGGAATTAGAGTTACAAAAGGAATTAGCATTGATGATTAGTTGACCTCAAAAGGGAGAGATGCCCCTAGAATAGCCAAGTCTGCCCAATGTCATCAAAGTGCTCTCTAAAGTGGAAATGGGAGGTTGAAGTGGAGTCACTCTCAGGGTGGTGAAATATGAGACAGACTTGACTAGCCACTGTTGGCTGTGAAACTGGACAAGGAACACCAGCCAAGGAATGTGAGCAGCCTCTAGGAGCAGGAGTAGCTAAAACCATTGATTCTCCTCTCAGGCCTCCAGAAGGAAAACGGTCATCTCAAATCTTAATTTTAACCCATGTTAGACTAGAACTGTGTCAGACCTCTGGCCTATAGAATAGTGATGTAATAATTTTCTGTTCCTTTAGCTCACTAAATTTAAAGTAACTAACCTCAGTATCAATAAGAAACTACGTAGGTTCATGCCTCAGTGTTTAACTATATAGGACACTGAAGTCTGATGCTGAGGACATAAATTGCTCCATTAGGAAGTCTGGGGGGAAAAAAACACTTGTGACGCGGACTCTACATCACGCTTTTATTGGTTGTTTCTCGCAGCTGGGATAAAATATCTGAGAACAGTAACTCAAGGAAAGAAGTTTGTTTGGGTTCATGGTTTGAGGGTCTGTCATGGTGGGGAGGAAAAAGTGGCTGTGGCTGTCCCAGCAGGAGGGTGAAGGAGGGTGAAGGAACCGGTCACCATACCTCTCACCACACAGCTGAGAGCAACAAATCCTGGCGTTTTGGAATTTCCCTCACAGACATAGTCAGAGAGGTGTTTTCTAGGTGATTCTAAACCCAGTCAAATTGACTGTGAGGATGAACCATCCCATACCTGATAACTCCTTCAAAATAATTAAATATTGCAGACCACTCAATAGTCAAGACATAGAGCTAGCTTCAGGAGAACCACAACAGGTAATGAGTAGATTCAATATGAAGTGCGTGGTCTAAAAAAGAATCCATTTAGTTTTCAATGTCATTCTTAAGCACTTCATATCACTAACCCACCTTGACCTGACAAGGTGGGAATATTGCCCTAACACTTCCCTGATGCCACCTGGAATATATGTAAGTGCTGTCTTTCTCTTGAAAGTTTGACCAAGGACATTACTTATTTTGCAGAAATAAAGACAAATAAAGGCAAAATTCACATAAGCTTCATTGGCACCGTCCAAAAATACAAACCCTTAGAAAAACCATTCTGTAATTTACCGTTCCAATTTCATTAATATTTCTGGAAAGGGGGTTCTACATAGACAGTCTATCAGAATGACTGAGAATAGACTAATCCATTTCCATTGTCATGGCTATGGAATAGTTAGCAGCACTGTATCAAATGCCACTTATAGACCCCACCAATCCCATATAAGCTTAAAGGCATGTGAGCTTTTTGTCTAGCTTATCTCCAATCTGTTCCAATGGCCTGGAATAAACTGTTCAACATCTGGAAGGATTGTAGAGAGAGGTAACACATCTTGAAATCAGAAGCTTGGAAAAAACTGAAAAATAAAACTTCCACAATTTTTCTTTTTTCATTCCTCTAATCAATAATAACCATCAGTCCTGTTTTTCTGTTTGTTTGCTTGCTTTGTGGTTTGTTATTTTTTGGATTTGATTTGGTTTGTTTGTTTCCTTGTTTTTGTTTGGTTTGATTTTGGTTTCTCGAGACAGAGTTTCTCTGTGTTGCCTGTGCTGTTTATAGACCAGGCTGGCCTCAAACTGGCCTTGAACTCGGAGATCCACCTGCCTCTGCCTCCCTGAGTGAGGATATTAAAGGTATGGGCCACCGTGCCAGGCCATTGTATTTTTTTATTTCAGTTTTTTTTACTTTACATCCTAAGGGTGCCCTCTCCCTCCTCCTCTCCCAGTTCCCCCTTTCTCTCCTTCCTCCTTTCCCTTTCCCCCCAGAAAAGGGGAGCCCCTCATCCCTGTATCAACCCTCCCCAGCACATCTAATCACATCAGGACTGACTATATCCTCATCCACTGAGGCCAGGCAAGGAAGCTCTGCCAAAGAGAAGTGATCCAAAAGCAGGCAATAGAGTCCATGTTAGAAACAGCCTCCCCTGACCACCACTTACCAGGTGACCCACATGAAGTCCAAGCCGCCCATTGGTCACATATGTGCAGGGAGCCTAGGTCCAGATCATGCATGCTCTCTCAGTCTCTGTAAGCTCCCGTGGGCCCTGGGTTAGTTGTCTCTGTAGATTTGTGTGTGTGTGTATGTGGAGTTCCTGTCCCCTCCTGGTCCTTCCATCTTTCCCCCACCACTTCCACAGGACCCCTGGAGTTCCGCCCATGCTTGGCTGCAACTCCCAGCATCTGTCTCCATCTACTGCTGGATTTAGCCTCCTAGATGACAGTCATATTAGGCTCCTGTCTGCAAGCAGAGCAGAGCATCATTAATAGTGTCAGGGTTTGGCTCTCTACCATGGTGTGGGTCTCCGGTTGGGCCAATTACTGGTTCCCTCAATCTCTGTTCCCTCTTTATCCCTACACTTCCTGTAGGCAGGATAACTTTTGGATCAAAGGTTTTGTCAGTGGGTTGTTGTTCCCCTCCCTCCACTAGTCCTGCCTGGCTAGGAGGTGGGTACTTCAGTCTTCATGTCTTCCTTGTTAGCAGTCTCTGCTAGAGTCACATTCATATCCTCCCAGGAGTCTACCCTCTTGCAGGCCTCCGTCTTGAGAAAGAGATGTATCCCCTCAGTTTCCCTTCTTGTTCCCAGCCCTCTCACCTGCCACCCCTGTTCACCTCACATCTTGTATACCTCCCCATCCAATCCATCTCCTGCCTAGTTCCCTCTGTTCATCCACTTTGCTGTCTATTTTATTTCCCCTTCTGAGTGACATTCCAGCACGCTCCCTTGGGCCCTCCTTGTTTCTTAGCTTCTTTGGGTCTGTGGATTGTAGGATGGTTATCCACTTATAAGTGAGTACATACCATGTTTGTCTGGGTTATCTAACTCAGGATGATCTTCTCTAGTTTTATCCATTTGCCTGCAAATTTCATGATTCCTTGTTTTCTATAGCTGAGTAATATCCCATTGTGTAAATGTACCACAATATTTTTATTCATTCTTCAGATGAGGGACATCTAGGTTGTTTCCAGTTTCTGGCTATTATTAATAAAGCTTCTAAGAGCATAGATGAGCAAATGTAATTGTTGTATGGTGGATATACATTTTTTGGGTACATGCCAGGAGTGAGCTGGGTCTTGAGGTAGAATTATTACCAATTTTCAGAGATAGTGCCAAATTGGTTTCCAGAGAGGTTGTACAAGTTTGCATCCCCACAAGCAATGGAGAGGATTCCCCTTTCTTCACATCCTTGCAAGCATGTGTTGTCACTTGAATTTTTGATCGCCATTCGGACTGGTGTAAGATAGAATCTTGCCGTCATTTTGATTTGCAGTTCTCTGATGACTAAGGACATTGAGCAGTTCTTTAAGTGCTTCTCAGTCATTCAAGATTCCTCTATTGTGAATTCTCGATTTAGCTCTATACCTCATTTTTTAAATGGATTGTTTGATTTGATGATGTTTAATTTTTTTTAAGAAAGCTACACCAACTTTTTTTTCCCTTTGTGTAGCCCTGGCTGTCCTGGAACTCACTGTGTAGATCAAACTGACCTTGACCTCACAGAGTTCACTAGTGCTGGAATTAATGGCATGGACCACCGTAGCCTGGCCTGAACCGGCATTTAACATTTAACAGAAAATGTAGCCTAGAAGTTCCATTTTTATGTTCATTTGTGTTGATTACTTCTTCCCTCCTGATTCCACAGCAGATGGTCCTTTACTAGCAACTTTAAAGCCAAACCACAACACATTAATTTTATAAATGAGATGGTGGTGTCATTATCACAAAAGGTTCAGAGAGAGGCTGAAGAGTCTGGCATCACCATGGCGATCTGCTGTGATGGGAGCACCCAGGGGCAGTGGACCACAGGAAACCCATTAGAAAGCTCTTCTCTGGAGACATGTTGTTGGTTTTTGCTCAACCACTTAAGGAATGATCAGGGCCACAAAGTCAAGGAAGCAATCACTCTTCTCAAGTATTGCAAAGAATGACATGCAGTCTCTGGCTCTTCTATAGCTAATCTTACTGACACGACTTGAAAAGGGTCTCTTCCATTTTTGACTGGAAAATTACAATAGCAAGATGTAAATGTCTTGTGATAAAGCAGCTCATTGTTGGCTTGTTTGCTTCCAATTTATGTTTCTGTAGGTTTGGTTTCGGTTTGTTGTTGTTGTTGTTGTTTGTTATTTGGTTGGTTGGTTGGTTTTGGTTTGGTTTGGCTTTCATTTAACAATTGAAATGGAGAAAAGAGTTAGAATTGGGGGTGTGCCAGAAAGTAGACAGAGAGATGGGAACAAGAATGATGTGAAATAAGACAACTTACCTCGAGGAGTTTTATGGCAATAATAAATTTCTTTACTAAAACAGCCATTCTTTATGTGTTCATATTTTCATTTTAAACTAATAGGAATTGATTATTAAGGAGAATAATGGAAAAATGGAAGATATCTACTAGAAGCTACTAACATTTAACAGACAGTAAAGAATTGAGAATAAGTGTCCCTGCCAACTCTGAGAACTTGACTTCATGTTGCTATTTCTGTGCTTTTAACTCAGGGTCTCAGATTGGGGGATGCAACTGTGTTTCTTTTCATATATACATTTTGTAGTTAACAATTACAAAAGGAAATTGATGAAAGCTAGTTAATGCTAACCCAGCTGTATCCCAGGTACTAATATATTAAAGGAAAACCAATTTGCTCAGACTATAAGCAAGTAAAAAAAAATACATTAGTACTTAAAATAAGCTGCTTCAGGATGATTTGTCTCAGGATAACTTTTCAAGGACATACAAGGCAGACATGCTGGGTATTTGCCTATTAGTATGGCTGACATCAACAGTAACCATGGTTTTGATTTACATTAGCACATGCATAGATTAGGGGAAATTGGTATTGAGTCATTAACAAAGACTAATTCCGGTAAGAACTTGCTATGGTTAATTTATTAGATGACAACACAATGTACCTTTAAACTCATCCAGAAATTTTCTAAATTTGTATTGTTGGTCAAAAGAAATTTGTGATAAATAAGCCTAATTGCAGCTACTATGGTAAAACAATAAAAACCATGAAAATCAGCTGTGCAGTATGAACTGGTTATGTATATTGATATATGAATCTGGATTTTTAACTTTTAAAACTGTTGCATTGAAAAAAGGTTTTAGAAATAAATTGTATCAGAAACTGAAAAAATCATTCTATTTTTTCCTTTGTTTAGGAAGAAAAATACTATTTTTTATTGTTCTGAAAAGTTCTTTTTAAAAAATATAAATATGTAAAAATGGAACATATGTAGGAAAGAATTAACATTTCAGGGATGGAAAAAGAAACAAAATAACTACACGAGTATTTTATTTTTACTGAATTAATTAAGGTTCAAACTTCTACATATGTTTGTGAATTTCTAAGTGATTGTTTTCAAAGTTGTTACCTCTACTTTGACTTAAATACATTTATTTGTTCATGTGCATCTAAATACAAATACTCACTTAAGAGTCTTGTTTCTTATTAAATTGCAAAGAGCTGTAAATATTTCAAACCTAGAGCAGGGTGTTCTCATTTATTATTGAAAGAACATGGTGATCTCCAGATACATACATACACAGAGCAAGATATCACAAAATCAGTTCCAGGGAAATGTTGCAAGCAGTTGTTCAGTTACCGAAAGCTAGGAGAGGGACAGTGACCTGCTCACAAACCCAAAAGGTCACTGACCACACAATAAATTAAAACACGAGTTGACACTTGTCCAAAAAGGATGGACTATGATAAGGCCAGCCCTCAGCAAGGTTTGTCCCTTACAATGGGTCTTTTGGGGCCAGCCTCAGATCACTTTGTGTGACTGCAGGTGAAAGGAAGTATGCGAAAGGGCTAATGACAGGTGTCACCTACCATTTTCTTCCCTCTCCAAGCGCAAGGCAGATCTGAGGTAAACACCACGCTTAGGGATCACACATACGCTCTGTGGAAACCCAGAGGGGAGCCATGAAACCGACTTCTCCTTCTAATCCGTGATAACACATTTAAATGTTTCCTGGCCCCAGGGCTCTAAACCATTTACTCCTAATGCGTGTAATGAACTTCCACTCAGACTAGTTGAGGTTCTTAGAATACATTTCACACAAAACCCTGGGACATACAGAGATTGAAGTGATTACTACCTACTCTCAGGATGGTAACCTGGTAACCTGCCTCAAAATTCTAGTCAGTTCAATTAAACCATCCCTTGCTGTTAACTTACTGTCCATTAAAAAAAGAGGAGTAGGAAAACATAACTGAGGTCATTTAGTATATAATTGTATTCTAAAAGTATGTAGCCCTGAACTAAATCGTTGGACTAGAAACCAATGTTTATGACCCATGCCAGTGAGTGCAAGTTTCCCATTTAGCTGTGTGGATATTTGTCCTGCCAGGCAGGCACAACACCTTAGAGTATCCCAATATGTCTATTAGGATTGTCTTGGTTGCCACTGGATAAAGGCAATATATATCAGCATAAGAATAAGCAATTAAAAAGAACAAAGGAAGGAATGGGAAGGAAGGGTAAAGGAAACAAAGTGAAGTAACATGAATGCAGTCCTCCTGACTAAAACATGGGAATAGGCTATGTGTGACAGCCACCAAGGACTCAGATATGCCATTTGCCATGTTCCCTTGAGACTATTCTATCTACTTCTCTCTTAGTAAAGTTTATCACTGACCAGCAGCTGTAAATAGCATAGAGAACAGCCATCCACAAATGCAGACGTTTATGCTATGCACTCACAATCACAGAAACCAAAATTTCGAGTTCTGATTAGAAAGGTAGCAGATGGATGTGGAGAGAAGGCTCAGCAGTCAATAGCGGCTCTTCTCTTAAAGGACCCAAGCTCAGTTCCCACTTCTGAGCAGCTCACAACCATCTCTAACTCCAGTTCCATGGGACCTGGTAACGTCCTCTAACCTCCAATGCCATGCATGCATACATGCAGACAAAGCAGTCATACTTATAAAGTAAAAGCAAATAAATCTTTAAAAAGAAAGAAGGAAAGAAAAAAGAAAGAAAGAAAGAAAGAAAGAAAGAAAGAAAGAAAGAAAGAAAGAAAGAAAGAAAGAAGTCACAGTTAAGACTTTAGTTATTTTGGTTTGTGACAGGTACTCACTCCGGAATGAAGCTCTGTGGTCAAGGAGAATAGGTCTCAAAAGCAGCAAAGAGGAGAGCAAATCAGGAAGCAAGGAGTATGTTCAGAAAAATGAAGGATGCTACACAAACAGATTTTTAAATGCCTGTCCTCTCCATTCAAAATGCATGGCTCTCCAGACTCAGAAGGCACCCACAGAACTTTAGAATTACAAAGGATAATAGAAACCCATGTTTCCAACTCTCTGCCAATTCTGAATATATTATTTTAAAAGAGACGTAAAGGGCTTGGAGCGATGGTTCAGTATTCAAGAGTGCTTGCTGAATAATCAAGAGGACCAGAGTTCAGAACCCAGAACCCACATAACAAGCTGACATCCTACAAACACCTACAATTCCAGCTTCTAGGGCTCTGCTGCTCATGTATGGCCTCCACATATGCGTGTGATGCACACATGTGTACCAGTTAATTAACTAATGAATTACTTTCAAAGGGGCCTAGACAAATTAACAGTATCCAGAAAAGAGACAATACTAGAAGGAACTGAAACCTATCTTTAAAGGAATGACAACTAAAGACACAGTAGACTTCAGTTATTGAAAAAGTATTTTGTGTCAAAGTTAAGCAAATTTGGTTCTAGACTGTCTTTCTAGCCGAGAAATGTAAATAAGTACCTATAGGACTTAGGAAGATAGGATAAGGGAATGAAGCTAGCCAGATGACAGGAAAATAACACTTTATGACTAATAGCCAATGGCCAGTGACATGCATTCACAGGATGTGAAAATCTCTGGGGGATGCAGGGCTGTGGTGAACTGGAAAGCTTAAGCTCCCTGCAAAGGAAACAGCCCCACCCAGGTCTGGCTAAGGGCTGCCCTCTGGGGATCCTGGTGCTGCTTTCAAGATCCCTCTTGTTCAGTGAAAGCCAGCAAGTCTTATTTTTATGCAAAATCTCTGAGCTTCTTCAATGTTGCCTTATTAGTTTAAAAAAAAAAAGAAAACACCACATGAGCCAAGCAAAACACAATTTTGGATGGGCTCTCCATAGGGCCCCAGTTTCAAATCTCGTTCTAGAATAAAACTGAAGCTAGCGGTTCAAGTTCTTGATCATGTATTATTTTTTTTAATTTGGTGTTAATGTGTATGTGTGTGTAACTAAAACTCTTCAGCCATGATCTTGTAGATGCTTTCTGAGATAGCAAGTATATTGTCATTAGATGTCAGTGTGTAAAAGCCAATGGTTATCATTATGGAATGTTGTAAAGGTGTGTCCCTGACTGAAGACATACCAGTTGACTCTGAAACTTTTGAAATAAGCTTAAAGTATATTATGCTCTGAAAGAGCTTCAAATACAGTGGGAGATGATACATGAAAATGGTAAAACCTAATTGAAAATTTGACAATAAGGAAAGTAAAGCAGCACCTTAGATCTGAGTGCAGACATGAACACATTAGTGGTGTATGTGTTGCATGTTCTGCCAATGGAATGAGATAGTAATGGACATAAATCTAAATCTCTTCTGGGTGTGGGGGTTCCCGGCCCTTGTTTTACTGTATTTGGAATGAAGAGAGGATGGGATAGAGGGTTAGACACCCTGATTCTGGTCTTTGCTGTTATTCACAAGTCATGTGACAAAAGGGCTGTTATATTCTTCAATCCCAAAACAACTTGAATAATTTATCACCTTGGAAATTAAAAGATGCTAAAGTAGAATTCCTCACATTCCCTTCCTCTCATGCTTGCTTTCTTGATGTCTTTAGGTCATACCAGGCAGTAAAGTCCAACTTTCTCTAAGCGAAGGCACATTTGCCTACTACCAGGACAGATCTGTGAGACAGCATGATGACCAATGAAGTCTGCAGGGAACATTTGTTATCCAAGTGTGGAAGAACAGAGTAAGGATTCCCACTGATATCTAAACTGATGAGGTGCTCAGAATAAGACAAGATCTGTCACTACCAAGTCTCCTAGTTGATGCCTCCTGGGGCAAACCAATACTCAGGAATTCCTCTGCAGAGACTAGATACAAAGACAATCCCCTTTGCATTGTTGCCTGCAGGACTTGGGACAATAGATAGGGCTTCATCTTCTAGTTGCAGCTGTGTCCTTCAACTTCCAAGTAAAACCAGAAGTTCTGTATCTAATTAGATGCATTTAGAAAGAAACTCTTATGAGAACTTAGGTTATGTTTCTATAAGGGCAAAGGCAGGGAAGACCTATAATAAAAACAAGTTTTGACGCAGATGTGAGTGATGGCTTGTCCTTGCATCCCAGCACTCAGGAGGCTGACTCAGGATTGCCACTAATTCCCAGCTAGCCTCGTGAAATCTCCCGAACACTGCCAACGCAAAGCCTGGATATATTTAACTTAAAAACAAAAGGAAATGAAGGGGGAAGAAGATCTACTGAAGGTAAGTCCACTGCAGGGGACAGCTAATGGTCAGTGTAACCATTGTTAATTTGCTTAACGAGATATATATAAAATTGGTCTTCAAACTTCGCATCCCTCACTGCTGAAAAAGATCAGGAGTGAAATGCTTGTGTAGTCTGAGAAATTAGAATATTGTTTCCCTGAATTAGAAAAAAAAAAAAAAAACGGTCTGGCTGGGGGGGGGGAGGGGAGGCGCCTTTTGCAGACAATGAGAATCATGCAAATAGCTCTCCATAGGATTTTATAGCAAGGCTTTCCTTTCTCAGTGTAATTGCCCAGCTATCAAGAAACATTATTTGACTTATAACTGTGAGAGAGCATAGCCAAAGGCAGGGACTTCTGGGAGAGTCCAGAGTGGACATAACCAGACTGAGCTGGGCCATGTGGGAGAGGGGGAGGAGAATGGGAGAAGGAAGAAAGGAAACCAGGTGCAGAAGT
Organism: Pachyuromys duprasi; assembly: GCA_028658305.1. Taxonomy (NCBI): domain Eukaryota; kingdom Metazoa; phylum Chordata; class Mammalia; order Rodentia; family Muridae; genus Pachyuromys; species Pachyuromys duprasi. The sequence continues at coordinate 31,849,200 of CM053759.1, read as the reverse complement.
TAGGAGGCCAAAGGTACACAAAGGTGGGTAATGGGAATGTCCCCAGGGAAGTGCCTCCTGGGGAAAGTGCAACCCAGCTCTTAGGCTGCAAAGTTTAGGGTAGTGGGCAAGTAAAGCCAGCCATACTCTGTAACAAGTAGGGACTGGGAGAGCCTGGTGGCCAGGTTTGATTTGCTATGTCAAATGGGCACCTTAGCCTTTAGTCCTGAATTTGAAACTTAACAATAACTAGCTAATGTTAAATAAAATGCACATTTGAACATAGAGGCGGTTTAGCAGAGTGAATAACATCTTCAGCCAGCCAGCTTTAAACCCCAGACTCCAGCTTCCACCTGGTAAGTACCTTGACTTCACTGTAGTTTTGTTTTCAAAAGAATATGGAAGCCTATGGTGAGGACTAACTAATTTAATAGGACAGTGCCTGTTAGCTCTGTGTCACTGAGACTCTTGTCATCTAGGATTCCTTTTTTCCAGGAGTCATTAGACACCTTTCTCTGTCCAGAGGTGGGATCCACCAGAAAACTGACTTCCGTGTAGTGCCAATTGAAATGAAGTAATCAAGGAAGATCTCCTTCATCTGCCTAATTAAGTGTGTAAATTACAGAATAAAGAGGCTATATGGGGAGGCATCCCATAATCTAAAGTTGGCTGTTCCACGCTCAGGTACCTTGAGTACATCTACTTTAACTTTGCTTCTGCCTTGCTTTTTTATATTAGTGGATGTTTCTAACTTGTGTTTGGATTAAGGCTTCGTTCCCAGAAGAGAGAGAGAGAAAGTTACAAGTGAGGAGACCATGTTATCAGAGGGCCGGTGGGACAGAGCTCTGATTTGAGCACTGTGCCAGTTCTCATGTGTCCGTAGCCTAGGCCAAAATCTGCCCTCAGCTATGCATGCACAGCTTCTATTGACGTCAGTAAGAACTGTGCTCATGTAACAGAAGGCAGAAATTTGGCTCTTTGATTTTAATAGAATTAAATGCCAAACGTTTTGCTGATGCAGGTTGCAAATTTAAATCCCTGAGGGTTAGAAAAAAAAATGCAACAGAATACTGTTCTGTTGGCAATCTCCTCTGTTGCAGAGGCCACGTAATTAAGTGAGCACCAAATTTCTCAAGCCTAACTTGGAAGCCTTAACACTATTGTGCTTGTGGGCCATGGGTGGCCTCCCCATTGCAGAAAGAGCTTTAAATATGACTCCAAGATTTATTCTGAAGTTTCAGATACAACCCCAACGCACAATTCTGATCCCTCATCAGTTGTGGAGCACTGTTTCCGGTGAGGACATCCATTCACAATGGTGCTAAAAATAAGCTCATGGTGCCAAGGAGACTCCATGCCCGGCTTAGATGATCAGTGTATTAATGTAATGAAATTGAAAGGCTTAGCATTCTTACAGCTCCTGTCCAATTTAAGTTCAGACATATCCATAGCTTTGTCTTAATATTTGTGTGGTTTTTAAAATCTAATATAGTTTTGTGCAATGAAGTTAACGATTGGGTCTCCCAGACCTGAGCCTCTGGTACTAAGATTCTGAGTGGTGAAACACAAGTCAGTTGCAATACTGAGTCAGGCCAAAGATAAAAGGAAAAAGCATCACCCCAACTGAGATCAAACAGCTTGTTTCTGGTTCCTTAACCAGACTTCTCCGCTTTGGGTCTAGGTTTCTCCTGATGTGTTTGGAGCTTAGAGAGACAGCTCATCATGACTCTTAGGCTGCCAGCATCCCTACAGGTGACAATGTTTACTGGAGCCTTGTGAGACATGTGTCATTTCTCACTCATCTTCAAGGAAGAACTGGGTTATATTACTAGTAAACTTAGAACTAAGAACAAAACATACTCAATCCAGCCCTTCTCTGTTCCTCCTTATTCCGTGGGGAGTGTCCTGACTTCAGAGAAGATGGGTTCATCTCTGCCTTTATACCTCAGATTTTAACCAAAGAAGCAAAATAATACTGCCCGTAACTGGGAGCTGGTGAACCTATTTTGTTCAGGAGATCAGTGTCCATAGATGCAATACATCTACACCATCCTGAAGGGTTTAGAAGCAATAAAACCGAAGTCTTGTTATCTATTAGGCCAACTTTTTTTTAAGATTTATTTATTTAATTAGTTAGTTATTAGATACACAATGTTCTGTCTACATGTGTGCCTGCATGCCAGAAGAGGGCATCTGATCTCATTCTAGATGGTTGTGAGCCACACTGTGGTTGCTGGGACTTGTGCTCAGGACTTTTGTAAGAGCAGCTAGTGCTCTTAACCTCTGAGCCACCTCTCCAGCCCCCTCGGCCAACATTTTAGTGAATTGAGGTTGAGCAAGAAGCTGTCGTCTTACCTTTGAAATAAGATTCAAAAAGAAAAAAAAAGATGTATGAGAACATCTAGGATAGAGGGAAACTAATATGAGATGGGATGAGTTTAAAAGTAGTTGCCCTTAAAAATCAGGTCAGGAGGTACCATAGAGCAGGACAGAGAGTCACTGTCCTCACTCTGATTCAGGGTTTAAACTTGTTTTGAGTCACTGGACAATTCACGATTTCCCACATCACCGTATTGTGGAACAATACACACCGGAGGGAAATGACTTCTTATCCAGTCATTTTTCAGCTGACAGTAACACTTGGCTGTTACGCCATAAAAACAATTTATTTAATGTAAACAACCTTTCTTAGTGAAACAAGTTGACAAATGTAATAAAACAGATCGGAAGGCATAGATCCTGGCTTACAACAGAAAATACTTATTGTAGGTCATCATAAAAATACTTGAAGTCTATATGGTTTTAAAATATGCTACTCAACCTTCAACTTGAACTTCAGTCCCTGTAACCATAATACCTACTCTGTCTACCAAGCCAAGTAGTTATAAATAAAATCATGCAAAAGCTTTGAGAACCATAAGGTTCACAGTTCAAGGTTCGACCCATGTTTATCTCATTGCCATGATTAGTTTTATTACTACAACTGTGAAGACATGAGAAACATCCAAACTTGTAGATCTTCAATTCTAGGTAGTGCTCCAATATTAAGGAAAGTCAGCTCCAACCACTCTCTGAAAGATCAGTCAGGCTTTTTTATAAGCAAAGAAATGTTGAACTGGTCACACATTAATGCTGTCAGGAAGGTAATTATTATACCTTATCATGGAGTAATGTAAACTAAAACACAGATTTAGCTTTGCCATTGAGAATATGATTTGGCATAAATTAATTTCTCTCAGCCTCACACTATCACCACTATCATCTCTAAAACAACTATTATTATTGCATGCTTTGCAAAGATACAAGAAAAAAATGTACTCACTTTCTTGGAGAATCTCCATTAAGAGACAGAAATCCTCGCTGGGCTAAGAAGAAGGGCCAGGAAAGATAGTAGCTAAGGAGCTCTTCATGATCTAGGCCCAGAGAAATCTGCAGCTAGTCTCTGTATGGAATGCTTTGGGGACACCACCACCTCTGCTCTCTTGCTGTAGAGACATTCATCCTTTGCAAATCCTCACATCTTGCAGTTTTCCAGTCATGTGAACCACTGGCACTTTGACAGAGGGCTCCATGATCGGTGTTCAGGAGCACCCTGGCACATTGAACTACAAGCTGGCCCAGAACTGAAAAGTCTATATTCAGTAGTCTTAGGAAAGTGTTAGCTTGAGAGGCAAGAAGCCTTCTGCTCATTTTCAGTCAGTCTCCTTCTCATGGGAGCTTTACTAAGTCATCTCATCTCTCTATATTTATTTTGACTCCCTCAATAAAATCAAAGGAATAAAAATTGTACAGTAGGCACACCTGGCTCTATTTTAGTCTGGAATGTGTACTGGCAAGAAAGAAAAAAAAAAGAATCAGAGTGTTGAGGATCCTAGAGTCTGGGTAGAACTGAAGGAAAGGGGCCAGACACTCAAAGGATTTACCTTAAAAGTAATACAATCCAAGCAATGTCTGTTCTGCCAATAGTGTCTGTTTTTTTCTATAGTATGACCCAGGTACCATGATGCAAGACCAAGAAGAGGGAATTATCATCTGAAACCATCAACAAATGTATTTAATTAACTTAGCGAACATGTGTTGAATATATGCTACATGCTAGGCCCTTTGATATAATCTTTAGACAAATGGATGAATGAAAAATCAATCTCTGCTTTTAAGGAATTAGTACTTTAGTGGAAGAAAAAACATACAAACTGATATGGGTCATTTAGTGTCATAGACACTCTGATCAAGACAAGGTTCAGATTATAAACAGGGCACCAATAGGTTTGAGGCTCGGCCACATTTTGACACTAAAAATATTTTAAATAGTGATGTATATTTAAACCACAAATGTGACTGATATGATCTGGGATCAGTGGGGGAAAAAAACAGACAGAAATGATTATACATGCAGTGAGAGGCCTTCCCCAAATCTCGTTTTCTGAAATGAGACCCCAAAAGATGTAGCAGCACTGACAATCTCAGGCATTTACCTACCAAATGTGTCACCAGCTTTTCTGAAGATCCAAGGGGATCAATATCATAATGTCTCTAAAGTATGTTAATTCTGAGTGAAAGCTACTTTCTATAAAGTATTCATAAAGGATATTTGGCTTAAGGCTCTGGAGACCACAGCCCTTGGGATGCAGCAGTATGCATTAGAATCCCATATGTTCCAAAAGGAATGATGTTAATACCAGTGTTATTTGAACTCAAATCCCATCCCATGGCTGATAACAAAATTAATTAACTTGGCTAGGATATGCTGTTTTTAATGATAGAGAATAAAATGAAACTAGAAACATACCACATATAGTGATGTGACCATTGTTTTGTAAAACTGATGCTTCCATTATATTTGTGAGTATGGGTGGTTGTGTTTCTATGTGAACACACATCACACAAACATATATAGTCACAGAATAAAATACCACTACCTTGTACAGAGGAAAGTACTGAGATCCAAGGAAGTGAAAAATACTTGTGCAGATATTTACAGTTTATTAGTGTTAGAACTAATCTAAAACCTAGTGTTTTTGCTAAAACTAGAATCAAATTTCCACCTCTGTGTTTGCTCTAAATCCTAGCCCAAGTCACCCAGGACTCTCATGAGGAGGATGGGTATAATAGAAGGTGGAAGCAAGATAAGCAAGGATAGAGAGTGTGATGGTTTGAATAAGAATGGTTCCCATAGAACCATATATTTCAATGCTTAATCATCAGGGAGTGGTACCACTTGGGAAGGATTAGGAGGTGTGGCCGTGTGGGAGGAAGTGTGTCACTGAGAGTAGCTTTGCAGTTTCAAATGCCCAAGGCAGGCCCAGTGTCTCTTGCTTCCTGATCCCTTCAGATCTGGATGTATAACTCTCAACTACTTCTCCAGTACAGTGTCTGCCTGCATACAGCCATGTTCCCCACCATGATGACATTGGACTAATCCTCTGATCCTGTAAGCCGACCACAATTAAATGCTTACCTTTATAAGAGTTACCATGGTCATGGTGTCTCTTCACAACAAAAGAACACTGACCAAGACAGAGAAAATAGAGGAGCTGAACCTTAAGAGTCTCCTTTGACAGGCATACTAGACTTCCCCTAACATGAAACAACCATGTTCCGTTCACAAGAGTAGAAGTAATTGGTACTATTTCTGAAGTGCTTACCATGAACTTTATACCATTCTAGGAACTTCACATCTCAGCCCTGTACAGTCTTATCATCCCAAGAGTCCAGACAAGGAAACAATGTCAGAATGAGGTAACGATTCAAAGTCATAAAGCTATTCAAGGGCTGGATCAAACTTGAATTCAAATATAATTGTAAAATCACTCCTCTTAAGTCTTCACCATAACTCTGTTTCTAAGCGGCTCCCATATTTTGGTCATGTTTCTTCTATATGTACTTCTACTAATTTTACAAGTCAAATAAACTAATATGTATACAGGTACATATGTCTATAAATATTACATATGTAATATATGTATGGATAACCGATAGATCTAAAACCTCTAGCTTTCATACCCTATACTTTAACACAATATTGTAGGATAAAGCTACACATTTACGTTATTGTAAATGTAGTCATTTATGTCTGAATTTACACTCTTCTGTTCTTTTAAGTATCAGAGAGGATCTACAAGGTTTAATGACTCTGGGAAATGAGGATGACCTGGGTATATTTCTATCCACATACAATAGTTGGAAAAAGATCACTATGGTATGATGCTGAAAAAAAAATGAAGGTAATAATAACATAAAGAATTACTACCTCCAAAGATACTTTTACTGATCACTCATAAAACAGGAGTTAAAAACAGTACCTTCCACTTTTTCTACATACATGCCTAAGCCAACCTATTGCTTCTGTTGAATTCGAAGTAGACTTGTGCGCGTGTGTGTGTGCGCGCATGTGTGTCAAAGGATAAGCTTGGATGTTGCCTTCATATTTGAGGCCAGATCTCTTTATATTTTGCCCCTGCATATATCAGGCTGGCTGGACAACACCAGGGAAGTCTCTTGTCTCTTCCTTCCATCTCTCTTCAGAAACATGGATTCTACTTGTACCCTCCTGCACTTGGCTGAGCATGAGTTCTGCGGATCCAGACTCAGGTCCTCTGCTTATGTGCCATGGGCTTTACACGCTGATCCACCTCCCCAGCTCAAAAAGTAGAGTCTTGGGCTATTTTAGTTTGGAACATTGAGGCTGTACACCATCATTCTTACCACCACATATTTCATGACATATCTCATTCCCACCCCTCCCTCTCTTTTATCACCCTCCTGTTTTATATACACATATCTGAACCCTAGTTGGGTTTGAAACTCCTTGGGAGGAAGAATATTTTATTTCCTTGACAGTCCAATATATAGCAGGTCCTAGGAACAACCTTTGCACATACTTGTATTCCAGAAGTGCTAATTAGAGCTTGAAACAATGAACTCCTGGGAAAGAGCCCACCCTAATCATCCCACCAGGCCTGGTTACTGAAATACAGAGCAGCATATGCTTATTCTGTGACTCCTAGTCCTAGTCACAGCCACCCAGTGGATTATTTCTTGCTTATTTCTTTATGTTTCTGTGCACTTTGACAAAATTGGACTTACAGAAACTGAAAACAGACAATAAAAATTTGAAGTAGTAATAAACCTTTCTAGGATTTCTCATTATTAGATTTATAATGGTTGCTCATAATTTTTGCTTTAGAAACTCACCAGTTTGCTTCTTGGTTAGATCCTGGCTACCTAGCTATGGCTGACAAAAGGAAAGGTAACTGCTGCAGAGACAGCAACATAACCACCAGCTCTCTCGGAAGTCAGGGCTATGTAGGGATGGAACAGCTTGGGGATGAAATTGGGTGTTGTGGAGACTTGGAAGCTGTAGGCATTCTGTATACTACCAGTGTTGGTCAGAGCCCTCCCCAAAGGGAATGCACTCCAAAATGATCTACATAAATAATCCTCACTAAAATAGTATTTATCCCCCATTGATTTCCCTCACATTTCCCAAAATGCATCACCCCTGTTATCCCTAAACTACTTGCCTTTGCTTAATCACTTCTCCAAACTGTGTCAGCCTTTGCATACAAGCTCCCAAGTCATCTTTGAATTTTAACCTTTGTCTGAAGTTCCAAGAAAACACAATGTCATCAAAAATGAAAACCATACACCTTCTCCAAGAAATCGAAAAATAAAAGCTAGACCTCCAAAATGCTCTAACAGGAATGAAGAACACCTTTGGTGAGCTTCTGAGTAATAGATAGACTGACTGAAAGACATTAACAGAATATACAAGAAATGTGGGAAAACAAGAAATGTATAGATGCTGGAAATATCAGAAGGAAAAGAATGAGAAAAAAAAAACAGGAAACGCGTTGCATCAAATAAGACTGAAAATGTCTCCAAATTACTTTCAGATGCCAAACCACAGATCGAAGAAGGGCAGAAAACACTAAGCAGAATTAAAACCAGAAAAGCTAGAGTCGTGTGTATCATTTACAAACTATAGAAAATCAAAGACACGCACACAGTCCTGAAAGAAGCTAGGGGAAAGAATGCTTTCTGTACAGAGAATTGTATCCAACATTTTCAAAGAAACTGGGCGTGTAAGAAGATGGTAGGATGAAACACAGTATTGAGAGCAGTCAAAGTGTGCATCCGGTGAGAAGGCTATACCATAATCCAAGTGGCAGGTGACAATGGCTTAGGAACAAGAAGGGGAACATGGCTGCTATCCAATCCCAGACACATTCTGCATGTAGAACCAACATAACTGCTGCCAGTTGAAAAGCAACATAGAAAGAAAGCTTGATTTCGATGCTTCAGCCTGAACAGCTACCAAGGTAGAGCTGCAGTTCCTGACAAGTGCGTTTGATTTGGCACATTGACTGTGGCCTGACAGGGTGGGAGGCCTTTGCCTCAGCAGCCCTCACAGACCAGCTGCAACTCATACCCTGCAGCCTCTGCCCATGTCTGTCAAATTTCTTTACCACTGGCAGCCTTCCCTTGCCTGGGGCAGCCTGGTCTCCTTCAGAGAGATCTAAACCTCAGCTGGGGCTGGGGAAGGGTTCCTTCCTTGTTCATTCCCCTTGGCCCCAGACATAGTAGCTGCTTGCTCATTTATTACTTCTCCATCCTTTAGAACCCTCTTTTACCCCCTCTCTTAACCACTCTTTACTATTGCACAAGTGTGCTAATAAAAAAAAACAATACACTGGCATAAAACGATTCTTTGTGTTGTATGTTTTCTGCTCAAATCACTGGCATGGTTTCTGATTGGCCCCTCATTGATCCAACCAGGCAGAGTAGAAAGAAACCACAAAGGAACAGTCAGTGGAGCACAAAGGCAAGGAAGTGTGGGGGAATTCAATCCAAATGCAAACATGTTGTGAGATGGCAGGAACGGCTTCCTGTGACAAGTAGGGCTAGCCACCCTATAAGAGGAAGAACTGACTATTCTATTCAACAACGTGGAGGACATTCCGTAACCTTAAAAGGGCACTTATCAACGTAAGCAGCCCAGCGTCGTAGTATGACTGCCTTGATTTTCCTTAAGAAACCACTCGTCCTCTTCTCTCATCACATAGAATTTGGATAGATTTGGCCTCAGAGCTTTATGTGGCACCTATGTTTGGCCAGAAGTCATACTGACTGGTCCCTGTGACTTCAACACAGTTGAACACAGAATACCCATTGGTTCAGTAAGATTTTTCACTTAAGATTTTGCTGGAGCGTCAGGAAATGGAGTCCTGCCCCACTGGACAGAAAGCTGGTAGTCACCTTGCTACCACAGTGGAGAGCAGAGCCTTCTGACATTTGTGTAAGCTCTTGGAGCTTGTTGGGCCTGAAGCTGTCCCTCGACTCTTTAGTAACCCGAGATGACCAATTCCTTGTTGTTTTTTGTGTCAATCAAAATTCAATGCTCTTCACTTACAACCGTGGATCAGGATTGTAACATTCAGTTGGTGACTATATAAAGTGTAAGACATTTGACAGGTTACATGACTTGCCAAATCTCATAACCAAGCTGGTTTCCAGTCCTCCCAGCTCTGACCTACATCTCCATCTAAGATTTGACCCTCCTCTGATAAATTCACTTTTATGACAACATCTACACATATCACTTTTAAGGGTTGTCTTGTGGAACTTAGGAAAGAAAGGATTGGGACTTAGATTCCAGAAAAGGATTGTGTTGAGTGGGTATTCTTCCATATGTCATGAGGTGTTAATAGTGAAGAAGAGACAATTTCTAATTCCTCAGGCAGTTGTACTATTGTGTAGTGAAAACTCCTTACTTTGATCTTCAGAAACCAGAACAGACATCCATGCTAGTTCAGGCCTTGATTTACCTAAGTCATTGTCTTCATTCCTTTTTTAGTCCCAAAGGCTATAATGAAAATTGATTTGTTCAGCTGAAACAAAAAGCTAATTGGACAACTAGTCACTCCAGCACTGAGTAGCTGGGGAAGCCAGCTTCCTCAGTGAGTCACAAATCCATGTGAAAGCTTATTTGTCTTCTGGGAACCTTACTCTGGCCAAGCTGGATGTCCCAGGTTAGATATAAATTTAGATCCCTGTGAGATGAACAAAGTGTCAGTCTCAGAGTTACCACATGGCATCACCTCAGAGCCAAGTGGGAGCCCAAGAATCAGGAAGATGGCATGACTGTTGCTGAAGTGGAGAGAGAGAGGGATGCAGGGAAGGAGGGAGAGACAGAGATAGAGAGAAAGAGACACACACACACACACAGAGAGAGAGAGAGAGAGAGAGAGAGAGAGAGAGAGAGAGAGAGAGAGTTTTAAAATCTCAGTGCTTAAATCAACCAATGAAATATTTATGAGGTCTAAAGTAGTGGGCAAGCTAAGAACCTTCTTATGGGAATATCAATATTCTTGGAGCCAGTCTTAATCCAATATTCAGAAAGCTTCTCTGCACCCCCTCCCTTCATCACACTGGGTTCAGATTTATTTTCAGAAACCCTCCACCCTTTCACAATCCTGCCCTATTAACAGGGTAGGTGGCGGTAGATGTGCCAAGAGCAGAGTGATGAGACAAGAAGAAGGTAGGATGAGGTGTAGTGAGGCTCAGAGAGGGGCACTATCCCAGACCATCACAGGTACAGCCAAGAGAGCTGCTCCAGTGTGTGTGCCCCATCGAGCGACTGTCTCGATGTTTTCGTCTGGTCTACAATTCCGGGTGTGTACATAGGATTTTCCTTCCTGGCGAGAGCCTGAGTGAGGGGTGGGAAGAGGAAGAAAGGGGGGGAGAGGGGAGTCTAACCGGTGTCATGGAAGGAAATTGCTACTTTAGAAAAAATATATATATATATATATTCCTTCATCTATTCTCTGTTGGATCTGGGTGTTCCTCACGAGTGTATGAAGAAGGCAGGATGAATGTCCTCATAGGCAAACCCATCTTTCAGACAGGTTCGATGTTACACAACATGCCCGCTCCCATCAGTCTCCCCAAGCTTCCCCCCACTTTGCCGTCCACCACCCAGAGACCTGCCTATAAGGTGGGCTGGAATTCGACCTTCTCCTTTCCTTTTTCAGCCTCTCAGTTCAGTCTGCCAAAAATGAGGCCAGTTCGGAGGGTGGTTTCCTGATGTGGGTACCCGTCCCTCAGGACTGGAATAAAACCTGCCAACTCATTCCAGGTCTGCCCGCCCAGAAGTCATGCAGCAGCCCTCTCCCCAAGGCTGGTCTGTGTTCCCAGAGCTTACCCAGTCTGCCCTTTTGGGTGCCCCAGGAGCCTGGGAGGCATAGAGACTTCTTGGAGACATTGCACAGGGCAGGACTGCCAAGCTAAGCTGGAAACTAAGGAGGCCCAGTTACAGGTTGAGGGAGGGAGGTGTAGGCAGTAGGGAGACAGCTGCTCTCCTCACAGGCCTCCCTTGGCTCCCGGCATCTCTCCAGCAGGAGCTGGTGGGCAGCAGCTTTAGAAACCAGGCTTCAGGGGTTGTCTATCAGCTGGAATCCTACCTTATGTCCAGGAGAAGATGAGCAGGGGCTCCTAGCCACAGATGCTTCCCTGGGTATGTCTCTTTTCTACAAGCTGAATCTTCAAACCCAAACTTGGGAAAACAATTTTTAACTTTCTATGCTTCAGAAATGGATGCTCTATAAATGTAGGGATACAGCAATGACTATTGGTCAGGCCATTGCATTTCATCTTGCATGTTGAGACTTCCTGACCAGAGTACTTGGAGATGAAATACCTACCCATGATAGAGAGCCAGGTATCTAGACCTTCTCTACAGAATCTTCAGCTTTATTAGGTCCTGAACAACATTAAGTTAAGCAAACAGTAAAAGAAAAAGTACAAGGAATGGACAGACCAGAAGAGGACATTTGTCACGTTTTTCCTCAGCTGGTCCATTCCATACAACTCAGTATAAACCCTAGCGATGCTCCTAGCAGTCAGAACATTGACTCTATTTGCTCATCTCTCTTCTCAGGTGATTCTAAAGGACTCTTTATTAGTCTGACAGGGACAGAATTTGCTATCTAGTTATCTCCACAATTGCAAAGGCCAAAGATTAACCATCATTTCTCTCTGCCAGTACTCTCTGGTGAGCCTTAGAAGATATGACCTAACATCACTCATCTCCCAACATCAGCTGGATCTCACTAGCAGTTCTAATGATGCTGTCACAGAATCTTCATTGTGCTTTACTTAGTTTGCTAGCAGCTGAGCATGGTGTCACACCTTTAATCTAAGCACTTGGGAGGCAGAAGCAGGTGGATCTCTGAGTTCAAGGGCAGCCTGGTCTACAAAGTGAGTTCTAGGACAGCCAGAGCTACACAGAGAACCCCTGTCTTGAAAAAACAAGAGTGTTTGTTACCTGAGTGAGCTATGGAAAAGCAAATACTTCTCTCAGGGTCTCAAATTCTTCATCGTTAAAATGATGAACAGAATAGTATCTCTCTCATAGACTAGAATTCTTATCAGGTCTTCACAGTTGAGAAATGTGAAGAGAATTGGAGCATCCAGAATAACCTTGAAGCCCTCTATACTTTAGACCTCATCTCATTTCAACTTGATCCCACCCCACAGAAAGGTCAGCAAAGCCCAACTCCAGTGACATAAATAAATAAGTTGTCATGCAAAAAAACATGGCTTGTATACAATGTGAGATTAATATGTAATTACAAATAAAGGAGTGGTCCTTCTCTAAGACCAGATTTGTGAAGAAGAACTGATTCAATAAAGACTCAGATCTGGATGGTGGTGGCACATCCCGTTAATCCCAGCACTCAGGAGGCAGAGGCAGGCAGATCTCTGTGAGTTTGAGGCCAGCCTGGTCTCCAAATGACTGTGTGAGCATGAAGAAGAATGTTACACACAAGTGACCCTGAAGTTTAAGCTAAGGTCTCATCCACACCATCTCAGCACTAATGGATGGAAAAATAAGTTCACTCTGTGGGATTCAAGGTGACTCAGAAGCTGCATGAGGGGTGTAAGGGACCCCAACAAAGTGTTGTGTTCTTTGCTTTTATCTTTGTGATCTCTCTATTGGTTTTTTCTCCATGTTTTGCCAACAAAGTAGCTTAAAACAAAAAGGCTAAGAAACTTGACCAAGAGCAAACATTCATTACTTTTCTCATCACTGTGACCAAACACTTGACAAGAAGCAACTGAGAAGAGGAAAGATGTGTCCTGCCTTGTGATCTGATAGCACATCCCTATCAGAATGTTTCATAAGCAGCAGGGACATGTCGCTGCTTGCTCACAACTACAGACTAGAAGGCTAAGATGGAGTGGGAAACTGGATTGGGCAGTACACATCCAAAGCAATGATTCTCAACTGTGGGCTGCAACCCCAACCTTTTCACAGGGGTCACCTAGAGATTTACATTACGATTCATAATGGTAGCAAAATTATAGTGATGAAGTAGCAATAAAAATAATTTTATGGTGGGAGGGCAACCACAACACGAGGACTGTATTGTAGGGTCACAGCATTAGGAAGGTTGACAGCCACTGCTCCAGAGGTTCAACGACATCCCAGAGGAGCACCCCCGGATGAGGAGTGGTGATGACTCATCAGCCAAGGGAAGACATTTTATATCTGAACCTTGATAGAACACAGCTAGTAAGTGGCAGAACCGGAAACCATAGTGAGCTCTATCTGATTCCTGCCAGGCACTTCTGAGGCAATCTCAGTTGGCTGGCCAGTGAGTCTTAAGGACCTACCTGACCCTACCTCCCAACACCAATGCAGAGGTTGCAAGTGCCCTAAGCATGCCTGGTTATTCTTTCCATGCCCCCCAACATCATATTTTTATTGATTCTTTGAGGGTCTTATATCATACTCCCCTATCACATTTGCTTCCCAGTCCTTCCCTGTCTTCCCTACATCCTGTTATCTGCCCCCATCTCCAGCAAAAAAACAAACAAAAAAAGTCCAATTTAAGTTATCTACATATTCACTGGGGAGTGGTCAAACTCTCAGTGGCCTGTCTCCTAGATGGAGCTGAGTCCTCCCCCACTGCCCACATCCCTGCTGGAAATCATCTCCTGCAGACCGTGACACCCTAGCATCCTATCACAGTTTTTAAGAGTTATTTTCCAATGGGTTCCTGTCAAGGCTGCTCCTATTTCAGAGAGAAGGGCGTTGCAGTGGAGGTAGGGGTAGTCTCTGAAGTCTTCCGTGTCCCTCTTTTTCAACTGTGCATATTGATGTCGCTGCAAAAGTAGCTTATTTGCTCTTTGCAGACCGACAACTGTAGGCTTCCACATGATTTCTGGTGTCAGCACAGACCACGAGCAGAGCTCCCAGCTGCAGTAGGGCCATGGACCTCGATAAGGCCCTCTGATGCAGATTGCAGACATCAATATGGCTTCCAGTCACAGCATTAACCACAGGCATCCATTCACCTGGTATTCTGTGGCAACACAGGGCCTGGTCATTAACACAGACCCAGAAGCAGTAAGACTGTGGACCCAGGCACGGCCCTCAGCAGCAGCACAGGCCAAGATATCACCATGGATGCTGATGGCAGCTGAGGTCACCCACATCAATGTAGCCCCTGGTGGCAGCATTACCTGTGAATATCAATATGGCCTCAGGCTACAGCACAGACAACACACATCCACATGGCCTTCAGCAGTAGCTCAGGCCATGGCCATCAACACAGACCCTTCCACATTAATGCCATGGACTTAGACATGGCCCTCAACAGCAGCCTGGACTTGGTCCTCATTGTGGTCTCGGTGGCAGCCCAGGCTACTCACATCAAGATGGCACGTGGGAACAGCACAGCCCATGGACATGAATGCTAACTCAGGCGACAACAGAGGATACAGCACAATTCTCAGACATCAACCCAGGCCTCGTACGCATCAGGGCCATTGACCCACACATACCCACCCATTGACCACACATAGAAAATCTAGTCTCAAGAAAGGTCTCAAACCAACCCTGGTGGTATAAGTCGACATTCCCAGCATTAAAGACACTGTGGCAGGAAGGTTACAAATTCAAGGCTTGCCTGGTCAGTTTAAGGCCAGGTCAAGACCAGCCAATCTGGACAATTCAGTTAGACTCTGTCTCAAAATAAACAGTATAAAAAGAAGCCAAGGGCATAGCTCAATGGTAGAGCAGGGCATGGTGGTCTTTCGAGAAGGAAAGTGGACTGTTCCTCATCTCAGATCTCCATCACTGCTAAGATCTAGAGTGATCCCACATCTGGGGCTGAGCATCTGCTTAAGCTCCTAGCTGCTGCACATCATCCCAACCATGCCACTGTGCAAGGACTCGACCCACCATCAACCTCAGTCCTCTTTCTCACCTGTCACCACAGTCTCCTCACCAGTTCCATTCTCTTCCACAACGCACACTCTGCTCCTCACTCTCATCTCTCTGTCATCATCTTTCCTTGTAGTGGTCCACACCAGAGTGGGCCTACCTCACCTGCCTGGTTTTTCATACAAGTTCTGGGGTCTTCATGCCTGCAAGGCAAACACTTTAACGACTGAGTTATCTTACTAGTCACCATGCTAGTAGCTTTTTAAGCACATTTCATTTGACATCACCAGGTGACTCATTGGAGTAATAAAAAGATCAGGATGAATAGCCTTTGGAGGATGAGGTTATAATCATAGGGACTGAGCACAGAGTCCTACTTGTGGAGGAAAAAATGCTGAGCTATACGCTGGGCTTCTTTTTTTACTGTTTATTTTGAGACAGAGTCTAACTGAATCGTCCAGATTGGCTGGTCTTGACCTGGCCTCAAACTGACTGGGCAAGCCTTGAACTTGTAACCTTCCCGCCACAGTGTCTTTAGTGCTGGGAATATCGACTTATACCACCAGGGTTGGTTTGAGACTAGATTTTCGATAGTTTTCCTTTTCTATCTAGGATGCTGGCCTGTACACTGGAAAGATACTGTAAGTATGATAAACGATCTGTGCTTTCTAGAATAGGTTTTACACAAAAATTTATAAATGTCTTTTAAGGTTATAGCATCAAATAGTTACATTGCCTCAGAAAATTCAATATTCCACTAACTTTGAAAAATTATATCTGCCTACTCTAGCCTGGTCATTACTCTTGGTTCCTCTGTTTCTATGTGGGTTCCAATTTGGTATCTCAAAAGAGATAATTCAGCTTTTTGCCTTTTAGCTTTGTTTGCTTGCTTGGTTTTGAGACAGGGTCTCATGCAGTCCAGGCTGGCCCCAAACTTTCTACCGCCTAATCCTTCTGCCTCCACCTTCTGAATGCTGAGATTACAGGCACGCACCCCCACAACCTCCCTTTAACATTTTATTTCTTTAATTGTTCAGACTTTCCAAATTAACTGGCTATGACTAGTTCCATCCTCCCCAAGCCATTTCCTCCTCCCATCCTCCAAAGGACAACATGAAAGAACATACTCAAATTGTGGCTCTCTATTAAAAGAAAGGAAAGATGTTGGGTTATTTTCTTAGCCAAACAAAGATATTATTGGCTAACCCTTTTCAACCATTTACCTTGTCTAGTGGGATTTTTAGAAAGTAAATATGGCTGACAAATTTGTTCCCTGTCCCCATTCTGGAGAACTCCATAAAGACAGGAAATTCCCTAGCCAGGGTTATTTCTGGATATCAGGGGGACCACGGGGCATGACGGCACATGGGGTTCTTGCTGCTCACTTAAAGAAGCAACCACCTCCCTGCAGTGCAGATCTTTCTCCTGTAAGGATACTCTGAGGCCAGTAACAACGGATGTTGAGCCAAGTGCCGAGAATCTGGGCTTTTCATTTTCAGTAACACTCCATTAAAAACTCTTCACCTATACTAGGCTTTTAGTTACTTTTGGCCAACCCATACACACGCATATGTAATCATTCATTCATTCAACAAATATTTATTGAGCACCTACTCAGTGCCAGCCCAGAGCTAATGACAGTGTGGCTTTCTCACCATATGAAACCTCTTGTGCGTGTTTTAAATAAGCCATGTGCCTCAGGGAAAAATCGTACGGTATGCTATTCATGCATTCTTTTTATATATAATTTTATTCCATAATAGTTTTCAACATGGAAAATGCAGAAAATGCTATTTCTTTTAATACCATCAAGCAAACATGATTCTCGCATTCATTGGATCATGTATTTTCCCCATTTCCTTATATTTAGAGTTATGGCAATGTGTTCATACTACACATAGAAATTTGTCTTATGCACAGATCCCAAGAAGAGTCCAATGGGCATCTTAGGCTTCATGTGGGCCCATTAGTTAGGGAAGTGGGGGATTTCTCTGACATGGACTATGTTGTCTGCATTTTGATCACTTCCGCCTGATGGGATTGCTCTACCAGGCCACAGGGAAGGAAGATGAACTCAGGCCTCGTATGAATAGATGAGCTGGGGTGTCTGGTTAGGAGTCTCCCATAATCTGAGGAATAGGCGGGGATGGGAATACAGGAGAGAGGGTGGGACTGAAAGGAGGAGAGAGAGGGGCCTATGGCAGGGATGTAAATTGAATTAATTAATAAAAAGAAAAAGAAAAAAATAAAAATTTGTCTTGTTTTACTGATTATCAACACAAAGCATATTGTTCCCCACTATAAAATTTTGAGTCTTGACAGCCCCGTGGTTTGCATGACAATGGCAGGTCAGAGTGCTTCCTGTAACGGTAAGATTATATTACTCCTATTTACTTCAAACCCATGGTCATAGAGATACACATTCTGCAGCTCTCAGAACAGTCTTACACGAATGTATCCCCAGAAAACATCCAAACATCTTTCTATCTACCTGTTCACCAGTCAATCAAGTATCAAAAAGAGATAGTGGCCACAGCTTAGGCTCAAACTGGGTGGCTGATCGTCTTTTCAGACTGAGCCCATTAAACATGGGATATAGTCAGAAGTAGGGAGAATACAATGAAATTCAAAAATGGGCAAAAGCCTTTAACAAACCTTTCCAAAGAAGTCATACAGATAGAAAAGCACATGGAAAGAGGCTAACTATATGCCACCAAGGAAACACAGGCTAAAACACCAGCGAGACACTGCTGCCTGCCCACCAAAAACAGCACCAAATGTTGGAGAAGAACAAAGCAATGGAAACTCTCATTCATTGCTAGTGGGGACTCAAGATGGCATGGCCACTTTGAAAATAGTTTGGCAATTTCTTGTAGAAGTAAATACGATTTCTATGCATTCTACTAATTGGTGTTTACTCAAAAGGCTTGAAAGCATGTCAAGATGAAAGCCTGAAAATAAATATATGTAGTAATGATGAAATTCAGAGAGAACCAAGATATATTTCAATAAGCATATGGATAAACAGTCTGTAGTACATCCAGACAGAGGAACATGATGTAGCTCTAAAAACCTACAGAGGAGAGTTAAACCCATGATAGTAAGTTAAATAAGCCCATTTCTAGAAAAAAATTGTATGTGTGACATTCTTACATAGGTGAAACTATGGAAACAGTAAAATATCAATGGTTGTCAGGAATTAAGAGATGAAGGGGATGAATTTGTGTGGCTAGAATAGTTTAGAAAAGATAAGGACAACTATTCTGTATGATACTGTTAATGGTAGATACATATCAAACACTTGTCAATACCTATAGATTATGTAGCACCCATGGGCCCTGACTGATAATGCCATGTCATTATAGGCTCTTACATTCTCTAAGGGAGAGGGAAACATTGTATGGAAAACCCTGTAGCTTCTATGCGATATTGCTGTAAATCTAAAAACTAAAAATAAAGTCTATTTTAAAACAGAGGCAAATCCAGAGCAAATTTTTAAAGTTTAAGATAATTACTGCTGAAGCACAGCATGTTTATAATGCCAACACAGGGTTGGGAGTTGGGGCTGAAGTAAGAGGATGGCTAGTTCAAGGTCAAGGGTGGGCCATAGAGCAAGACCTTGAAAAAAAAAAAAAAAAGAAGTAACTGTTAATGATCATACTACTGATGCCAGCACTGGTATTTTTTCTAAGCCTTTTGTGTTTCTAAAAGTCTGTATTGTAAGCTTTGTATTCGAAATATGAAAGTAAGATAATGAGATATATTATCTTTAAATATTGAGAGATATTTTGTAACTTCATTGGCAGCAAGTGAAGAAACAATGATCAACAGAGTAGTTATGATTATACTTTGTGTCTAGATAATAGTTTTAAGGTAGCATTTACCATTCAAAGACTGATTCCTGAAAAAGAAACGGCAGGTTCTAGGCATGGAGCAAGAAATACACATGGTAAGCCTTGAATGTTGCATATGAGATAGTCAGAAAGCTACAAGAGACTGCTAAGTTCATGTCAAAAGGATCCGTGTACCAATGGCTCTCAAAGATGGAGACATAAGCTGAGGAGATGGCTCATTGAAGTGCCTCCCACCCAAGCATAAGGAATGAGTTGGGATCTCCAGAACCCATGTGAAAAGCAGAGCATGGCAGCGAGTGCTTGTAACCCCAACCCCAGGGGAGTAGAGTCAGGAGGTCCCTGGCCAGCCTAACTGAACATGTGACCCTCACGTTCTGGGAGGGACCCTTGTCATGAAAGAAAGAAAGAAAGAAAGAAAGAAAGAAAGAAAGAAAGAAAGAAAGAAAGAAAGAAAGAAAGAAAGAAAGAAAGAAAGAAAGGAAAGAAAGAAAGAAAATGAAAGAAAGGAAGGAAGGAAGAAAGAGAGAGGTAGTGCACTCACCTGCATGTGTATGTGCACACCATGATGTGAACAGTGATAATGCATCATAATACACATGATACCTTACATACATACAAGAGATGACCTACATTAAGATACATAGCGATGACCATAATGTCATGAAACATATCAAACATGTTGAACAGATATGTACATGCATGGATACACAATAATGAAAATAATTGATGGCAGATGATGAGAAATATCCATTAACTTGAAAGCAAAGAGAAATGATCTTGATTTACTATGGCTTTTCATTCAAAAGTTAAACTCTCATTAAAAGAACAACAGATGAGAAGTGTCTTTTGATAAAAAGTCTCAACTTTTAAGATAAAAAATAAATAATAGAATTATAATGTTCCTGGAAGCGATGAGATGGTCTCAGTAAAGGGCTTGTCATGCAAGTGTGAGGGCCTAGTTCAGATCTGAAACACCCACTCGGTCATGTGTGCTAGTAATCTCAGCACTGGGGATACAGAGGCAGAAGGATCTGAGGCTCACTGACCAATCAGCCTAGCCAAATTCAGTGAGACACTTTGTCGCAAAAACATAAAGGAGACATCCCATATTGACCTCTGATCTCTACATGTACACATATGCACGCATATGCAAATATACACATATGCACACACTCAAGTATGTATGCAAAATACACCCAAGAAAGATTTAAATTTTTAAAGGGTCTTAGACTTCTACAGCCCATAACAAATTAGTGAATCTAGGCAAAGAGCATCAGCACCTGCCTAGACTGCAGAAGAAAGATGACATCACTGTGTGCTCCCCGTGCTCCACCTGAAGTCTCGTGAGAGGCCTGACCCTGAGTCTCTTCCAGCCTAGTGTCCTGACACCAGTTCATTACAAATAAGGCAGATCGAGGAAAATACTGACCACATCAGGAACTGCATTCAGCAACATCACACTACAGAAAATGTTATGTCAAATCCATTCTTCAGCAAGCTAAATTGTATGAAAACTATGGCAAGAAAACACAGGTTAAAAGATATCTTAAAGAAAGGTCAAAGATTCAAGAACTAACAAAACCAAGTTGCATCATTTAAGGCTGCCACTTGGGTGGCAAAAGCATAAAGATAAATGGATGTGATTTCTACATGAATCAGTACAGCAGTTCACAGGGAGAAAGGCCACACCGAGGTCCACAGAGAGCTTCCAGCTTGCCTGATAAGCTCTGTCACACTCTGGGGGATGGCATCTAAAGAGGCCTGAAACTTAAACATGAGACACAGAGAGATAGAGAAACAGAGAAACAGAGACAGAAACAGAAAGAGGGGCCAGATGGGGAAGGAAGGGAAAAGAAGGGAGGGGAAGCCGATAGAGACAGTGACACAGGGAGACAGACAGAGCCCAAGAGAGAAAGACAGACAGAGACAGGAGAATTGGAGGTTTAGGAAGGTAGTGTAGCCTGAACATGGTCTCAAAAGACAGGACAATGGAGAGCCAGGGATGAAAACCAAATTGGCTCCCAGGGAAGGTATCCGACAGAAGCCAGCTGGGCTGGGCTGGTTGGGAGCACCCCAGATTCCTCTGGCTAAGCCAATCAATGTCCATCGTCACTTCCCTTCACTGTCCACTCGGGTTCTCACTGGGCCAAGCAACAGCCACTTCATTTCCCATGTTCTCCACGTTAAGCCATAATCTTACCCCAAGAGGAGTGCTATACTCACAAACTGTCTGTCTGCACAAGGTGGAGGAGACCTAGACCCTAGAGTCTTCGCCCCCTCATATTCTGAAGGGGTGCCATTTAACCCAAGAAGCTCTTAGGAGCTTGGAACTAAACCACAGGGCCAGTCCTTCCTCTTTTTCAATCCAAAGTTTAAAAAAAAAGAAAAAGAAAAATCAACTGACCCAAAGCAGTGGTCCCCAGATTAGAAACTAGATCCAGCCTCAATTAGAGAAGACGCCACTTGGAGAAGGCTGGCGCAAGCCTGATAAGTGCAAAGTATTCTTGGAATTGTTGTGTTGTTTTAAACATGATCGTGTTTTCATTACACATTTTTGTTACTTCTTGTCCATTTTCATCAGGGGTTGAATATTCCTCTGAATTTCTTCTTCGTTGTCTCTGGGGACGTGAAGTTTTTATTCAGGCAAGCAGTGCTTTCTTAATTCAGATCTATTTGCTCTCTCTAGGAAGGCTCCATGCTGCCTGCCACCAGCCTTCCTTGTCCTCAGGAGACAGCCTGACGTAAGCATTTACCTGGTCTAGAACCTGTCTTCTTAAACTCTGAGTTGCAATAGTAACTGAACACTGATAATGAAAACTTAGGCCAGAGATGATTTCCCAATGCCACAACAAACAAAATTTAATTCAAAATCAAATCTGAGTTTCTGGAAGCTTGCTCTCATGTTGCATGCCATGACTCCTCTGCAGCCTTGGTTCTGAATGCTCCCTGGTCACTCTTTGCCCTGCGTGTACATTCACTCCGTATATCACCAAACAACCTGCCTGAGACAGACACAAGACTGTTGCTTGTTTGGAGCGTCAGTATCTTTGCTATGTAGTTTCTTTAATTGCACACACAAAGTTTTCTATTGTTAAACACATTTTAATTGTGAAAAGGTTTTTTAAAACATTCTTCTGTTGTCATTCCTTAGCCTATGTCGTTAGCATATCTTTGTTTGACTGATTTTTAATTTAATGTTTAATATTGAGCTGCCGATTTGAGTTTGGTAAAAAGTTGGTCAGTGAATTTTGGCTTTGTCATGGGAAAGTTTCTAACAACTTCTGATAAGGCCCTAAGCACATTTCTGCCATGTTGCACTACATAATTATATGAAACTGAATTTTCAGAACTAATGGTTATAAAATCAAAATATTGACCAACTCTGAGAACCTACAAGGTTGTTCTATGTTCTGCAGTATCAGATATCTGCAATTTAATTCTTTATGTAAAAATAACCATACACATATATCTCCCTAGTATGCTTGACCTGTCACTAATAAATGGCAGAATTATATGTATGCCAAGGAACTGTTTGAAAATCAACTTCTTTATGATTTATTGTCAGTAAATGTTTAATTTCTATACTATTTTATTTACCTAAGTGAAGTTCTCAATTTAAAAGGTGGGCGGGGGGGAGGGGGTTTGAGATGAGTGGAGAGAGTTTGGGAAGCCCTGGTATAGAGTACAAGTCTCTGGTCTTCCCGCCTTTTGGATATAGGAAGGGCAGGAACAAAGAATAGTTTGGACAGAAACACCATCCCTGGAAAGCTAAAGAAAGGAGGGATAAAGGTGAGACATTTCATGTCTTGTTTGTAGCTTAATTAGCAGAGAAAATGAACGGAAACACATGCACACCCAGCTAAGTGAGAAGCCAGCACAAACTGGTAAATCTCAGCTCCCAGTTTCCTCACTTAACTGTGTGGTTGGGTAGGATCCTGGCATCCCTGGATCTCTACATTGACCCACGGCATTCCTGCTTGGTGCTAGAGCAAATGGTTTTTATTTGCTCATTACTGTGAATTTCAGTTAATATTTGTTGTTTGGGGGGGAGGGGGAGTCTTTAAAATCTGAGTTGTGTTTCCTGTCAGGAAAAGTCCCATCATGTTTTCAGGACAGCATTTTGGAGGGAAAAGTCCCTTCATTAAATCCATAATATTTCTATCACATAATTGTCAGATTCTTTCACGGGAGCATGTACGGAGGGCCAATACAGAACCAGGACCAAGCTGTGTATTCACAGATCTGCAATGTTATCCTGCTGGCTGTAGCAAGGTTTCTCGTGCATCCCAGATTACAGACACTCTTGTCTTACTTACTGTTCTGGACTTTGTGACAAAACAGCTGACAAGAGGCAACTTTATCTCAGCTCACAGTTTGAGAGCGCACAGCCAGTACGGCAGGAGTTGGGAACAGCTCTTAACTGTGCTGGAGAAGAACAGGAAAACAAGTTACAAGAGGAGAGACTCAGACCAGAAGTGGGGCCAGACACTACAACCGTCTATCCCCACCCTTAAATCTTAAGTTGAGAGCAAGGTCCCCATATCCCAAAGATTCTACAACCTCTAAAAACAGTGAAAACAACTAAAGATCCAATATTTAAACAGTTGAGCCTGTTGGGGAGTATTCACATTCAAACCATAACCACCCAGGTCATCTGAGCAGTATCTGAAGTATCTGAGGGCCCTTCTGCATATGAGAGGTGAGAGGAATAGCTCATTTAAAAATGTCTCCAGGGCACTTAGTTCTCACAAGTAGTAGCATCTGGGACGGTTCCCCTGAAACAGTACAGTCGGGGCTGAAAAGATGGCTCAGTGGCTAAGAGTGCTTGCTGCTCACTGCTCTTGCAGAAGAACAGAGAGCAATACCCAGGACCTACACCAGGGAGCTCACAACTGCTTACAGCTCCAACTCAGGCTGATCACACCTTCTTCTGGTTTTTCTCAGATACTGCTACTGACATGCACATGCCCCACATAGATATACACTCATAAAGATAATTAAATATAAAACTAATTTTTAAAGAAAAGAAACAACACAGTCTGGTTTCTTTCCCTTTATTTCTAGAAAAGGAAAGTTATTCCCCCAAGCTGGCCAAAAAGTACCAGAAGTGACATCACAGTCCTGAAAGACAGCGCTTCTCAGGGTGCTGTCCCAGTAACAGAGATGAGAAGCCCTGGGGTCACTTCTTCCCTTGGCACAGTTAGTCCTGGGATATGGTCCTTGTCTAAGTCACAAATGTGGGTGCTGATACACGTTTAGGCAAGTCCTTGGGCTTCGTGGTCTTATTCACAGGAATAAAAGAATAAAAACAACCTTTTTCTTTTTCAGATTAGAAAGTCATTTTTCAACTGCTAGGTTTAAGAAGGCTCTCCAAGACCTGTGTGGCACGTGCCTTTTTAATCCCAGCATTTGGGAGGCAGAGGCAGGTAGACCTCTGAGTTTGAGGCCAGCCTGGTCTAATAGAGTGAATTCCAAGAGAACCAAGGCTACATAGAGAAACCCTGTTTCTAACAAACAAAATAACAGGAAAAGGTGAGGGGTAGGTGGAGGGCCAAGGTGGCTCTCCAATGAGTTGAAGAAAGATAAGCATTTTCCGATCAAAAGACTTGATCCTTAGGCATGTATCCAAAAGATGCTCAAGTATACAACAAGGACATTTGCTCAACAATGTTTATAGCAGCTTTTTTTGTAATAGCCAGAACCTGGAAACAACCCAGATGTCCCTCAGTTGAGGAATGGATACAGAAATTGTGGTACCTTTACACAATGGAATACTACTCAGCAGTTAAAAAGAAAGAAATCATGAAATTTGCAGGCAAATGGTGTGAACTAGAAAAGATCATACTGAGTGAGGTATCCCAGAAGCAGAAAGACACACAGGTTATATACTCTCATAAGTGGATACTAGACATATAATATAGGATAAACATATTAAAATCTGTACACCTAAAGAAACTAATCAAGAAGGAGGACCCTGGGTAAGATGCTCAATCCACATTCAGAAAGGCAAAGAGGATGGACATTGGAGGAGGGAGAAAACAGGGA
>CM053759.1:31808700-31823990 GCA_028658305.1 Pachyuromys duprasi | reverse complement strand
GGAGAACAACAGAACCAAAAATTCTGGGCCCAGGGGTCTTTTCTGAGACTGATACTCCAACCAAAGACCATTCATGAAGATAACCTAGAACCCCTGCACAGATGTAGCCTATGGCAGTTCAGTGTCCAAGTGGGTTCCCTAGTAATGGGAACAGGGACTGTCTCTGACATGAACTGATTGGCCTGCTCTTTGATCACCTCCCCCTGAGGGGGGAGCAGCCTTACCAGGCCACAGAGGAAGACAATGCAGCCAGTCCTGATAAGACTTGATAGACTAGGATCAGAAGGAAGGGGAGGAAGACCGCCCCCCATCAGTGGACTGGGGGAGGAGCATGGGTAGAAAAGAGGGAGGGAGGGTAGGATTGGGAGGGGAGGAGGGGAGGGAGCTACAGGTGGGAAACAAAGTGAATAAAGTGTAATTAATAAAAATTTTAAAAAACATGAAAAAAAATAAGACCTGATCTTATCAAGGAGACTAAGACAGCAAGCATTCCTGTGGGCCCATCCAGCTTTCACGCTGTACTGCCCAAAGTCCACAAGTCTTGAGATAAATGTTATTTTGGGCACATTGCCCTCTTTGGAGTGTCCTAGCCTATTGCAGTTTTTCCACTTTATAATGATCAGCCTTTCTCTGATGTCCCTTGGTGCTTCACCCTCAACAGCCAGCACCCTTGGTCTCTGTGTGTGCGTGGTATCTTTTGAATATTTATCAATTCACTAAACAGGGTCCTCCTCAAAAGGGAATGCCTCAGTGTCACCCACATTTACACTGTGAAGGGTTAAGATAAGGAAACCCTGCAGTAGCTCCACAACGCTCATGGAGTGGGTTAGGGTTAGGGTTGGGGGTGACAGGTTAGGCAAACTTAACAGTCGCTCGACAGAGTGATTCATCTAGCATACCATGTGGCAGTATCTGTACGTGTGATACAAAATTCAGCAAGTAGTTTGAGCTGAAGTACCTATGCCTCCCTCCAGGCTGACTATTTCAGCAACCAGCAGATCAGATCACCAAGTCTGTGTTGGGATTCCTGAGGCAGAGTGAAGACAATTAACACAGCTGAGACCTGAACCCGGAACCCTGAACCCTGACCTCCTTGACATCTTGCCTTGTTAATACTGAGGTGTGTATACTGCCTGGGATTCCCAAAGCAGCTGGGTGCCAAGATTCCCATCCTTACAACAGAGCCCACCTATGTGACAAAGAGAGTTTGCCCATGTGGCAGTAGCTTCTCAAAGATGGGGAAGCTGAAGCAACCTCCTGCAAAACAACTAACCACACCACACTGCATGCTCACCCTGGATGACAACAGCCCAGGGGGAGAAGTCAAGTCTTAACACACCAGCTCCATGGCTTTGAATATGTATTCAGAAGTGGATTTGCTGTATTGAATGGTGGTTCTATCTTGGGTTTTTTGTTTTGTTTTTGTTTGTTTGTTTTGTAGAATCTCCATAGTGGTTTCCAAAGTGGCTGTGCCTATTTACCTTCCTTTTTTTCTTCTCCTTGCCATCGCCTTCCCCTTCATCTCTTTGCTGATAGCAATTCTAATAAGCGGAAGGGACAGCTCTTTGCAGTTTTAACTTCATTTTACTAATGATTGTAAGTGTTGGGTATTTTTTCATGTTAGTCATTGATATCACTTTTGAGGAATTTCTATTCAGATCTTCTTTCCTTTTTTAAAAAAAAAATCAGGTAGTGTCTTTTACTGCAATTCAGCTGATTTGCCATGTATTTTGGATATTAGCATCTTATCTTTTTACAATATGATCTATAAGTATATTCTGTCTTTTTATGAGTTGTCTCTGTATTTTTTATTTGTTTAGATGTGCAAAGCCTTTAAGCTCATCACCATCCTGTGTGTCTGTTTCTGCTGTTGTATCTGCCGTGGCCTATACTTCTGAATTCCTGTCTAGGAAGCTACCATCAGGACCATTGTCATAAGGCTTTTTCCCTCCAGTTTCTTCTACTAATTTCATAGCTTCCAGTCTTACACTTTATTGTGAGAATGTTTTGCCTTGGAGCCAGATGGACTAGGCAACATCTAATCCTCACCCCTGCAAAGTTCAATTCCACCCAAATTCATCTGTGAGAACCAGTGAGTTTCTTAGGGTTGCTTTCAAAGCAGTGCGTGAGGGGTTACGGGCAGCAGCATAGGTGATCTTAAACAAAGTCACCTCAGAAGGGCTGCACATAGCAAGGATGATGGTTTTCCCATGGCGATAAAGGTAGATCCCCTTCTTTTCATCCTTCCCCACCTATATACTTTAGACCAGTGGTTCTCAACCTTTCTAAAGCTGTGACCTTTTAATATAATTCTTTATGTGATGACTTCCAACCATAAAATTATTTTTGTTGTTACCTCCTAATTACGATTTTGCTACTGTTGTAAATCATAACTTAAGTGTCTCTATTTTCCAGTGGTCTTAGGTGACCCATGTGAAAGAGTCATTTGATCCCTAGAGGGTCATGACCCACAGGTTGAGAACCACTGCTCTGGACCCTTCTTGAGACCCTGAAATCATATGCAATTAGGGAAGAATTGTATACTATTGCTGGGGAGGTATGGATGGGTACTTGGGTCCCCTGATCCTCTTCGGCTCCTTCTTGTATAAGTGAAGCGAGTGGTCAATAAGCACAGCTGTGAAGATCTTTTGGTGCAGGCCCAACCAAGCTCCTAAAGATGGTGGCAGTTTGGTTCAGAGGACAATCCTGTACAAGATATGTATTTTTATACATGCTCAATTATTTTGCATACAGTATGAGAAAAAGATCTAGTTAGTTTTCAAATTTATGCTTAGTTTCCTAACATGATTTATTAAAGACACTATCTTCATCATGTGTTTTTGGTGTCTTTGTTGAAAATCAATTAATTGTAAATATTTGGGTTTATCTTAACATTATTCATAACAGCTAAAATATAAAATCATCCTAAGTGTCCATCAACAAATGAATGACCAAAGACAATCTTATATAGATATATATAGAGAGATACAAATGAAATATTATATAGCTTTAAAAAGCTAAGAAATTCTGTTATTTTCAACAACACAGAGGAAACTGCAGAACACTTTGCTAAGAGAAATGAGCCGGATGCAAAAAGACACTTGGTACATGATCTCATTTATAGGCATAATCCAAAAAAAAAAAAGTTGAACTTGAAGAAACGTAGATGAGTAAAGTGGTTATCCAAGACTGAGTAACAGCAAATGGGTAGGAAAAGGGAAGCTGTTGATCAAAGGCTACAATGTTTCAGTTACACTGGGAGACTGAATTTTAGCTATCTATTGCACTGTGTGGTGACCACAGTTAATAATGAAATATTATATATTTCCAAATTTCTAAAATATATTTTAACACTTCTACCACATAAAAATGATAAATTGGTGAAGTGATGACTATTTTGATTAACATGACTGAATCTTTCTCTAATGTATACACAGATCAAAACATCTCATAATCCCCCACAAATATACATAATTTTATGTCAATTAAAAATAAAATAGAATAAAAGCTCTGGGAGAAACAACTGAGAGTAGACAAGAGAAAACCCACAGCTTTTTGGGTTGGCTCCAGGATGGCTGGGTCTCAGCAAAGCCTCGGAAATGTAGAACACAATATAGGATTTCTAAACAAAACAGAGGAGCCTAACACCAAAATCTCACTGTACAGTCCCCAATTAGAGTTGCCCTTAGCTCAGAAAACTATTTTTCTTACTCTGTGATGCAAGGACTGTTGGCTTCCCAGATCATCAGTTCCCCTTGCCTTGATTTGAACTTTAGCCTATGCTATAACGGATAGACAGGGACATTTCCAGTGACAAATCACAAACTGAGCTTGCGTTGTGCATTGTGTTGCTGTCTGTACATGGAAAGCCTTGAGGCCCCTCTCCTGAGCAGATGTCCACGCAATCAAAGCACACTTTGTCTTTGAGTGTGTTTTTTATAACCCCTAAAACCGTCCTGTGATAATTATGCAGGATCTTTCTTATCATACCACTTGGAATTTAACCTCATTTGGTCTCATTTAACACACTATTAATGGGATAACTTCCTTGGCCTAGGAATGCCTGAATGTACCCAGCAGTAGTATGGACTAGACTAGTAGTAGTATGCTTTAACTAGTCGCTAGCATCAGAGCAGCAGAGACGAAATGAACACTGTTGCCCAGTAAGCTGAACCTCTCTCTGAATACAAGAATCCCCTTTCTGTCACCTTAAGGCTTCAGTGATTTCAGGGATCCTAATAGGACAGGTGAGTGATGTATGTGAGAAACGCATGCGATTAATGCAAGTGTGTGATGCATATGAGTAGTACATGTGAGTGATGCATGTGTCCCTAAATATTTCTAATTTTCTACATGTTTTCCAAAGAAGAAAATCATCTGTGTAATCTGTGATACACTACAGTGAATTACTTATGATGGGACTTCCAAGCCCCTAGCTAGGTGACTGTATAGAAAGCTCTAATAGCTGAGATATTCTTCAAGCAAGGAGCTGTTGGGAGCCAGGGAAAGACTTCATTGAGGAAAATGCTATGCTGGGCCTGCAGACATGGGCCAGCAGTTAAGAGTATGTTTACTGTTCCAGTTCTGTTCACAGTGCCCACAGTGGACAGCTCACTCCTGCACTCTGTTGGAAAAGAAAACAAAACAAGCTTCCCCATTTTGACTATTGGCCAAGATAGATTTTACAAGATTTGAAATGGAATGGGGGTGGGGAGGAAATCACTCTTCTAGACTATATTCTTATTGTATCATCTTGTTGTCCTTATCAATACACCTGTTATAGCAGAGTCCACAGTCTCTATGTCTGATTTAGACAGCATAGTCAATATCCCTATAAGAGATGTAAATATGATTTCTTCTGCCTGTTCCAGTAAAACAGTTAGCTCTGCCTAGGACATTCTCCATTATGGACCTTCCTCCTCAACACACTTCTCCTCTCATAGCCCTCTAACTTAGTGGTGGAGCTCTGCCTGCCCTGCCTTTCTCTCCCCCGCCCCCATTCATCCTCAGCACTACCTCTGCCTGAAATGCCAGCCAAGCAGACATCGAGGGTAAGAAGATGTCTGCAGAGGATGTGAATAACCTCAGCCTGCTCCCTCCTCAGAATTCCTACTCAGGCCTGGCTAGGGCCAGGAGAACTGTCTAAATGCTCAAAGAAGCCAGCGGGGTATTAGAGAAAACAAGACGGCAAAGGACATCATTATAAAGCAAAGGAGGAGGTGATTTGATGCAATTTATTTGACTGGAGAAAGAGTCTTGAAGGAGGCGTATGACAATTAGATGAGGAGTATGATGCTCAGGAAGGTTACCTGACTCAATCACCGGGACTACATCTAAGCTTCTGATGAAACCTAAGCTTCACCCACATAGGCCAAGTTAGCAAGTTCCAATATCTCCGCTATTGGCAAGCATGTTATAATTGTGGTAATGTCATCTCCTAAATGCAGAGAGCATTTTGCTCCTTTTAAGTCTCTGCCACGTGTCACATCTTTTGTGGTCCTCACAAGGACCTGCTACATAAGGTGTGATAGTATCATATATCTACTTTATAGTTTAGGAAACTGATTGACTGACCCAAGGTCAGAATTTCATCTAATACTGGTCCTGAGAGTCAAACTCAAGTTCTCTGAGTTTGTTCCAGTGGCTCTTTGTACATTGATGGGGTTGAGGCAGAATCTTGACATTTTCCAAGTAATTGTAGTCCATTAGAGATAGGGAGGTAAACAGAAAGGAAGAGAAGGGATGCAGGCAACTCTAAGGAATTGAATTTCTGGGCATTTCTCCATTCAAAATTAAGATAATTAGCCATTAACTTGAACAAGAGTAGAAACAACTGTTTCTATTGGAATAAAACATTTGTTTTGTATATTTTTGTTTAATTTCAATGTTTTCTGGTCACATCAACTTTTACTATTGGGGATTGAACTCAAAGCCTTATGGACATTAGGCAAGCACTCTACCACTGAGCTGTGCCCCCATCCTGTAGGGACACTTCAAAAACCAGATAGTGAAGCTATACCTAAAAATATATTTTAAAAAAATGTTACTTGATTATTATCTTGCCTTCTCTTAAACATGCCCCAAATACAATCTACGCAGAAAACGTAGAGAGGAACCCTTGTTCTCAGTTTTGTTTCCAGTACACAGGTATCATGGTAAATGCAGATTTAGTGCTATTTTTTAAAAAGACAGGAAGTGCAGCAGAAAAACATAGAGTACTTCATCAACACCTGCTGCCATTTTGAAAAGTTATGATTTTCCCCTCTGCAGTAGGTTAGAATCTGATGGTGCTTATTGGGGGGTCACTTGGATGTTGGGAATGTCCTAGAATACCATCATTTGAGCTTCTCTCCTCTTTCATCATGATGTACACAGTTTTTCCCTACCATACAGTCCCCCCACAATGAGCCTCTTCACTATTAACCTTTAAAACAACAGGGACATTTTATCATGAGTTGGAATCTCTTTGGTGGCTTTAATAGGAATGGCCCCCATAGACTCATGTGAATGATAGGCCCATAGGGAATGGCACTATTAGGAGGTGTGGCCTTTTTGGAGGAAGTGTATCACTGTCAAGACGGGCTTTGAGATATCATGCTCAAGCTATGTCCAGTGTGGCACACAGTCTCTTTCTGCTGCCTGAGGATCAAGATGTAGAACTCTCAGGTCCTTCCAAAGTACCATGTCTGCCTGTACACCGTCATGTCTGCCACCATGACAATAATGTTCCAAACCCTTGAAATTGTAAGCCAGCCCCGATTAAATGTTTTCCTTCATAAGCTTCCTTGGTCCTGGTGCCTCTTCACAACAGAAACCCAAACTAAGACAATCTCCAAAAACGTGAGCCAAATAACTCCTTCTCCATAAATAATTCTCTGGGGATAATTTGAGTTAGTTACAGAAAGTTGGGCAGCACCCTTAACAAACTATGATGCATCTTCATCATCAGAACATATGTGCTTCTGGGAGAATATGCTATCTCTCCTGATTCTGGACCCTTAGAGGGTTCTTCTGTCACTTACTATACGAGGAAGACTACTGTCCCCCTTCACTTTTCAGACAGAGCCAATTACATCTTTTCTTCTAAAACTTTATGTGAAGGAGGGTGATGAGGAGATGGGGAAGCCATGGAGTCCAATTAACAAAGGCAGCAACTAAGAAACATTGTAAATCATTTCTGGAACTCACCATGTCACTTATAGGGTCACTAACCCAGAAAGGAGCTGTAGACAGAGCCCAAGCCAATGCTGAGAGCTGGCATGTCTCAGGCTCAGTTGCTACCTCAGAGCTGGAGTGAAAAGGGTGGGTGTGTCTGTGGCCCAATGAGGCCAAACAACCACCCCAACACGGCACTTCCTGGGATTAATGAAGCATAGAGAAGAATAACACCTCAAACCATTAACCCCAGCCAGCCATAAAGCCTCAGGAACTGCATAGCAGAGTGCCTGTTCCTGTATTAAGGTGAAAATATACTTTTAAAAGTCTATGGGTTTTCCCTTAATGTACAGATATAGCATTGGTGCCCAGTGGGCCTTTCCACACTAGATTGTGTGTGTGTGTGTGTGTGTGTGTGTGTGTGTGTGTGTGTGTGAGAGAGAGAGAGAGAGAGAGAGAGACTTTATAAGAATCATGGCCAGAGGCAGGTAAGCTCTAAAGGTGATGTACAATGGGCAGTAAGATGGGGAGGAACCTCAGAAAAGACCACCAAGGTACAAGAATCCTAATGGACTACTTTGACATTGAAACCAAAAAAAAAACAAAAAACTGCAATCATTATCTGACAAGAGAAAGTCCCTGGAGCATTTTTAAGCCATTGTCAGCCTTGCTACACATGGTCTAGTACTGTCAGTGAACCTAGCAGAGCCTTGGGCAATGGAACCCAACACAGGTATTAATGGCATAAGCAAGGAAGGTCAATAACGATGGGGGTACCAAGGTGAAATAAATGAAAAAACATGGGGTCATAGTTGGGGTCAGGGAGACATCAGGTGGCTAGCCAAAGAACATGAAGGGCCGGAGTGGAAAGGAAATACTGCATCTCCAATGCCTTTACCACAGAGAGTACTTTTTCCTAGAACACACACAGTTAGGGGTAGTTAAAGACAAACAGAGGCCAGAAGAGAAGGCAAAGATGTGAGGAAAGAAATGAAGGTCAAGGAGTTTAGCAAGAAGAACAGAAGATTTACTTTTGGCAGTCACTGGACATTGACATTCTCGGGGGCCCCAACAACTATTAGATTATCCTTTGGTAAAATAAATATCTCTTCAATGACTCAACTTCTCTCCTAACATAGTCTCTGTTGAGGTCAGAAAGTCATTGTGGGGAATAAGGAGTTAATATTCGAATATCTCAAGGAGACTCTGGAGAAAATGGTCTAGTCTCAGTGTGAGGGATTTCCATTATAAGAAATTCTGTAGATTGACAAAACTAAATGGCCCCTACATCATATAACCATAATCCCCTTCAGTGTACAAAAGTCCAAAAATAAAGACCAGATGTCTTCAAATTGCTGACGCTGTTTGAGCTGGTTCCACTTGCTCACAGTGATTGCTAAACCAAGCTTCCCTGGACGCAGAGTTGAGGATTTCCATCATTGTATTATTGGCTTTTTGGCCACAGTTTTCTCGTTCACATATACGGGCATCCTTCTGGCCTCCTTGGGTCTGGGATGGAGTTTTCCACTCTTCAGAGGATACTTCTGCAGAAGCTGTTAAAGCCTCTCCCTGCAGCCTCTTCTAGCACAGAAGGGTCAGAATCTAGTAGCTGTTTAGCACAACAAGGCCCCCACTGTGACTTGCTCAGAGTCTTCCTTCCCCCCCCCCCCCAGCAAAATTTTGTGCTGGATTCTTCCTGAAGCCAGCTCTCCTCACCCCGAAAACTCTGAGCTGTGCTTAGAGGCCACAGCTCTGTACCCACAAGCTACATGGTAGTTCCCCCATTTCCTTCCGATTGACCCATGCTGTGTCTTTTCTCTATTAGGTTTCTATTGGTGCTAACCTGCTTACTGGCTTAGTCTTATGTCTTATTTCTCCGTGTTTGTCCTGCTAATTCTTTGTTATTCTCTCTCTCTCTCTCTCTCTCTCTCTCTCTCTCTCTCTCTCTCTCTCTCTCTCTCTCTCTCTCTCAGCTCTTGCTGGGAATGCACTGATACCAATACAGCTGGTCATTTTTAGTGAAAAATATATAATGCAGCTAACTCATATGGGGGTTCTTTGGCATAGAGTTGATTTTTGGTTTTTAGTAATGTGGAGTTTTTGTTTTGCTTTGGTTTAGTCTGGAATGGGTTGGGTTTTGAGACAAGATTTCACTATTTAGCTGAGGCTGGCCTGGAATTCAAGATCCCCCTGCTTTGGCCCTCTGAGTTCTGGAATTACAGGCATGGACCATCACTCCTAGTATGAGCGGCTAAGTCAACAAAAGGAAGAGAGCTGGGGGTGTAATTCAGTGATGGGGGCTGGTCTAGCATGCAGAAGACCCTGGGTTCAGCTTCCAGAACCACTACAAGTGAGTGTGTTGTATGAGTGTGTATATGAGTGTGTGAGTGTATGTGTGTGTGTGTATGAGCGTGTGAGTGTATGTGTGTATGAGTGTGTGATTGTATGTGTGTGCGTGTATGAATGTGTGTACGTGTGTTTGTGTCTGTGTGTGTAAATCCAATTATACAGCACTATGCTCCAGGTGTGAAGATGTGTATAGAGATTCAGTGTATACTTTCCTAAATACTTCCTTAGGATATTCTGATCAAATTTTCCAGATCTTTAACATTTTCCTACTTAAATGTTTACAGAATTTACTTCCTGGTGGAAAGAGATCATCTGATTGCAGCTGTGTTGTGTAGATGTTCATGTCCTCCAAGCAGATACTTGATTTGGGTTCAAAATCCAGAAAGAAGTGTTAGGTATCATTGTAATGCCTCTTTCCATCACACGTGGACGAAGACATGGTACAGTCTGCATAAGCTGGTGAGGACAGCTCAAGCTTGTATCATCCTGCGTGCCTTAGGAAATCCGAATCTGAAGGTTATTACAAAGACAGAAGCACTGTCCTTAAGATAACAAGTTTAGATAATAAAAAACTGATTTCAAACTTGTTTGCTTTAAAAACTAAAATAGAAATTACTTCTCCTCTGATCCCAGAAGCAAAGGCCAACTTCACAGTGCCTTACTTTTCATAAATGAGGTAGAATTTCACTCTTCTTCCAGCAGAAAGGCCATTGGAAGAGCACAGCATCTTCAGGAAGAGACTGGCTTTGTGCACACGATTTACCCATACACATCACATCAACACATTCTAATCAGCCCATGTTCCTGATGCTCTGATCCTTGAGAGTACTTTTTAAAGTTTAATCTCAATTATAACTTTTAAAACTGAAATAGAGAGTTGGGTCTGATTATTCTCTTTGCTTCATAGCTTGTTATCATTATCATTCTTCACGGGGCTCTCTCTCCATGTACCACTTTGTTGGTGTGTATCCATTGTCCATAGTGCTGGGTTCTCTTTAGATCTGATCCCACTTTCCTTTCCTTTGGCCCCTCTATCTTTATACTCCCTCCTATCTAAATCCCCTATGCTAATGAGTCTGGTGTATTAGTAGGATATGTGTATGTGTGTCTGAGTATACACGATTATCATTAAAAATAGTGATAAGATGTTCATGCTTTTGTTGTACTTAAATGACACTGTGCTGACCATTTCATTACAAACTTCCTTTTTTATTTCCTTGTCTTTTCTCTCATTCTCTTACATGCTCATGTAATCCTTCTAATTATATGTGGCATACTCTTCTAGGGTATAGTCTCATGCCTGGGGTTTCCAGGCTATATGTAGTGTCATGCTTACTAAAGACATCTCTTTAGCTAGCTACTGCCACATGATTCTCTGAAATGGCCTCACTGAGGAGTCTTTCACCAGCAGTGTACAAGTGTTCTAGTACCCTTAATTTTCCTCAGATGTCTTAGAGTAGTGGTGGTAAAATTCAGGGTCTTTCACAGACTAAGCAACCACTCTGCCACTGAATGTAGTCCTCAGCCCTTCTCTCGCTATTTATAACTCTTTCCATTCTAATGAGTACTAATATAAGTAATACTATTTTGTTGTTATTTTCATTTGATTTCTTGGTTTGGGTGACTTTTCACATACAAACTGCCCATTCAATATCCCTGTGTGAATTGCTTATTCCCTCTTTATCGTGATATCAATCTCTAATCACTGTTTTATAGTCAGTCTAGTGACTTGGTCTTCTTTCATTGGAAAAAAATACTACATCTAGCTGAAACTAAATACCTGAGCTGGCTGCTGCATGAATTGTGTTTTGGTGATTTTGCTTCAAACAGCCTTACTCACTCCAAACTTGCATAGTTATTTTTTTTTTGCTGGTAGCTTCTATGTTCCACTCATATTTAATTCTTTAGGATGTTATTGGTTTCTTCCAAGAATCTAATTTTTTCTCTCTATTATACACTGATTCTCCTGAATACTATTTAAATCATCCATTGAAATATATTGTGATACCACTCTATCTTGTATGCAGGCCACAGATAAACATGGGTCTGTTTTTAATTCTTTCATACTGTCACATGGAATTGTTTTCTTATTCTTCTCATGTTACATGATTTCCACTACCATATATGTTTGTGGTTACCGTCTTCAGTCTCAAAGAGTGATTCTCCCTGAATCATAATCTTTTTCAATTTTGACACAGCAGTTCCTGGATTTGTTTGTTTTCATTTGTTTTTTATCTTTATCAATTGTAGAGTTCTCTCTGGGTCACGTCTATAGTTCTGTGACCTTGAAAGACCACATGACTTTTATTCCTTCCCCTCCTGCATGGATATGCCCCCTACACTAACCTTAAATCAACTACTTTTGGATTTTAATTAATAAAAAGCCCAGCTGTAAGCATTGTAAGTAAATACATCTAATGAAGCAGCAAGCACTCAGTCAATGTCATCAGCTCTTCTTCTCCATTTCTTAAGATGGCTTTCCTTAGGATCAGCTTCAGTCTCACCCAGATGTTCTCCAGGAACAAGTCTCCAGCAGTGTTTTACTTTTCTAGCAACTTCCACAGAAAGTATCAGATCCAGACAGAGAACCGTATCCTACTTTTTCCTATTCTGAAACATATCATATTCAAGAGACAGTGCAAGTGACCAGACTATAGAGGGTTCTGCCTAGTAGGGCCTGTGTCGGTTTGTCTGTCTAACACTATTATCAGCCAGTCCCTATCTGACAACATGGGCTAGTAGGCAAGGAATCACTTCTGGAGAACAAAATGGAATGTCATGTCCAGACGAGATAACAAATGCTGAATGAGTTATCTGTCCAACTGCGACAACCCATTTTACTTATTTAATTCTACCTGAATCCTTCTACTAGACTAAAAGGTCTGGAGGGCATACTGTGTACTTTTCTTCTTTGGTAGCCCCATTTCTAATCAAGTGGTTATGTGGAAAGTATCCAAGAAACATGTATTGTGTGTAGTTAAGGGGACAGGTGTAAGGATGTCCACAGATAGAGCTAGAATTCACGAAATTGCAGCTTAATGGGAAAGAAGAGGAAAGAAAGGCTACGGGGATGGCTCAGCAGATAAAACTGAACAAATGAGTAAGAATTAGCAAAACTGAAGGTCAGCATGTTTGAAAAGAAATTAATTCCAGACAAAGAATTGGGTTGTAGGTGCCTCAAGATTGAGAAATAACATGGTAGATTCATAAGAATATGCCATTGTTAGCAATCCTCTTTTTCTTTTTTTACTGATTCTTTGTGAATTTCACGTTATGCATCCCAATCTGACTCACCTCCCCATCCCCTCATACCCACCCTCCACCCCAACCTCCTCCCCAAAAGAAAAAAAAAACATATTGTAGAAGCTATAATGTGTCATACAGTGTGTCCCACAGTATACCCTTTTACCCCACACTTCTTTGCTTGCAAATGTCCATTGCAATGTGTCATTGGTCTAGCTCAAGGCCTCTGGCTTCTACTACGCTGTCAATACTAAACCTTGCTGGACTCTTCTCAGATATCCTGTTGTTGCCCTATGTCATGGAGATCCTGTAGTTTTGGATCTGTAGGACTGGTCCCTTCACATGGTCCAACAGTTCATAAATGGGGTAGATGTTGCTGTGGGCCAACTTGGTGCCCTGGATCGGGGCCTGAAAGGTATCTGAGCTGGTCAACCTGCCAGCTCTTCCTCACCTACACCATCGGGGAAAGCTCTCTAGCACTGCCCCAGCTAGCTCATCCGATGCCACAACCAGCAAAGGGGCAGAGCCAGCTCCTCCACCCTTATGCTCTCAGGCCCAGCTCTACTCTGCTGCCCAGGCAAGGTGCAGGGCCTGCTCTCCTGTTCTCATGACCCCGGGGCCAGCTCTCCCATTTACCACAGTTGGTGAGGAGGAGAAGGTTAGTAGTTCTCAATAAATGTCATCTGTTAATATTATGGCTGTCCTGATGTTTTCAATAGTACCATCTGCTGACTCTTACTGATTCCTACAAGTCAATACTTAAAACAATGTTATTGCTAGTCACAAGAACATATATTCCAAGTCTAGAAAGATAGCTCGACTGAAATGTTCTTCCTAGCACCGTGTCCAGCTCCAGGAAATCCAGTGCCCTCTTCTGACCTTCATGAGAACCTCAGATATGTGGCATAAAAACACATGGACATGTACACAAATTAAATATATATGTATTCCTTAATGTTCAAGCTGGAAGAGTACATTTTATTTAGTCTTTTAAAAAATACTTTTTATTAATTTTTTGTGTTTCATATCATGCACCTCAGTCTCACTCATCTCCCTATCCCCTCCTATCTACCTTCAACCTTGCAATTTCTCTCAAAAATAAAACATACACAAACAAACAGCAACAAAAACAAAGCATAGAAAACATCTCATTGTGGAAGCTGTAATTTGTGGCAGTATGTTCCTTAGGACATCCCTCTATCCACACACCTCCGCTTGCAAACGTTCTTTACAATGAGTCATTGGTCTGGTTCAGGAACTTTGGTTTCTGTGACACCGTGAGCATTAGATCTCCATCAGGACTCCTCCCAGTTAGCCTGCTGTTGCCCTGCGTCATGGAGATCCTGCAGCTTTGGAACAGCAGGACTGGCCCTTTCATGAGTCCCAGCCATTCAGATGATAGAGCTTTGCGGTGGGCCAGTTCAGAGATCTGGATCTGGGCTTGAGTGTTAGCTGAGCTGTCAGCCCTCCAGCTCTCTCTTACCCAGACCACCAGGGCCAGCTCTCCAACACTGCTCTGGTTAGACCACCTCATGATGTCATAGGCAGGTTCTGGCATGAGGTAGTGTAGGTGCGGGGGTGACACCCTCTCCTCCCCCGACCTCCTCATCACTGCAATAGCCCATAGAGCTGTCCCTGGGATCATAAGAGCAGAAAAGTTAGGACTGCTTGATCACTGGCTGTCGCGCTCAGGAGAGCTGGCCCTGTACCTCACCTGGACAGCACAGTGGAACTGACTCATGTTAAAGCCACAGTGAGCCAACCCCAAGGGTGTAAGATGAGAAGAGCTGTCTCAGCCCATCACAGATGTAGCACTTGAGAGACTGGGCCCTACACCTTGACTGGGCAGCACAATGGAGCTGGCTCTGGAGACAGGGGTGTGGGCATGCTAACCACTTTATTTAGTCTTAAAGGAACCTTCAAAGACCCTAATCACATCATCAGAGGCTGCTTTAGTCTAGATCTAGAACACCCTTTGAAAAACCTATGAGACTCAAATTAGGGAATTAGAAAACAATGAAGAGATCTAGTAACAGTTTGACCTTTCTATGTGATGGCAAAGTTTATACAGTGAACTTTTTATATACATATATACACAGAAGCTTTCAGATAAAAGTAGGCATTCATAAGAAGGAAGAGGGGTGGAGAAGCAAAAAGGAACACAAGAATGTCTCTGTTTTGTTGTTGATGATGAATTTGCTTTGTTTTGTTCTTGTGTTGTTGGCTGATAATTCTAGCTTGATGATTAAAGATTTAAGACTTACAGTGAGTATGCTATATACTATAAATAAGTGGAAGTGTTATGTATCACTTTTTAACAAAAGAGAAGTATTAATTTCCATATATTATGCATCGATAATAAATATTTCTTTTTAAGACAGGTATGGTGTGGCACATGAATAGAACACCAACAGCATAGTCTCTAAGATCAACAATCAATAAATGGGACCTCATGAAGCTGAAAAGCTTCTGTAAAGCTAAGGACACTGTCATCCGAACGAATCGACAGCCTACAGATTGGGAAAGGATCATTACCAATCCTA
>CM053759.1:31783342-31808200 GCA_028658305.1 Pachyuromys duprasi | reverse complement strand
AGATGGAAGGGGAGGAGATCCTCCCCCCGTTGGTGGACTTGGAGGGGGTGGGGAGGAGACGAGGGAGGGTTTGGGAGGGTGGGAGGGAGTGAGGGAGGGGTCTACGCATGGGATGCAAAAAACCTAACCTGTGATTGATATAAAAATAAATAAATTTATTAAAAAAAAGAAAATAGAAGCAAGAATTTCAGGAGTTTAAGGCCATCCTCAGCATATAGTAAGTATAAGGCCAGTCTGGGCTACATGAGACCCTGTCTTAAAAATACACTTAAAAATTTTTTTCTTGCAAAAAAAAATATATATGTATATATATATATATATATATATATATATATATTAATGTCTACTCTCTCTATACTCAATGGGCTTATTACAAAGTCATCATCTAATGTCAATTAAACTTTCAGTATTTTTCCGGGAAAAAGGACATGAATGTAACCCAGTCACTACCTTCTTTCACCTCAGAGACAAGCACATTGGCTGGAACAATGACCTCTGGCTTGGTGTCTCTGTCACAACATGAGTCAATAGTCTCCTGGGTGGTATGCAAATAGGATGCATGGCTGTATCACATGCAGAGATTTTAAAGGACACATAGTCTTAGACCCCCCAGCCCTCCTTAATCACACCAACCTGGTCAGGATCTTTATGAATAAGATCCAGATCTACGAATGGTGTCATCTCTCTGACTTTTTCTCTCACTACCCTTCCAGGGATCACATAATTCCTACAGTGTTGGCCTCTTGGCTATTTCTATCATTTTCCTTATCTCTGTTTAATAACTTATCCCCTAAGTTTATGTCTTAAACTGAAGAATCTTCACTATTTTTTATTTTCTGTAGGGACTGCTTCTTTTGTATAGTATCTGGCACATAAAAGGTGGCCAGTAATTGTTTGTTGAATGGAGTAATTTGAGGTGGCATCATAGTATTTCCTTGTAAAACCTTGAGGTCATTTGGGAACTTCTTTGTATAAAATCAAGTAGTTAATCCCATATATATATATATATATATATATATATATATATATATATATGATATATATATATGATATATATATGATATATATATAATATATATATGCATATGTATGTGTGTGCACACACAGAGGGTATATATGTATATATATATATGTATATATATATATATACATATATATCCTCTCCCTCTGACAGCTGTATCTTTTCTCATCCTAAATTCAACCATGTCCATAAAAGTTTCACTTTAGTCTGGATGTGGCAAGAAGGACTGGCTTTTCTTTCAGACAGTCTTCTCTGAAAGAGACCTGGAATTGAGAGTTCTTATGCAATTGATTTATTGAAGAAGTGTTCTCAAGAGAAAATGGTAAGGAAATGAGGTAAGCAAATCTGGGAATCAGTCATATTCAAGGGTGGGATTAGGGCAAGTCTAGTCTGGACCTCACTCCTCAGAGAGATCAGGAGCACAAGCTACAGCCTCTCAATGTCCCTCTTCAAGACCCAGGAATCTAGTTTTTGACTCACAGATCCACTGACTAAGCGACGCGTAGGCTGAGCACTGTGAGTGAGCCAGAGGCAATCCCTTGGAGGAGGTGACGATGACATGAGTCATTAGAGACACACAGACCATAAAGATCCACTTGGGAACCTAAGATCTGGAAGGAATTGGTCAGTGTCCGCTGTAACTGTAAGAAACAATCCCTTGGTGTGAGGCACATTTAGAACAGGGTAGAGGAGACTTGTCATTCTATCACCTTTAATCCTTACTCCAACCAAAACCAAATCTATGATATAATCACAACATAGGCCTGTGTGTTAACCAATGAAAAGAAGGGACTTCACTAAGATCAGGCACCAATCCATTCAGTGTCCCAACCAACCTCTGGTTAATGTGTCATGGCAGAACCTATGCTTCTCACTGTTACTTTATCATGCAAAGCATGTTTATTCTCTGAGTGGAGAGACTACATGCTTAGACCAGTATCCACTGACAGAGAGGGAGATGGTTATTGGAGCATCGTCAGTGCCTCTAGACTTATCAATATCCAATGAATATCTGTTCAGTTAATGAAGAAATAATTACCATACTAAGGCCAACTTTTGTCGACAGATGATAAATATTTGTAAGTCGGGTACAGGCAAATCTAACTCCTATTCCAAGACATTTAGAAGTAGAAATGATAAAAGCTTATCATTTACCCTGTAGTGGTCCAATAAAATGTTTGCTGGAAGAGCTGGCTTGGTGAGATATGGGTAAACATAAGCCAAAACTCATTTCATCTTAATTCCCATTTGAAGTAAAGTGAAGTGAATATGCTAAGTGACATCTCCCCAGAAAGCATTCTTTTTCAAATATAATATTTTCTGTCTATTCTTTAACAATTTCATTTATGCAAACGTGGTAGTTTGAATACAAACAGCCCCATAGGCTCATATATTTAATGCTTAGTCATAAGGCAGTGGCTTGAGAAGGATTAGAATGATTAGGAGGTGTGGCCTTATTGCATTAGGTATGGCCTTGTGGTAGGAAGTGTGTCACTGGGGTAGGCTTTGAGGTTTCAAAAACCCCTACCAGGCCCAGTCTCCCACCACCCCTCCTCACCCTACCAGCTGCTTGCCAGATCAGGATGTAGCTCTTAGTTCCTTCTCCAGCACCATTCTTGCCCACCGTGATCCTGTAGTGATGAGAATGGACTGACCCTCTGACGCTGTAAGCAAGCCTCTTCACTGCAATAGAACAGTGACTAAAACAACATAGAATATATTTCAATCATATGCACCCCTTTTTCCTCCTTCAATTCTTCCTGGATCTCTCAACTCAATCCCTGTCCGAACTTTATGATCTCTTGTTAATTGTTTTATAAGTGTGTGCATGTGCGTGTGTGTGTATGTTCAAATGTGGGTATGCATAGGACATGGCACATGCATGGTCAGAGACCAACTTTCTGGAGTCAGTTCTCTACTTCAATCTTGTCACCAAGACTTGCATGCAGATCATCAGGCTTGTGCAATCAGCATCTTTACCCACTGAGCAGCATTTCTTCAGCCCAGAAAGTATTTTCAAGAGAGAG
This sequence comes from Pachyuromys duprasi, assembly GCA_028658305.1. Taxonomy (NCBI): domain Eukaryota; kingdom Metazoa; phylum Chordata; class Mammalia; order Rodentia; family Muridae; genus Pachyuromys; species Pachyuromys duprasi. The sequence goes on along the minus strand of CM053759.1, from coordinate 31,805,152 downwards.
AGAGAAAGAAAGAGAGACAAAGCACATCTGATTTCATTAAGGATTAAGACAAAGATGATACATGGAGATAAAATTCAGCCAAACCCCCTCTTGTTGCAAAGTGTAGATCCATCTCATCTGCTTCTATGCCTCTACCCAGGAGACAACATTAAGCAGATCCTCTTTCTAATCTGCCTGCTCCTCTTTCTCATTGGACCCCAAAAGCACACCTTGAGCCTTCTGATCACGTATGGGCAAAAGTACACTGCCCAGTTGAGGAGCAGCAGCGTTACTAACTAATGGGGATGGTTAACATGTTACTTTCAGTTTTCATACTATTTGAGTGTTTTATTTGAATTCTGTAGATAGGTTTACTGTGAGTTAGCCACCAACTCCAGCGAGAAATAGCAATGCCATTCTTTCCTAGGTAACATTTCCTAGGTTGGAGTTGGAAAAACAATCACATAATAAAATGAAAATGACCAGAATTTCATTTATTTTTTCTCTTTACCAATTTATTATGTATATATGTATGTATATATATATATATGGAGAAAAGTGTCTGAGCTTAATGAGTTTTCACAAACTAAACAAGCAAACTGAAAGTGTGTAATGGCCACAGCAGGAGGCTTCCTGGGGTTCTTGTCTCATAACTGCATTCAGATCCCCAAGAGTAAAACTCTCCTGACCCCTAACACCATAGATTAGGTTAGCCTGTTTTTGTCCTTGAAATGAATGGACTCATACTGTGTGAATTCTTTTATGCTTGGTTTCATTTGCGCAACATTATTTGGTGAGATTCATCCGTGTCATTGCATTTAGTTGTAAATCATTTCTTCTAATTGCTGTATATTATTCCATTGTGTAAAGATGCTGAGATTTATTTATCCTTTCCACTGTCAGTGAGCATTGGTGTTGTTCCCAGGACTTGAAAATTATGAAAAATATGACTGTAAACATTTCTGTACCTGTGTTTGGTGTGTTTCTTTGAGTATACACCTAGAAGTTCAAATTCTGGGTCACGGTGTAAATATACATTCCATTGAAGTAGATAACAGCAAACACCTTGGTACTCTCACATTTTATCCCTACCCCTTGCCCTTTCTGCTTGTGATTTTCATTCTCAAACCTTGGCTGTACTGACAAGAAATGTGTGTTGAACTACCTAGCTTCAATACCCTTTTTGCTGAGGGCATGTCCCTGAATCATATTGCTTCCTCGGAGTCTCCCCGAGGAAGCACTTTCCCTTCTGTAGGTGTTCTGAATGTGTTATCTTCATTCCAGAGAGGTTTTTTTAAAAGGCAAATTTGGGACAATTCCAATTCTATGGGTGATTCAGAGTCCCTGGACAAACGCTTGATAGCACTTCAAAACAGTTTTGAGGTTTGGTAAGAGTTAGGTTACACAAAGTCAAAGGCAACTATGAAGAGGCCTTTGCATGAGACAGAGATTGGATGAGCACTCTCCTGCTTTCCACACACATCATAGCGCAAGTCCCAGGAGGCCCGTTAGAACAGAGATTGGCTGTTGTTAGGCCTTACATCCCACTGAGAAGCCTCTAAGTAGAGTGTAAATCACAGCCTATGAGGCTTTGAAAATTTATCTTTTGTTGCTAATCTCTCTGTTCTGAAGGGATGGGAGGGGGATGGAGAAATCCTGCAACACTTTGCAAGTACACAAACAAGTTCCAGACAATGGTTCTTACCCTTGCCAAAACTGTGGTCTCGTTTTTAACAAGCTCATTGGGATGAGTTCTTGTTACTGCACTTTACTGGTTAGCTCCTTGAAGTTACTGTTGGGTACCTCAGGGTAGAGTCCCCAAACCTCAACATTCTTCTAAAGGTCTCACAGACACAGGAAAGAGGACGGCCCAGCCTGCTCATGGCCTCAGAATGGTGCCACTGGAACCAGCATCCATTCACCAGACCTTACTGGGAAGCCTTTCCTAGACATGTAAACAAGATCTTTTGGACAAGAGTTTTCTTTAATGAAGCAGGAAGCCTTGGGCTTAAGTAAAGCCCCTCCTATTGCTCCAACATGACAATTGTGATTGGCTTTCTAATAAACATGGAGTTAAGAGAAGGGAAGGAATAACTGTTCGACCTATCAAAACTGCCACTTCTGGAAACACCATCATTTCCTTCATATTAGTCTGGTAAAAATACGCTTACAAGATTTCTGTTCTAAGGCCATGTTTTCAGTTCTCCTAAGATCCATCAGGTTGGCGTGCTTGTGAGCAATTTTCTGAAAGGAATAGTAAATTAAAAACAAAACAAACAAAAAACAACAATAAAAATCCCTTTCACAAAACAATAATACCAAATTGAAGCTTTATAGAAATATACTAGACTTAACACGTGCTATTCTTCACCCTTTACCATACTAGCATTTTATTATACTTATTATTCTATTATTATATTAAGCTAATGCAATTAGCATCTTCCTTGGCTCCTTGTGCCTTCCAAAAGTAATTTAAACTTCTTGCCTTCCATGTTATTAACCAGAGCAATAATTAGACAGCCTAGTAAAACTCTTACCCACCCTTAACTCTGTTTATCTTTAATAATGCAATGTGGATAGCTCACAGACCTTAGTGACTAGACCAGGGGAAACCCATTAACTCCAAGATGGCCACCTAAATGACCTCAAGTGGACCTCAGTTCTCATTATCATTCTATTTACATGCTAAGTGATACACACAACTGGGTTATGGCAGTTCATAATTGCCATGATGTGACCCACAACCAGAAAAAACTATAAAGAAACAGAAAGACACAGCACCATATTTCTTTTAGAATCTTCAACCATGCCTAGAAAACATATGACTATTTTTCCAGTATATCTTCCTTTCTGGACTCATCATTTCTTTCTTCTATATCTTCAAGCCTGGACTCTAGTTTCCATTCTCTGGACAGTTAATGACATTATCATTTAACTTTTCACTTTGTTTTTACTTCCTGGTTTTTGACACCAAAAATTAATGGGAAAAGATATCATCTGTGGGGGTTTCATCCCTTTGGTAGAATGGTAGAAGATAGAGAAGGGACTTGATTTTTGTAAGACTCTTCGATTAAGTCCTAGTAACAGTTCCTTTCTTGTTGCAATTGCCTCTCCTAAATAATTCTTCTACTTGATTTAGGTATATTTTCTTTGTGTCTGGTCTGCCTGGCGTTTTTTTTATCTTCTTGTATCTTGTTTTTAAGTTCAAATGGTCTGTTGTCTATATGTCACCTTCCTGTATCTATATATTTCCTGTTAATGGATCATCATCCAGAATATTGGTCCTGAATCTCCTCTGGACTCACTGCCCAACCTCATAAAGAGGGTACAAATTCTCCTTAAAACTCAAATGTGGCAGAAATGTGCTGTATACACCAAGAAGAATCTGGAATGAATCATTATAATTCCATAGCACAGCCTTCCTCAAAGGTTCTTTCAGCTTGTTTTCTTTGTTCTAACTAAAGGCATTAGGGCCATTTACTGTTTACATGTTCACATGAACAACGACAAAAGCAGGTGAAGTTGACCAACCAGCCACCAGAAAAGTGAAGGTTCATGTCACCAACCCTCCTTAATTGGACTCATTTCCAACCAAAATCCTCTAATGCAATAGGCACATTCCATGAATATTTCATACTACCACAAAATATGATAGTATGCCCTGCAATGTATGGTTTACAAAGACATTCAAAATGTTAGTTCTTGAACCTCACAATAATGTTTCAAGGAGGTGAAGCAACAATCACAGGGCTGTTACAAAATGGGGAGAGGAGACAGATCCTTGTGCGGACCACGCTAGGCTAGTTGGTATTTTTATATGCTTTTTAAAGGGGGAATAAATAAATGGATACAAATGTGTTAATGAAATAAGCCTGTCATAACATCTGAAATTATATATATATATATATATATATATATATATTCCTTAAAGTTAAGTATTATATTCCTAGATATATAGGAATATATGTATTCCTATAACTGCAAATTAACTGTAGAATAAACAACAAAGGTCATCTTTTATGTCATGCAAAAACTGCATTCAGAAGTTGCCTGAGGCCTTGAAGCAGCTGTTTATTGAAATACTGGAGAAAACAATATCCTTAAAGAACAAGCCTTTGTAACTTGTTAGTGTGTGATTTTTGAACAAATTACCTTATACAGCAGCTTCTTCATTTATGCAGGAGTTACAATCTCCAAGTTCTATAAATGATTGAAACTGGAAAACTGGTATGCTCTGGAAACTATGAAAATGTTAGTTAAGCTACGAAGGCTTTTTGATATGCCCGTACGTCAAGCAGGAGATTATGAAAAAGGTGAGAATTTTGAAGAAAGAGGATACAAAACACTAAAAACTCAGTGAAATAAATCATGGTTTGAATGAGAATGGTCCCCCCACAGGCTTGGTCCCCAGCAGACAGAAGGATTAGGAGTGTTTGTTGGGGGAGTCCTGTCACTGGGAGCAGGCTTTGTCATTCCCAGTTAGCTCTCTGCTTTGTGTTTATGATTGAGCTTTCTGCTGCCATGCTGCCTGCTGGTCAAGCAATGCATGACCACCCTCTAAAACTGTAAGCTCTCAATAAACTTTCTTCTACAAAGCGCCTTGGCCATGGTGACTTATCACAGCAACAGAGAAGTAACCTAGACATTAACCAACACAAAATGAACCTTTCCAAAGATACAAACTTCATGAGTAAATTTGTGAAGCCAGCATGTGTTTTCACTTGAGTTTTTGATCTTGGCCATTCTGATGGGTGTAAGGTGAAATCTCAGGGTCATTTTGATTTGCATCTCCCTGATGGCTAAGGATGTTGAGCATTTCTTTAAGTGTTTCGCTGTTGTTCAATGTTTCTCTATTGAGAATTCTCTGTTTAGCTCTGTACCCCATTTTTAATTGTATTACTTGAATTGTTGCTGATTAACTTCTTAAGTTCTTTATACATTCTGGATATTAACCCTCTGTCAGATATAGGGTTAGTGAAGATCCTTTCCCAATCTGTAGGCTATCATTTTGTTCTGATGACAGTGTCCTTTGCTTTATAGAAGCTTTTCAGTTTCATGAGATCCTATTTATTGATTGATGCTCTTAGAGCCTGTGCTATTGGTGTTCTGTTCAGGAAGTTGTCTCCTGTGACAATGGGAGGACCCTGGATAAGATGCTCAATCTTCATTCAGAAAGGCAAACAAAAAGGACATTGGAAGAAGGAGAAAACAGGGAACAGGACAGGAGCCTATCACAGAGGGCCTCTGAAAGACTCCACCCAGCCTGGTATCAAAACATATGCTGAGACTCACTGCCAAACTTTGGGCAGAGTGCAGGGAATCTTATGAAAGAAGGGGGAGATAGAAAGACCTGGAGGGAACAGGAGCTCCACAAGAAGAGCAACAGAACCAAAAAAATCTGGGCACAGGGGTCTTTTCTGAGACTGAGACTCCAAACAAGGATCATGCAAGGAGATAACCAAGAACCCCTGCACAGAAGTAGCCCATGGCAGCTCAGTGTCCAAGTGGGTTCCACAGTAATAGGAACAGAGACCATCTCTGACAGGAACTCATGGGCTGACTCTTTGTTCACCTCCATCTGAGGGGGGAGCAGCCTTACCAGTCCACAAAGGAAGACAATGAAGACAGTCCTGAAGAGACCTGATAGACAAGGTCAGATGGAAAGGGAGGAGGACCTCCCCTACCATTGAACTGGGTGAGGAACATAGGAGAAGAAGAGGGAAGGAGGGTGGGATTGGGAAGGGATGGAGGAGGGAGCTACAGCTGGGATAGAAAGTGAAAAAAAAAACTGTAATTAATAAAAATAAAATAAAACTTAAAAAAAAGATTTGGGAAGCCCAAGGAGTGTTTGGTCAGTTGCGGACTGAGAATTGGGTCTGGGTCCAGACTCTTGGAAATGTTCACGGCCCCTCTTCCTGCCCACCACCACTTGGATATCCCGTTCTGCCAAATTCAGCCTTCAGATGCTTTCTTTCAGGCTCTCTTTGCAGAGAAAGGAAAAAGAATCCAAAGAAGGAGTAAGATCTTACTTCATCTCATTGTCACCTAAGTGGATCCAGTTTCCAACTTCTTCCTAAAATTCTGCCAAAAAAAAAAAAAAAAAGCATTGTGCATACACAAGCAAAAGGAACGATGGAGAAGGGAGAAAGGAGACTTGGATAATTCAGATCGTGGGGACAATGGGTTCTTTCAAGAAAGAAAGAACTTCTTTTAAAAAAAGCCAGATTTAAGAGTCTGTACAATGACATACAAGTAGAGTCCCGTTCTTTAAACATAAACAGATGTATAATGTCCACCAGCCCACCAATGCAATAATAAAACTCAACTACCTAAAGGCAGAATGTGGCTGGGTGTTCATGAGAAATTATTACTCTAAGAAACCCTATTGTTCAAAGAGCTATAGTAAAGATAATCAAATTCATTCTTTTAATTAAAAAACATATATTTAATGTCTCCTCAGAGCCCAGAGAGTGCCGGGAGTGCCAGGGTATCCACAGAAGTAGAAGACCTGAGCACTGGAGGAACTCATTGGCTAGCAGAAGAAGGCAAGATAACAAGAAAATAATAGTATTGTGGTGACAGGAAAGAGAGACTGAGGGAAGAGAAGAATAAGGAGGAATTAGGTACTGAAAGGGCATCATGAAAAAAACATCCCTAAATCTACCTGATTAATTCTAGAATGGTTTTAGTGTATGACACTACGATGGATAATTAATAATGACATTAGTGATGGCCACTCTTATCATTGATGAAGCTGAGATGATGCCATGAGATGAACAACCAGGATTAAGTGCATCAAAATGCTCCCTTTTGAAGTTACATGTGTTTCCCATGACAGGAAGTGCCAGACACAGGCCATGAAATTTTGGTAAGTGATTTTTCAATCACTGTAAGGCAACTGTAAAACAGGACCTCTGACAAAATTACAAGGTAATCAAACTGTGCCTTGCAAGTAATTTAATCTTTAAGGGATTGTGTGTTTTTTTAAGTTAAGAATTATCTCTCTTTATAAAAATGATCTATTATTCATTTTTACTTTATGTACATTGCTCACATGTATGTCTGTATGAGGGTGTCAGATTCCCCAGGAACTGGAATTACAGAAAGTTGTGAGCCACCATGTGGGTACTGGGAATTGAACTCAGGTCCTTTGGGAAAACAGCTAGTGCTCTTAACTTCTGTGCTATCTCTCCAGTCCTGGGATTGTGATATTTTTAAAGAGGCATTTAAAATATAAGAACTGGAAGAAACAAGGGCAGGCACGTGGCTGAACAAGCAACTCCTATCTGACACATTCTCCTCTGCTCCCCTGTGCACCCTATTGGTTGGCAACTTGAAGGTCAAACCTTTGTTTCCCTCATTTTATACCACTAGGACCTGACAGCAGTAGTTCTCAACCTCTAAGTCATGACCCCTTTGGAGGCTACATATCAGATATTCTGCATATCAGATATTTACATTATGATTCACAGCAGTAGCAAAATTACAGTTATGAAGCAAAATAATTTTATGGTTGGGCTCACCACAGGTTAAGGAACTGTATTAAATGGTCACAGCATTAGGAAGGTTGAGAGCCACCTGCCTTAGAGGATACCAAACAAGAATCATGCTTTCTGGAAAGAGAAACTAAATGACTATCTATCCGTTTTCTTTCTTGTAAAGATGGAGACTGAGCCCATAGGTTTTGAAGCACTAAAAGTCAAAAGAAAATTTGTTAGTGACAGCATTAAGATAGAAGCCAGGTCTCTGGCCCCTAGTTTGTTCTGTTAGAAATCACATACTAGTGTACACCTGCAATCAGTCTTCAAACAATAGAAAGAGGGCAGAAGAATGTTTTCAATACTCGTTGTTTTCTCAATGCTTACCTTGGGTATACCAACTTCATATGCATGCCAAAAGAAGAGAAGTCAGAAATTTTAATAATCAAAACCCTCAATATTACCTTTGACATTGTCCCAAGGTTTTCTTTTAATTCTCTCTTCTCTCTCTCTCTCTCTCTCTCTCTCTCTCTCTCTCTCTCTCTCTCTCTCTCTCTCTCTCTCTCTCTCTCCCTCATGTGTGTATGTGTGTTTTATTCTATGTACAGGTACGTGTTCACATGAGTACACTGGCCTGAACTTTGTTGATTCTGTTAAGCTAGTGGGCTACTGAGCCCCTGAGATCTGCCTATCTCGGTTCCTCTGTTCTAGCATTACAAACATTCCCACAGGGGATTTTAAAGTTAGAAAAATGAACTCAGTTACTTTTCTTTTCTTTCTTTTTTTTTTTTGTAATGGGGGTTATGGGGATCAGACTTGGGTCACAAGCATTTTACTGACTTAGCCACTTCCCTAACCCTATTGTCCCAAGATTCTATAAATGCTCAAGGCCACTGAATGTTCAATAGAAAAGATGAGGGCAGACCACTGGCCCATGGTCTTGCCACTTTCCACTGTAAATCATTAACAGGATTATGTTTTAGTGCAAAAATGCTGCAGTAGAGGATCTTCCTCTTGGTTTGGTACTGTATAGTTTTCATTTACATTGGCAGTAGTAGTGGTAGCAGTAAGTTACTGTGCACTCATGTGTGTATGTATAAGAGAGACAGAGAAAGAAAGAGACAGAGTATAGTGGGTATATGCACATTCCATGGTACGTGTATGTCAGGGAACAACTTTGTGGAATCAGTTTACTCTCTCTAACTTTATGTGAGTCCTGGGGATCAAACTCAGATCACAGGCTTTTACTCTCTGAGCTGTCTCACTGGCCTTATTGTTCCATACATTGTTCTGCAGTGTTGACAATGTCGTTGATAATTTTTTTTTTGTTTTCTGATTGGTTTTCATGACAGTCAATTGCATTTGACATTAAGGACTGTATATACAAAGGTAAGGTAGTATGGCCACCAAGCTTTCAAGAGCTTTATAAAGAAATAAAGTCAAATAATGGAAATTGTTCTATTCAGTCTTTCTTCTAATCTACATGGAGCAGGGGTGCTATTCTTGTTTTACCTATAAGAAAACCAAGCCTTTGGTGACTATGCATATTTATCTAATTAACCAATGATGCATCAGAGACTCCAGTCCATGATTTCAGACTCCACATTGACTTCAAATTTTGCCTGACAAAAGGAAGGACAAAAGTTAACCAGCAAAAACCAACACACACTAATTGAATTCCCCTTGTGGGTAAACAGGAGCACTAGACTGAAAAAATTAAATTAAACTATTTCTGAAAATAGATTTCTTTGCTTCAAACTCACTCTTCATATAAGGATACCATCTCAAGACCTAGAAAAGTGTAGACTTTAATCACTCATGGGCTTAGCAAGAAGAGAAAACTAAAATTCATTGAGGGCCAAGCAAGTGGAAAAATATTTTAACTTCAGTTTGTGTGTAAATAGATTCAGAAAATAAAACACAAGAATCCTTTAGAAGGTTCTAGAATTCATCTGTCAGGATTTTATCTTATATTAAATCATAAGTGTACATTATTGAAAACCTGTTGCTTCCAATTACAGTCATACCATCTATAGAATGCAATTGGCTACAGAGGCAAATGGTATTAAGGCAAAAAGATACTTTACCAGAAAAGCTGACCTGAAGGAGTGAGCTGCAGAAATTTTCAAGACTTGATTCTTTAGTTCTGATAGGTGAATTTGTATTTAAATATTGAAGCTTTAAGATTTAAAATTTAAAAAGCTGACATCATCTGATGATCCATTTGGTAGCATACAATTTGATATTCTCACCCAATAAGCAGATACTCTGCAAGGAGCTTGTCCCAGTAAAACTCATGTTTTTCTTTGATTCATCAAACATGTCAAAGCATCTCCTCAAAGAATGTCAAATTTTCCAGGATTACTCAGACTTCAGGTATTCAATTATTCAGAAAACAATCAGCAACTGACATTAAAAATAAACATATGACTTAAGGTGGCCATTTTAGAATCAACCAAATATATTCTCCCAATTTATCCAGAGAACATTAATAATATAATCTCATTGTTTTAATTTAATTCAATGTATTGTTTTATGATCAAACTATCAGATAGATAAATATGTAATATACAAGTGAAACAAGAAGTTTTAAAATAGAAACCTTGGCTCTTCCTCTGATGAAATTCATTATTTCACAGTAGATATTAGGTAGCTTTGGAAGAAACTATGAAACAATAAATGTACCCTGAGAAATGTCACAGCACTCTAATAGTCATTTGCTCATATTTGATACAATGAGATTGCCTCCAGCCAAGGGAAAAGTACCACTCTTAAGTCTAGACTGAAACAGTAGTGACATTAATGTCGGCTTGTTTGGAAAACATCAAAAGTCTTCTAAGAGGTCAGACTCTACTTAAAAATCAACGTTCTTGAGGCTGGAGAGATGGCTCAGCAGTTAAGAGCACTTGCATAGGACCCATGTTCAGTTGCCAGCACCCACAGGGTGACTTGTAACCTTTTGTAACTCGTTCCAAGAAATCTGATGCCCTCTTCTGACCTCCACAGGAATCTGGTACACACAAACACACACACACATTCAGAAAAAAGTAGTTATACAGATAAAAAAATAAGTCTTTGTAAAAACCATTTTGAGAAAATAATTTATTTCATTATCTGTTACCCGCTCCTGCTTTGACTAGCTTCATCTGCCTGGTTTTCCGTAGCTGCTAACTTTAGTTTCATTTGTGTGATAAAATGTTCTAATGAAAAGTAATGCATGAGAGAAATGGTTTATTTTAGTTCAAATTCCAGGTTCTAATCTATCATGGTGAGGATGTCAATGCAGGCACATCAACAGATACTCAGTGTGCTGGATAGTTTTATGTCAGTTTGACACAAACTAAAGTCAAAGGAGAGGAGGGAACCTTAAGAAAATGTCTCCATGGAGCTGTGGACAAGACTATAGAGAAATGTCTTAATTAGTGATTAATGGGGGAGGGCCCAGCCCACTGGGGGTGGTGCCATCTCTAGCATGGTGGTCCTGGATTCTATAAGAAAGCCAGAATGCAGGATCCTTATATGGTCTCTGCATCAGCTCCTGGTGCAGGTTCCTCCCCTGTTTGAGTTCCTGTCTTGGTTTTCCTTGATGAACAACGATGTGGAAGTATAAGCCAAATAAACCATTCCCTCCCCAACTTGCTATGGTCACGGTGTTTCATTGTAGCAATAGTAACCCTAACTAAAACACAGTCAAGAGCAGAGAGAGAATAAGTGCAGGCGTACTTAGTACTCAGCTATCATTCATTCATCTTTCTTTCTTTCTTTCTTTCTTTCTTTCTTTCTTTTTTACTTGCATACCCTTCAGGATGCCCTGCCTAGAGAATAGCATCTCTCATACTAGGCTGGCTTAAGTAGACTGACTCTCCCAACATGAATTAAAGTAATGATGCCTCCCACAGACATGTCCAGGGCCCAAACTACTCTAGACAATCCTGGATGAAGAGTCACTTTTATGATTATACTAGTTGTCAACTTGACCATCAGAACCATTGTGCTATCACGCCCCTTTCTCTTTTGTTCTCTTCTCTTTTCTCTCTCTTCTTCTCTCTTCTCTCCCCTCCTGTTCCCCTTCTGTTTCTGTCAAGCCTTTAGGCCTTCAATTATGCCCTGTCCTAACCTATGATATCTGACTTCCTTGAATTTCTTCCTCTTTGACTGTATTTATCACCTTGCCTTATCATGACTTGTGATGCCCATACCTTTGGAACTGACAGACTATTCAATGGCCTACTGAATCCTGCTTTGATATTCCCTGGTCCTGGGATCTGGTCATTTTGGGGATTAGTTCTGCCTCAAGTCTTCTCAACCCGTAGTTAATTCCTGACGGAAGACAAAGACATAAAACAAATAATTGCAATAGAAATAAGTTTAGAATTTTATGGAAACTCATGAATAATAAATTTTGATCCAATTGTTTACACAAAGATAGAAGAACTAAATTAATCACTGTCAGGAAAATGTTTTAGTTATAAGAACATCTTGGAAGAAGGATGATCTGCACTGAACCATGAGAAGGATCAAAATTACCAAAATATAACACCCAAATAATAAAAATGTGAGTTGTTACATAAAAGCAGCTATTTTCTGAGACTCTCATCTCTCATGATCCAATATAGCATAAAGACAAATACCTATCTGCTAAAATAAACTTAAAACCATGATTAGCTAAATTTTGTATTCATTAAAAAAATTCATCCAATCTTCCTTGTTAGGGAACTTCAGGCCTCATGTAACCAAATCGCACTTGCTCATCATGTACTTTGAAGAACTGTGAGTGATAGAGCACAGGTTATAAAAATAAAACAGAGATCTCTACCCCAAGAAGCTTCTCTGCAGGTAAAATGACAGACTTGAAACGGTGACTTCAATGTACAATGCTGAATGTCACGATAGAGGCAAGCTCAGGATTCTCTAGGAACTTGTAGAAATAAGGGAAGTAAATGGAGATCTGGATAAGTGAGCAAGCATTCAGTGACCAGGATGTCAACATGTATACAGGCATGGAGATACAACAAAGGGTTAAACAGTAGGTGAATTGCAAAGGTTTTGTTTTGTTTTGTTTTGTTTTGTTTTGTTTTAATCTGTTTCAATGCCAAGTTTGGATCGGACCCTGAGCCACTGAGTAACTGTGAGCCACGCAAGTGTACTGAGTAGCGATATTATGATTTGCATTTAGGAAAACATCATTTTGGCAACAACGATCAGAGTGTGTTAAGAGAGAAAACTAAGTAGTAGAAATACTATACCTATACATTTGCAGTGGAGGAACATGACAGAAGTGCACAACCCAAGTCCAGGGCTACACTAAATGCTGAAAGCAAGAAGGAGAAAGGGAAGCATAGAACAGAAACAAGGTGAGTCACAGCCTCTGACCAAACCCTAGGTAATGTCTCACCTACTATCAACTGCATATGCCTCCCAATACTCATGGTTCTGAGATCCTATGAGGCCCAGCATTGCATAAGTTTTCATTTCTCTAACTCCCCTTAACATATTGACTAGGCAGTTGCTAGTCAAATCTTTGTCCCATGCCCACAGAATAACTTTGCTTCAAAAATCTACAAATATCAGATACTGCTTAGGTCTCATTTTCCCATTTGCACCATTAACCTGAAGCTTGTTGAGTTAACATACAATTTCAGTAATGAAGATTAGAAATGATCAGGGTTTAAAGTTTGGACGCTAAACCAAAGCAGACAAGGTGTGCAAAGGTAACAGAGTAGAGTGGCTTTAAAAGAAAACCAACCAACCAACAAACTGGGTTGGAGCCGTGGACAGTGGAGACCAAAGAAGGCTGACTTTACTGCACTAGTTGTCTGCCTGAGATCACCTCTGAATGGAGACCATTGCAGCAACCTTCTAGTTGTTCAGTTACTATAAGCAAGAAGATAAAGCGCTTCTTCCAGAAGACTATAGATGGGTAACACTGACCATCGTCCGTCGGAGACGGTTTAATGATGCTCTTTTACATGTTTAAAAAAAATGGGTGGTGGAGCAGACACAGATACCATCATGCTGTTTTTTTCTACCCTTTCTATCTTTGGCTTTATACTCTGTTTTAAAGTACTCACATCATGCCCTGGCAACATTTGATCCTATAAAACCAGTTCATGGGTACTCACACCACCACAATCCTTGTGAGAGGCATGTACAATACATTCATTATTATGTTTCTGCATTTTGATGCATATGGTGAATTAAGAAATTTAGTATCAATGTAGTAAGTCTATTAAATAGTGGTACAGGCCAGCTATATTCTCCCGATATTATCTGGGTACAAGGTGAACTTTATAATTGCAACTAAGACTGTTTGGGGGGGGGGGGAATCCTGGATAGGACTCTTGTGAGGCATTTTGATTAATCCAAGGCAGACTATGACGGAAAATTCTGTACTGGGCTTGAGAGGTCACACGAAGAAATGCATATGTCTCAACCCTGGAAAACTCTCATCTACATTCCAGCAGCAAACTGTTTTGGAAATGTCATCCCTCAGAGGAGTTCATGCCAAACCCAATTAAAGTCATGGTAATAAAGGGTGTAGAAAGACAACACAAATAGCTGGAAAGAACCACGAAGTGTTAGAACTAATCTAGTCACTCCTCTTGCATATAGCTGAGGAAACTAAGAACCAAAGAGCTAAAGCTACAGATTTTTTCAGCATTAAAAGGACTATCCCCAGATCTCCTGCCTGCGGGTTCAACCATGTCCCCATACTGCATGGAACTGTGAAGTTGTATGCATCAATGCCTTCTGGCTGAGATTCAGATATGTTTCCATGTGGAATTAGGAGCCCTCCTGTCCAGAGGTCATCTGTGTGTGTCCTGCTATTAAGGGCAACTGCAATGGAATGTTTGTAGACACTTAGATAAGAATCTAGCTGTATCCCCTTAGTGGTATGGAGCCCAGGACCCCCAGGGAAAGGACTTGAACTGCATCCATAATTGAAGTCTAGACAAATACAGACATTTCTGATAGATTGGGGAGGTCTCAAGGGAAGCCACGCTCTAAAAAGCTGCAACCAAGAGACCAAAGAAAAAATTGCTCTAAGTGGGATGGAGTCAGAAAAGATAGAATTGAGGACTGATTGTAGGAAAGAGAGCAGTTATTCTGGGCATAATAGGAGGCTATCTTTAAAACACTCTACATCTACCCTAACTAACCTCCAGGGATGTCTATATATTCAGGGCAAAGAAGAGTTGCTTGAAAACAATCTTACATGAAGGAAATGAATCTCTCAACTAAACCCGCATCCTGAGGAGAAAGTGACCTTCAACAAGGGCCAGATAGTAAACAGGGAAGACTTCACTACCAGAGAGCTAAGCAGTTATGTTAAGAGACCTTCTAGAGGTACAAGACATGAGAAGGGAAGCATGATGGTCCACCAGCAAAATTCTTAGAGAGCAGATAGGCAGAGATAGGGAACATCTCTGAAGAAAAACAAAAATAACCCATCAAGGAAAGTGGAGGAGGGAAAACAGATCATTCAGTCTACCAAAGCCTTTGTAACCAGGGTGTTACAGCCATGTGCAATAAGAAGATACATCCACAGTAGAGTCCAGAAGTGTCCTAGAATATAAACAACAAAGTGAAGCTGGGAATGCATAGTATGTTTTAGCATACTTGTAACATAGAGTAGAGCCTAAGGATGATCACTGGAATAGACAGGCTCTTTCCTCACTGTTGTATTATATTCATTAAGTGGTTTGTATCATACAAGAAAAAAAAAAGTATGTGTGTTTCACAACACACTGTAAGAACAAAACTTGCACAATGTAAGAACAAAACTTCTCAGATAACTTGTGCATGGGGAGTCTTCTTGAGATCATACTTATGGAAATGTAAACAGCACAGACCAAAGAGATTAGTCTATAACGAGTCACATTAAAATCTTTACCTTATATGAAAATATTGAACTGCAATGTTCCCCCATAACTTCTCCAAATCACTACAAGAGGATAAGCTTTGTATCCCTATGTCAATCATGCTGACTCTCTTCAGGAAGAAATGTCAATTTGGTTGAGATGATATTCAAGGGAGAAGAATCTTTGGTAAAGGATTTCACTATTGATAGCCAAATCCTACCAACTAGAACAATGATGGTTTTAGTCCTCACAGAAGGATGGAATCAGAGTACCACTATCTGCTGAATAAATGAAAGCAACATTCTGAATTATATGTGAGACACACCATATTTTCCTGAAGTTTCCTAAGACCACAGAAGCAAAGATAAGGGTGAGGCCCGGTCCCTGGGCAGATGAGCATTTAAAATCCTGTGGACTTTCTGTGTCTTCCCAGCTCTGAATAATGACATGGAAGCTTGTATTTATAGCTTTATACCTTTGCTTACTGTTGTTCCTGACTAGCTCTTCAAACCTATGTTAACCCAGTTATAGTAATCTATGTTCTGCCATATTCTCTCCTCAGTTTCACACATCCAACTTTCTCCGTGTCTCCTAGGCAAAATCCTTTTGGTCTTCTTTCCCAGAGTTCCTGTCTCTCCAGAAGTCCTGCCTAGTCTCTCCTGCCTTTGCAATAGGCCATTCAGCTCTTTATTCAACCAATCAGGAGGTTATGGAGAACAACGTTTACAAAATACTGAGGCAAGTGATGTTTAACAATACCAAAGTCTGGTCTGAACTCAGCTCTTTGCTAGTACAGAAATCAGCATTTGAATATACAAGAACAACCTTTACATAGTACACAAAAGCATCACTCCAACAAAAATTACTTGACAACAGACTAGAGGACAAACTATTAAAATAATGTTAACCAAACTCTAGAAATAAATTAGGTTTTGGAGCATCCAGGCTTCATAAGACTCAACAGTTAATGGTCCAAAACTCCAACTAAAAGCCACACATATTCTGTTATGGTCCAAATCTTAGTTCTTTAAAAAAAGAAAGCCAACAACTGTATTATGTATTCACGGACCTATGATTCATCTGTCTTCCAGCTCAGACCTTTACCCAATAATGGAATTGCATGCTCAATGGTATTTCACATAACAGCTTCTTCATGAACTTAATGGAACTCTTTCAAGAAAACCCAGAGCAAAAGGCCTAGAAGCTAAATTAGAGAATACAGTTTATGTTCCATACAAACTGGGGTCCCCGTTTTGTTCTTGCAATATATGTCTTGAAATATGTACCCTACGGACTGCCATGGTCCCACCCCATGGGGAGGAAAAGCTGGCCTGTCTGACTTACAAAGAAATCACTAATCTGATAAAAGAAAAGCTTTATGTGATAACACGTCCGTTTGAAAATGTGGTCCAGACACTAAAACATCAGACTAGTCTCTTCCATAATAAAGTGAGCAACTGAAAATGTATGTAGAAGTACACACTTTATTAAACCTCTTCCTGATTACTTCCAGGAAGAAAGGTACACAGTTCATGAGGTAGCCCTCACAGCTTCAAACAGTGTCTTCCATGCCAAAAGCTCGGCCTCAGTGGCTTTCCTTAACTGCACAGAAAGGTTCCATAACCCCTTTCCTATCTCTGTCTTCACTCTGAATTCACAACTGCATGCCACAAGATGCCATGTTGTTTGGTCTGCTTGGGCTGGAACCTGGCCTCCTTGGAAGATTTCCATTCACAGCAGAGAAAATTTCTCAGGCTGTTTGTTTCACAGGTTGCAGGATTAGCAGGGAGCTGTCTAACCCTGAGGTTAACGCTCCCTTTATTCCATTTTGAATCAGGGCTTTCTTTAAACGTTTTATCTCCTTGAGCATAAGACATGGCTCCAACATTACATCTCCTGGCTCTCCTCTTCTCAAACTGAACATTTTGTATTTCTTTTTTGCCCCGCTTGCTCTTTTTCATTCTAGAGCGGCATAAGTGTGGTTGCTAGTAACCACATGACACAATCTATACTAGGCTGTCTTGAAATCTCCTTCGCCAATGACATTAATCCAAAGGTTTCTAATTTACCCTATGACAAATTTTTAGGACAAGGGTGGAAAGCAGCTATATTCTTTGACAAAATATCACAAGAATGATATCTAGGCTGCTTACTTTTTCTTCCCCTCCAAACCTTTTGAGCTGAAGCCCTACAGTCCACAACACCCTCAGCTCCACTGTCTTCTATTCTATTAGGATGGCTTAGTAAGCCATGCTTTAAATGTTCAACTGCTTTTCTAGTCCAATGTCCCAAAGGCTTTCATATTCTTCCAACTAACAGCATGATCCGGCCTAGCACAGCAATACCTCATTCCTGGTATCAACTTCTGTCTTAGTTACTGTTCCGTTGCTGTGAAGAGACACCATGACCAAGGCAACTTATAAAAGAAGGTAAAGCTATTTAAGGACTTGCTTGCAGTTTCAAAGGCTTAGTTCATTATCATCATGGCTAGAAGTGTGGTAACATGCAGGCAGGCATGTTGCTGAAGAAGTAGTTGAGGGCTTTATGTCCTGATTCAGTCAGGCTGAGACACTGAGGCTGCCATGGGCTTTTGAAACTTCAAAAACACTCCCAGTGCATACCAACTCCAACAAGGCCACACTTCCTAATCTTTTCCAAAGAGTTTATCAACTGGGGACTAAGCATGCGAATACATGAGGCTATGGGCGCTATTTACATTCAAACCACCATATAGTTTCATTTTTTAAATGCTCCTTTTAAAAATTGTGATTATTTTCGTCTTTTTGAGATTACCCCTTTCCTTTTTCGCATACCAGACTCTCCTTTGTCACCTCCATCGCTCTTGCTTTCTTATAAATTCACGACCTCTTTACATTTAATTGCTGTTCTTAAATATATAAATACAACTTGCTCAGCTCATATAATGATATTTGTGTGTATATGTTTTCAGAGCTGACCATTTGGTATTTGATAACCAGTTGATGTGTTTTTCCCTGGGTAAATTTGCTTCTCCCATTGTCTGCATTCCTTAGTTACCTGTAGCTCTTTGTCTACCGGTAATGTGGGGCCCTTTCACATAAGCATGTCTATTTGTGTTGTCCTTGTTCAGGTCATATTTAGGCCACCCTGTTGATAAGACTTCTCTGACATCTCTAGGAGACACATCACCTGTAATGGTCTCTGTCTGTTGCAAAGAAAAGTTCCCTTGATGAGGAATGAGGACTACACTTATCTGTGAGTATACAGATAAAATATTCATAATATCTTTAGATGTTATGGTGGGTTGTTTTTTGTTTTGTTCTGCATAGATGCATTTGGATAATTTGGATAATTGTAGGTTCCCCTTCAAGCTCCATAACCTCCTTAGGTCTGGGTAGTTAACTAGTTTTCCATCTTGTTGAACAGTCCTTAAGTATAATTACAGAGCTGTTGGTTACTGCCATAATATATGTGCCACTACTGTACCATTATGGTTACCATGTCGTGTTAATAGGTGCTGTAGGTCATAGGCATTATAGCCGGGTAGGATTATTGATTGTTTTCCTCCTTTGGAAGCTTGTGATTGTACCTTCTGGTACCAGGAAAGCTAATCTTCAGGAAAGAGACTTTGAGATCATAGTCACCCTTGGTACATTGAGCCCTGTGTCTGAAAAAAACAAAAACAAACAAGCAAAAAACTCCTCACTTTTAGGTTCTTCGCTATTGTAAATTATAAACTCACCCTCTTCAATTTCCATTCACCAGTTCCAACTCTGCCTTCTAAAACATACTGGGGTGTTCTTGTTCCTTTCATACATGGCAGACTCTAACAAATAGGCTTGTATTTGTTGGAAATTTCTACCATAATACCCACATTATTACAATGTTAATGTATGTGGTCTTAAGTGCCATTGTCTGAGCCTCATTTTTTTGTGATGACTCAAAGTCATCAGGAAGGCTCAGGTAGAGTTTAAAACTTTGTCTAATAGGCTGTTCAGAGACCTTGCTTTCATAAACATAGTTTTAAAATATGTTTGTAAGAGCCAAGGTGCTGTATTTACTCCTGTATTCCTAACATCTAGTGGGTACTTCACTGAATAAAAAACTTACAAGGGATGGTGACTAGTTCTTAAGGAGTATCACTCGGATCACAAGATTCCTTTGCCTTATAAGAGTAACTCTCGCCATTCATCAAATAAGCTTCTCTTTGCAGCAGAGAGTATCTCAGAAAATCACAGCTGGTCAAAATGAAGAGGACAACTAACCATGGGTGCCCAGCTCCAACTCTTAACCCTAAGTCTCAGACAACATGATACAAGACAGGACAGAAAGATTGTAAGAGTCAGAGAATGAGGAAGTCAAGCTATTCATTTATGTCTCCTAGAATGACAAGGAAGCCATACCAAGAATACTTAAAAAATATGGCTGCCTAAACAAGACTCAAACAAGGGACCACCAACAGACACGCTAACTCAAGAAGGGGAAAAATCTCATAGGGCCCCATCCTTAGGAAAAAAAAAAAACTGTAGGCAACTGAGGAATATTAAGAAGTCTTCCCCCAAGGATGAACCTCCTGCTCGGTTATACAATATCACATGGTCAGACCTGAAATCAAATCAGACACATATAAATATACTAAACAGACTCAGCAGGGTTTGTGTGTGTGTGTGTGTGTGTGTGTGTGTGTCCACACAAGTCCATCACTGAGGGAAGCCAGGATAGGAACTTGGAGAAGGACCTGGAAGCAGAAACTAGAGCCGAAGCCACGGGGAACACTGCTTACTGGCCTGCTTTTTGTGTCTTGTTCAGCCTTCTTTCTTATAGCTCCCAGAACCACCAACCCACAGAGAGCTCTGCCCAAAGTGAGCTGGGCCCTCCCACATCAATCATCAATCAAAAATAAATGCTACACAGGGCTGCCCAACAAACAATCTAGTGAGAGCTTTTTCTCCATTGAAATCCCATCTTCCCAAATGACTCTGCCTTGCGTCAAGTTGACAAAAAAAGAAATACTAGCCAGCACAGAAGGCGTGAATTTGAGAGGGAGTACAGGGGAAGGAACATAGAAGGGTTTACAGGGAAGACAAGGGAGGAGAAAGCGATGTGATTATATCTTAATTAAAAATATTAAGAAAAAAAGTGTATCATTAGCAAATTACTTACAGACCTTCATTCTCAAAGTACATATCAGTATTTTTCACAACAAACCCTGTCCCTTTCCACTGCCATACTACAGCTCTCAACATTCCCATTACAGTGTGACATCCAAACGCCAGCTCATCTTCCACTGTGATCATAGGCAACCCTTGGTACTTCCTAGGCAGGGTGACATTGCGATATTTGCTTAGTTTTGTTGTTTTGTTTTGCATCCAGAGCACAATTGGCCTGCCTTCCACTTAGAGCAATTTAAAACTTCTAATTATTCCCTTTTGAGTTAAGATAATCAACTTTCTTCAAATACTTATTTGTTTTGAAGATATATTTTATTTTATGTGTGTGAGTATGTTACTTGTATGTGTGCATGTGCATTGCATGCCTGGTGCCTATGGAGGCCAAAACGGCGTGTTGGATCTCTTGGAGCTGGAGTTACAGAAGATTGTGAACAGCTATGTGGGTACTAGGAACTGAATTCAGGTTGTCTGTAAGAAAGCAGCTACTCTTAACACCTGAGCTGTAATGTCATCACTCACAAGAATTAATCTCCAAAACATAATTGTACAGACAGTTCCTGCTCATGTTGCACACCAAGAGTCTAGCCTGATAAGTTTCATCAAAGAAGCTTTCCTTGCAACAGGAGACCATTACAGAAAACCACAAAACTGATCAAAATACAGAGAGCAAGCGATCATGTGGTAGCCAGCCCCAACTGACAGACCTCCAACACAATTTCTAAAGGCCCGGAAACATCACCAAAGAGGGGGTGGGAAGATTGTAAGAGCTAACAGAACAGGAAGTTTGCTGTGAGATCATGTCTCCTAGAAATGTCAAGGAGTCTACACCCACAAAGTCTCAAAAACATGGCTGCCTAAACAAGACCTGCATGAGGATGACATCAATAGACAAACGGACATAGAAGAGGGAAATCTCATTGGCCCCCAACCCTAGACAAAGAGCTTCTGACAACTAAGGAATGCTGAGAGCAAGAGAAATGTTCTTCTTGAGGGAAGAAGCCCCAACTGGTGAGTCAATACCAAGTCATATACAAACAAGCAACATAGACAGAATATACAGACTATGCAGATTGTATTGCTATGCTTAGGTTTGAGTGTGTGTGTGCATGTAAAAAGCAACAATTACAGAAAAAGAGGTCATGAATTTGAGAGCAAGTAAGTACCTTTTGGGAGTGGTTGGAGGAAAGAAAGGAAAAGAAGAAAATTATATAATTACATTTTAATTACTAAAAATTAACCTTAAAACTTAATTTTAATACCTTTCTATTTCTATTAAGTTTTATTTTATTCATCTCATCTCACTCTTCCAATCTGTCAAAAGTCTTCAAATTTCCACCTCAT
>CM053759.1:31740634-31782842 GCA_028658305.1 Pachyuromys duprasi | reverse complement strand
ATCAGTTTAGTGTTTCATTTTATCTTTTCTTTGAGGCTTTTATTGATTAGGACATAAAAATAGTAACATCTTTTTTTATTTATTTATTTAACTAAAGGTACCTTGATGTAAATAAAAACCACAAGAGGGGACAAAAAAGTGCGATGTCCTTAAATCTCTATTACTCATATCTAGATTAGAGGCTGGGTTTAATTTACCTCCAACATCTTCTATGAATGATTTACAGAAACTATACAAGAACCAGGTACTGTTTGCAGATGTTGAGTTCTTTGTAAGTTAGCCTAGCAATGAAACTGTCCCCACCAAAAAGTTAACCATAACATTGCAATTAAGTTTATGCCTCAGACTAGACTACACCTAAAGCCAAAGCCTAAACCAAACAGCAATGGAACCAAAAGAATGCACTGAAACTTTAAAAATTGGAGGGTTTGTTTTTGTTTTGTTTTGTTTTTTGTTTGTTTGTCTTACTTTCTTTACTTTTTACAGTACCACAATTGCAATCATTTTGTGAACTTTCTGGTGAATTTTCTCATTCTGGTACCAGCTGCCAAAAATTAGAGAATTTTGGTACAATACCAAACTTTTAAACTGTTAAATAACTCTGGATTATTTTTCTTGGGCAACTAGCCATAGAGAAAGTTAGGGGTTCATAATATCTTACTCTAAAATCTCCAGATTTCTAATTATTTTCTTTAAACCTAAAGGGAGCACTGTGAAGGGTATCTTGAGATATGCTTGATAACAGAGCTATATTTTATAGTGATTTTTATTATCCTGATTCAAAGTAAGACAAATGGTTAGTTATTAATTAATCAAAAAGTGTGTTTTACAAGCAACCCTTAAAATAAATTATACAAATAATTGTATATGTTCATCATCATTTTATTTCCTTTCTCTTATTTCCTTTCCTTTTTGGAATCTGGCTTTTTGAGATGCAACTCTGGCTGTTCCAGAACTCACTATGTAGACGAAGCTCCTCTGGAATTCACTGAAATGACCCTTGCCCCTTCCTCCTTCTGCCTTCCCACTTTCTCCTGTCCTTTGGTCCCTTCTCTCTCCCCATGTCGCTGCCCTCCTGCCCCATGCCTCAACCTCTGCGATAGTGCTGAAATTTAAAGGCATGCAACACCACACCTAGCATCACTTCTAATACTCATTAAACATATTTGAAACTTATACAGAAAGAACTAGATTTCAAAAACCTGGTTATCTAAACAAACAAACAAAACCACAAAACATCGAACCATTATTGAGCAGTGTGAGCAGTGAGAAGGCATTTCCTTCTTCCAAGTGACAGCTTTAGAAAATTGAAATTGATGATGTGATGATTAATCTTCATCCAGTTGGTGGGATTCAGAAATACTGGGGAAACAAATCTCCAGGCATGTCCGTGAGGGATTCCCTGAAGTGGGAAGACACAGTCTTAAGAGTGGGTGGTACCAGTTCCTAGGCTGCGATCCCAGACTGAGAGAAAAGAAGAAAGCAACCATAAGCATAAGTGTGCATCTTTTCCTTTACTTCCCGACTATGGACACAATGACTGGCCACCTCCTGCTGCCATGCCATCTCTACTGTGGTAGACTGTATTCCCTTGAACTGCAAGCCAAATGAAGCCTTCCTTTCCTAAGTTTCTTTTGTCAGGTATTTGATCTTAGTAATGAGATAAAGAACTAACAAATGTGGCTTGTTGAAACCAAAGAAAGATAAACTCTCATTCTCTGTTCTGTGGGGGCCTGGATTCTGGCTGGGGTCCTGGAACTTCGGGATGGAGGATGGGATTCCATCTTTCTCAGGGGCAGCTAGAGCACTTTAGAGTGAGGCCAGAGAGTGCTAAACTGGGGTGTGGAAAAGGTTTTCCACAGAGTCTCACAGCTAAGCTCTTCTGGCTTGAGATCACTGGTAGCAATGGAAGCTTAGGCGTTCCAAAGCCTACTGCAATACCAAAGTGTTACAGCTCTTGGTCAAACTGCTCTGCTGTGCTGAGCACAGAAGAGATGCAGGCCTTGCAAGGCCCATGCCTGGTAGGCTTGCAGCCAAGGCACAGGCCTGGTGAGGCCCAGGCCCAGCAGGCAGGAGGACAGGTCTGGTGAGATGCCACTCTGTGGAGGATAAATGATGAATCTCTTGAAATGAGAAAGCACGAACTTCTATTCATGTGAAACCAAGAGCAATATAAACCCTGGGCAGAGCAAGGGATTTCAAGGGTTTTTGATTGGGAGTCAGGGGTACTTAAATGGTCCTATCACAAGAAGGGAAATATAGTACTTAATTATCCTATGTGGAGGGTGGAGGGTGGAGATCTCTAAGTACAGTTGAAGGTAACTGATGGACTAAGATCCTTAGCAAGGTGGGGTATTTCTAGGAAGTCCTAGAGCAGTTCCCTTATCAAGGAAGGGACTAGCTTATAATCTGCCCTGAGGGCTGTGTAACCTCCTTACAAGACCTGGAATCACCCAGATCAGGGGAGACTTTTAAAACCCCACTGATAAAAGCGAGTCTACCATCATAGAACTAGCACAAATAATTGGCTATCCAGAGACTTCAACCTTATCCAGCAGAACCCCACAATACAGCAGTTAATTAAGAATAGAGGCAAACTTTATCTATGTGACTAAGAATAGCTATTTAAAAAAGAAAACCTAGAGCTGATGATGAGTATCAGAACTGTTCCACTAAGGTTGGAAACAAGGCAAGAAATGCCCGCTTACCCCTGCTTTTTAACTTAACCATCATATGGGAAGGCCTAGCTGTTTAAAAAGATATTTAAAAGCACATAAATATATAATGATTGGGAATTTATAACTGAATCTATCTTTGTTTGCAAATGGCATTATAGTCTATGTAGAAATCAGAAAGAATTGACAAAGAAGAAGAAGGAGAAGAAAAAGCAGGAGGAGGAAAAGGAAGCGAGGAGGAAGAAGTGAAGCTGCAGTAGCAGTAGCAGCAACAGCATCTGCTGCTCCTGAATCTGCTGAGTGATTATAACAAGATTGCAAGATACCAGATTAATTAATATTGGACCTTGAAGCTCAAAATACTATACTATTGATATCAAAAGCTAAAATTTTAATTACTAGATATTCTTCATATATATATATTATATATATATATGAGAAAAATTACAAAATCTAATTAAATAAGAATTAAACCACAAGAAGATATTGCATGTTCATGGACAGAAAGACTCAATATTGTCAAGGTGTCTGTTCTTCCCTACCTTATTTATACATTCAGTATGACTCTCTTCAAAATCACAGCAAGTTATTCTGTAGATGCAATTGTAAAAGACTAGTCTAAATTTAGATGGAGCAGCAAAAGACTCCAAATGTTCAACAGAGTATTAGAAAGATTAACATCATCCAATTCAAGATTTACTGTAAAGCTATAGTAATGGAGATAATATGGTGTTGAAGGGATAATAATCAACAGATCCATGTAACTTCAGCCAACTGATCATTGGCATAGAAGATATGAAAATGATGGATAAAAGATACTCTTTCAGTTGATGGATTCAAGGGTTGAGGAGAGTCATTTTTCTTTAAGGATGTGGCCCCTAGTAGGTTAACCATGCTCTGTTGGGTGTCCCACACTTATGAGTATACAGGACTCAGACTGGACTTGGTGGGATTAAGATAAAAGGATAAAAAACTGGGAAAGTTCAGAGTAGATTTTTGTGGGGTTAGGGAGAGGAATGAAAGGTCCATATGATCAAAATACAGTATATAACATTCATAATTTAAAATATTATATTTTAGTACATTATCTAAACCATTTGGAGTGGCTCATGCCTCTAATTACAGCACCCAAGAAACTGAAGCAGGAAGACTGCGCATCAGTTTAAGGACAGTTTGAGCTCTAGGTCACTCTTGGCTACATAGTGAGAACTTATCTCAAACAAACAGAAGAAAAAAAAAAGACACGGAGTAAATTTCTTTTGTTTGTTAGTTTGCTTATTTGTTTTTGTTTTTATTTTACCAGACAGGGTTTTTCTGTGTATACTTGGTTGTCCCGGACTCTCTTTGTAGATCAGGTTGGCCTCGAACTCACAGAGATACTCCTGACTCTGCCTCCCTGAGTGCTGGGTTTACAGGGGTGCAACACCATGCCTGGCTATGAAGTAAATTTCAAATGCATTCTACTAAGTGAAAGGAGCCATTAGAAAAACGAAGCACAGCAGGGCTGTAGCCAACTAACATTCCAGTAAGGGCAAATCCATGGTTGCTATGGAATAGGTTAAAAGAAAGGACATGAGTAGTCAGAGCACAGAAGGTTTTATGGCGTATTTTCATGATGGATCTATGTCATCATGAACTTGTCCAATGGTATAGACTGCATCAGCTGTGAGCTTTAAATACTTGAGATAACAATTTGATACTATGGGTTCATCAATTATAACAAATGTACCACTCTACAGAGACTGTTAATAATGGGGTATATGGTTTGAATGTTTTCTAGAAAAGACCTGTTGTAAACTTGATCTCCAGGGGAATGGTCTTGTGAAGCAGTTAGGCCCGCGAGACTGTGAGTAAATAACTGCCACCATGCAGCAAGCAGGCACATATTTATTATCACTAAAGGGGTCATTACAAAAAGCGCCCGCTCTCTAGTTCTGTCTCTGTCTCTCCATCTCTCTATGTCTCTTTCAATGTCTCTCTGTGCCTCTGTCTGTGTCTGTCTCTCTGTTTCTGTCTCTGTCTCTCCCTCCTTCTTTCTCCCTCCCTATGCCCTTTTCTGTCTCTTTTCCCACTTCTTTCCCTCCCAGTTCAATTATGGCCTGATGCAGCAGGAATGCCCTCACCAGATGTTAGCCCCTTGATCCTGAACTTCCAAGACAAGAATTATGAAAAATAAATGTCTATTAATTATGGGCTGGTCTGTCTGTAGCATTCTGCAACAACAGCGCAAAATGAACAAAGACAATGTGAGATGACATGTCACATGGACACAGGAAACAAATAGAGGACTCTATCCTTCACAATGTGACTGTAATCCAGTATCATCTCCTTATCTCAGAACCTGTAAGTGCATCTGCAAAGTCCATCATGCAAGGTAACATAAGCACAGGCTCCTGGAATTAGAATGGGGACTCCTTAGGGAATGGGGATTTTATTTTATTTTCTACCACACATCCCTAAACAAGTTCTCAAGGACAAATATACCACAAAATCAAATGATTAAATAAATTAGTCAAAGTCAGAGAAAATGAGCAGCAGCAGAGACAGACAGACTAAAAGCAGCAGCAACTGCAAAGTCTGTCTGCATGGTGCAGGATCCAAGAGAAAAACAGTGGGGTGCCTAAAAGCGAGGAGCATGGTTCTCCAGAAGCAAAACCCGGGTACAAACTCCAGTCCTAGAAACTTGCTGGAAACAGCCGTGGAACAGCATGAGGACAGTAGCTGAACTAGAAAGTCTCAAGAAGCAAGATAGGATGAAGCACTAAGGAGGCAGGCCTTAAGAGCTAAAGAACTAAAACTGAATCCCTGACAAAGAGGAGAAGCCTCTTAGAACCCATTCAAGTAGAACAGGACAAGGAAATTGGAGCCAGAGGGGAACTACCGTAAGGGAGGAAGAGCTCAGAAAATATAAGGCCATCTATTAGTCACTTTGTGAAAACAACAGAGCAGGAAGCTTGTGAGCCAAGATGTTTGTAAAGGCAACTCAACCCAACCCACCATTCTGAAAATACAGAAAAACTCATTTCTCTTAAAATGAGCCACAAACAAGGATTGTGGTCCAATTTCATAAAATGTTATACTTTTTTTAAGGGAAATAAAGAGTAGAATAAAATCCTTTCAAGCAACAAAAACTCCCTAAAAGGTCATGTCTATAAAACATGAAAACTATAACCTAATATTTCTAAATGAGCTAGAAATCAATTAAGAAAATAATGGCAGCATTAAGAGTACAGCATACATCATAATTACTGGCCCTAAAAAGGAGAACACAGAACTCAGAAAGGGATTAGAAATGAAAGAACTTATAATTTCAGTAATTAATACTACTGCATCTAGATGGACAAAGAGTGCCCCTCAAGTTCTCATCTGAATGTTACTCACCGTAGTCAAGAAAAATACCCGAGCCAAATCAAGTACCCCCTTGAAGGGGTAGAAGCCTCTTGGGAGACTAGTTCTTGGGGCTCCTGGGGCATAGCTCTGATTCCCACTAGCCAACATGGAGAATTTCGCATATCAGAGATTTAATATCATACTCAAAAAATTTTGTCATGGTATTGGAGAAAAATCAATAAATGTTGCTGTGGTTCTACAAAGTAATTAAATAAAAATGAGATAGGATCAAATTGTTTTGAAGAAGTTACACTGAGTCACCAAGCAAAAGGAAATACTATTTGTAATTATATAAAAACATTTTACATATAATAAGTTAATATTAATACTACATCTGCCATCTGTTCAAATTTTCTAGGAAAATACAGAAGAGAAATATGAGCTGTGATAAGGGCTAAACTAAAACTGACCCAACAAGTACAGAAAATTTATAGGATGCTAAAGTAATTACAGTCTACGGCTGTGTCAAAATAATACAGGCTTAAAGAACCAATCGTTCAGGTATCCATAATTATTGAGAAGTTTATAAGCCAACTATTAAATACAGTCATCTTTAAAAAATTAAGCAGCTATACAGTTAACATATATTTAGGGCTGAAAAGATGGCTCAGAGGTTAAGAGCATTGGCTGTTCTACCCAAAGGTCCTGAGTTCAATTCCCAGCAACCACATGGTGGCTCACAGCCATTTATAGTGAGATCTGGTACCCTCTTCTGGTGAGCAGGAGTACATGTAAGCAAAACACTGTATATATAATAAATAAATAAATAAATAATCTTAAAAAACATATTTAAAGGAAAGATACTATATACTAAGAATAATTACTTACTCATTATTTCTGCTTTATTTTAGTATAGGCTGTGATTCTAGGGTTATTTATGACAATTCTGTTACAAAATGTAGGTCTTATATAATAATATATTCTGTCATTGTACATCTCTCGTCCCAATATGCATTTACTGATGGCATCTTGGTAGTTTAAAAATAGAAAAGAATGATACCCCAACCAAGGACAATGCATAGAGAGGACCTAAAACCCCGGCTCAGAGGTAGCTCATAGACTCAGTCTTCAAGTGGGTTCCCTAGTAAGGGGAGCAGGGACTTTCTCTGGCATGAACTCAGTGGCAGGGTCTCTGATCACCTCCCCCTTGTGGGGAGGGTGCAGCCTTGCCAGACCACAGAGGAAGACAATGCAACCAGTCCTGATGAGACCTGATAGGGTAGGGTCAAATAAAAGGGGAGGAGAACTCGCCCTATCAGTAGACTAGAAGAGGAACATACAGGAGAAGAGGGAGGGAGGGTGCAATTGGGAGGAGACAAGGGAGGGGGCCACAGTTGGAATACAAATTGAATAAATTGTAATAAATGATAATAAATAGATAAATAATTGTACATAAAAATAGTTATCAATGGATCATCTAAAGTACATATGATAAAACAAGACTATGCACTTTCGTTCCTAGAGAAGGAGACCTTAAACATTTTCTAGCACACTAAAATTCTCTTTGTTCAAGAAACTAAAAGAAGCATGGAATGTGTTAATGTCTAAAGTATAAAGCTTTTAGGGATGAAATGTGAGTTAACAACAACACTAGATGTATTTAAAAATAAACTGCACAGAAATGATGAGTGAGTTAGAAAACAGAGTACTAGAAATTAGCCAAAATACAGTGCATAGAGAAAGCTATTTGCATAATATACATGTAATCAAAGTACCCAGGTAACATAAAAGGAACAAATACTTTAAAAATTAACATAAAGAGAAAAGTACATTTGAATAGTGGTCAATAATCTGCCCAAATTTGCTAAAAATGAATCTACAGATCACAGAATCTCCATGAGCCCAGCTTCATGAAAAAAATAAAACTACATTAAAAACATTGTCTAAATTCATAAATAAAGGGTCAAAATCCTAAAACACCCTAAAGATGGCAAAGAGAGGACCAGAGTGTCATTAGAAAGAATGTAAATCCAATAACAGAACAACAGTTTTAAAGGACTGAAAATGCCTTTAATCTAGAATCCTATATAAAGTAAAACAAAAGTTTAAAAACCAGGTGATATAGCAATATTCAAAAATAAAAATTTGAAAGAATAAAAATGGAATAATAAAAATGATACATGATCAAAAATAAATCAATGAATAAGTAAATGTAATAAAAAGCAAATATTTTTAAAGATTAAGAATATCAGAAATGGTAACTATTTGAGTAAATATAAAAGGTTACCTTTAACCTTTTAAAAATTCCCATTAACTATTATTGATTATTTAAGATTTTAAAAACAGCATATCATAAAGCTTATACCATTCATAGAAGTGAATAATAGCACAATTCTGTGGAAGGGAATAAAATACACAGTTTTGAGCCTCTCACACTGTGTAAATTGTGATGTAATTCCATTGGAAGGTAAACAGTTATCATATAAAGCTTGTCCTGTAAAATATGAACCAGTCTCAAAGGAATAAAATTGATAGGAAGAAAGAAAGAAGTTAAAAAAAACTAGAAAACAAACAAAAAGGCAAGATTATGGATAATCAAGGAAGATTAAATATAATAATATACAATGACTAATGAAAAAGATGTCAGAAAAAAAGAACAAACATCAGATTGAACAAATCCACAGGACATAACACATCAGTTCATACCAAACTCCCCTCCATACCCACAATAATTGTGAACTGCATAAGTAACCCAAGGTAGAAATAAATATTGTCATTTTGATTTTAAAATTCAGACTCAGATATTCAAAACACAAAGAATTTGTTTTAAATAAAAACACTAGCACATTCAAAGTAAAAGGATGGGAGGAAGGAGACAGAGGTAACTAATACTGCTTGAAGAAAACTGGACCAGCCACATTAATATCACCCAATATTGTTCTCAGAGTAAAAGGAATCGCCCTGAATAAAGTTTATTTCATAATCATTAAGAAATCATTTTATCAAATGAGCACAACTGTTTAAATGATTAGTTTAATAACACAGCTTTAAAATAAGCATGATGAGACAACAGATCCACAGAACAGGCAGAGATTTTAACATCCATGTCTTAAGAGTGGCATGCAGGGCTGGAGAGATGGCTCAGTGGTTAAGTGCACTGTCTGCTCTTCCAAGTGGACCCGGGTTCAATTCCCAGTCACCTGCATGGCAGCTCACAACTGTCTGTAACTCTAGTTCCAAGTGTCTCACACCCTCACACCTAGTGCATATAAAATAAAATTAAATTAAAAAAAAGAGTTAATCCTTAAAAAAAAAAAAAGAGTGGCATGCAGAAAAAAAACCCACAAGTCTATGACAGACTCAAATAAAATTTGAATCAACCCGACCTAACTGACCTTTAGAAGATGCTTCAATCAGGGATAGAGATGGCTTAGCAGTTAAGAGGATCTGTTGCTCTTGAGAGGACCCAGGTTAGATTACCAGAATCTACACTGCAGCTTGTAACCATCTACAACTCTAGTTCTAGAAGTTTTGACACTCTATTCTTCTTTGCAGGAACCAAGCATGATTGTAGTACACAGCTTTACATGCAGGTAAAACACATACAAAAAAAAAAGATTGAAAGAGAGAGAGAGAAAACATTTCAACCAACTCTACATATGTTCTATGTATATTTACTGGTACATACAATATTTACATGTATACTAACCTAGGTTTAGTGAATATAAGCGGTTTTGAATCATTCAAAGTATGTTTGAGACCACAACAGAACTAAGCCAGAAGTGAAACACAGAAACTATAAAACAGAAAATATATCTAAACAAATTATGAACTAAAGAAGGAATTGAAAAGGAACTTAACGTGTATTTTAGCTTTGTGATAGTGAAAAAATTCTTTAAATTTAAGAGATGCAGGCAGATGCCAGATCTAGTTCCCTTACTTTGAGTTGGACCATCCCAACATATACAACATGTATGAGCTGCTGGAGCATGCGGAGGAACTGGCCCTTCAGAACTAGATGTCATTACTCAACAGGACTGATCTTAGGCCCGCTACCTGACCCTGCATGGAGATGCAGTCCACGCTGCTGCTTGCCCTGCTAGGACACTGAGAGTGCTGGGCAGCGGTGCTGCCTTCGGGTTCCAAGTAAAAAGCTGAGGCCCTACAAGCCTCAGCCTCGGTGCTGGGAGCTCTTACAGAACTTTCCAGGGGATACCCTTCCTAGCCACAGCATCACCCTGACTCTGGGCAACAGCAGAATAGCTAAGAAGGGTCTCAGCAATGGTCCAATATTCATGGTGCTTCAGAAACCAGAAACCTTGAACCAGACCAACAACTCATTGCAATGAATATTTGAATGAAAATATTTGGGATATATATATATGTATATATATTATATGTATGTATGTATATGTATTGTGTGACACACTGCAGTTTCCAGTGCCTCTATGACAAATGAACATGTGATGGAGAGGTGGGAAAGATGGAGGAACAGGGCAGTGAGTGTAAGGTGAGGAGAGGCGCAGCTAGAACCACGGCATTGGTGACAGACATGAGAGAAGGTTGTGGTGGAGGTGGTGGTGGTGATGGTGATGGTGTGCAGCAGACGGGAGCTTGTGCAGACTCAACCCCCAAACACATGGCCCAGCCCAGAGATCGCTGTGGCTCTGAGCAACAGCAGGATGTATGAAATGAAGACTGGTTCATTTTCTGGAGTGACCCTCCTCAAAAGATCTCTATGGTCTGTGCTACTCCTGAAGGACATGTTGGCCTCTGTGGGCCACTGCCCTAAACTGTGTTGAAGCCTGATGTCCATGGTCTAGGCTGTCACGGGAGGCCAGGTGGATGTCCGAGGCCCATGCTACTGTCAAAGGCCAGTTGGACGCCTGTAGTCTGAGCTACCACAGGAGGCCATATTAGTGCCCATGGTCTGTGCTGCCTCTGGTGGCTGTGTTAACGAGAGTGGCCTGTTCAGCAATCTGAAGCCATGTTGATGTCCACAGGCCATGTGAAGACCATTTTGAGGTCTGTGGTCCTACTGCAGATAGGGGTCCTGTTGATGTTCATGGCCCCTTGAAAAAAAATAAGAAAAGAAATATAATTGAATAGAAATAAAGAAGAAATAAAAAACTGAATAGACATTAATTTTTAGAGTCTTCTTCATGACTTATTGTAGATATTTTCATTAGTTCTCTGAGAAGTTTGTACAGTATCTTTTGATCATATCCACCCCTTCCACATACTCCTCCAAGATTAAATCCCCCTTCTCTACCTAACCAAGTTTGCATGCTCTTTTTTCTCCAATAGAAGGCCACACATCATAGGATATATGGGCAAAACAAATTGGACTTGATGGATGTTTATAACAAAAAAGAAATGACAACTTCAAATTTTAATCTTCACTTCAAAATCTTTTCATGGAAGAAAATCCCCATCACATGCTTTACTGATAGATCCTACCAAACATTTAAGAAAAAGATAAAACTAATTTTACACAAACTCCTCCAGGAACTAACTAGGAAAAGATATACCTACTTTCTTAAATGATGACAGTTCTACCCTAATTTTGCATAGACAAAACCATTTTAGAAGGTAAATTATATACAAATGTCCATCAAGATCACACATGCACAAATATTTGTCAAATTGAATTTCACAAAATAAAAAGGATGATCACATAACCACAAATGTACGGTTAATTTAGAGTTTGAAAACCAATCAATGTAACTTACTATGCTAACACACTAAAACAGAAAAAAACTATATGTAATTCAAGTGGCAGAAAAGGTATTGGATGAAACTGAAAAATCATTCTTGACTTCCAATGGAGGGACTGAGACACCAACCCAGCCACAAAACCTTTGACCTACAATTTGTCCTGCCTACAAGATGAGCTTGGGTCAAGGTGATACAGAAATTGTAGGAATGGCCAACCAATGCCTGGTCCAACGTTGAGACCCATGCTATAGGAGGGAGCCCTACCCCTAATAATGCCTAAAGGGTCAGAAGCCAGAGACTGGATAGCCCAGAGACCTAGGATAGAATAAACACAAGTTGGGGGAGAACTGGAAAAGTCAGTGAAATGATTTTGAATGGTATTCTGCTGTACTCATAGCACTAGCTCAGTGGGCATCAGAGAGGCTTCACCTAACAACTGGTGGAAACAAATGCAGGGACCCATGGCCAAACTGTGGTGGAGCTTGGGGAACCCTACAGAAGATGCGGGAGATAGGGGAGGAGTGTAGGAGCCAGAGGGGTCAAGAACACAAGAAAACCCACAGAATCAACTAACCTGGGTTCATAGGGCCTCACAGAAACTGAACCACCAGCCAGGGAGCCTGAATGGGACTGGCCTTAGCCAAATGCACATATGTTAAAATTGTATGGCTTGGTCTTCTTGTGGGATGCCTAACAGTGAGAGCAGGGGTTGTCGCTGATTCTGTTTCCTGCCTTTGTGAGCCTTTCCTCCTACTGGGCCTTCTAGTCTTAACAGAACAGGAAGTACCAGGACTTACTGCAACCTAATATGCCCTGGTTGATTGATACCCGTGGGAGGCCTGCCATTTTTCTGAAGAGAAATTAATAGGGCAGGGGGGGATTTATGAAGAAAAATAAGGAGTGGATGGGGTGTGGGGGAGAGATTCGGGTGAGAGACTGGGAAGAAAGGAGAAAGAGGAAACTGAGATCAGGATGTAAATAAATAGATACATACATACATAAATAAGTTTAAAAATCATTCTTCATAAAATGAGCAAGAAATGAGAAATACAAGCAACTTTCTTCAAAATAAGAGTATGTCTCTGAAAAACCCACAGCCACCATATTGCTTCAGAGCAGAAGAATGAAGGTGTTCTCCTTTAAATTTAGGAATGAAGCAAGAATGCAAATTCCCAGAACTTGATGCAACATCATATTAGAATTCCTGGACAAATCAATTAGACATGAAAACTATAAACCATGTCCACATTAGAAAGAAAACAAAAAAAAATTAACTTATTCACCAACAATTATAATAAAATTCTAACTTTAAAAAATACGTAGCAAATATGTTCATGTAATAGATTTGTAAAGCAAGCAGAAAATGGAGAGATAAATCATAGTTTTCAGAATTAATTACACGGAAGAATGTTGTGGAATGAGGACATTCAGGACTTCTCTAAATATGTCTTGTTTTATGGATTTAACTTTGGGATCATGCACATAGTTGCAAGAAATTACAAAAACTCGTTTCCAAAAATGTTAAAAGAAAATGAAATTAAAAACCTAAATATGTATCTAGCTAGTCACATAACCACAGGAAGGGGAGGACCAAAAAGAACTTCAGAAATAGAATACAAATCACACTGTTGGTAGAAAGGGTGGTGGGATTCTTCTGGCTGGCATGTCTGTGTTATGGGATAGAGCAAATGAGTAACTATGTGATAGCCAGTCATTCCTGCTGTAATCTAAACATTCTCAGAAATATTTGAAGAATTGAACTTCCTACAGCCACATAACTCGGGGGAATCCAATCATTGTCATTCGAATATTACAGAAATGCCAAGATTGGTTTGTCTGGAGAACTAGGGAACATTGAGTTACATTTGGCTTCTAAGAAAATGTGAATTTAATATCTTTTGGAGGTTTTTGTTTTTTTTCTTTTGAAAGTGTAATATTAGTTGAAATGAAGACCACTTGTACTTTCATTGAGAAGTTAAGTTCCACTTCTTTTGGCTGTATACAGCTCAACAATAGGAGACTGGCTAAAAATAGTGTGGTAGAGGGCCAGGGACATGAACCCTTTCCAAGCATTGGGTCAGTTAAGCCTGGTTGACCTGAGCACTAGTGAGCTGTGTAATCCCTGTGTTCTCTAGGAGTTTTCCAGCTCTGCCACAGTTCCAGCAAGGATGTAAGCCACCACCAACAGACCACTCTCACAGTTCAGTGCTCTGATCAGTAAATGGACCAACGCATCAGCAAATTTATAATCTCACTGGAAAGATATATATATATATATAATATGTATTAATTAATGACATCCCCAAACCTCTAGAACCAGGCTACTGCAGAACCCTGGCACCAGTATGTTTATCTAGAAGAGAAAGTAATGGAGACTATATCATTAGAGAGGATAACTACAATCAAAATCTCAGGCCTGGAATGCCTGAACAATACCAAATTGCCACAAGAGTCCAACACTGAAGGCCGTGTTTGCCAGACATGGAATTCCTGAAAGGATTATTTCCGACAATGAGCCACAGTGGTGCTCAGAGGAATTTTCACATTTTGCCAAAACATGAGATGTTTGAATCCTTCGTAGTCAGTCCACATTACCCACAGAGCCAGACCCTAGCAATGGGGCAGTGGTAAAAAGTAGAAGAATGAAACTCTCAAACACATTGGACCAAAGTGAGACTAATGATAAAGGCCCCTGCCTCAGCCTCAGACTCTGTGGAGCAAGGAATGCATTGTGGGCTGCTTTCAGTTCTCTTCCCCAGTCATTACAGCCTCGGCCTCTCCCTTCAGTAGCATCGTCTATGCATGGAATGTGAAGGCTCACGGCAGAGGGACCCCCCCTCACACAAATACTGAAAAAGTGAATAAAAACAGAAACAGTAAGGAACTCATACTACCAGGTCCTGGCCTAACCTCTTGGTCAGCATGAACTTCTATCTTTTAGACTGAAGTTATGGATAACACCAAACATTATTCCTGGTGGTATTTCTTTATATTTAAGGTAACTCTATTCCTACTTTCCCAAGGATATCCTGGACAATTTTTTAATTAGTTCTACCATAATTGAGACTCTAATATGGACCTACATGTGTGTTGGTGAAGCATAAACCTGCCTCAGTCAAGGCTGTCTTGGTGGCAAGCAATGGCAATCACTCAAGGTCTCTTAAGGGGAAAAAATTTATTTATTTATTTGGTTTTTCAAGATACATTCTCTGTGTAGCCTTGGCTGTCCTGGACTTGCTGGGATTGCAGGCCTGTGGCACTGTGCCTGGCTTTAAGATAACAATTTGTTATATATATTATAAAAGTATACCATAGAAGCTGGAAGCCAGCCATAATTTTAATTCCCACAAGGACTACAGTTAGGTTCTAGAAACATATCTGGAGTCGAGGTATATTGTTGACTCGTCACAAATTTTCTGAAGTCTGTTTCTTTCATCATCCGACTCCTAGCAAATGATGGCTGTATCTGGAAGTCAGTCCACAACATGACCCCCGGGGAAACCCCCCACCTTAGTACCTCCTGGAGCCTGGAGGATTGAGTGTGTGATGAACCCTGTATTCACTGCTAACATAGAATGCAGGAACCGTAACAATATATAATGTCCAAGACTAGGCTAAAAATAAGAGCCTGGAAACCAATATTCTCTTTTATTTAATCTAAAAAAAAATCCAGTTTCAGTTCTGCGACTTGAATTCTTGGAGATATCTATACAGCAAGAAACTGATGGAGGTTCCAATTAACAGCTGGGGAGGAGCTGAAGCCCTCTGTTCCAGAGTCCATGAAGAACTGACTGACTCTGTCAACAAGGGCAGCAAGCTTAAGAATGGATCATGTCCCGAGCAAGTTTTCTGATGAAATGAAGCACTAGCTAAAAGTGTGACGGCAGGCTTGTGGAAGACCTTAGACCTTAGGTAGCTAGCCAAGCGACGCTCAGATTCTGTGCCCACAAAAACTATGGTAGTATTTGTAGTTAAAAATCATTAAGTCCTGGGATAACTTCTTATGTGCAGAACAACTAACACAGTTAACTATATTATATATAACTGAGGTGTGGGAGTGACTTTGAGTTCAGAAGATCATGTTAAGGAAAAGCCTAAAATGTTCTAAGTGTATTTTAAGGAGAAATCTGGATTTAGAGAAACCTCCCGATGGAGGCTTAAGAAAAGAAGTTAGGATCCACTAGTGGGTTTCTTTAACACCAATGTGTTTTCTTACTTGATCTGAGGAAAGAATAGTAGAAAAAAAGAGGGTTGTTAAGGATCAAGGGGTCCACACCATGGAGTATCACGGATGAACGTTGTCAGGTTAATATCATCTCATTCTCCTCCTTGGTAGTAAAGTTCTCTGACTACTAAACAATACATACAACTAAAATAATGGCTGAAGTGAGTGACATATGTAAAGGGAAATGGCAAAGGTGATGACAGACAGTGCAAAGCTTTGGCAAAAATCAAAGTGTGCTAAAAGCTAGAAACATTTTTAGAAGATACTTCATTTACAGGAAAGTAGACGGTCTGAGGAGGTGGCTCAGTAACAGCACTTCCAAGGTAAGCCTGAGGACTTGAACTTGACCTCCAGAACCTACCGAAAAAGCCAGATGCAGTGGTGAACATCTGTTAACCCTAGTACTCATACACCAAGATGGAATGTAGACGTCAGCCAGATAGCCTGGAGAGAAGAACACAGACTACAAGAGAATCCCAGTCTCAGAAGGAAGAAGGAGAGAACTGACTCCAGAAAAGTTTTCTGATCCCCCCCGACATGCAATGCCCTCATTAAAACACATAACATAAAACACAAAATAAATCAACAATAACATGAGATAGTCTGATTACTTGTAGCACTCATTTATTCCTGGGGTTTTGAGGGTGAGATTTAAAAACTGGAGAGACCTCCCAAGAACAGTTCTTGCTGTCTGTCACTGATGCAAACTGAGAATCTGCTGAAGCTTTCCTGGGTGTACGGCACCCCAGGAGAGCAAAGTTCGTACATTAGCTGCACAGTCTGTCTATTGCTGAAACATGTCACTAAGGCATTTCTCACCCAATGCTTTACTCTAACCCTACTTTCTCATACCCTGGACACTCTGAAGTGATGGCATAACCCTCTATTAACAGCTACTGTTTATTGTATCCTAGCGAAAGCCTGGTCAAGGCCCGAGGACTGAGGTAGGCACCTTCGGTACACAGTGTCATTTAATCCTAGCAATTGTCACATAATGTAGACACTATTAATCTCTTTACCCTGCAAATGAGGAAATTCATTTGCACCTGA
Source organism: Pachyuromys duprasi (assembly GCA_028658305.1). Lineage (NCBI taxonomy): Eukaryota > Metazoa > Chordata > Mammalia > Rodentia > Muridae > Pachyuromys > Pachyuromys duprasi. The sequence continues at coordinate 31,765,844 of CM053759.1, read as the reverse complement.
GAAATATTTACAAAATTTGCCCAGGAAAGCACAGCTAGAAGATGGAGGTAATGAATTTTCCTCTAACTTCAAAGCCCGTGACCACATTATGAGAAAGACTTCCATGGAATTTCTTTCGCTGAGAGCTGATAGCACTATACTAATGGCTTTGTTTACATTATCTCATTAGATTGCCAGGACAGACTCTAAGGTGGGTTTCCATTTTGCAAAGGAATCTGATTCAATGCAGTGATCACCAGGCTATTGTGTCCATTTACCCTCCAGCTGAAATCAAGCACTATTTAAATCACCAACATGTGCAAAATGAATGCTTAATAAGAACAAGATTTGTAGACAATGTGTCTTATGATGACCATAATTGGTGGACAATGTACAAATATCATAAGGAGATCCCTGTTTTTATGAATACTAACTCATGGTAAGTTTTCTTCTCCTTCTTCTTCTCCTTCTCCTCCTTCCTTCTCCTTCTTCTCTTCCTCCTCTTTCTCCTCCTCTTCCTCTTCTTCTTTTACTTTTTCTCCATTCTCTACCTATTTGCACAGACAGTAGAGAGTTCAGTGAATGTTTCAGACATGAACAGAGCAGAGACGTGGCTGCGTGGGTGCAGTAGAAGGTGAAGACTAGCACACAGACCATTGTGTTTATGTTTTTCTATGTTGACATCTGAGGTGATTATTCTTGTCTGTGTTTACATGTTCCATTCATCTGTTTCAACTGGACAGACTTTTATTAATATTATTGATGGTCACCATAACAACAAGCATGTAAATACTCTTTGACTATGAAGTTATGACAAGTATTTGGTTGATCACAGTCCGTAAATTGCATCAGAGGGATGATCCCCAGGGGTGAAAGGAAATGGAAGAGGACATCACCAAGGGATGCTTGCTTTGATCTCATTAGGGACATTTACATGGCAATTTCTACTGAAAAAGTTTTTTTTTTCCTCAGGGCTTCCTCTGGAATTTGGGAACTGTTTGACCTTTGGAGAAAAGCCAGGGGACAGAAGACTCCCTCTAAACTATAGTTAGCATTTTGAGCTCATATCCTGTCTCTCTATCATGCTTTTCCTCCTGGCCTTGGTCTCTGTAGCACTTGGGATGTTAATGAAACAAAGTCAAATACCAGAAGTTGGGAACTTCCTCTCCTGCTTTCAAACATGGCTTCTAAGTCTACATATTTTTTGGATGGAAGGTGTTTGCTAAATGTTACTCTGGATATTGTAATAAAAAAAAAGAAGACAGTAAAGATGAAAGACACATAGTGGACTCTGCTAGTGAAGAATCTGTGTTCCTGTATATGGTGTCTGAAGGGATCCCCAAGAGCTTTGTATAGCTTTGGTTTCTTCGTTGTCTTTTTATGTGTATAAAATATGATTTCCTTTCTCTTTTTTGACTTTTTGTTAATTTTTTGTGAATTTCAAATCATACACCCCAATACCACTCATCTCCTTATTCTTCTATACTGTCTTCCCCTCTTACAACTTCCCCCGAAAAGAAATATATATGTGTGTGTATATATATATATATATATATATATACATACATATATATAGTACAATACACACACACACACACACTGACACATTGCAACTTCTACAGTGATATATATCACTGTAGAAGTTGCAATGTGTCACACAGTACATACAGTATCTCCTTTTGCCTAAACAGCTTTACTTGCAAAAGTTCACTGCAATGAGTCATTGGTCTGTCTGGAGGCCTCTGGCTTCTGCTACACCATTAATCCTGCGTTCTCACCAGGACTCCTCTTAAATATTCTGTTGTTGCCCTGTATCGTGTAGACTCTGCAGCTTTGGTTCTCTAGGACCAATCCCTTTACAAATTTCAGAAGTTCATAGATCGGGTTCAGATGTTGGGCTAGGCCAGCTTAACGCACCGGATCTGGGCTTGGGTGGTAGCTGAGTTGATCACTCTGCCAACTCTCCTGCACCCTACCTGCCACTGCTATAGTCAGCTCTCCAGTTTGCCCAGCTGAGCAGCAGGGCCAGCTCTCCTGCTCTCCTGCCCTCTGCTGGTTCTCTTGTGCCCAGGTAAGGTGTGGGGAAGCTGGGGATTCTTAATTTGAAACTGAGGAAAGACCAGGACAAACTACTTCATGGAAAAGTCACATCACCTAAATATACTTCATGTCTCCTAACTATAAAAATAATTTATTAAGAGCTTATTTCTCTTGCCTTCATCCATAATCAATAGAAGGAAATGCACAAAATCTTTTTTTTCTTTTTTTTAACAATGGAGTTGTCAGCCATGTCTGACCTTAGAACGCGGTCTCCAGAGAGACAGGAGATTTAGCTTTCTTGGGCTAAACACCTGAACATTTCATGACCTCAGCTGCTTAGCTTCTGCCTAGAGGCCACTGTCTCTTTGAGGCAATGGCATGCCATTTAACAAATTGGTTCCCTAAATGAGCCTAAGTGAGTCCCAGGACATAGCTTATACACCGGAAATAGCTTCAATCCATACCAATCAAGCAATTTTACAACTCCCAATATACAGGCATGTTTAGGATAAGACATGATCAGTAAAACACTTTTTTTTTAAATGAGGGTTACAAGCTAAACACAGTGAAGACACCAGATTGAAGTATTCCTTCTAACATATCAACTGAGAGGGTAGTGTGAAAAGTTAAGAAGGACACTGTAATCATAGCTATTCATGCAGTCCTTCCTCTTCCAGTAACAGATGAGCCGTCGTTGGGTTTTAAGTCATCCATTATTTACCCTCTCAAGAGAGATGGGAAGTGCTACAAGAATTATGGATTAGTTGGGGGGGAGGGGGAGAAAGGAGCTGTACTCATATTCCACCCTTCCCCCACACTGAATAAAAATGGAAGAAAGAAGTACCAACCATTTTCTCCTTCAACCATCTTCTCTCCAACAAGTAGCAGAGGCAAGACTTGTTCCACCATTCAGTTCAGTGTAGCTACCAAAGCCAGAGCCACCCCACCCAAGGTGCTGTTGGAGCTTATGGTCCTATGAGGGTGAGAGAAGAGCTGTGAAGTGATGAGACTACAGGCAATCTATCACTTTGTTTTCTGTGTTCAGGAAGGCATGTGACTCAAGTTGAATTGTGACCCCAATAAAATATGCTGAAGTCTTAGCCCCCAGGACCCTATGACCTCACTTGAAAATAGTACCTTCATAGATGTAACCAAATTAAGACGAAGTCATTCTGGATTCGTGTGGGCCCTGGTTCAGTAACTGCTGTCCTTATAAGAAGAGGAAATTTAGACAGAGTCACGCAAGAACATTGTGTGATGACAAACACTGAGATTAGAATGATACATCTGAAAGCCAAGGAATGCCAAGAATTACTGGCAACCAGAGGAGCTTGGGAGACAGGCTTGGAACACACACTCCTTCAAGAAGAACCAATCTGTCCAACACCTTGATTTTCGGCTTTTGGCCTCCAAACCTGTGAGGTTGTTAAAGCCACTGGTTATGGCAATCTGTCCCAGTTATCCTAGGACACTAATACAGAGATTCAAGGTCTGCCTTTGGCAGAATAACAACAGGATGTCGCCGAACATCTGGAGTCTCAGTGCTGTCTCCTTACTGCTCTCCCCTCATTCTATACTGCTTACATGCCTGTCACTGTCCACACCTTACCACAGATTTGAACTAAAATTCTGGTGCTGCGATGGCTACCCACAGCTTATTCAAGCTGGAAGCAGACCTGAAAAGCATTGCCAGCTGTGGGCACACTTTGCTCTTTACAGCTTCCTCTCCTACATCACTCGCTGTACTTATTGTCTCTTAAAACTACTTTATTTTTTAAAGTTTATTGTTGATTTCACCAAAAACGTGGTCTCAGCCCATGTAAAAACTCCACCTACATATCTCCTCCAATAGATACCTTCTTTCCCTATATTGTAAGGGAAATGTTGTTGTCTCTTGGACTTTTGGCACACAGACCCAACTCTTCATAGAATTTTCCTAATAAGAAAGTTGTTATGCTAATGATATGATGCATAGTGGGTCTCTACTTGATGATGAAGTCCAACAGAAGAGACGTGGGGCTTTTATTGACTGGGCTTTCCAAAGAAGAGAACAAAACTTGAGATTAAACTTAGTCGCATGACCAATGATTTAATGAGCCATGCCTACAAAATCTCATTTTAAAAATACTATTGAATTACTAGCTTCTGATAGAATCTGAGGGGTGGAGAGTCATTTTCTTCAGCTGTATCCACTGGTGACCCTGGCAAACTCCAGGGCATAGTTCCAGACCTGTGGTTATACAAATAGTTTTTGTTAAATTCAGTGAGTCACAAACAAAATAAATATATGAATGTGGGGGAAAAATCACAGAGAGGAGGGGAAAATGAAAGGGATGAGAAGGAGATGAGAGGCAGTCGGATGGATAAAATGGAGGGATGGTGAGAGTAAATAGAATGGATTATACCCAATAATGGAATTGTCAAAGAAAAATTTAATTAACCAACTCAACAAAAAACTCTGGACATAGAGGTTCATATACCTCATAGTTATTGCATACATTGAAGTGTGCATTAGTTAGTTGTCTGAAACCAAATATCTAACAAATGCAGCTTAAGGGAGGAAAGCAACATTCTGGCTTACAGTTCCAAAGGATAAACTCAGTCATGGCGGGAAAGTTACCACAGCAGGTAAAGGAGGCTCATTGTCATATTGTATCGTCATGAGCCAAAGAGCATCTTGTGCTTAGCTTGCTTTCTCCTTTTAGTTCAGTCTGAGACCCAAGCCCGTGAAATGATGCTCCTCAAATTTAAAGTTGGTCTTCCCATCTCAATTAACCTAGTCTTGATCATCCTACAATGACATAGCCAGAAATGTGTGCAAAAGCAGTTCTAAATCCCATAATATTGACAATTAAGATTGACCATAACAATGTTCCATGTTGGTAATATATACTGCCTCCACCAGAACCAGATATCAAAAACCCATATGCCTGCCCAGCTTTTTACCTAAGTACACCCTTTATAATAATATAGTGTTATAAGCATCCTTCTTTCATAAATTCCACAAGTTGTTTCAGTGAAGTATCACAATTGGGGGATTGTAGAAACACCAAAATTTATAGATATATTGGATAGATAAACAGATGATTTAAAGACCCACAAAATACAGTTCAACCTGAAAAAAGAGCAATTTTATAGGAGGTTAATCCTTTTGGGGAAACTTCCAGGCCCAGGGGGTGAACCTATTACTATTATTTTATTACGCATAGTATCAAACTGTCCTCTAAATTTGTAACTGACTACTAATAAATTGGTGCAACTCTCGGACTTTATCAGAGAAGTCTCTTTGAGCAATGGATGGCGGTTAACATAGACTCTCACAACTAAATTCAAGTACAGAAAGTAAGTGTCAGTGGAGTGCTTATCCACAAATGGGACATGTATATAACACCCCTCCCCAAGACTCAAAGAAAAAAAGGCAAAATATAAGAAGGAAGGTCCATATCTTCTGAACATGACAAGACCACTTTACTCATAAACTTACAACAGCTACAGTTGCCTACATAAGACCTGCACAAGATCCAGCCAGTCATGGAGTGGGAAGGGGTTCATGAGTCCCAGCCCCTGAGAAGCCACAGACAGTTGATGGCTTCTGGGAAAGGGAGAGTCCGTTTCCATTAAAGGTGTGACTCTTGATAGTCAACCATGCTCCCTCACACCTAGGTTATATGTACAGTACAAATTCATACCAGGGAGTCATCTTTTTAAAGGCATGAACTTGGGGGTAGAGTAAGAGATATGGGGGTCCGTGAGGGTTTGAGGGTGAATATAATCAAAATATATTATGTGAAATTCTCAAAGAAGTAATAAAGATATTTTACAAAAGAATATTAATCCCTTACAAGGATCATTTCTAGATGAGCATTAAAGTAAAACAGACCCTGATTCCTACCATGCATCTCTCCTAGAGCTGTTATGAAAGACTGTGTTGTTTTTGCAGCAATAATCCTCAATAATTAGCCAGTGGTCTATGAGTATGAATGATCTCTTTTTCCTTCAGCTACAGAGTCAGCATTTGACCAAGTCCTTAGGCAAATGACCAGTCGGCCCAATGAGATCAGCTGACAAAACAAACGAGCAACCTTCTTTCCATTAGGGTTGTTAAATGGGTAAGGCTCACAGGTGCCTGATTTTGCCTTAGAACTATGATGAGGATAGCCCATCAGCACAAAGGAAGAAGAGCTGGAAAATATTTCCCTTATTTAAAAAAAAAAAAAGCTTGTTGAAACTCTGAATACAGCTCTGTTTAAAACCAGAAATAACTTCTAGGTCCAGTCATATTGATCAGTAAATTCTCTATATTGTGTGACATGGTTTGAATTAAACCTCTGTCATCTGAAATCAAGGAAATTCATCCAAAGCATCCCATGGCTCTCATTTCTATCATCACACTCCAATTGCTGGTTTGTTGTCACAACCTCTAGATTGTGAGTTTAGAATAGTGACTATGTGTCATGGTTTGAACATGTAGTGTCTGCCATGGGTGTGTGTTGGTCCTCAGCTACTGCTGCTATTTTGATTCCATGACATTGATAACTGTGGTCCAAACCCCAAAGAAAAGCACCTGATAAAAAGGAAGAGTTGCTAGAACCCAGTGAAGAAATGAAGCAATGTCTTCTGACTCTTTTCACACAGGAATAAGACCTAGAACCAACTGTCCACCTGGGAGGTTGTCACAGGCCTCTACCTTCACATTAACAACGTCTTTATATCCTAAATGTACAATCTAAAGTTATTTTAATTGTAGACCAAATGTTCCTCAAATGAAAAGTTATGGAAGACCTTCAAGAGAAAAGCCATTGTAAAAAACACACATAATGAATGTGATGTACCCAGTGTTCACCTGTCCTCCCAGGCTGAGTCCTGTTAAAGGATCACAACAATAAACATTGGCTAGAAGAGGAATGCTTTTGCTCCCGCCAAAGATAAGGCCATGTCTGGAACACCAGAAGTAAAGCAGAAACTTGTTTTAGTTGTTTAGGCTCTAGATGATCCTGCTACCTTCCATAGTATCCAGAAGGTGTCTCTAAAAATGGTAGAAAAAACAAGAGCGAAAGAGATTTTCTTTTTCAGAATTTCTGGGACAAATCACATTCTCTGAAAAACAACAAATGGTACTGAAAGGGGGTTCCAGGGATAATTATAAGGCAGAGACCAAATTCAAGATTATTTGTGAGAAAATAACTCCACAAAACTCCAGGTAGAAAGTCCTGGTCTCCACACAGGTTCTTCATCACGCAGGACCTTGGATGTTCCATGCCATCCCCAACCAGATGCCACATCTAGTTTTCAAATAAAAACTTCAGTATCAGGGAATGAGTTGACTCTTCGTGTATTGATGCTCCATTAACCCTCAAGACATTATAGGCTAAATACACAAAGAGTTAACTCTGCAAACTACAACAATGACTGGCCTGACAGGATATGCCCACTGGTGAGATGGTGGTACCAGCTTCGAATGACTAACCAACTGCTTTCTACTTGGATCTATGACCTACTGTATGAGATGGAAACCACTCATGGCACTGTTAACAGGGCCAAGTACATGAAGGTATAGAAGTCGTTGGACACAAGGGAGAACCTAATACTATTATTCTGAGAAGTTGACATAGCGTTAAAATGACTGGTAATGAGTTAATGCTATTGTCATAATACAGTGAGTGCATCTTTCATCCCACAAGCTTCTTCTTGTAGTAGATGACAGCTAACACAGAGATCCTCAACTGGTCAATGTGTAGAGAATAAGAGAACATAGAATACTCAGTCCTGAATGGGATGTACTTATCACACCCATTCTCATCACAACTCCAGGAATGGGGGCTAGAGAGATGGCTCAGAGGTTAAGAACACTGGTTGTTCTTCCCAAGATCCTGAGTTCAATTCTCAGCAACCACAGGGTGGCTCATAACCATCTATAGTGAGATCTGGTGCCCTCTTCTGGTTCACAGGCACACATGCAGGCAGAATGCTGTATAAATAATAATAATATATTTAAAAAAACAAAACAAAAAAAAAAAACAAACAGACTCCAGAGGATTTATAAGAGCCAGAGGTGAAATATGACTTCAAGAAAACAATGTTTTCTGGAGACGTGGGGTAGTTGCACCTGTGAACTCACAGCAAATATGACAGCACGCACAAGCTGTGTGCCAGCCAGCTAAAGACAGACAAGACATCAGCAGGGAGCAAGGGAGCTAAATACAAAATGCCGCCAGTATGTGAAAAAGACTCTAGCATTTTATAACTGCTAAAAGAAGAAGAAGAATCAACTTTTCTTAAAGATGTGGTCCCTGGCAGGCTGGTTCTGGGGCAGACCCCACTCCCAAGAATAGCTGGACAACACAAACTCGATACGAAGGAGGAGGAGAGAGAACAAGCAAGCAAGCTTAAAGTTGAGTGGGTGAGGATGAGGGAGGAGATGCCAGGAATTTGGGGAGGGAAAAGATAATCGAAATACATTTTATAAAAATTTCAAAAAAATTAATAAACTTATCTTTTTAAATTTTTAGTCCCTCGGCTTAAGGCCTGAAATATTGTGTTAGTGAAGGTGGTCCTAGGAACACAGGCACTCTGCATGCCTCAGACCTGGGGCTCTGGCTTGAGCTTTTCTTCTTGGATCTACACTGTCCGTAGATGATCTCTGTTAGTATTGTAAATTTTAATGTCACTAATATGCTGATGATCATTTGCCTATACGTCTCCAGCTCTTTTTTTTTTCAAAAAAAAAAAGAACTATTTATAAAACTCTTTAGAGAACTTTTATAAAACTTTATTACGTAATAATATTGTCTCTAAATACCATTACGTCTATATGAGATGTTTTAATCACAAAGTCAGTGAGTTTCAGTCCTTTGCTGGAATAACTTTGGTAATACAAGAAAGCCAGGAAAGAAGGTACAAAATAAATGACAGAGTAGCTCACCAAAAGAAAAGTTATTCCAATAACTTTTTTAAACCTCTGATTATTACAGCAAAAAATTTTTAAAAAATAGATATAACTCCTTCAGAGGAGCACTGACAAATCAACTCAGAATTGAAAGACGTTTCCCATTACAAAAGCAGGAAATCCTTCTTCTACCTCCAGACATCAGAAAGACCTTGTTTCTGAGCTCTTCGGGCCTATTTCTTTCTTTCTCCATCCAGTATAATCTGAGATTATTTCAGATCTGACTCCCTGACGCAGCTATGTGGAACACTGAGGCACCTATGTAAAGCTATGTCATCACCGTGCTTTGCAGACATTGGTCTAAGACAGGCCAGTTCTTGATGCAGCTGCTTCAGAGGTAAGAATCTCCAGAAAGAAACCCTTCTGAGGCACCTTCTCTGGGAAAAAGGGGATTTTCCAACTTCTCTTGAGGTAAGAGCACCCTCTGGTGGTAGATTTCTGCACTGTCCTCCAACAGCTCCATCTCAACTAGAATCAATTCCCAGATCCCTACAGATGGAACCTATTTCATGATTTCTCTTGGTAGCAAAATGACCGGCTAAGCTCCAGTTTATAAAGCCTGAGTTCAAAGCTTTGTGCTTCTATTAACTCATGAGTAATTTGGTCTAATTACCTTTCTGAACCATTTTTACTTACAATAGGAAAACAATGCCAAATTTAGGATCAAATGAAAATATCTGTTATTTAGTAGAGCAATAAATGAATTAAAGCAAGATATTCTATTGTGCTTTGCCAGTCACATCCATATCTAATATCCAAAAACAAATTTCTTAATTTTGCATATATATATATATATATATATATATATATATATAATACCATATTGTGTTATATTCCTGATAGCCTGTTGTTAGTTTGTTTTTAAATCTACAACAAGTTTTGTGCAGACATCTGCCTTTGACCTTCAAATAGGCATCAATAACTCCATGTCCAGATTAGCTAATACAGCTCTTTGCCATTGATGTCTTTCCAAAAACCACCTCCCAGAGACCTTTGTCCACAAAGCTGTTTCCCAGTTTGGACTCAAGAACAACTTCTCATGACCTTAATCAGGAATCTACAAGACCCAAAAGTGAAATGAACAAGCACATCTTCAACAGAGTGTCCTGCTATCCTTCCATATTGTTCATCCTGGTAATCTAAAGGTACTTGGCTTTGTGTCGTCTCCTTCATTCTGTGACATGATGCCCTCTTGGGCATATAGGCTTTTATCATCTGATCCCTGTCTATCACTGTTACTTTATCCTATACTATATATCCTATATACTGATTGCTCTTTCATAAAGCAAACTCATTGCTCATTCTTAGAAACACTCTACACCATTTTCATCACCTTCTGGACTTTTGTTCCCTTCTCCTACCTCAAAAGCTGGGTCAGGATATTTCTCTCTTTGAAACTCTATAACTGTCACTATGATAAAATTTATTACATTATATTCTAAATGACTTTTACTTGCACCTCTTCCTCCATTGCCCAGCATAATACTTGGCATTCAATAGACAATATAACTTAGTGAATTAAAAAATGACTTCTGTGTCGACAAATTCAAAAGTTACCCTTTGTTCTTCTAATCATTCTTGATTTCTCAGTAGCACTGGTCAAATGGTACATTCTCCTTCCCCCATTTTTGTAACACCACACCCACCTGAGTTTCAGCTCAGGCTTCTCAGCTAGAATTCTACATATTGTAGTGCCCAAGGTATTGAGTTTATGCTCTCCCCCATCTTGTGGTAATCATCAATATAATGATTACCAGTCTGTGTATCTCTTGCTCTTATATTTCCTCCAAATCCTAGACTCTCATAACAGATAACTGAAACATTGTGACACATATTTCTATTGTTTAAATGCTAGTGTCCAGCTAGAATTCATGTGTTGGAATCCAATGTCCAAAGTGCTAATATGAAGAGTTTGACCTTCTACAAAGTGAAGAAGTCAAAAGGGTTCTCTGCTCTTCTCCCTTCCATCATTTGAAAATGCAGAAAAGGATACAGAAAGCATCATCTTTGAAGCAGAAAGCAAGGCCTTGCCAGGTTACCTGGCCTTTGGCCCTTGATCTTTGATTTCTCAGTCTCCAGAACTTTGAGAAGGAAATCTATGGTGTTTACAAATTGCCTACTGGAAGGTGTTTTATTATAATGTCCCCTAAAGAATAAGACATACGTGGATCTTAACAGCACATGCTAGTTCATTTTCCCACTCGTACTTTACGGTTGTTTCTGGCTTTTCATTTTTAATAAGTGGCCTCTGGATCCACCCATATGCTCATGCAAAATTCAACATTTGTCCTCGGCCCTTTCTCATTTGTTTTCTAATTCCATCACCACACCCTGCTAATGTCACAATCTGCCAATGTCACAATTCTTGTCATTCCTCCTTACCTCATGGCTGTTGCTGTTGTCTAAGCCATTACATCTCTAACATATGCTTCTAGTCAGTCCCTCATCCTGCTTTTTCTCCTTCCCATTTTTGTCTATACAATACCCAGAATATACTTACAAAGGCATGACTGGTAAACGATATGAGTATTCACTTTGCTCACTTAATGTATTACTTGTCAGGTTTGCCTACATGACATTATTCATTAGGAATTAACAAATATTTTGGTTTAGAGACCATATAAAAGCCCCGCTTCTCACTCGACGGTTGGTTGGTTGGTTTTGAATGTCTATACATGTATACAATGCATCTAGGTAATATCCATCCCTTATTCTCCCCTTGCATTTCCTCCGAGGACCCTCAATTACATCTTCCTAGCAACCTAATGTCCTCTTTCTGTATTTATTTGTTTGTTTACCCCACTGAGTTCAGTTAGTGCTACCTGTATGCACACGGACATGGGACCATTCGCAGGGGCAGGTGAGTAGTTACCAGTGGCTACATTCCTAAAGAGAAGTGACTTCCCTCCTTGAGCAACCATCAACTGCCAATGGTTCCTCAGGTTGGGCTAAGGCTCAGGAGACCCTCCACCATCCACACTGGAATTTTTACCTGGCTTGATTTTATTCAGGTCTCATGTAAACAAGCATAACTGCTGTGAATTCATGGATGCAACAGCTGTGCCATGTCCAAAGGACAGCATTTCACATCACTGCTCTCCACCCCCTAGCTCTTACCTTCCTTCTGCACCCTAGTCCATCAGGTTTCTGATTGGTGCAGATGGCCCATCAATGGATGGACATGCATCATCAAAGAGCAATGCTTCTCTGTGTTAACCTCTACCCTCTGCAATCAGAAGCAACTCTGACCAAGTTTGGTAGAAGCATGAAACATAAAAGTTGAGAATGCACTTTGACAACAAGGCCATTTAAGAAATTAACATCAATAGGTTCTCCTGCAGTGTCTAGGACTTCCCTGGCTGGGGCTTTTTGACCATGTGTACAGTATCAAGCATGAAGTCTCTCTTACAGAGCAGGCCTCACATCTAATTCAGAGAGAGGGTGGTTACCTCCAAAAACAGCCTTGCCACTCTGGCACCCTTGGCACTTCCTGCCTGGCCAGTCAGTTTTTTAGCATGAAGATAAGACCATTTACTTTCTCTGCAGGCAGCCTCCATAGCACCTTCCATCACTGTAAAAGCTAGTCAGATGAAGCAGTGTCCTTGTCGTTCAAGATTGATTTCTCTGTGTCGTGCCATCAAAGTATTTGATGCTTTTTTGATGATCTTAGTTGCCTTTGTTCATGGAGGGTAACCATCTGCTGGTCTATCTTGTCAGCTTGCATTTGGGATCCTCTGTCTCCAGCTTTCCTGTACTGGGATTACAGGCAGCAGCCCTGTCCCGTCCCTCACCTCGGTGTAAGTGCTTGGGCTCTGCACCCTAGTACTCATGCTTACATAGCAAACATTTTATCCGCTGAGCCATCTCTTCAGTTTTTTTGTGGGTTTTTGCTTTGTTTTGTGTTTTGGTTTGCCCCATCTTTAGCCACTAGTTTTAGCACTGGGTTTCTTGTCTAAATCAATTACTCCTCTCATGGATGCCCATGACAATGTCCTTTCTAGGTCTGCTCATCGGCTTGTTTCTACAAGGAAGAACTTTTGCTTCCCCTCCGTTTATTTTTTCTTTGTGTATCTACGGGGGCTCATCAGTTTCTTCATTCAATAGGTTATCATCTATCGTTATCATGGTTTATACTGACTTGTCTAGAATTGTTCTATGTTTTCTATGTCACTGAGTTTTTTTTTCTTTTTAACACACACGTACAAATTTAAAAAGATAAAAAGCTGTTCTTGGTTCATTTTCCACTTTTGCTGATTCTGCCCTGGAAGTCACCATACATTCAAGAGGAAGCTGACATTTAGAAATCAAGATCTGGGATAAAGAATTCTGGGAGATTGCTTTTTCCATTCTTTTCGAGTGAGCAGAACTAGAACACATATTGTGGTGTAAGTTAATATACATATGTAAACAAATGCTGCCTCATAGATACACAATCACCCAAACTTACCAAGAACCCTAATTCCCACTCTATATCACAGTAGGCCATTCATCCTAGCCCTAGCAATTTCTGTATATTTTTTCCTTCTATTACAGTGGAAAAAAACAACACAAAATAAACAAACAAGCAAACCAAAAGAAAAACACTTTCTCAAACTCTCATTTTGGCCCTCTTGATCTTGCAGGCATGACTCACTCTGGTCAGAACTCTGATCACAGTTTGTGCCCATCTGTTCCTCCTGTTTTGTGTTCTCACTCACACCATGTATTTTAATTTCCAAAACAATATTCAGTTTTTACCTTACTAGACTATAAGGGTTTACCTTACTAGACTATAAATACAGAGGTTTGTATGTGGTGTGTCTTCATTATGGATTTGTTAAACACATGACTTAACCCATATGTGTATTTGCTGTTCATGCAGGATTCTGGAGCTAGTATTAGTTGGGGAATGGTGGAAGAAGGAAGCATTGCCAATCAACACTGACATAGCTCCTGAAATTTCAATTCCAGGAGAGCGATTGAGAATATTCCTCTGTGAGTCTATATTTACAAAGAGATTGTGATAAAAAGATTTACAGAGAAGATAATAATACCTCATTTGAAAAAGGCGTTAGAGAAAGAAAGAGAAAGCCGGGAGTGATGGTGCACAGCTGTAATCCCAGTGCTTGGGAGACGACAGTGAGAGGGTCATGAAGTCCAGGTCACCCTGGGCTGTACAATGAGAACAAGTTCAAAAAAATGAAGAGAAAGATGTGTGAGGGAGAAGGATAGGTGGGAGAGAGGGGGCGGGGGAAGAGGAGGTGGAATAGGAGGGAAAAAAGGAGGATGAAGAGGAAGAAAAAGGAGATGGAGAACTGAACCAGAGGAAAAATGGAAAAGAACCAATTGAAAACAGCCATGGTGGCCCAACCAGTGAGAGCCACCAGCCACATTAGCAAACCCTGCCTTTGAAAGCAGAGAAGCACTCACGATCAGAGAAGGTAAAAATTTCTGATGACAAAACCAGCAGGGGCTGGAGAGATAGCTCAGAGGTTAAGAGCACTGGCTGTTTCTACCGAAGGTCCTGAGTGCAATTCCCAGCAACCATCTATGGTGAGATCTGATGCCCTCCTCTGGCAAGTGGGAGCACATGTAAGCAAAACACTGTATACATTTTAAATAAATTAAAATCTTAAAAAAAAAGACCAGAGCAATTTTATATATAAAAAAGTAATATTCCTTTAAAAAAAAACATAGCATATTAAAGATAACAAAAACTTAATTACCAGACATAGCTACTCTTATCTTCTTAGCCAGAGGATTGAGTGATCATTCTTGATAGCTAAATAAACTATAAAAACTCTCAAGGAACTACAAGCAACAAGAGGGTGTTGTTAATGGAAATACAGCATGCATGGAGCAACCGCCATTCAGCAAACTTGAGACCCTGGCATTCCAGCATCTTTGCAAACAACTGATGTACCCATGTCTTGGATTTGAGGAACATTGTATCTATTGAAATTATTAGGTTAATCCAAAAGCTATTATCCAGCACACCTCCAGAAACGAAGACCTTTGCTTTATTATTAAACTGTCTGCATAATTTCCCAAGGCCCTATTGGCAAGTTCTGCAACACTGCACAGTGCTAACAACTATGAGTTGGTTCCTGAACCTCAGAGAAAAGTTATAATCTATTGATAGTCTAGCTATTTCCACATCCAGATATGGGGTTGAAGTGTTGATGTAAAGCATTGCCTGTTTCTAAGGTATAAAAATTCCTGCCATGATGAATTTCAAGATATTATTATAAAGAATTGTCCAGACAATTCCCAGTCATGACCAGCCCACTGTTGTTTGGAAACTGATCTTCGTTCTTGACCTGTTTTTATTAAAAAGATACACTACATAATTGCTAGTGTATGCCAAGAGTGAAAATCAAGCTTGTATTCTGTTTGCTTTTAGACAGAAGATAAAAGGTATGCAGCTTCTATCCCCATTTCATAATTGGTTTCTATGTATAAAATAATCAACAAAATTATTTCTTTCCAAACTCACAAAGCTAATTTTGCCAGGATGGCATTCTAACCTCCTTTCACTAGCTAGAGATAGATTATAGATAGATATAGACACAGACACAGATAGATAGATAGATAGATAGATAGATAGATAGATAGATAGATAGATAGATAGATAGATAGATAGCTGAAAGGCATCCATTCATACTCATTTAGTGGTCCTTAAATATTCTTTTATGCCATGTTTAATAATCTTAGAGAACAGTATGCTTCATAGTTTTAGATGTGGTAGATTAATATTTGGTTAAAGGTTTTACAAGAGTTGCTTTGAGCAATTCTTGTCAGAACTGACATTTTCTTTAAATTATGCATAGGCACGTATTGGATTTATTTGGCGTTATCACTGAAACGGATAGACCTTCATGTGCGATAAAATCCTGTGTGTGTGTGTTTGTGTGTGTGTATACACTACAGTAGTGTTACTAAATACCTGAACAAAACATTTTTAAACTAGAATAAAACAGAATAATGAACAATCTAATATGTGCATAGGCCTGGCTTTAGTAATGCTTTACAATTTTTAAAGAACTTTTAAATGCTTTGTGTCTTCTTGTAGTCTTTTGCCAACATATCCTTGAATTCTAAGATGAAACACTCTCTGCTTCCGTAGCCCACAATCTTGGCAGAAAAGTGTCTAAAACAGTGATTCTCAACTTGTGGTTTGTGACCCCTTTGGGGGTTGAGCAACCCTTGCACAAGGGTCGCATATCAGATATCCTGCATAAGAGATATTTACATTACGATTCATAACTACCAAAATTACAGTTATGAAGTAGAAACAAAAATAATTTTATGGTTGGGGGTCACCACAACATTGGGAACTGTATTAAGGGGTCACAGTGTTAGGAAGATTAAGAACCACTGGGCTAAAATAACACCAAGAAAATACTAAGAACTTGAGACAATGAATCAGACAGCTATTCATTTTAATCTTGGCTTTAATGCCATAAGATCAATCATATATATAAGGATAAAATCTTAAATTAATATTTAAATCTGTCTAAACTAGCATGAATTACCCCATCATGCACAAAAGGATGAGTTAACTGGGTGGTCCATATAGTTTATTGACATAGCAAAATAAGGGCAACAATTTAGGAATGTGATATAGACTCCTAGAATATGCTCCGATTATGGCTGTGATAGTATAGTATTGACAAAATCGTGAATCACCTGGGAAATTGGCTTCTGGGTATCCATATAGAGAACTGTCTTGATTATATTAATTAGGTAAGAAAGCTTGCCTACTACAGATGACACCATTCCCTAGACAGAGCATCCAGAACCATATAAGAGCAGATAACATGAACTATGCATTCATTGGTCTCTTCTTACTATGTGTGTAATAGGACTAGCTGCTTCAAGTTCCTGACACTGTCATTTCCCTCACATAATAGACTGTAATCTGAAACTGTGAGCAGGATAAACTTATTCCTCCTTAAGTCGCTTTTTTGGAGGTATTTGATTATACCAACAGAAAAAAAAAACTAAGCAAATGGAATAAATGATAAGAGTTCATATCTAACTCAGTGGAACTTATCCATCCACACTGACCTCCTAAGATGTCTTGTGGCAGAAGCAGAGGATCATGATCAAGGGAAAGAAATGGGTGTAAGGTGACTCTACCTCAAACTACAGAGGCAAAACAAACAAACAAATGAACAAACAGCTAGTGCTCAGAATTCTCTGAGACTGAGTCAGAATTCTCTGAGCTAGCAAAGACTGCAGCTAGCTCTTTAAAGCCAGGGTTCCCATACAGCATTTTAACTAACCAACAGCATTATCCCGCTTGCCTCTAAGAAAGGTGCCAAATGTGGATGGTAGTTTTTAAACAGGTGTTAGAGAATCTGATATAATTCAATGATTCAGAGAGGCACACAAGTTTTCCTCGCCTTCCATGATAATATGTTGTTGAGAAGAGAATTGCATTTTTAAAATAACGAACCACAATAGGACATGTAGAAGAATTTTAATTCAGAACATGGCTGCTCTGGCAAGAGATCCCATCCAAAGACCTTCTAGGTCTGTATGATCTAGCTGGAATACAGGCACTCCTTTATTCCCGGAAGACAGAGGCAAGCAGATTTGAGTTCAAGGCCAGCCTGGTATAGAGCAAGTTTCAGGCATGGTGCTACATGCCTTTAATCCCAAACAATGCAGGTAAAGTTAGTTTGTAGAAGGATGCACCCATGTTTGAAAGTGATGTATAAATTGAGTGGCAGAAACAGTAATGAATCAAAGAAAGACTTGACAGAATAGGATACACCCAACTCTCAAGAGAAGGAAGAGGAAAGGGAAGCTACTTAAAGGGCAATGAGAGAGAGGAGGCAATTTTTACCAGTACAGTAATAGAAAGAGAGGTTTGCAGAGAGAGAACTCAATTGAAAACCAAATGAGCCAGAGAATGAGAAGGAGCCAGCGATTAGAAAAGATTATTGGAGTTACTTTGAGGCCAAGAAGAGCAACTCAGAGACCCAAAGAAAAGCCAGATTGAAAAACTCAGCTGGAAGAAGAGTTTGAGCCAGAACAGCTGAGTTGATCCAGGCAACCCAGAGCTCAGCTATAACTAGAAAGAGTGAGCTTATGCAGCAGTAAGTCTCAGAGGCTGAAAACATTCAAGGCCTTGGTTAGATTGTATGGAGGCTGGAAGCTTCCAAGACTAGGCCTAGGTTAGCAGACACGCAGTAATCCTCAAAAACAATTGAATAATGAACAAGTGAATAAAAGTCCCTTTTACAAGGATACAAAGGGAGCTTCAGAAAAGGCAAGTCTGTTCTCACAAAGTTTGAGAACATGAAGATCAATGGGCATCATAAAGGGCAGCTGGCCTTAGTTGGACAGGAAGGAGTGGGAACAAGGAAAGACATGGAAGCAAATAGGAGCAACCGCATAAGGTAAAGGTAGAAATGGGCAGCAGACACTTTGGAAGGGCTGTATGTCAACCACAACAGTATACAATAGACTTAGTTTTCAACTAATGGTGAAAACACAGATAGCAGACAATATCCTGAAAATAGTAACTCTTTCACTGCCTCAGCATATAAGCTGTAGTCTTACATCTTCATGGAAAAGAGAATCATGGCTAATGATAAAAACTATGGAAATTTGTTTTTTAAAAAAGCTTCTCTCTATTCCTGATAAACATTATAGAAAGAAGAGGATGTTGTAAACTGCATTCCACTTGACAGACCAGTTAAGAAACAAGAGCCTGTGGAGAAAGAGAGGTCAAAGAACGACAGTTATGACATCAACAGTAAGCATTTATCATGTCTACAATATTCCAGGAATCGTGTCTTATCTACATTATTTCATTTTACCCTCACAGAAACCTTAAGCTATTTATTATTAGACAAAACCATTGGTAACAAATTCAACAAAATCAACTCAAAATAGCTTAGCAACAAAGAGAATTGTGTCACAAAACTGAAAAGCCCAAGAGTGTGTATATTCCTGGCTTCAGAAAAGGCTGGATCCATGGAATCAAATGAGATTACCAGGATTTTGTCATTGTTTTCATTTCTCTGCTCTATTTTGCTCTAGCTGTTGGCTGCATTCAGACAGTCACTCTTGGCATAGGTAAGGAAATGAACTACTGGAGGCTTCAAGCCCACATGCTATTCACTGATAGGTCAAATGCAACGTTCTCTCTTGTTCTCTGTCTCTACTGGCTTTCCTTGCTATTTCCCTTGTCTTTTCCCAATCCCAGAAGTGTTTTAATGGACCAACTATGTTTTATACAGCATAGTCAGGAAAGATACTCCTCTATTTATTTATTTTTACTATTTTTATTTTTTTATTGATTACAGTGTAATCACTTTGTATCCCAACTGTAGCCTCCTCCCTCATCCCCTCTCAATCCTACCCTCCCTCCCTCTTCTCCACACATGCCCCTCCCCCAGTCCATTGATAGGGGAGGTCCTCCTCCCCTTCCATCTGATCCTAGTCTATCAGGTCTCATCAGGAGTGGCTGCATTGTCTTCCTCTGTGGCCTGGTAAGGCTACATCTGCCTCAGGAGGAGGTGATCAAAGAGCAGGCCACTGAATTCATGTCAGAGACAGTTCCTGTTCCCCTTACTAGGGAATTCCACTTGGACACTGAGCTGCCACGGGTTACATTTGTGCAGCCATTCTAGGTTATCTCCATGCATGGTCCTTGGCTGGAGTATCAGTCTCAGAAAAGATCCCTGTGCCCAGATTTTTTTCTCTCCTGAGGAGCTCCTGTCCCCTCCAAGTCTTTCTATCTCCCCCTTTTTTCATAAGATTCCCTGCATTCTGCCCAAAGTTTGGCTATGAGTCTCAGTCTCTGCTTTCATACACTGCAGGGCAGAGTCTTTCAGAGGCCCTCTGTGGTAGGCTCCTGTCTCATTCCCTGTTTTCTCCCTCTTTCAATGTCCATCATGTTTGCCTTTCTGAATGAGGAATGATCATCTTACCCAGGATCTTCCTTCTTGATTAGCTTCTTTGGGTATACAGAGGTTAAAATTATTATCCTATATTATGTCTAATATCCACTTATAAGTGAGTATACACCATGTGTGTGGAAAGATACTCTTAATGCCAGGCATGAGTCCATGACTCACTCCTTCTCACCACAACAGATAGGTAAGGAACAGGCAAACCTGCTGGCATCATAGGAGCTTTCAGTGGAAAGCAAGCTGCCACAGAATGTCTTTTCCAGCGAAATACCAGTGTATCCCTACTTATCAGGGAAAAAAAATTAAAACCAGATAGGGTTATATCAGAAACCAAGGTCTGGAAGAAAATGGTCCATTTTTTAAGGACAATGGATGCTTAAATAAGAAGCCTCTGGAAAGAACCAGGGCTGAACTGCACTCAAGCAACAACTCAGAATTTAGGGAACAAGGCCTGGAGAGTATATATATATATATATGTCCTTAAGTAATTTCATGTATAGCCACTCTTAAGAAACCCCCTCCTAAGGATCATGACCCTGTTATGTAACCCTCAGGCTATCTAAAGCCTTGCCAGACCCTTATCACTCAGTTTATAATGCTGAACTAATCATATCACTTGTGGGCCTCCCTCACTCATCTGCATGTGGCCCCATCTTGATGGCTGCAGGCTCTGGTGTAGGGCTTGACACAATAAACATTCAGTACATATTGGTTAAGCTGAGTTGGTTTATCTCCCAGATTTTTTTTTTACAACCAATGCTAGGATAAGAGGTTCATAGGGCAAAACAATGAAATTATCTTCTTGTAGTAGAATAGCAATGACACTGTTGTGAATACAGGAAGAGGTGGGATAGTTCTCCACTGTCCACATTCCTGAGTCAAAAAAAAAGAAG
The DNA here is from genome assembly GCA_028658305.1 of Pachyuromys duprasi. Taxonomy (NCBI): domain Eukaryota; kingdom Metazoa; phylum Chordata; class Mammalia; order Rodentia; family Muridae; genus Pachyuromys; species Pachyuromys duprasi. Next base: position 31,745,076 of record CM053759.1, on the reverse strand, counting down.
AAAGAAAGGAAAGAAAAGAAACAGAAATGAGGGAAACGGCAGGCACTCGGGAGGTAAGATTATCATGCAGCATAAATGACTTTTCCAATTAACATAACCCTTCAAGCCAGCTCTTCAGCTCCCATTCTGTCAAGTTCCTTAATTATGACATCCCTACTCCCCAATTAAAAGCTAATTAAGCTTGTCGGCATCTTTGTAGAATATTAACTATTTTTTTTTCTTTAGGAAGTGAAGCTTTATGAAATCCAAGTCCTTTGTGGAAAAGCACTATATTTTAAGGACTTCTTGATCTGTCAGTTCATTTCACTACATCACACTAAATAATTTCTTCACTCTCCTCAAAAGCTTTATGGCACCTGAAGAACTGTGAATATGTGCCTTTAGAAGGACTACATAGACGTCGTAACTACTGGTTTGGGATGCTTTTGGTAATTTCTGTTCTTTCCTACAAAACAGTAAAGGCTGTCAGGCGTTAATTCTCCTCCTGATCTCACAGCTTCGTCTCTGTTTGAATGCGGAGGTAGGTACAGGGTACCCAAGTTTTCCTATGTAGCTGGCAACTTTCCCTAGAAAACTGTACAGTTTTCAGCTGCCCTGGGAATTCTCTTTACACTACACCTTCCCTGACACTAAGCCCCATATCCTGGCATGGGTCAGGCATGTGAATGTTTATGATCTGGCTACAACCCACCGCCACAAAACCAGAGCTTCTGCTGTTTCCATGCCCTTCTCCTGACATTCAGTGCCCACTCCGTGCTGGACTCAGGCTGGTTTGTTGTTGTTTGTTTGTTTGTTTGTTTGTTTGTTTCTGTTCAGAAGTTTTCTAGGAATTCTGTGTCAAAAAAAAAAAAAAAAAACTCCAAACACCCAATCCACAGTCTGCCAGTAAGTTCATTTCCAGAAAAACAGCTGGACATTAAACTGTATTGAAGCAACTCAGCTGGGCTGGTAGACTCATGAAATATTTGCTAAAATGGTCCTGTCTGTGAACTCCAAAGACTGGTCAGCACTTACATTTCTTTTTTAACTCATAGTTTTGTTTTGTTTTGTTTTTATTTCATCTGGAGTTACTGTTCATTTACATTTTCAGTAACCACCGAAGAAAATGAAAAACCCTAATTAGAATTGGAGAGAAGCTTTCTCCTGAGCCAGGAGGCAAGGGCTTCCCTCAAGACTGTGACCCTCAGGTAGGCTTTCTCCCCATCCCGCCATGGGGAGTCCCACCGCTCTTGGACTTCAGAAGTGATCATTTAGAAATCTCTTGATTTCTTTGCTTATCATTCTTTAAGGGCCAAAGTGTTTTTTCCTTGTGTATCAGATAATTCTGTATGTTAATAAAACCGAAGTTCAGTAGGCTTTGAATGGCAGCACCGGAACCCAGCCCAACTGTTTCTAGAACTACCAATAAACAAATGCGCACAAATATGAACGTGTCACCCTGCTTGGTCTCCACAATATGACCCTGACCGCATGCTTAAGGAAGGCTTTGGCCCTCCAGAAGCACTAAGGAAAAACGTAAATGCTTATCCGCCCACCGTTCCTTTTAATACCTTTCTTCTTAATTCAATTTTCCTTCTTCTGAATCATATCCTTGGAAATTTATTTTACTGAGTTTCTTTTGTGCTGAATTCTTTCTATTTACTTTATTTTGTCTTGTTTGTAAATGGTTTTTTTGACATTTCTTTGGTTTATTGCTGAAAGAGTTTTTCTGGCTATGGGATTTAGGTTGATAATGGCTTCTTTGCAGAACTTGAAAGATCTGCCTGCCTTCTAATATGTACTATTTATTATCTCTTCAAAGGCCTTACACAAGAAGAACCTGTTGGTCCACACCTTTAATCCAGGCCCTCAGGAAGCAGAGGCAAGTGGACTGCTGGGAATTTGAGGCTAGCCTTAATTGTATTGAGTTCCAGACCAGCCAGCGCTATACAGTAAGCCCCTGCCTCAAATTTTAAAACATTTCAAGGTCTTCAGCCAGGCAAAATAGCTTTTCTTTGTTAGCAACTTGTGTCATTTCTAGTTTCTTCTACTGTACTGTAACTTTGACATTCTGTAGCTTCACTAAGCTATCTCTACATGTAGATTTATTTTACTTATTCTGCCAAGAAACGTGTGTTTCTGTTGGGTGAGGACGCATTTTTTTGTTTATTTAAATGATGCTGAAGTGCTGTCTTGAATAATACTTCTCTGTCATTCTCTCTTTCTTTCTTGATGAAATTCATAGTATATTTTCAGCTTCTCATAGCTCAGAATCTCTGGATGTTTCATAGTTTCCAATATTTTATTTCTTTGAAGTGCTCTCAAAGTAATTACACAGCCACTGTTTTAGCTATTGTTAAACTTATCTATTAACTTCAGTGTCTATTTGATTCATTTCTAAAAGTCCAAGTCTGTTACTTTTTTCTTTTATTGAAAACAGATTTTTTTCATACAATATATTCTGATTATAGTTTTTCCTCCCCTACCTTCTCCCAGTTTCTTCCTACATCTCCTCCTACATCTCCTGTCCAGACTCACACCCTTTCTGTTTCTCATTAGAAAACAAACCAGCATCTAAGGAATGATAAAATGAATCGGACAAACCAAAATAGGACAAAACAAACAAACAGGAGAAAAAGAGCCAAATAAAAAGCACAAGAAATATATTTAGATGCAGAAACACACATGATCACACACACAGGAATCTCATAAAAACACAAAACCAGAGGCCACAATATACACACAAAGGTTAAAAAGAAAATGCCCTGCCATGTTATGAGATAAAGAAGTCTTAAGGATGCTATTGAGTTCATAGTATGTTAGCCATCTATTTCTGGGCATGGAGCCCAACCTTAAGAGTGGTTTGTTATAGTACTTGAAGTCCTAGCTAGAGCAATAAGACAACTAAAGGAGATCAAGGGGATACAAATTGGAAAGGAAGAGGTCAAAGTATCCCTGTTTGCAGATGATATGTTAGTATACATGAGTGACCCCAAAAATTCAAGCAGAGAACTCCTTCAACTGATAAACACCTTCAGCAAAGTGGCTGGATACAAAATCAACTCAAAGAAAGCAGAAGCCCTCCTATACACTAAAGACGAAAGGGCCGAGAAAGAAATTAGGGAAACAACACCCTTCATAATAGTCACTAATAACATAAAGTACCTTGATGTGACTCTAACCAAGCAAGTCAAAGATCTGTTTGAGAAAAACTTCAAGTCTCTGAAAAAAGAAATTGAAGAAGATATCAGAAGATGGAAAGACCTCCCGTGCTCATGGATTGCTAGGATTAACATAGTGAAAATGGCTATTTTGCCAAAAGCAAATGCAATCCCCATCAAAATACCAACACAATTCTTTACAGACCTTGAAAGAAAAATTCTCAACTATATATGGAGAAGCAAAAAACCCAGAATTTCCAAAACGATCCTGTACAACAACAGATCATCTGGAGGTATCTCCATCCCAGATCTCAAGCTGTACTACAGAGCAATAGTTATAAGAACTGCATGGTATTGGCATAGAAACAGAATAGTGGATCAATGGAACCGAATAGAAGTCCCAGAAATAAACCCACACACCTATGGAAACTTGACTTTTGATAAAGAAGCCAAATCCGTCCAATGGAAAAAAGACAGGATCTTCAACAAATGGTGCTGGACCAACTGGAGGTCTATATGAAGAAAAATAAAATTTGATCCATATTTATCACCTTGCACAAAACTAAAGTCCAAGTGGATCAAAGACCTCAACATAACACCAGACACATTAAATCAGTTAGAAGAAAAAGTGGGAAAGACCCTAGATCTCATTGGCACAGGAGACTACTTCCTGAACAGAACACCAACAGCACAGGCTCTAAGATCAACAATCAATAAATGGGATCTCATTAAACTGAAAAGCTTCTGTAAAGCAAAAGACACTGTCATCAAAACCAAATGACAGCCTACAGACTGGGAAAGGATCATCACCAACCCTATATCTGACAGAGGGCTAATATCCAGTATATATAAAGAAGTCAAGAAGTTAAAAAGCAACAAATCAAGTAATCCAATTAAAAAATGGGGTATGGAGATAAACAGAGAACTCTCTGTAGAGAACTGTAGAATGGCAGAAAAACACTTAAAGAAATGCACGACATCCTTAGCCATCAGGGAGATGCAAATCCAAACGATACTGAGATTTCACCTTACACCTGTCAGAATGGCTAAGATCAAAAACTCAGTGACAACACATGCTGGAGAGGATGTGGAGAAAGAGGAACCCTCCTCCATTGCCGGTGGGAATGTAAACTTGTACAACCACTCTGGAAACCAATTTGGCGTTTTCTTAGACAGTTAAGAATAGTGATTCCTCAAGATCCAGCTATACCACTCCTAGGCATATATCCAAAAGATGCTCAAGGACAACAAGGACATTTGCTCAATTATGTTCGTAGCTGCTTTATTCGTAATAGCCAGAAC
>CM053759.1:31727304-31740534 GCA_028658305.1 Pachyuromys duprasi | reverse complement strand
AAAGACTCTTCCTAGCAGTGTATCAAAGCAAATATTAAGAAACATAACCAATCCTTTGGCAAAGTGCAGGGAATCATATGAAAGAAGGGGGAGTTAGTATGACCTGGAGAGGTCAGGAGCTCTGCAAGAACCAAATATATCAGACACAGAGGTCTTTTATGAGACTGTCTCTCCAACCAAGGATCATGTATGGTTATAACCTAGAACCCCTGCTTGTATGTGGCAAATGGTAGCTCAGTTCCCAAGTGGGTATACTAGTAAGGGGAACAGAAACTATTTTGGACATGAACTCAATGGCTGGCAAGCTAGAGTTAGATGGAAGGGGAAGAGGTCCTCCCCTATCAGTGGACTTAGAAAGGTGCAGGGAAGAGATGAGGGAGGGAAGGAGGGGATAGGAAGGGAATGCGGGAGGGGGCTACGGCTGGGACACAAAGTACATAACCTGTGATTAATATAAAATAAAAATAGAACAAAAAAGAATCGTTTGTTTGCCCAATGAGATTCCCTTGGAGAAAACTAATTTTTCATTTGTAAGTGGTTATCAGTTGCATCTAGCTTCTGAGTTAGGGGACAGGACTTATGTTCGCTTCCGATCTCAGGGCTGAGACCCCATCTGGTGCAAACGTGTGCAGCCCTGTGCGTGCTGCCACAGTCTCTGTGAGTTCATACTTGCTCAGTCCTGTACTCTTTAGAAGGTGCTGTTTCCTTGGTGTCTTCCATCCCGTCTGGCTCTCACATTCGTTTTTTTTTTAATTCTTTATTAATTACACTTTATTCACTTTGTATCCCCCTGTAATTCCCTCCCTTCTCCCCTCCCAACCCTTTCCTTTCTCCTCCTTCAGAACGCATGCCCCTCCCCAAGTCCACTGATAGGGGAGGTCTTCTTTTCTTTCCTTCTGATCCTAGTCTATCAGTCTCATCAGCAGTGGCTGCATTGTCTTCCTCTGTGACCTGGTAAGACTGCTCCCCCCTCAGGGAGGTGATCAAAGAGCAGGCCAATCAGTTCATGTCAGAGACAGTCCCTGTTGCCATTACTATGGAACCCACTTGGACACTTGCCTAAACTCTGATGGGAGGGATTTGATAGAGACATTAGGACTAAGTGATCCAAAGCCTCGAATACTCTGCATAATGTCTGGCTGTGGGTTTTTGTATTTGTTTCTCTCTGCTGCAGAAGGAAGCCTCTCTGATGATAGCTGAGCAGGGCACTGAGCTATGAGTGTAACAGAATATCATTAAGAGTCATTGTGTTGCTATGTTCCTTTAGCAGAACAGTAGCATTTGATTTTTCCCCTAGGTACCTAGCATATTTCATCTAATATTCTTAGCCACTCAAACAGTGTCAGGTCTGGTTCCATCTCAAGGAGGCTCTTTTGTAGGCACCAGCTTGACTTCTGTGTGTTCACTGAGTTATATGGGTGTTTTCTTCCACAACAGGGCCCTACTGGTAGTTTGTGGAGCACAAACAGTAGATTTGGCAATAGCCTGGACTGTTTGGGGGTTCCCATGGGACCTTTTTGGCCACCAAATTGGTTATGTATAACCCATTCTTGGGAACAGAAGTTTCATTTGGTTGTTTTTAAATACTCTCTTGATTTTTAGATCCTTAAGTATCATGATTTTATTCCTTCTGTGTCATTTTATTTTTTTAATTTATTTATTTTTATCTCAATCACAGGTTAGGTACTTTGAATCCCAGGCGTAGCCCCCTCCCCCATTCCCTCCTACCCTCCCACTCCCTCCCTCATCTCCTTCTTCCCCGCCCCCTCCAAGTCCACCAACAGGGGAGGACCTCCTTCCCTTCCATCCAACCCCAGCTTATCCTGTCTCCTCAGGACTGGCTGCAAAGTCCTCCCCTGGGATCTTATACATATATGCATATATATATGACAGTTCTCATTTGATAGTCCTGCTAATTGATACGCGGTTATAGTAAATTGTCTCCCTAGTGCTTCAAAAATTTGGAGTGTGAGCTTTTACTTATTCTCAGGTCAATCCGTGGAAACCTTTAATGCCCTGGGTCAAAGTATCTCTCCAAAGAAGTTCTGCTTTTTCTTCTTGAGTTGTAGGACCTTGTGTCACTTGTATACTATCTTCTCACTCTAGTATTTTCCAGCCAAAATCATTTCTTTTTAAAGTTTTTGTCTAATAAAGATTAGTTTCTCGTTTCCTCATATTAAACACTGCTAAACAAGGATGTCCTTCTCAAAATTAGTCTACGCACACACAAAAACTATACAGCAGTGAATGCTGCCTCTTGCAGACATCGGACCATTTCTATGGCGACAAGAAGAAACAAGAGAAAACACAATCAAAGGAAGCAAACAAATTTCTATCCACCATACCAAAGGAATTAGAAGTTTTTAAATTGTCTGAAGAAGAATTCACATTAATCATTACAAATGAAACAAAAAGCAGTACAGTTGGAACCATGGAAATACATGGAATATTATAAATAATCATACACCAACCAACTATATAACATTAAAGAAATAGATAAATTCCTTGACCTAAACAACATAACTACATTGAGTCATGAAAAAAAATATATATATATAAATGTCTTCCATCAAGGATCAGATGACTTCACTCTTGGATTCCACTAAACATTAAAGAACTAACACTAGCCCTTCTAAAACTCACACAAGAAACTAAAGAAACAAAAGTGTTTCTAAATTCATTTTACCAGACCAGCATTACCCTAATGCTAAAGCCAGACACACAAACTCAAAAAAAAGAAAATTAAGCACAGATCAACATCCTTGTTGCATACATGAAGAAATCCTCAATAAAATATTAGCAAACCAAATCAACAACACATTGAAAAGGTTGACTGAGATTTCTCCTAGGAAGGCAGGATGACTCAATATATACAAATCTAGAAATATGATAAACAGCATTAGCAAAATAAAACAACAGAGATTTGATCATTTCATACCACATTCAACACATTCTCTTTTTTTAATGTATACAATGTTCTGTCTGTATGTACACCTGCACACCAGAAGAGGGCACCAGATCTCGTTATAGATGGTTGTGAGCCACCATGACGTTGCTGGGAATTGAACTCATGACCTCTGGAAGAACAGACAGTGTTCTTAACCTCTGAGCCATTTCTCCAGCCCCTCAACACATTCTTATGATAAAAGTTTTTAAATTTATTAATGAAGGAATGGATCACAATACAATAAAATATAAATATGACACACCCACAGTTAACACCATACTCAGTTTTGAGAAACTGAAGGTTTTTTTTTTCCTAAGCCTCAGACACAAATAACCATTCACACCACTATATTCAGACTGCATCTAAAACAGTTAGGCAAGAAAATAAAATTAAAAGCATTCAAACTAGAAACAAGTTAAACTGTCGTGTCTATAGATAATAGGAAAAATTGACACTCCATCACAAATATTAGAATGAATGAATGAAATCAGAAGATTTGTAGGGTACAAAATTAATATGAAAAAATCAATATTTTTATATAAACTAGCTATCCAAAAGGGGAAACCATGAAAACAACCCATTTATAAAAACATACAGAAATTAAGAGTCTTAGAAGTAAGAAATTAACACAAAAGAGGTGAAAGACCTAAGTGATAAACACATAAATATTAAGGAAAAAATTGAAAAGAACATAAATGAATGTAAAAATATTCTGTGTTCATGTCCAAAAAGAACTAATACTATTAAAAGTTTCATGTTATTCTAAGTGATCTGCTTCAATTAATTCTGCCACTTGTTCCTGGGTTTCCCTTTGCTTTTACAAACACAGTTTTGATATGTTTCTCTTAAGTTGCTGATTTAAACCAGACTTTAGAGACATGAACTCAAACCTTAATGTTTTCACCTTGTCGGCAAGAATGAATTCAGCAACACATAGTTGAAAAACAAATAAAAGTGATAAGAGTGGTTATTCTTTCTCATAGAAGTCCTGAGATGAATGATTAATTCAGTGAAGTCTTTCCATCTGTCTATTCTACCTTTCTCGGAATGTCACCTCAGTTCATTGCTTTTTCTCCTTCCCTGTTGCCTGGTGTCTTCCACTGTTCCACATAGCACAACTACACAACACAGCAACCTGAGACAAGAAAAGGAAATGTGTCTTTTGTTTGTTTATTTGTTTGTTTGTTTTCAAGACAAGGTTTCTCTGTGTTCTGGCTGTCCTGATCTTGCTTTGTAGACCATGCTGGCCTCAAACTCACAACAATTCTCCTGCCTCTGCCTCCCTGAGCATAGGGATTAAAAGGCATGTGCCATGACTCAACTGAGCAGGGCACAGGGGTCTTGTATGAGACGGTTTCTACAACCAAGGACCACGTGTGGATGTGTCCTGGAACCCCTGTTCAGATGGGACCCAGGATAGCTCGTTGTAGGACTAAAGACCCTAGTGAGGGAAACAGGTACTGTTTCAGTCTTGAACTTGATTGCTGACTCTTTGACCCTCCCCCATACATGCCGGGGAGTGACAGACTGGCTAGATCCCAGTGGAGGACATTGCAGCCAGCCCTGAGGAGACAGGATGAGCTGGGGTTGGATGGAAGGGAAGGAGTCCTCCCCTGTTAGTGGACTTGGAGGGAAGGAGATGAGGGAGGGTTGGGGAGGGTGGGAGGGAATGAAGGAGGGGGCTACGCTTGGGATGCAAAGTACCTAACCTGTGATTGATAACAAAAAAATAAAAATAAAAAATAAAAAAAGGCATGTGCCGCCATGCCCAGCTGAAAACATGTCTTACGACACTTCCTTAATAACAATAAGGAAGGAGGTGGAATAGAAATCTCATGACGTAAACTCAAGAAAGAACACAGACAGGATAAAACACAGTGAGTTCTTCTGCTGCCAAAGACAAGGTCTGTAAAGGAAATAGTAAGCCCCGGAGAAATCTCTGTAGAAAAGCAGACAGGAGAGTCTAGAGGCCAAGCCTGGCAGTAAGCCCTACATGGCCAAACCAAGCTGTTGAAACTGCTAAGGGAGTAGTGCTCCTCCCAGACACTGAGCCCATGAGAAGAAGAAGGAGAGGAAGTAGCAGAATACATATAATAGGAAAGTTTCCAGCTATTACAAATAAAACTGCTACGAACATGGTTGAGCAAATGTCTTTGTTGTGTACTTGAGCACCTTTTGGATATATGCCTAAGAGAGGGATAGCTGGATCTTGAGGAAGCACTATTCCTATTTGTCTGAGAAAGCACCAAATTGATTTCCAAAGTGGTTGTACAAGTTTACATTCCCACCAGCCATGGAGTAGAGTTCCTCTTTCTCCACAACCTCTCCAGCATGTGTTGTCACTTGAGTTTTTTTATCTTAGCCATTCTGATGGGTGTAAGGTGAAATCTCAGGATTGTTTTGATTTGCATGTCCCTGATGACTAAGGATGTTGAGCATTTCTTTAAGTGTTTCTCTGCCATTTGATGTTCTTCTATTGAGAATTCTTTATTTATAATAGCCAGAAGCTGGAAACAACTCAGATGTCCTTCAGTTGAGGAATGGATACAGGAATTGTGGTACTTTTACACAATGGAATACTACTCAGCAATTAAAAACAAAGAAATCATGAAATTTGCAGGCAAATGGTGGGATCTAGAAAAGATCATCCTGAGTGAGGTATCCCAGAAGCAGAAAGACACACATGATATATATTCACTTATAAGTGGATATTAGACATATAATATAGGATAATCATACTAAAATCTGTACACCTAAGGAAGCTAAGCAAGAAGGAGGACCCTGGGTAAGATGCTCAATTTTCATTCAGAAAGGCAAAGGAGATAGACATCGAAAGAGGGGAAAAAACAGGGAACAGGACAGGAGCCTATCACAGAGGGCCTCTGAAAGACTCCACCCAGCAAGGTATCAAAACATATGCTGAGACTCATAGCCAAACTTTGGGCAGAGTGCAGAGAATCTTATGAAAGAAGGGGGAGATAGAAAGACCTGGAGGGAACAAGAGCTCCACAAAGGGAGCAACAGAACCAAAAAATCTGGGCACAGGGGTCTTTTCTGAGACTGAGACTCCAAACAAGGACCATGCAAGGAGATAACCAGGAACCCCTGCACAGAAGTAGCCCATGGCAGCTTAGTGTCCAAGAGGGTTCCCCAGTAATAGGAACAGAGACTGTCTCTGACAGGAACTCATGGGCTGACTCTTTGTTCACCTCCACCTGAGGGGGGAGCAGCCTTACCAGTCCGCAGAAGAAGACAATGAAGCCAGCCCTGATGAGACCTGATAGACTGTGGTCAGATGGAAGGCGAAGAGGACCTCCCCTATCATTGGACTGGGGAAGGATATAGGAGAAGAAGAGAGAGAAGAGAGAGGGAGGGTGGGATTGGGAGGAGGGGGCTACAGCTGGGACACAAAGTGAATAAACTGTAATTAATAAAATAAATATTTTTTAAAAAGGAAAGCTAATACTGAGGATTACAGATTTAAGTGAAATAGGGAGGAGTTGGGAAAAAAAGTGAGTAGGGAACAGGTTAACCAAAACTAAAGATATATTTACAAAGCTTTGTGGAAACCACTACTTTGTAAGCTAACGGAGGAATCCTGCAAGTGATTTTTTTTTAAAGGAGCAAAAATAAGCTTCCACGTGAGGCCTGGCAACACTTTTCTATAATCCTTTCTACCTATAGCACAGAGATAGAAAGATCACAAGTTCAAGGCCAGACTGGGCAATTTAGCAAGACCTTTTCCCAAAATAAAAAATGCAAACAAATAACAATCCTGTGTTTCGGGACACAACCAATTACTTGGCCAAAGCAAAGGTATCACCATGTTTGAATCACACAAACTAGAAGCCACTCTCTCTTACATAAAGAAAACTTGATTGCCCAATAGTAAAAAACACTAGGGTTCTTCTTGGGGAAACAAGGAACAAATATTGGAATGGTGACCATTGTCTTATATCTCTAGCTGTAAGAGCTTACAGAGATAACTCTTTTTCAAAGCTCCTTTATCTAATACATATGGATAATTACATTTGTGCCACATAGATTTGTGCACATAAACAGGATCATTCCTGAACAGCATTTGCCATAGTACATTGCCCAAAAACATTAGCTACTAATTTCCATGAATATATATTTGTATAGTTTCTATATCTTCTCTAACTTATCTCTTCATGCAGCTAAAACATTTTATAACATCTTTACATGATTGTGAGGTTTTTTTTTTCTTCAAAGGAACAGTTTTTCTTTGTCTACAGTTCTTTAGCCATTTAACCAACTTATTTAAGGAAAACTACAAAAGTAGACTCAAAGCTATCTTAAGAGACTGACAAATACTTCAAAAAATAATAGGAAAATTGCTATAATTCTGGATGGAATTTATCTTACGCTCTTTGAAATTCCAAACATAATATTTGTTTTTCCTATAATCCATTATAAATTCACATTTGGCTAGTCCACTATGACCTTCACTTCTTGCTGTGTGTCGTGAGCCAGACCTCTTGCAATTCCTTTTTTCATCACCCCTTATCTTCTGGTGGTTGATCTGGAATGTTTACATTGTGCTCCACACAAGTGAAAGATTCCTTTCAAATACCAGGCTGGGTTATCTGTAGAGCAGGATCACTTTGGGAAGTATGAATATCTTAATGTACTTTTTCACTAGTTTGATTAATAACACTATCTTTGTGCTTATGTATCAGTCACTGAAGCAATACAATAAATGCTATTAAATTATGTATGCATAGTTTTTATATCATTTAAAATGTTGCTTAACTATGTGTTTTACATATGGTGTAACACATACAAATCATCTGAGAATTTTAGAGGTTTTATATTCTTTTGGTCCTTCTTGACTATTTCTTTGAACAGTTGCTTGGGAAAATTCGATTAATGTAATCTGTGCAAATAAGGTTACACTGGATATTGGAAAGAACCCAGTCTGAGAGTCAAGTGATCTAGATTCTGGCCTGTCGAACTGCTGCTGGACTGAGCTGCCTCAGGCAACTTTTGTATTCTCTCTGAATCCCTGTGTCTTTATTCCCAACCCAACCTTTGAATCTCAAACAGTCTAAGCATGATGATACTCCCAACTTAAGTTGTGTCCTGGGATTTTAAAGCACTGTCACTGTATCGTGCTCACATGGTATCTACTGAGGTGAGGTGCTTGCTCTATACACACAGAGGCGAGCTTCTCCCCAGGACAGACACCTGAATAGGGCCCAGGTTCTTGAAATGTGGCTGTGCAGTCTGCTCTTTGTGTGTCTGAACGCTGTGGAAGGGACGGTAACAATACCTATTTGGAAATGCACTATCATCATCAAACTAGGCAGGGTCCAAAAGCATCATTTAAAAATCCTCTTACCACACACCTATCAGTTTTCATGTAAGAAAACATTGCTACAGCAGGCTGAAGGCAGATGCGATGAGCACATGTCTGAGACAAGAAAATGTCTGTGAAAGTGTGTACACTACAATCCAAATAAACCACAGTGTCAGGATCAGGGGGTTAGACGATTACATAAACGTAAACATAAAGTAACAACTGCTGTCTACAAGCTTTAGAGTCTACAAACAATTTATACTTCTGTTATTTTCTGAGCCTCACAACAGAGAAAGCTGCCCCTCAAAAGGGTTATGTGGCTTGCTCAGTGTTAGTTATTGGGGTTTTAAAAGAGCCATCCCTCAACACCAGCTCCACTGATTTCTGGACTCAGTCCTGCCCCCATTAAAGAATCTAGTTACCAAGATATAGAGCAGAGAGTTTGTCTTCCCACAGCCTCTGGCTGTGTGATGATCAGTGTGAAAAAGGTTAATCCAGTTGGCAATGTATTCCCAGCTAGCCACACAGCCACATGTTCTAATCTAATATTAACACAATAATTAAGTTTATTTTTAGGAAATTCTGGAACACACACAAAAAAAATCAACCACCAAAATCTTCTTTCTCCCTCTCCCTGTCCCTCTCCCTCTCTCCATCCCCTACTTCTTCCTCCCCTCCTCCTGCAACCCCTGAAATTGCTCATTACTACTCCATTTTCCAAAGCTACAAAGGGATAGCAGAGATTAGAAACCACGAAAGGAAAGACACTTACTTTGGCTAAAGGTAGAAGCTTAGAGGCTGAAAAATCCAGGCTTAGGTAGCCACTAGGATGATAGGTCAGAGCACAACAAGAAAAGGGGAAGGGTATGCGGGCTGAGGCAAAAGGGGCGAAAGACAACAGTCTGTCCTCACGCTGAAGCAACCTGCTCTGTAGTAACCAATCTGGGCCCTTAAGAACCAGATGAATCTTTCTTAAAACCCCAACCAACCCTTCAAGCTCTCAGTGCCTCCAGATACTGTTGCAGTATTAATACAAAATTATATGAATGGATGGCTCACACAGACAAAATCACTAGATGAGCCTTTTTAGGGTGCTAGCAGGGTGTCACTATGTAACTCTGTCTGGCTTGCCTGGAACTTGTCATGTAGACCAGGCTGACCTCAAACTCACAGATACCCTCATGCTTCTGCCTAAGTGCTGGGATTGAAAGAATGTGCCACTATACCCAGAAAATGAGCGTTTTGAGACGTTTTTCATTATGTAATATTAATATTATCTTATACTAACATTAAAGAATATAGTATAGTATTATATTATAATATAGTATAGTATATAGTATAGTAACTGATCAAGTAGGCTGGCTCAATAATGGTATTAAAAATTCAAATCATCCTGTGGAAGTGTTGGGGGGAAGATGGAAGGCCCTGGAGGGGACAGGAACCTCACAAGAAGACCAACAGAGACAACTAACCCAGTCCCAGGGGGGCTTTCAGAGATTGAGACATCAACTAAGAAGTGTGCACGATATGGACCTAGGCCCCTTGCACATATGTAGCTGATGGATGGCTTGGTCTTCATATGGGGCAGCAGGCAAGTGGAGGGGAGGGACTATTTCTAACATAGACTCTATTGCCTGCTTCTGGATAACTTCCCCCTGGCTAGGCTACCTTGCCTGCCCTCAGGGGATGAAGATATTCTCAGCCCTGATGTGACTTGAAGTGCTGGGGAAAGTTGATGTGGGAGGAGAGAAGGAGGACACCCTTGGGATGTAAAATAAACTAAAATAAAATTTTAAAAAGTTCAACTCAGCTTTCTTTTACTAGTGTAACCACAAGACACAGTCCTCATTTCCATAATCTATATAAAATTGTAGCACTATAAGGTTAAATGAATTAAACTTAAATGACATTCTGGTGATAATGGACTTAAAGTTGTACCCAGCCCAGAGAAAGCAGACAGTAACTATTGGGATCCATAAGCAGTTATCTCTATGGACAGCCCCAAAGGACCCGACAAACCAGATATCAGGCATCTGTGAAGCCACCTACGGACCACCTGAAACCATGCACGCTCTGGGTCACCTTATAAGAGAACTCGTACCACCTCCAATCTCTCTCTCTCTCTCCTGCCCTGCCCTGCCCAGAGATGGTCTCTGTGACCCCCTTCCCCCTTCCTTTAGTAAACCTCTCACGTAGAACCTATCACGTGGCATGATTTGTGAACCTTTAATTCTAGCACTTGGAAGGCAGAGGCAGACGGATCTCAGTGAGTTCAAGGTCAGATTAGTGTATATAGCAAGCTCCAGGACAGCCAGAACTACATACAGAGACCCTGTCTCAAAAGACTATTTGTAGCTGATCATAGAAGCATTCAACTTATTAACAATAAAGGTCCAGTTTGTTTCTACAGTTGCCATTGCTATTTTCACTTCCAACTCCTCCCATAAAGATGAGTTCTTTCTTCTTCAATACTAGTCACTAACCACTGGCTTAGGCTTTACCAAGTAAGTTGCTATGACAATTCTCTTATTCTGAATCCATTCTCTCATTGCTCCACAGCACTATGACAGTTGGCAAACACCGCCTAGTTTTTGTTTTTAAAACAAGACTGGAATAAGTACAGGCACTTTTATTTACTTCACAGAAACCTACAAATACAGAAATCCAATATGCTTAACAAAGACCAAGATTTTTTTTTGCCCAACTATATCATCCATAAGATATCTGTTTCTATACCTAATTTGTAATCTCCTAGCCAGAGACCTCTACCCCAGAAACTACTTCTTCATTCAGCACTATTCAAGGCAGGAGGAGAAGGGAGAAGGGACTTTCTCCTCTCATGGTTCTGTGTGCATTCAGTGAGGGCTGCGTTGTCTTGAGCTCTGCCAGAAACCTCCAAATTCAATTAAAGCCAGATCTCATGCTGGTCCTGCACCAAACACACAGCAGAACAGGATTGCTTTGGCTAAAGGAATGAGGCCAAAAGTATTGCCACCTGGAGAAGCAGGGGCTTTCTCAAGGGAAAGTGAGAGACAGTTATTGAGAGAAGTGTTTACTACAGAAGTTCTGACCAATCCACCAGAGGCTCAAGAAGTGTGTACTTGTAAAGAATGTAACATTCTTCTGTAACAATAGAGGATACACTGAAATGTTTTGATATGATATATATATATATATATTTCATATCCACTAGAATTTTTTGGAGTCCAGTTGCAACCAAAAGTCAAACGACCCATTCAGTACTCCTTAACATTTTTTTAAACTTTATAAATCTTCTTTAAAATGGGTCTTTCCCAGGGAAGAGCACACAATTAGCCATCCAAGATCAAATGGTCAATTCTGAAAACACAAGTAATATTACACAGGCTGAGCAGGTTATATTTAAGCATATTTAAGCTTATATATGTACATACAGGAGTTATATGTATGCAACACAATGAAAAAAAAGACCATGATTTTGAAAGAGAGCAAGGAGGGGTATATGGGTAGAGCTTGGAGGGAGGAAATAATGTAATTATAATCATGAAAAGAAAAAATTTTAAATATTATAACCAAGTTTTTTTAAAAAATGACAATTTCTCATGTTTTATGGGGATTTATTTTGTTTAATTTCTTAAGTATTTCATGTGCATTCAATGTATTTCAATCATGATTATTATGAGGGCTTTTGCAGTTAAAGCTTTAAAGAGGCAATTTGGGCATGTAGTAAACCTAACAGACGTTATCATATTGTTATTGCTAAGTGGTCACAGGACTGACTGATTTGAGTTTTATACAACGCAGGGCCACTGTCAGAAAACCATGAAATTTTGAGAACTCGAAGATGCCTAGGACAGACTGTGGGATTTATTTCATATAAATGTACAGTTAGAAAAAGAATGGTCTTGTAGAGAAAAATGCCACAGACTGTTCATGGAACTTCTACGGAACGGATTAAAGCTACCTCAAAGTCCAGAAATTCCCATGAAGTAGTGGATAGTATCCAGCCCTTCTGCCTTGACCCCCACCCCCAGTTCAATTTGGGGTCCATTGTGGGAGAAACTTTGATAAGCCCTTAAGCAATGTGCTGCGCCATCAAGGTGATGCTGAGGTGACTGCCTCCAAAGAGCTACTCCAGGAAGCAAAAGGCTAGAATGACCCGGAAGACTTTCAAAGGCCTGTTGACAGGAGCAAATGAGAGTTACCACAACCATCAGAAGATACTATTTAGAGTCATTGTGCACAAAAGCCGGGGGGAACAGTGTTTCCCATCACTGAGATCTATGATACACAAAATCTGGTATCAATACAAGTTGTTGGTTGTTAGTGGTGATAGAGGTGGTGTTTTTGGTGTTGTTGTTATTGCTATTGTTGTTGTTGTTGTCATTCTTCTGCTTCTTCTGCTTCTTCTTCTTCTTCTTCTTCTTCTTCTTCTTCTTCTTCTTCCTTTTTCTCCTCTTCTTTCTCCCACATCCAACTGTAAGCACTCTACCACTGAGTTATAGTCCCAGCCCTGGTGCCAAAACTTCTAGAAGACAGTGCAAAGTACTTCCCATGGAACTGATATTGGTTCGTTATTCAAGGCTATAAATCTGGGTCATAACTGGGAAGGCTCACCACTCATAAGTCTACTCTCTTTACCAATAATTCAGGGCATCAGAACACTAGTCACTAAAAATGACAGTCTAAGACAGAACACATGTGTATAGAGTACTTAGACTTGAACCCTGGATTTTGATTCTATGACACTGAAATGATCCTTTCAATTCTTTGGTGTTTGGAGTTTTTAGTGAGTTAACATAAACGAAAATTTAATACCATGTAAAACACCAGAAATTAAAAATCCCCATCAAAATACCTTCACAATTCTTCATAGACCTTGAAAGAAAAATACTCAACTTCATATGGAGAAACAAAAAACCCAGAATCTCCAAAACAATCCTCTACAACAACAGATCATCTGGAGGTATCTCCATCCCCGACC
>CM053759.1:31623353-31726804 GCA_028658305.1 Pachyuromys duprasi | reverse complement strand
ATGAACTCAATGGCTGACTCTTTGACCCTCCCCCATACAAGCCAGGGAGTGACAGACTGGCTAGATCCCAGGGGAGGACATTGCAGCCAGCCCTGAGGAGACAGGATGAGCTGGGGTTGGAAGGAAGGGGAGGAGGTCCTCCCCTGTTGGTGGACTTGGAGGGGGAGGAGGGAGATGAGGGAGAGAGTGGGAGGGTAGGAGGGAATGAGGGAGGGGGCTACGCCTGGGATGCAAAGTACCTAACCTGTGATTGATATAAAAATAAATAAATTATATAAAAATAAAAAATAAAAACAGTGATGTTATCATTTTTCAGGCTATCCTTTCATAAATAGAACCATTAAAGAATATTCACAAGGAAACCTGATGAAAATATAGCCCCAGAAAATCTAGAACTCAAGCCAGTTTGGGAAACATTTAAAAGAAGAAGCGATATGGAGAATAAAAGCGCAGTTAATGACTACAATCAGATTCAAACTTTAGATGGATATAGTCCCTTCTCAAATTCTTCTAGAAAATCAGAAGGCAGCAAGCAGGATTTCAGCAGCAGGGAGAGGACACATTACATGATGAAGTCATAGTGTTGAGTTGGGACACCCTTTTGACTCTCTCTCTCTCTCTCTCTCTCTCTCTCTCTCTCTCTCTCTCTCTCTCTCTCTCTCTCTCACATACACACACACACACACACACACACACACACACACACACACACACTGGTGCTTGCCAGGCAGCCATGCGCCTCTGGACGTCACCACCCGTCTCCTGGATTTCCTGCACACAGCAGAGCAGAGGAAACATCCCTTTGCCTCCCTTGCCTTGGGCACCGTCTCCTGTTTTGGCCACTCATGGTGCTTCTGACAGGCACCATATGCCTCTCCACTTTAACTTTCCACTGCTCTGACATCTGGGAATCCAGATCTTTCTTCAGTGTACTGTCAACAGAGTCTTCCTCTGAAAAGGGGGAAAGCGTCAAAAAGTGAAAGAAACCAAATCCTATCTAAGAGGAAACAGAGACACAGGCTTGTTTTTTAAACAGAGCTTTCCATGCCCCGCATGTCGATGCTGTAATTAGAACCTGTGTTGTAGAGAGGGTGTTATGATCACCCTCTAGGAATCTTGTTTTTGTGATTCTGAATATAACATATGATACTAATTTGCAGAAAGCAGAAAACAGGAAAGCAGCTGCAGCACAAAGAGCTCTGCAGCGCGGTGCTGTGGGACTTTAGAAGCAAGAAGAATAGCTTTAAAAAGTCTGCGAGTGTTCTCAAGCATGAAAGTGATGAAATTGCTTAGCCTGACTGTGCATTAACTCTTGCCCAGACAACTGCAATAGACTGAATTGTTTCCCCTGCTTCCCAGGGTTTCCCTCTCTAGCCGGTCTCCAGAACAACTGCTTAGACTCCAAATCTGACCATGCCTTTTCCCTGACAAAACCATACCGTAGTCCCTTCCTCACCTAAGAACTAAGCTCTGCCCTAGAAGTTGGCGTTCGGCACTCACTCAGTCGATTGTACAGATGACACTGCCTCCCACAAAGTGTTCGGAAGCATTAAGGGACAACTCTTTTGGTGATCCCCGGGACAAAGACCAGTACTGGTTTTGAAAAGGCTGAAACAAGGAAACACGCTCCCTAAAACGACAAAAATCCACCCACCCAAACTATAAGTAGCATACCCAGAAAGAAGCAGCTTACATTTTCCGCTTCAGTTTATATTCCTTCCTCGCCTATGCAACGCCCCAGCTACTCCAGTCAGTCTCATCTCTAACCCTCACGCCTGTGTTCACCCCAAGCTCTCAGCTGAAACGCCATTCCCAACTCACCAAACCTTTATGTCCTCAACACAGAGAATAAACATTACATCTGTCAGTATTAATTTCTCCATTTCTTCATTCTCAGGTCATCTTGTTTTGTCTTCATCTCTACTACTCATTGCATTCTTATTATTCTATTATTCTTTACTATCAAGTAATGTGTTACTTGAGAGTAGCTTTACCTCTCTGCGGCGGTTTGAATAAGAACAGCCCCCAGAGGCTCATAGAGTTGAAAGCTTAGGGAATGGCGTTGGGAGGTGTGGGCTTATTGGAGGAAGTGTGTCACTCACTGGGGGCAAGCTTCGAGGTTTCAGAAGGTCAAGCCAGGCTCAGTGCTTCCCTTGGTCTTTCTGCTGCCTCAGCTCTTTCTGCAGCACCATGTCTGCTTGTGCACTGTCATGCTGCCCGCCATGATGATAATAATCTAAACCTCTGAACCCGTGAGCCAGCCCCAATTGAATGTTTTCCTTTCTAAGAACTGCCATGGTCAGTTCACAGCAATAGAAACCCTAACTAAGACAATATCCCAATCATAGACTCTTTTTTTAATGCTTTGTATTTTGTAGATTGAATTGCTCTTCTTCTTTCTTTCTTCCTTTCTTTCTTTCTTTCTTTCTTTCTTTCTTTCTTTTCTTCTTCTCTTGAGACAGAGGCTTGATTCAAACTCTCCATCCCCTGCTTTAGCCTCCCAAGTTCTAGGATTACATGTGTGCACTATCATGCCCAACTTAAATTCTTATCTATAAAATCTTTTTCTGCTAAACATGTCATGCACCCCATTTTTAAAAAGATCTAATGAGTTCATATGTAGTCTTGTTTATGTTATTCATTGGTAAAAGTCTGTTTAAGGCAGGGATTCAAAAGGATGTCTTTTCTGATCCTGACAAGCAAAAATAAACCCTTTCAAGAGAAATAACCAAAAGTCATTAGTCTTCCAAAAGTCACAAAAAAATGAAAAAATGTAATTTTTTGGTGTTACCCAGTGAGATCTTTGTGTACATGTACCTTCTTCCCAAGTGACTAAACTTTACAAATGTCACTTGAACTTAATTCAACTTTAAAAAAATCTTTTTATGTCACCTTTGGACTGGGATGAAACATGGAAAATTTCAACTCAAAGTAACTTTTTTCTTTTTCTAGGAAGTTGAGAGCAAATGAAAACAAGTATTGGCGGGAGCATTTTACCACCTCTGCAGTAGGATGGGTCACTGCCAGCCATACTTGTTGATGAGATATTTGGCGAGAAGCTGTTTGTAGAAATATAGTCTGTGACTTTACTTTGCTGAGATTTCATCTGTAAAGATTTTCCTTTCCAGTTACAAAGTTCTCCCAAAAGGGACATTGCGCCTTTTGGAAACCTGTGAAATATTGGCAAGTCCTGTCCTGTTTACCATGGAAACTTGTGCTTGGATAGCATTACAGTGTATGACCTGGTACAAGCATAGATGGGTGTCTGATGCCTGCTATTTTCTTCTTTCCATTGATTTGGAAATTATAAATCACAGGACCAGATGAAAAAACTTTGATCTTTCTAGCTCATCCATTCATCTTTGTGTAAGTTCCTACCTGCACAGACTTGAAAAATGCACAGGCAGATGACAGAACATATGCTGTGGTTGAGATTTATGTATTCAGTTCTGATTAATCTTCACAGGGTTTCCTAGAAAAGGAGAAGACTTATTATAAGCATGGATGAGTGACTGTCTGCTCAACTGTTGTTTTCTTGTTGAAGAGATCTAAAATATCACATAGCTTTAAGACAGCATTGACGGGTTTGTTTGTGTTTTGTTTTTATAAAAGAAATCAAATAGCTCTTCCTGCATGCAGATATTATTTTCTGCTTACTTGTAAATCACTTGTAGGGCATCTGGCCCAAGACCGTGTAAGAGGTTTATTGTTATGACTTTGAGAAATAATTAACAGTCTAGTTCAGGACCTCATCACTGCTTTCCCAGATCACTGCAACAGTTTCTAACTATCCTGGACCACAATTCTCACATCACACATTTACCTCATTCCTATTAGCACCGTCTCTCAAAAACAGATGTGATCATGCTGATCCGCTGGTAAAAACCTTTCAAGAGTATTACCAGAGACTTTAGGGAAAGGTGTCGAATTAGAATGCCATTCTTAGCTCTCTTCCAGCCATTCTCCTTCCCTCATACTACACCCAGGATCTCTCCCAGCTTCACTGTAAAACATGGGCCCCTTTGGGTTATTGAGTGTCTGCCTTGAACTATGTTCTCCTGTACATGCAGGAATATATAGAATTCTCTCTCCTTTCCATATTTTGAACCTATTCACCTTCAACTCATGGGTCATTTTTTTTCAGAAACAAATGTAACTGGCCACATCTAGGAAATGTGACCTTTATAAGTTTTCTAGTAAAACAGTTAGTAGCTATCACATATCAACTTCTCACTGCCTCTACTTTCTGGTGTCACTAAAAGTTCCAGGAGGCAACTTCCTTAATTACTTTTTCCATTACTTTGACAAGATATGCTGGAAAATACAAACATGAGAAAGGAGGGCTTTATCTGGGTCATCAATTTGAGGTATATATAGTTCGTTGTGGCAGGGAAGTGAAGGCAGCAGGGGCTTGCAGGAGTTGGTTGCATTTCATCTGCAGTAGGAAACGAGAGTGGTGAGCGCTTCTGCTCAGTTTTCTTTCTCCTTTTTATGTAGCCCAAGATCCTAGCCCAGAGAATGGTGCCATTCACAGTGGGCAGAGCATCTCACCCCAGTTAACCTTCCTAAAATAATCCACCACAGACGTGCCCAAAGGCCAGGCAGTTCTACATCTTACCAAGTTAACAACTAAGATTCACCATCACAACTATTTTATCTGGAGCTGTTTTCTTGGTGTGGGGGTGGGGCGGAGAATGTAGGCAAGAGATCAACCTGGTTTTCGTTCAAGTACCATTGACCTTTGGGTTTTGTTTCATTGGTTGACTGATTGGTCTCACTATGGTAGCTTTGGTTGACCTGCAAATTTCTATTTAGACCTCAACTCAGAGATCTACCGTCTTCCAGTTCCCAAGTTCTGGGATTAAAGATGTTCTTTAAAGAAATGTATATGTTTTTTTTAAACAGGGTATCTCCCTGGCCTGAGGCTTTCCGTATTTAGGGTAGGCTGACTGGCCAGAAGGCCCCAGAGATCCGTTTGTGTCTACTACAGTGCTACAACAACAAACACACACCACCATGCCTTGGTTTTTATGTGTGTTGTGGGGATTGAACTCAAGTCCTCTTGTTTATATAGGCAAGCACTTTGTCAACTGAGCTGTCTCCCCCCCACCCCCCGCCATCCCCTTTCTGGGGCTTAAGAATACCCTGTATGTAGAAAATATTCAATAAAAATTGACCAAATGAAAGGATTCCAATGACTAGGAATCATTTTTTTTTCTTTTCTATCATTTTTGGAAGGCAAAGTAGATTTCAGAACCAAGTTGAACTCAAGGAAAACTTTTGACAAGCTACACAAAATTGAAGAATGATGCAAACTATTGAGAACTTAGCCTTAATTGACTCTGGAAGAGTCAAGTCATCCTTTCAGCTTGTTGTGTAACCCTCTGCTCTGCATACATTTACCAAAACAGTCCAAAGCATCCAAACTGACAATGCCAGCCTTAGATTGTGACCAATAAATCTGTCTCTGGTTGTCTCATAGATGGGTAATTTTTGAGGGTAAAATAGTTTTAACTCACTTCAATACAAAAGAATTAACGATTGGTTTTCATTGGCATCTGTTTTGTAAAATAGTTGCTAACTTGAATCAGGCATGGATTTGCAAGTTCTCAGTTATGAAAGAAACTGAATACAGTGTTTGAGAATTGTCGCTATGGACAGAGTTTGAGAGTTGTCACTTGTTTCTTGTCTTCTTCTTATGCGGTACCACTTCAAAGATCCCAGTCTTTCATTGTAATGGCCTGAGTTTTATATTATCTGATACCTTCTACCCAAGCTCCAGTAGATAGTCAGGGCTTGAAATCAGCATACTGTATGGAAACAAATTCAGTAGAGTGCAGTAGACTTTACAGCCATAAAATCCACCCCTCCCCATACCAGCATATAGAATGTGTGTCAACGTCCAATCAGTTACAGTTTTAACCAACAGGAGACACTAGAGAATAAGCGTGTAACACTGAAGAGGTCACCCACTGACAAGAACTCACACTGCCCAATTTACTTCTCTTTTTTTGTCAGGCTTAGTTTGATGTTCAACTGTAGTAAAACTTTTCTACTATTTTTGCTTTGGAGAGAAACCTTATCTCCGATTCTCTATTTTAAAGAATAATTCCATTTCCTTGAAGTGTTTATATTTAAAGCCTTAATCCTCAATGTGGTCCTATTTGAAGATATGTCATGCTAAGGATGAAATTAATGAGATGGTGCTATGGATACTAATTCAGCAGATTTAGTATCCTTATAAGGGGTACCAGAGAGATCCACCAGAGAAACAGAGAGGTGGAGGAAGAAAAGAATAAGGAGGAGAATGACGAAGATGAGGAGGAGGAGGAAGAAGAAAGCATGAGTCACCCATCTACAATCCAGGTGGCAGCTGAAAATTTAAGTTTTTGCCTTGACTTCCCTCAAAGATGGACTATGATCACCACGTGTAAGCCAAATGAACTCTTCCCTCGCTAAGTTACTTTTGCTCAATTTTATCACAGCAACAGAACCCCCTGGGCTGTGTGCTTCGCCATACCTGAACTTATATAACTGGTCTTTTATCGTTTGTTCTTTGCCTTTCATAGTGAAGATCCCACAAGAACGTTGCTGTTTTTCTTTTTATGGTGCTGGGCTCCAGGTCTAGAACAGCGTTTGTCAAATACCAGGTGTTTTATAAATATTTATGAAATGAACAAACTGTTTCCCATAAATAGCTGAGCTTTATCACTTCTGAGGTATGCCCTTTGAAGTTTCCTCCACCTGAAATACTCTCTCCAACTATGCATCTTTATGGTCCAGCTACAATGTTGCAGCATTAAGGTTTCTGTTTGAGTTGCCAGTAAGATACCTTGGCTTCCCTTCTACACAGAAAGATAACTTAAAGACAGACTCACCCTTACTAGTTTGTTTGTTACACACACACACACACACACACACACAGACACACCACTCCACTTAATGAATATCTATTACATTCATAAATGAGACCGATGCATTATTTATTTAAGTTTGATAAGTAATTTTATCCTAGCTAGAGATTAACAAGGAAAGAGGGCCTATTATTTGGTTAGTTTCACAGAATGGCAGAAGAAATGTGTAAATTACAAGTGTTCAATGCACACACAAGTAGAGTTGCAGAATCATAGCATCTGACACATATTCCGATTATTAACTAGTATTTACTTGTTAGATCCCATCCTGAGATTTGATTTTATCATATGAAGCCTAGTTTCATAGTTTCTGGGACATATCTAAAACTCCATAAGACATTTCAGTGGCAATTTGGAAAAAGAGGACAAAAAGAACAAAAGCCTGAGTTGTCCCACCCTTAACTAAATACCTGCAGAAGCCCTCTGTCTCTGACTTTACATTAGGCTGACCTTGTCTATGCTTGCCTCAGGAATCAGGCCCGGGCAGGCAGTCAAACACAATTTGTGGGGGCAGGAAGAGATGGTACAGCTCTTCAGCTGAAGGGTACCAGGTCAGCCACTCTAGTCCCACTCTACTTCCCCCCAACTACCAAATCCTCCTTTCTTGGTCCTATCTCTGCACACACTCATTCTTCAGTGACCTATCCAGTAATGCATACATTCTAAAATTCTCTTGGCTTGTAATGACAGCAAACTTGACTATAAAAGTATTAACATTTAAGCTATGTAAGAGCTTCTCAGTAGTCAAGATAGAGACAAGCATGTACACCAACACAATTTTCTGTGGATGCTGAGTGTGACTACCTCCAGTATAATTTAGAACACCCCATCCAAATGGAACAGGGAGAGGCACAGAGCGCAGGGATAGGCTTATTGCTGCCTCAATCCCTGCTCAAAGCACACAGGTGTAAAGTATGTTGCTTGGTACCAGTGAATTTAAAACAAATGTTTAGTGTGGATTACTAAATAATGATTAATTAGCCCTTGTTTCTTACTATTTCATTGGCTCTTACTACATGTTAGGATCTGCTAAAAGTCCTTTTCACCTGAGAATCATTTGAATTTACAGAAGCCTAAAGTGGAAGACACATAGATGGGAAAATCTTGCTAATCCAAGGGGTTGAATTGATGCCAACTGTCACTATAATTTCCATTGGGATGATTAATGACCAAAGGCCTGTGTCAGCAATCAAGACAATAAGTGAAAGGAGCTCCTGGCCCTATAGCATTCAGATTATCAATAAGATAATCCTGTGAAAGGCACATTTCTCATCTATTCGATTACTTAGTAGTTTATATAGGTGATATGTAGCCTTAACCCAAAGCCCAGTTTTTCACATTAGAAACATCCCTTCATTAGGACTGATTTATTTTTAGAAAAGAAAAAAAATCCAAAACTAAAAACTGAATAAAGCCTGCAAATAAGCACCAAAAATATATGTACATATTCCATCATGTAAAAGTGATATTAAGACACTTAAGTTGGAGGTGTGTAAAATACTTAATCACATTTTCAAATACCTCTGTCAGTGGCACATGACTAACAAAAATTACATTTAAGGCTTTTTTCCCCATTTTTAATGCTTGTAAACTTAAAGCTTCACCAACAATAGTGCTTTAGCATTATTATAGTGCTTATTGTATATTATATAAACTAATAAAATTTAAAAATCAAAATATACATTATCATATAACATCTGTTTATAAAAATAATTTTAAGGTCATAACAATGCTGCTTTATTTGTAATAGCCAGAACCTGGAAAGAATCCAGATGCCCCTCAGTTGAGGAATGGATACAGAAATTGTGTTACTTTTACACAATGGAATACTATTCAGCAATTAAAAAGGAGGAAATCATGAAATTTGCAGGCAAATGGTGGGACCTGGAAACGATCATCCTGAGTGAGGTATCCCAAAAGCAGAAAGACAAAAATGGTATATACTCACTTATATAGACCTATAAGATAGGATAAACATACTGAAATCTATATACCTAAAGAAGATAAACAAGAAAGAGGACCTGGGGTAAGAGGATTAATCCTCATTTAGAAAATCAAATTGGATGTAGGAGAAAATGAGTAACAGGACAACAGCCTACCACAGAGGGCCTCAGAAAGACTCTACCTAGCAGGGTATCAAAGCAAATATTAAGAAACATAACCAATCCTTTGGTAGAGTGCAGGGAATCATATGAAAGAAGGGGGAATTAGTATGACCTGGAGAGGTCAGGAGCTCTGCAAGGACCAAATATAGCAGGGCACAGGGGTCTTTTATGAGACTGTCTCTCCAACCAAGGACCAAGTATGGTTATAACCTAGAACCCCTGCTTGCATGTAGCAAATGGTAGCTCAATATCCAAGTGGGGATACACCAGTAAGGGGAACAGGGACTATTTTGGACATGAACTCCATGGCTGGCTCTTTGGCCTCCCCACCCCGTGAGGGAGGAGCAGCCTTGCTAGGCCACAGAAGAGGACATTGCAGCCATTCCTGAAGAGACCTGATAAGCTAGAGTTAGATGGAAGGGAAGGAGGTCCTCCCCTCTCAGTGGACTTGGAAAGGGGCAGGGAGGAGATGAGGGAGGGAAGGGTGGGATAGGGAGGGAATGGGGGAGGGGGCTACGGCTGGGATACAAAGTATGTAACCTGTGATTAATATAAAATAAAAATGTTAAAATTTAAAAAATGTAAATATTTAAAAAATGTGTTGGTATAAAATCTTCTGGAGAATACAAATGTACTTCATTTACTCAATCATCTGTCCATTCAATAAACATTTATTATTTACAAAATGCCACATCATTTGTTATGATCCTGACTTTTAACAAGTATTAATAAAAAAACTTTCAAATAATTAAAATTATAACACACCAAAATTAAACAAACTCAAAGTCTGTAGAACTCAATAAATTTCTATACAGTGAGAACAGATATGAAGACTACTCCTGTTTGTCAACGTGACATGTGGATTAACTAAAACACAGATATGGAGGACACAGCTGTGAGGGATTTTTGTTTAATTTAAAGTAGAAAGATCCAATTCTAATCCAGATCTTTGAGGTGAGAAAACATACACCTTCAATATTGGCCACACCTTCTGCTGGACCTCTACCTAAGGACTCAGAAGGAAGCTTTTGCTCTTTGCTTGCTTTAGCCGCGATAGCAAGTTCTTTGCTTCACTGGCATTAGAACTGACTTCTTTAATATTCCAGCATTGACTGAAGACCAGCCGAGTATCCAGCCTTGTGAACTGAGAAACTAATGGATTCTTGGACTTTCCATTAACAGCCAGCCATTATTGGGTTAGCTCAACTACAGTCTGTAAGTGATTCTAGTAGATCCCTTTACTCTATATAAAAAGAGATTCATTCTATAAATTCTGTTACTCTAATTCTGACTAATACAATAGGCACTGACATGGTTAATCATAATCACAAAAAGCACAATTAGTCTTCGTGTGTGTGTGTGTGTTAAATAATAAAACTCTTGAGAAAATGCCACAAAGATTTCTTTCAAAATGTTGTCTGTAAAATTTATGTTTATTTACCGAAAACATGCGTTGATCATCAAAGAGGAAGACAGTCACTGTGCTGCAGGTCAACATTTTCCCTAAGCATATTTCTGTTTCAAAAAGGATTTGAAAATGGAACATAAAGGAGCCCAGAAATTGCAATCTTTGAGACTTTTGAAGTGTTCCACTAACAAATTAGGCCTAAGGCTCTTAAACCTTTTTGCTTTGTCCTCCATATGATGCACCCTTCCACTTCAGCACTGCAGCTGCTGCTCTGTCTACAGGAGTGTCTTGCCCTGAAAATGTGTCTAAATTTGCTCTTCTCTAACTCAAGCCTCTGTTCCAATATCTTATCCCCTGGCAGTGCAGGCATCCTTTATTCCCCACTTTTCCCAGCTACAGCAGACTATTGCGTGAATCCGCTTTGAGCCACCGTGCTTGAAATAACCAATAAATTCATAGGCGATCAGCTCAGCATGAAGATGCCTCCATGACACAGATCCTGAAGGAAATTGTAGCATTACTCATCCTTGTGCATCAATAAAGATTCTATTTCTAGACATAATGACATTTACTGGCTTAGAAACTATTTTCATCTTCACATTAAAGAATATTACTTTCATTAAAAATCTCTTGTAAATCTGATGGCATTTGTCAATTCTGGTTGAAAGTCAAGCAAGATGAGCTGTTGCTTCCTTTCCTATAGAGGGTACATGGGTTTTAAAGTCAGACACACCTGGCTCCTGATCTCAGGTCTGCAACCAACTACCAGTGTGAATAAACTGAAGCTGCTCTTGTTATATACTCCAAATGCCTTCAGTTAAATCTAATGGACACATGTCAGTTATGTTACTTGACCTTTATCATGTGCTGTTGACAACAAACTTCTATTTCCACTACACATTTTGTCTACAGACAAAAATATTGTACATGAATGTTCAAAAAACACAACTAATACTAGCCAAGAAATGTAGAAGTAATCTAAACACCCACCAACTGATGAATGGGTAAAGAAAATATGATAAGGGCTGCAGAGATGGATGAGTGGTTGAAAGCACATACCAGTGGGCCTGAGATCAGTTCCTAGCACCAATGTCAGGAGGTTTAAAACCACTCGTCACTCCTGCTCTGGTTCAGTCTCTGAATCTCTTTGGTCCTAGGTTAGTTGATTCTATAGGTTTTCTTGAGGTTTCCTTGACCTCTCTGTTTCTTTCAATCCTTCCTTCCCCTCTTCCACAAGATTCCCTGAGCTCTGCCTAATGTTTGGTCACAGCTTCCTGCATCTGTTTCATCAGCTGCTGGGTGAAGGCACTCAGATGACTGTTATGCTAGCCTCCTGTCTGCAAGTATAGCGGAATATTACTAATGGTGTCAAGAATGGGCTCTCTCAAGGGAGACTTCCAATGGAGGGATGGGGATACCACCCACCCACAAAACCTTCAACACACAATTTCCCCCGCCTATAAGATGTGAAGGAATAAAGAGGCAGCAAAAATGTGAGGGAATGGTCAACCAATGATTAGCCCAACTTGAGCCCAATGTCATGAGAGAGAAACAACCCCTGACACTATTAATACATCAGTTCCTTGTGTGAACCAAAAGATTTCTACCATCATGTTTGAGAATTTGCCTTTGTGTTTTGTTATCTGAGAATGTCACGTATGAATACAATGTGTTTTGACCAAATCTTTGCCCAAATTCCTCCTATACCCTCACCATTTGCCCCTCCCAACTTTTTGTATTCTTTTATAAACCTAGTGTTTAAAATGTTGCCAGTAAGTGAATGGGAGTTGACTCATCTACTGGAGCACAGGCAGCTGCACCTAAAAAGAAAAATTGACTCTTCCCCTTCAAGCAATTGCCAATAGCTATGTGACTTCATGAGCACCTCCCACATCAATACTGACATTTTGGCAGTGCAGTCCTTATGCAGTCACAACCACTGTAAGTTCATTTGTACAATAACTCTTGTAGAAAACACTGCTTCATAGCAGATTCTGGCTTGCTCTTACAGTTACCCACTCTTCAGGATGCTCGGTGATCCTTGGGAAAAGGGAGAGTGACACAGATGTCCCATTTAGGCCTGAGCACAGTCTCTTATTCTTCACACTTTGGCTAGTTGTGTGTCTTTGTATTAGTTGCCATCTACTGCAAAAAGAAGATTCTCTCATGATGGTTGAGAAATACACTTATCTGTGGGTGCCTAAAGATAATTTTGTAAGGAGTAATGTAATGCCATGCCCATTTGGCCAAACAGTTGCAGTAGGCTCTCACCTAAGACCTACTAAGCCACAGCTTCTTGTCTCAGTTAACAGTGCCAGACATGAGCTCCACCTCGTGAAACAGGCCTTAAATCCAGTCAAAATTCAGTTGGTTCCTCCCAAACATCCAAGCCACCATTGCACCAATGGACTTACCTTACCAGGCCAGACACTGTTTAATCTCAAAGCACTTGCAGATTTGGTAAGACTTTTGATTATTTTTCTCTGACAAAATCATGTACAGAACCTTCCAGTGCTTTTAAACCTAGCCAGTAGGAAAGAAGATTTCAGATCAATACCAGCTTGATTTCTCAATGGTCCTATGACCATTTGGTGTCTTCCGCAGGATGATCTTTATCATCAAATTCTGGAAGGTATTCTGTATTGTTTGGGGGGGTCTGTTGGACTTCACAGACGAATAATGCAAAGTAAGGCAACCCATGGATGGGTAGAATTAATACTTCAGAAATGGCCATCCTTAAAAAAGCAACCTACAGATACATTGCAATCTCTATCAAAATTCCAATGCAATTTTTCACAGGAATTGAATACAAAAAATCTATCTTTAAGTTCATATGGAAGCACAAAAGACCCAGGATAGCCACAACGATACTAAACAATGAAAACACCATGGGACAAATCATCATCACCAATATCAAACTACACTACAAACAACAGTGCATGGTTCTGTCACAAAACTGACCCAGTGATCAATTGAATCCAATTGAAGGTCCATATGTAAGCCTGCATTTTTATAGAACCTGCTGTTTGACAAGGAGGCCAAATATATAAATTGGAGAAAAGGCAGAATCTTTAACAAATGTGCTCAGAAAGCTGAATGGCTACATGTACAAGAAACTAGATCCTCATCTCTTAGTCCACACAAAATTCCACTCCAGACAAATTAATATAAGACCTTATACTCTGAATCTACCTGAGAAGAAAGTAGGAAGTATTCTTCAACTTACAGGCACAGGTAAGGAAATTTATCTTTCATTGAGAACATCGTGTGTCAGACATTGTGACAAACGGCTAAGACTCATTATCATTACTGTCCGTGTTACCATTTGAAGTACATGTCCAGGCAAGGTGAGCATCTTTCTCGTGCTCACACCCTCAGTTTACTTGCAGACCTGAGAATCAAAGCCAGATCTTCCTGACTTTAAAACCCACATATTCAGGATCTAAGAAGGACCAGCTCTTTGTTCTTTGCTTTCAAACTCAATCAGTAAAATGTCACCAGACTCCAACAGACTTTTAATAAAAGTAATATTCTTTAATATAAGGAGAAAAATAGTTTCCAAACCAATAAATGTAATTACATCTGGAAACAGACTCTTTATTGATGTTTAAGGATGAGTAATGCTACAATTTGTCTCAAGATCTGTGTCATGGAGCCATTTTAATGCTGCATTTGTTACGCATAAAATTTTTCTGTAATTTCAAACACAATTATCCCAAAGAGTCACACAGAGTTGTATTTTCTAAAACTGAAATACAAAATACCAAAAGTATTTTCAAAATATTTTGAACTGTCCAATTATTTATTTTAATACTATGTAACATTCCTGACTGATTCATTTTTAAAACCTACGCTCTTACTAAACATGAACTCATTGAATTTCCTTAACCCTTAAATTATAATTTCAAGCAGAAGTTTTAAGATTTCATTAAATAGGATACCTTGGGCTTATTCTTTTTAACAGTTCAAGGCCTAAAACTTAAGTAGGTAATATAGTTTATAAACTCTTAAAATATGATGCCACTGAATTCTTGTTCACCAAGGAATACAGTAAGTTTGTTCTTAGAGCAAAAGTTATCTTTAGCATTTTATTATATTATGTTCCATTATTTTGTAGTAAACAATCTGATAGGTAATAGTGACATATCTTTTTTTTCAGACTCATCAGGTTGCATTTATATATTTATTCAAGATCACGAGTATGTATGTATAATAATCAAGTAAAAGAGAACATAAATTTGAGAAGGTAAAGGAGGTTTGCATTGAGAGGATATGGAAGGGTTTGGGGGAGAAAAAGAAAGAAAGGATTGATGAAATCATATTGTAATTAAAGCCAAAATATGCATAAAATGGTGAAATCAAGACAACCCCACATGAACAAAAGTTGAGAGTGTTTGGATTTAATCTACCTGTCATATAATAGATTCTAAGTGGAGTTCTTCAAACTGAAATAAAATGAGATTAGAGAGTAACTGAGAGTCATACCCCAAAAGGACGATGCTAAGCCTAAACTTAAATAGGCAATATATGCACCGGAATTATTATATCATTATTTGAACTTCCTCTTTTTTCTTAGTGATTTAAAATGTGGTCTCATGAAATAATAATTATAAAATTATGTTGAAGACAGTGTGTAAGGATCTGATTTTTAAGAAAAAGAATAAAAGATAAAGAGGTCTCCATCAGATTCACTGTATACTATTAAAACAAAGTCACTAGCAATTAGAATTTTCCAGACATTTTACCATAAAGCTTCTAGAAGAGGAACAAGAGTAACAGTCCTTAGACTTATGAATAGCCTGCCCTATATATTTCTAAGTGAGGATTTTGAAACATGAGATTGTTTTTATGTGAAAACATGACCCACAGGAGTAGCGTTCTAAGAACAAAACAATCAGATAAAGACACTTAAAAGATAGCTGCTTTCGCCTTTTCATATGTACTTATCCCTACCCCCAACATCTTATCTGGAAAATTTCCCTCCGGAGATCCATTTCAAAAATGGACTTATTATGAAAAAAATTGAAAAACAAAAGATTAGGGTAAAAAAATAAAACTGTTTACACCCCAAAGTCTATTTCCTACCATCTTGAACACATCTTTGGTCAGCTAGAACGGGAATTACAGAGACATGGTTGCAACCACAGAGACATCAGCCTCTTCGAGATACTTAATGAAGTGCTCTATTTAGAGAGGTTAGTCATTCTGGGAAAAGGTCAATGTGAAGATTCCTACTGAAAATGATCAGTGTTAATAAAAGCAATTTGTTATTTTTGCTTTAAAGTAAAAATACATAGCACAGGAGAGAGAGAAAAAACTTCAGCTAGGACAGGGCAGGGGTCTTTTTCTAGATCCCTGGTGACCTACCAGCTCAATCACACCCCTCATCTGTGATTTCCCTATTATTTCAGGGGTTCTATGCACCTATATATGTGTATATGTTCTAAGGCTATTTGTCTGGTTCCTTTACTTTACAAGTGGAAGAATGCCTTGCTCTGTATTTTAGACAATATGTCTACTTTATTTGTAAAAGATAGGTTGGTTTCCCTAGGACTGCACATTTTGGTTGTCTAACTTTCCATACCAAATGATGCTGTGATTTTTATGTATACTCATCTTCCATTTTGTGGATGTATGCTCACTAACTGACTTCTGGAAATCTGAATCCCTAGATGAGAAGCTTTATGTATCATTAATTTATTGGAGTTCCTTAAAATGCTTTCTACAGGACAATCAAGACCAATTCAGACAACTCAAGGATGAAAATGTGCCTTTCCCCACATCCTCACTAATATGATATAACATCTTAATCCTTTGCAACAATTTGATGTGTGAGAAATGATCACTTCTTTGTATGTTTCCTTTGTTATCATATGCATTTCTTTAATTCTGAGTAAAGGTGAGCATAAGCTCATTTATATATAAATTACAGACAGGTGGGAGCCAAGAAGAAAGGCCTCAGAAGAATACAGTCCTACCAATACTCATCTTCACCTTGCAGCTTCCAGAGTTGTAAAAATAAAATAAATTTATTTTGTGCAAATATTCCAACTTGTTGTACTTTATGATGCAGCAGCCCTAGAAAACTAGCATGCTATCCAATCCTTGATGATTCTAACCAGTTATTATAGTCAAAACCTTTATAGTAAACTTCCCTAGTTCCAACTACTGTGTAGTTTACGCCTCCTGGTTGGACTCTGACCAACTCTGACCTGCCTTATGTGCATACTGTTTTCTTTAACAATTTCCAGGTCTTTCTTTTTTCACTGACTTTAAGGTAATATCCTATTTTTGCAAATTTTTCCTTAAAGTTGTCTTCTATAGACCCCATTGTTTTTCCAGCCACTTATATTCTTGAAATTGCTTTCCATTTCTTTAGGCATGCTTCCAGTTCACTTTTCATCTCTTTATGTTTTCTTAAATTACTTTTAAGATTGGTATTTCTTCAAGTTTTCTTATTTTACCATGTGAAATGTTATAGACACCACAGCTCTGTTTATTTGAATGCTAAATTCTTGCTTTGTATAACTTTGGACATGTTTCCCATTGGCAGCCTTAATACTTCCTGCATTTAAGCTGTAGCATTGGGCATTTCTAAACAAGTCTTTCCAGGGCTTTAATTTGCTGGGGGGAAAAGGTTCCAAAGTGTGTAGACATAACAAGAAACTTCTACAACTAATGGTTTGTTATCTAAGAAAATGCCTGCCTACAAGGATCTCCATGATGTGGTATGGTATGGTCCACGTAAATGGGATGCTATTTATATAGCAACGGCATTTGCTAATTAAGCTCAATAAGCAGAAAATAAAAAGCGAAATTTCATTTGATTTCATTCTTTCACCAGGCCACAGAACACCCCTTCTTCATGAAATGGTGGCTTGTTTTCAAATCCCTTAATCTTGCCTCCACCGCAATTTTACAAAAGTAGGATAAAGTTGAGTTTTGTTCCTAAGCCTGTCTATTTTTATGTCTTTGTAATTTCAGTTAAGACTGTTATTTGATTTCCCCTGGCAATGGACAAAGAGACACTTTGTTGGTGATGGTGTTCTTAAACCAGTCAGGGCCAGAGAACTTGGCATTCCTTTGTTCATCCAAGCTTGATGCCTGGCTTGGTGGCCAAAGCTGTGTTATGCTTAGGACTCATAAAACTCAAATCAAAACCAAGTAATGCAACATGGGAGGAGGAAGACAGATAAAGAGGTGTGGACCACCATGCCACGCACAGATCAGCCTCCAGTGCACTGGCTCAGGTGGGCCATAGATAATCTGCTTGCCATGCCACACAGCAGCGAAGGAGGGTGATACCCAGGGGCTCGCTGGACATGTGGCCAGCCTGAAGTGGGAGCTAACACAATGTGAAAGTATGTGGTGGTCAGATGGGAGAGAAAGAGAAATGTAGCAGCTTGAGCATTATAAAGAGAGATGAAACTGGAGATTTGAGGGGAGGAGGAGGAGCCTGTTGTGCATGGCCACCTGGGGCAATGGTGAGGTCCCAAGGGACCTACCTGAGGGACATATCTGAGACCATGGCTACACAGTGGCAGGGGTTGATTTTGATGTCCATGACTCATATTACCACTAGAGAATGTAGGGATGTCTCGGGTTGGGGCAGCTGCCAGGGACCATGTGCATGTCCAGGGGCTGTGTATAACTGGCTCTATCCCTCACTGGATGCTGTACTCTGGAGAGATGGCCCTATCTCTCCCCCGTGGCAGCCCTTGGGAGAACTGGCCTAGCTACTCGTGTGGCATAAGGTGGCATGGATGAGGGGTGGTGCTCTGTCCCTCCCTTGACACCTGTGATAGCCAGGAGAGCTGGCCCTGAGGACTTTAGCACTCAGAAGACTGGGCCCTAAACCTTGTGTGAGCAACACGGTGGAGCTGGAGCTGATGGGTATGGCACTGGTTGAGCCAACCCTGAGGCTGTGAGAGCAGAGCTGTTCCAGCCCCTTACAGGCAGCAGCACTTGGGAGAACGGGCCCCATGCCTTGTCTGAGCAGCACAGTCGAACTGGCTCTGGAGGCAGTGGGTGTGAATGAGCTGGCCCCAAGGGCATCAGAGCAGGAGAGCTGACTCTGCCTCCTCTGCAGCGTTGGGTGGCCTCACCAGAGGAGTGCTGGAGAGTTCACCCTGGTAGATAAGGGAGAGCTGGCAGAATGACCAACTCAGCCACCACCCAGGCCAAGATCCAAGGCTCTGAACTGGCCCACCCCAAAATCTATATCATCTGAGAATGATTGGAATGTATGAAAGGGCCAGTACTGATTATCCAAAGCTACAGAATCACTGTGACACAGGGCAACAACAGGAAGAGACCTGGTGAGGAGTCAATATTGATGGTGTCACAGAATCCAGAGACCACAAACCAGACCAATGACTCATTGCAATGAACATTTGCAAGTGAAGAAGTGTGGACAGAAGGATATACTGTGACACACACTGTGACATGCTACAGCTTCCATGATGAGATGTTTTCTATGCTTTCTATGTTGTTGTTGTTGTTGTGTGTGTGTGTTTGATTTTGTGGCAGAGGAGGAGGTTGCAAGGGCAAAGGGCAGATATGAGGGGACTGGGAGATGAGTGGGACTAATGTGAAACTCACAAATAATTAATTTAAAAGGTGTTTTTTCCAAGAGTGTTATTTGAGCTGGACATGCTAGTGAACACCTCTAATCCCCAACACTCTAGAGACTGAAGCAGGAGATTTTTAAGTTCAAAGCCACCTGTAACTACAAAGTAAGACCCTGGTCTCAAAAAAAAAGTTTTAAAGCAATTTAAATATAAGCTATGTATTTTGAAAACCTAAAAGTTGTTCTTCCCCTCAATAGATAGATAGATAGATAGATCGATAGACAGACAGATAGATAATAAAAATATTCCTTTTACATTTTCCTCTTGGTCTGATTTTATTAATTTGTTCTTTATTATTAGCATTGTGGCCAATTCGTAGTTGCATCAAACCTACTATTTTAAGCTTTATGTTCAAATTGATTTCAGACATGAGAAAAGGATAAAATTACTTTGAACTGTTTACCACGGGAACTAGATTTAGTCTCAAAATCCTTCTCACCCTACCTTTCCAGACACCGCTACGAATCAATCAAAGTTGACCCACGACAAGAAAATCATTGGCTTTACTGTGTCTCCATTTGTGATTCTTGCAAAAATAAGTAATTTACTTGTGAAATCTCTCATAACTCCAAACAGAACCACTTGTCAAGATGATTTTAGGGATCTCTTTCTAGTGACAACCCTAGTGAATCATGTTTGCTAATGTTTCGACTCTCCAAAGCTTGATTGACAGCCTTGATTACCAGTATGATCCATAATGGAACAAGTTTCAGAACCGTCACTGTTGAAGTATAGGCATAGATCAGTGAAAATTAAGAAGAACACTATGGCTGCTGGCCGCCAGGCACCTACTTTTGCATAACCTTCATAGATACTTAAGGATTTAGCTAGAATTTATAATCTGCAGGTGGATGGAACAAGTCAGCCATTTCCTATTTATTTGATGCTGCCTAGAATTAGCTGAACTCTGGCTTTATAACCTTGTTCCCCCCCCGGGGGGGATATGTTTGCAACACCATCAATGAAAATAAGCAACAAACTCTCTTTTCATTGATAATTTTAAAATAATTGCAGTAGAGTTATATCTGGGCCTGGCAAGAAGGATCAGTGGTTGAGAGTAATTACTGTTCTTCCAGAGGTCCCTGATTCAGATGCCAGCACCCACATGGCAGTACATAACCACCTGTGCCGTTTCCTAGCCTCCTGGAGTGCTACACACACACACACACACACACACACACACCATATAACCCAATACATACATGGTACTAAGACTCTCACATATTAAAATTAATATTTAAAAAGAAAGATGTCTGAGATCTATTATTCCAATTCATTTTATTTAGAAGGGTTTTTTTTTGGTTGTTTTTAGCTTCAAAAAGTACCAAAAAGTCATAGCACAATACAATAGAGGTCACAGGCACCCACTAGAGAAAAAGGGCCATGCTGTTTTTTCATTTATTCACATGTTCAACACACACCTGTAGAGTGCCGTCTATGTGTCAAGCACTCTTCTAAATCCAAGTATAACATACATGTGCATAGCATAGCAGGAACCACCACAGACAAAACTCTGCATTGATGTGTTCTTCCTAATGGAGACACCTGAAGACACTGTGAATTTAGTTCTTCAGTCATTAACCTAAGCCATGGTCAAGAATACACACTGAAGTACAGGGGCCTTCATTTTTATTATAATAAAATAAAACTTGTAAGTTCATTCTTTAACCCACGATGAGGGAGGAAACCTTCCCTTTTACCTCAAGCCCATTGACGGGAATTACAGACAAACACTTTTGAAAGCTAACAGGCATTCTCTGGAATTTTGGGGGCACAGAGGTACTCATAAATGAATAACAAAGCAAGGAAAGTGTAGCTTGA
The DNA here is from genome assembly GCA_028658305.1 of Pachyuromys duprasi. NCBI lineage: Eukaryota > Metazoa > Chordata > Mammalia > Rodentia > Muridae > Pachyuromys > Pachyuromys duprasi. The sequence goes on along the minus strand of CM053759.1, from coordinate 31,705,926 downwards.
TATGCCTAGAGAAGAAAATGGATTTATCAGTAGTACATTCCACACATGCTGAAAGCAAGGTCTTTTTTTTCCAGGGATCAGACACTAGCCCCACAGAATGGCGAAGGTTGACGGGTGAGTTGGTTCATTGGTCATGGATTACACCAAAAGCTCCTGCCACCAACGAGGCATGCTCAGCTCCTACAGGTTGAAGACTATAGGTAGCCAAGCAGAATGGAAGGGTGCAATCTGCCACATAAAAGCAGCTTGACTCAGTGAGAAACTGCAGGGCAAACACTCAGGGAAACAGTCTACACTGAAGGAATCTTACAGTGAGCCTTAGGGTCCTCCATAGCCATAGTGTCATCATTGACTTACACCAACACAGTCCACATGGGATTTCTTCTGGTTCCTTCCCTCTTCTGGGCTCATATTAAAACTCACCACAGCAAACATTCAATGGAGAATGAAATACACCAGGAAATGTCACAGAGACCCTCTCTCCTCTACCTCTCAACACTCTTAAGCCCAAAAGCACACCTAACAGGAAATAGTTTAAAGTCAACAAAATTTTGGACTTTTGATTTATGTCCATACTGCCATTTTCATTATTTAATAGGCTCAAAAAATCCTTGGAGCATGGCTAAGGTCTTATTGTAGGGGCTGGAAAGAATGAGTAACTTGTAGGCTGTCACTATAGTTCAGAGGGAGAGCATTTTTTAGTGTGCAGGAGGCTCTGGGTACAACCCTAGTAACACACACAAACAACAAACACACACATACAAATTAGAATACTTCCTGCTTTTCCTAAATTCATTCAATAAACCATTTAAGTAAATTCAGCTTGTGAAAAAGAGAAAGAAAGATGCAGTAAGGCTCTGAGTTAGGCTTACCGATAGAACAACGTGTCAAATTGAAATCTTTCAGTATAAAACATGACATTATACTTCCTAAGCCAATTTCTTTAAAACTCATGGAATAAGAGATTAGAAGTACATAGAAAAAGTATACATATCCTCTTATCATGCCTCGTTTCTAGAACTTTTAAAAATAGCTCTGGTTATTCCTGCCATCTAACCTCAGAAGGAAAGACTGTAAGCAGAGAAGACAAAGATCTCAAACAAATAATTGTCTTCACTAGTTTCTACAGCTGAGTTTGAAGAGAAAGCCTATACAAAGGATCAACAGGGATCAAGCAAAGTTTCCACCACCTGTGCAAGCAGAAGCAAAGTTCATGAAAATTAAGAGATAAGTAAGTCACACATTAAATAAAGTTGGTAGTTTAGATCTGCATGCCCCTGCAACACAGACCTGTGGATATTTAAAACAGGTCTTAGACATCTTTCTGAATCCATAGAAGCAACTACGACACCCAGAAGCATGAAAAACATTCACAGTTTCTAACTCCAGAAAGAAAAATGAAGGTATAACTTAAAAATGATAGGTAGGTCATCCTAACGTTGGTACCCGAAAAAAAAAATGTGTCCATCATTTCACAGTGAGTGAAAAGTCAGTGGGGCTTTGTGAAGGATTAATAAGTCAGACATGCATAATACATTCCATGACAGACTGTCAGACATTCGTGATTGGAAGGGAAGAAAACAGACTTTAATCCTAGCCTTGAAGGACACACTCAGCTCATAAATAAAGCTGGGCAAATATCTTCAGAAGTGTCACTATGTGCATTCTCAACTGACTGGAAAGCAGAGCAGCAGCCCTTATCCCCCACTTTTTTCCTAAAGAAAGGACAAGAAGAAGGATGCTTGAATTCTAAACATATGACAACAGTAACAAAGAAAAGGGATGAGAGGGAGAGGGGGTATTATGTCAAACTGTTGAGAATGGGAGGATATAGTTCACTCTGCTAGTGAAGAAAGCATACTACAAATGGCTTTGTAAGCAGACCTAATCAATGAAAAGCTAGGGGTGTGGCTCCAGGAAAAAATTAAGACAGGCTCAGGGAATTAAACACAAAAGCAAGCTAGTTGGGTAAAAGCACAACTGCGTGGACAAAAATAGAATTCGTGGGGCCCGAATTAATTTCTTCATACAAAGACAATAGATTTGATCCCTGTGGCTGTATACACAGGAGGTCAGGAATAAAGTGCAGGATCCCAGTGATTCTAAAACTGTTTTGACCTGGGGCCAAAGGGAACCCACAGGGACCTAAGAGGCCTCAAGGGGGTTACACAAGAGAGGGACAGACTGTCTAGAGAGTTTCAAAACTTTCCACGAATGTTCTTCAAACTAAAACATCTCTTTGCTGTGATTAATACAACCACACTGTGGTCCCCTCCAAAACTGGAAGCTGGCCCTTTTCCCTAAGTGACTGAGCAACGGGAAGAGCTGAAATTATGAATGCTCTTTGCTCCAAATTTCCATCAACAACTCCTGACAGCCTTTCACCAACCTTACTGCCAATACTTACTGGTCATGCTACTGTTTCTGATTTCTACAGTCCATGAATCAATCTTTCTATTGGCTTTAACACCTTGCTATTCACCTAACTGAATAGTGGTGTTTAGACTCCATCAACCCCAGTGACAGCTACTAACCCTTCTCTTCAGTTTATGTATTAATGCAACTTTACTTGGCTGGCATTTATTATAGAACATTGTCTAAATCTGTGCTTCTATACAGTACTTTTTTATTGTTTCACTATATCAAATTCCTTTTAAAAGCTTCATCATGATCTCTGAACATTCGATGATAAACAAAATAAACTTAAACACAAATATAATATATGACTTTGTATTAATTACTCTACAAACTCTCAGAATTTTTATGTGTATGGATGGATGTTTGGCATGAATATATGTATGTGCACCACATGCATGTCTGGTGGCTGCAGAGGCCAAAAAGAATGACAACTCCCCTAGAACTAGAGTTATAGGGAGTTGTTGTGCACTGTTGGGTGCTAGGAACCAAACCCATGTCCTATGGAGAAACAGCCAGTCCTCTTAACAACAGAGCCGACCCTGCAGTACCAGGATATTTTCAGGATGTTTGTATGACAATATACCAGCCTTGTCTGTTATCATTCTTGACACCCAACCCACCACTAAAACTTCATGACCAAACAGAAACAACAGGAGGAAAACAAATACTGAGCATTGTAAGCTACAAACGAGAACATGTTGCCAATCAAAGGGGAATTTCAATTTAGCTTTATTGTCAGTCGAAGTGGGTTAGAAAACATTTTTGGATCATAAGTCACATATTTTACAGTCTGGTTAAAACATGACAGAAAGCCCCCTTCCCCAAAAGAAGAGGAAAAACCATTGACTTCCCCTTATTATGTGCCCCCAACTCTGAGACAGAAACTACAGTAGTTAGTCAAACAAGTTAATATTGTCCAATTATATCAGCTGAAGCCAGAATCATAACCAGCAGTGTCCTTTGATTCTTACTTAGTTGTTTCTTCTCTACCAGTGTCTTGGGTCCTTGTGGTTCCCCCTTGGCTCTAGATCACAACAGTTTTAGAGTAAATGGGATCCTGCACTCCATTCCCATCTCTTATGAGTCCAGCTACAGGAATTATATCACATTCTGTTGTCTTTGTATGAGGAAATTTACTTGGGTCCCATGAAGTCTACCTTCCCCACACAGTTCTAGTTTACCCAGTAAGAAAGCAGACTGTGTGTTTAGAGACAGGGTAGATCTAGTGATTCCTAGCTACTTAAGTATGCCCTGGTTAACAAACACACTCACATACACAGTGACAAATAGAAAACAGGAGAGGATTAGCACATAAGAGGGTGTAAGTGTTTATATCACACTATACCAATAAATAGGTAGATAAATAGATAAAACTGTGTGTTCTAGTTAACCTCATAACAATCTAGCAGACCACTATAAATAAGTGTTTGAATGAAAATGCTAGCAGCCTCTCTGTGCTCTCTTGGGGGAGAGTCAACTGACTCCTTACATTCCAAGGCAAGGTAGACAATGGAGTCTTTATGAAGCAGATAAAGTTACAAGGAGAAAAGTGTGAGGGGCCGCACTCACATTCGCCATTACAAGATGGCACTGATATCCTGTGTCCCAAACCGATAAACAAGAAAGCTGTGCATGTGCGAAGGAAATTTCCATTTATTGTGCTCTGCCTCTCCCGTGGCGTCATCCCGCCTGATGAGTAACAGCCAATCAGAGGCTGACACATCCTAAGCGGAGGATAGTTTTCTATATAAGGGCTGGGTTTCTGCCGCTCAAGGTCTCCATCTCTACTCGTTGTAAGCTTATGCTCTCCCTCTCAAGATGCATTAAAGATTTACTGCAGAAGGATCCTGTGTGTGCCGCGTCGTTCTTGCTGGCGAGACGGTAACACGAGGCACAGAAAAGTATATTGAAATAAAGGGAAAGAGTAAAGTAAAAGAAATGCAAAGGAAGGTTCATTATTTATGAAAGTGAACAAAAGAATAGAGAATTAAAATACTGAAATTTAATCCAACAATATATTTTTAAAGGATATAATTGCCCAACCTAATGGGGGATTTTATCTTGGAAACGCAAAATTAGTACAATATTCAAATAATAATTTAATTATTATATTAGTAGACAAAATGAGAAATAATGACCATCTCATTAGACACACTAAAAACCTTTAGTAAAGCTCAACATTTGGTGGCTGGCAAGATGGCTTATTGGGTAAAGTGCTTCCTACTAAACCTGCTGAGCTAAGCTCCATTCATGGGATCCAAGTGGTAGAAGACAAAAAGAACTACCTCCTACAAGTTGACCTCTGACCTCTACACACATGCACCATGACATGTGTACACACACACACACACTCTCACACACACACTAAATAAATAGGTATATAGATCAATCAACCACTCAATCATACAATTGTACAATCAATAAATGTGAGTCCCAGGCATTGAATTCAGGTCATCAGGCTTAGCGGTAAGCATCCTTATCCAGTCAGCCTTCACATGACATTTTAAAATATGTAGACAACCATGAATAATTTACAAGATATTTTGTAATTATAGAAATCACATACATATATAAAATTATATATTATAAATAATATATTATGCAATAACATATTTATGTAATTTTATAACTTATATAACAAATAATTATATAACATATTTAATATAAATTACATAAATAATTTACAAGATATCTCTACATATACCTGCAGGAATGCCAGGTCCAATGCAAATATTCACGAGTCAACCATATTACTATATATTTAAGTAGTAATTGAGATTTCAAGTAAACAAAACAAATGCTAACTACTATATCACAAAAAGTCAGAACTGGTGATGCACACGTATAATCCAAAATTTGAGAAGGTAATAAGGGAGGATTTAGAGACCAGGGCCAGAAATATCTATATAGTAAGGTTGAAACCAAGCTGTGCTATCTTCTGAAGGGAAGCAGAGGAGAAGTGGATCTGGGGGAGATGGGCGGAGGGGGATAGGAGTAGTAGAGGGAGAAGAAACTTCAATCAGGGTATAATGTATGAGAGACGCATAGATAAAATACTTCGCATGTAAGAAAAATCTAGAGAAATATAGACACATCTGGAGGCTGAAAACAGTTCACTAATATAAGAAATTAAAGATTTAAATAAATAGAAAGGTATACTACATTTACAAAATGGAATACTCTATTGTCAAAATATAAGCTCCCAAATTTCATGTACGAGCACAACACAGTCTCGGTAGATATCTGAGCAAGATTTTTGTGGAGCTACTTCTAACATTAACGTAAAGTTTCATATGATGTGATTATAGAACTGCCAATAAAATTCTGAAAACAAGAAAGTTTAAAAATCCAAGATTATAATAAATCAGTACCGTTTGATAATAGCAAAAGAAACACAGTTGTCATGTGAAGGTCATAGCACCTGAGGGCTACTAGAATCAGGAAATTATCCTAAGTCCCCCATGACCACAGACATGTGAGTGAAACCATGAGGACATTTCACCTTCCCACCCATCCCCCTGCAGCCACAGATGAGCCCAGGAAAGGGCAGCAGAAGCAGCAAGTAGAGGAGCCAACACTGCCCACCTTCAGAACTCTAAAGGGCTGACTTCTTGTTATTTTAGTATCTTTACCCAAAAGTGGAGAATTGTTAAAATAGTAAATTTTTATGTTCTCTCCCCCTTCCTGTCTCTGTCTCTCTGTCTGTCAGTCTGTCTGTATATGTCTCCCTTTCTCCCCTTCTGCCTTTTTATACAGTGACCCATAGCTCAGGCTACCTTCAAACTTCCTGTGTAGCCCAGGATAATGTTGAACTTCCTGTTCCTTCTGCCTTCACCCTCACCCAGTGTTGGGATTATATGTGCGCAGCACCACATTTGGCAAGACAAGATCTCTCTATGTTGTCCAAACTATTCTTGAAATCACTGTGCTCTCCAATTCATGGATTCCCTTGGCTTAGCTGATTACATAGCTTGGATTATAAAAATGCATCACTGTACCTTGTTGGTACTGTTGTGATCCCAACATCAAATAAGAGCAGTGAAAATATGTCAAGAAAACCAGCAAGAGATAGTAGTGATTTATACAATGGTAGTCAAATAGCTTACTCTTGCAAATTTTACAAAAATGTAAAATGTACCCAGGGCCTTTCAATGCATGTGTAATAAGATGGAAGCTGAAGTTTCATTCAAGGTAAGTCTGCCTCTGCTAGACATAACAATTAAGGCTAAAACACTAGCAATTTCCCTCTTAAACTCATATGAAATAAAATAATTGCTGCCAATCTTAGTGTGTAACATTGTTCTATACATTTAGAGTAACATATTAGTGATAATATGTTAATGCTTATTAAATATCATAAACTACACTAAGTACTTCAAATAGTTATTTAATTAATTACATCATGAAACTAATTTCAGTCATTAAGACACAGAAAACATGTGATCATGGAATTTGCTAATGAGTGAGTGAGATTCTGTTGTGTCCTGGGCAGTGACCAGAGAGTGACACAGGAAAATTCCTTGTCTGTTTATGCAGTAATTTTTCCAGGAAGTGCGTCTAAAGGGACCTAAAGCCAGAGACTTGGTTTTAGATGCTGGCCTCTAAAACTGGCTGGCTTTGGCTTTAATAACAGGCTCACTGCTGGCCACAAGCTGGACATCTCCACAGCAGTTCCCGTTATCTGCCCTGAATTAGGGACCATAATGCAATCGCCCTGTGATGAAAGTGTGGAGCCTGGTGTCTGTACTATAGTACCTTTCTTTTGGGAGAAAAACTTCTAGAAGCTGTGATAATGAGTGCTTGATAGCATATCTGATATTCCTTTCTGCATGTCTTTAAGTCTGAGAACCTAAAAAAATAAGTTTATCTCCAAATACAGTGAGAAAGACACCTTAGTGAATACCATTGGAGCATCCATGTATAAATATGAACTAGCAAAAGTAACCAAGACAAAGATTTCCCTAAACCCCAAAATCATGTTATCTTAGACCACAGGGGAAATAGATCTGGGAGACACTGTGCTGAGGATCTAGCTCTGAAAGTAAAACCAAGGCTACTTATTTAATCTGAGGCTACAAGGGTGTATGAATACACAGTTCTATCATGCAGCTGTTGTCTTCCAGGGATCTCATTGATAATGCAAACCATACACATCACCAAGCTCAAACTAATTTTATTCTGCGGTCTAATTCAGAAAAATCAGCAGCCTTAGAAACACTGTGAGTCAGGGACAAACATTATTAGAATACCCAGCATGACCACCAGCCCCTGACCAAATCTATGGACAAGGACAACCAATTATAGGACATGCCCCAGCATAGTCTGTGGACTCTTCCTGCACCCACAGAAGCAACAATAGAAGTAGGTCTCCAGATGAAGTCAACTATTCCTAGGATTTATCAATGAAAGGAGTCTCTTGCACATTAGACAGCCCAATGCTGTGACTCCTACCTATTTCTGTGGCAAAATCTAGAGCTTGTAAGAACCTACTTAGTGTCTAGTCAAATTTACCCCAAGGCAGCTTTGCGGCTCATTACCCAGGAAAAAAAATATGAGATTGCAGCGTAGAACACAGTGGAACCTGTCAAACATCATGTGTGGAAAGCAGACTCAAGAATGTGGAAAGGTCAAGGACATACTCCATATACTTTCCATAGAAGAAGACAGTCCTGTACTCCATGGAGTCCTACAAAAGGGTGCAGGAGATGACATGCATGGGAGATAAGCCAGTTGAAGGCACAAACAGCTTAGCTGGCACCTGAGAAACAAGAACATATATGCCACTTGTATATGCCACTTTACAGGTATGATACCCTCAGCCTAGAAAATACTATGTAGAGAAAGATGAAGTTCTGCAAAACATGAAAGCGCTCTCTGCATGGATTTCAAGTCAAAAGGTTGTCTGGTACTACCATGCATAGAACATCCTTATAAGCAAAATATCTGGTAGGCTTAGTAAGGTACAGCCTGAAGCCATCTAGGGGACCAGAGGAGAAGCCAGAAAGCCCTGGCTGAAGACTGTACTCTCATGTGTAAATGGTTGAGTACATTATGAGATTTTTTGAGGTCAGAGCTTTCTTCTGCTTTTCTGTCTTTTTCTTCCATGTTTGTAGGAAGGAGGAAGTTCTTCTTGGAAATCACTCACATTTCTTTCTTCCCGTTTTTGCTTTAGATGATCCAGAAAGATGTTCCACAAATTTTTTATCTTTTTCACCCTCTGTGAGTAGAATTAAGGCTGCAGAATGAGACATATGAGGTAATGTGATATTTGTAGTTAAGCTAGAATACGAAGCTTCCACTGAGAATGCCAAGGAACCTAAGAATAGCCATGCCAAAGGCCTTGCTTCATGTGTATGATAATGGGCAAACATTACAAAGTGGTGTGGAAAGAGGTAGGGAAGGGTGTGTCAAACTCAAGGAAGGCCTGTGTAAGCACAGCAGGCTGGGAGAGACCTTGCACATGCTGTTCGGGGAGAGAAACATCACACCCTGGAGTGACTCACAATGCCAGTGGGACATTTCTTGTTTGCATTACTTTTATATGAAACCATCTATCTTTCAGGTGACTTACCATTTTATAGTCTTACCACCTGTGAATAAGGGAGCTGGTTATTGCACATCCTCCTCAACCATTGGTGCTGTCACTATTTAATATTGTAGTTTTTCCAGCAGATATGCAGGATATTACTTGAGGTCATGCTCTGACTTACTTATATGATGAACAGTGATATGGAAGTGTAAGCCAAATACAACCTGTTCTCCACAAATTGCTTTGGTTAGGTCTTTCACCACAGTAATAGTAACCCTAAGATGCCTTTGATACTTAAATGAAATTCAATTCAACACCTTTAATAGTTAAAAGTGTTGAATATGTTTTCAGGTAGCTCTGTCATACTTGTGTATTTTCTGTGAACAGATGGCTATTCATGTGCTTTGCCCATTTCAAGACACTGAATTTGTTCCATAGCCCCCATTATTTTTTTTCTGATTGCATACTGAGTTCTGTTTTAAATTTGACATGGCCAAATATCTATCTCTATTTCTGTCTCTATCTCACATATATTTTTTTCAGGAAGTGTAACTTCCATTGTGAACAGACATCAATGTTAGAAATAATTAACATTCTGCAAAATTTCAAAATAATCTAAATCATGTGAACGTCAAATGGTAGCTGCTGAATGGTACCATTCCATGATGGAATGGAGCCTCTAAAATTGTGAGTCAAAATAAGTCCTTTCCCTTTTATGCTAATCCTCAAAGGCATTTTATTATCAGCTTAATCTATTTGAAGACTCTTTTCCCCAAACAAGGGTTTTCTCAAATACATCTTATACCTCCTAGTGGATTTATGGAGGTAGCTAATTAGAAAATCATTCCTCAATTAATGCAGAGCTTCCACCTGGCCTGATTGCAGCCATGTTGTCTCTGAGTAAAACAGGGCTATTCTCTACTTCCCTTCTACATAGTCTCCCAACATACTATAAATAATGTTGGAGTGTGTTACATGGAGCTTTAAGACCAGACACTGGTGCCATTGTTGCCAAGAATGTATGATTACATTCTGGCTTGAATGAAAATGAAAGCTACTCTTATTCTATAGTACAGGCCTCTGACCCAAGCTGCAAGGATTCGCTAATGTTCCATTCCTGACTTCACTTCTGACAGCTCATCTCCAATACTGTGTGTCTCTTTCTTTGACGTCTCAGCAACTTCTATCTGTGACAGTTGGTTATTTTCCACCAGATGCTATGGTTGAAATCTTGAAGGTTGGACAATAGCCCAAGAGTTAAGTGCTTAGTGTGGCACCCAGGACTGGGGATAGGTAGTGGGAGTTCTTAGGTCATTGGAAGTAAGCCCCCAACGGTGATCACAGGAGCGCATTCTCTGACTTCGCTTCCTGACCATGACCTAAGAAGTTTTGCTTTGTCATGTGTTCTGTTCTTCATATGCCAGCTCAATAAAGAGCTCAAAGCAGTGGCCCACTAACCATGAACTGGAGCCTCTAAATTCATTAGCCAAAGTAAGTCCTTTCTCCTTGTAAGCCAATTATCTCAGGCATCCATTACAGGTACAGAAACTGACTCACATGGAGATTTTTAACCTGGTCTTTACGTCATACGGCAATAGGAAATTCAGACTTTAGAACTCCCCCAACTGTCGTGAATTAGGGCTCCCACTTCTATCTCCTTGGGTTTAACCATTTGCTATATCAGCTCATAGAATTCAGAAAATGATTTCACTTATGTTTGTCACTTGATTGGAATGGATATCATGAAGACCACAAATGGCTTAGCAAGTAGAAGTACTTGCTGCCAAGCCTGATCATCTGAGCTCAATCACCAGGACCCACAGGGTAAATGGAGAGAGCCAACTCCCAACTTCCAGAAGTTGTTTTCTGTCATTCTCTCTCTCTCTCTCTCTCTCTCTCTCTCTCTCTCTCTCTCTCTCTCTCTCTCTCTCTCTCTCTCTCTCTCACGCACACACACACATACACACACATACATACACATACACACTTTAAAAAATTCCAATGGTATTCTTCTCAGAACTACAAAATCAACCCAGAAATTCACAAGGAAGTACAAAAGACCCCAAACAGCCAAACGAATCCTAAGCAGAAAAGCCAATGCTGGAGGTTTCACAGCATGTGATATAACAGTGTAGAACAGAGTCACAGTAACAAGAGCAGCAGGATGCTGGGACACAGGCAGACATGTAGAGTAATGGAATAGAATAAAGGATCCGCCAGCCCTGAGGAGACAGGTTGAGCTGGGGTTGGATGGAAGGGGAGGAGGAGACAGGTTGAGCTGGGGTTGGATGGAAGGGGAGGAGGTCCTCCCCCGTTGGTGGACTTGGAGTGGGCGGGGAGGAGATGAGGGAGGGTTGGGGAGGGTGAGAGGGAGTAGGCGGGCTGCGCATGGGATGCAAAGTACCTAACCTGTGATTGATAACAAAAAATAAAAAAAAATGTTAAAATTAAAAAATAAAAAAACAAAAAAAAAGAATAAAGGATCCAAGAAAAATGCACAATTTTCACCAAAGGTGTCAAAGCGTACATTGGGTTAAAAGATAATCTACAAGTGGTGCTGGGAAAAGTACATCCCCGATTGCAGATGAATAAAATATTAGGTCCATTTCACTCGCCTTGCAAAAAAAAAAAAAATCAAATAGATCAAAGACCTTAATGTAAGACCTGGCACTTTGAAAACTACTGGAGGAAAAGAAGCAAAATACTTCATATTGTCATTGGCTAGAACTTTCTGAAAAGGTCTCCAATAGCATAATAAAATAATAGAATAATCCTAAGAATTCACAAATGAGATTACATAAAAGTAAAAAGTTTCTGCATAGCAAAGGAAATTATCATGGTAAAGAGGTAGCCTACATAATGGGAGAAAACATCTTTGGAGAGTGTACATTAGATAGGAGATTAGAATCTAGACCCGTGAGGAAATGGAACATTCAAACACCCCAAATCATCCAATCAATAATGGATTGATGAACTGAATAAGCATTTATCAAAGGAAGAAATACGAATGGCCAATAAATATTTGGAAGAGTCCAACACTCATAGCTTTTTTTCCAATGTAAATTAAAACCACTTTAAGATTCCCTCTCTTCATAGTCAGGATGAGTAGCAAGAAGACAATCACCTGTAGATGCTATGAGGAAAATGAGCTCTACATGTTATTGCTGGGGATGGAAACTCGTGCAGCCATTATGGAAATCAGCATGAAGGCTTTTAAAGCAAAAAATAAACAAAAAGAAATCTAGAACTACTATATGACCCTCTATATTCCTAGGTATATACCCAAATGAATCTAGGTCGACATATCATGGAGATATTGGAAAATTCATGTTTATTTCTGAATTATTCACATTGGCTTAGGAAGAAAACTAGTACATATACACATTATTAGATAAATGGATTTTAAAATGTGGTACAAAGACACAAAGAATGTTTGTTCAACCATGAAGAAAATGAATATATACATATATATACATATACATGTACATATATTAAAACTTCATAATAAAATACACTACTCTGCATTGTACTAACTTTAAAAAATAATTGAGAATATTCCTATTACCAGGCATGGTGGTGCATGCATGTAATCCCAATATGTGGGGAGGCAGAGGCAGGTGGATCTCTGTGAGCTGAAGGCCAGCGTGGCCTACAAAGCAAGTCCAGGACAGCGAAAGCTACACAGAGAAACTCTGTCTTGAAAAACAAAACAAAACAAAACAAGAATATACCTATTGATAAAGACAATGTGGCACCTATGTTAGTACTTTAAAATGTTGCTCTATGATGCTGAAGGCATGAGAAATCATGCTTCAGAAGATGACAGTATATAATGTTTAATGGCCATGAGTAGGGAGACACCTACATCATACATTCGTTCCCAACACTGTTCACTGCAGAAGCCACCCAGCCATTAGCCCTCAGCTAACACTTTTCTCCTTGCTATGGCAAAATACCGGAGAAATACAAATTACGGGAGAACGGGTTTGTTCTGGTTCAAAGTTGGCAGGCACCTTCCATCATTACGGGGGTAATCGGGACAGTGGGATTGTGAGGCATAGGGTTACATTGTATCCAGAGTCAGGAAGCCGAGAGAAATGATGCTGGTGGCCAGCGCACCTTCTCTTTTGATGCAGCTCAGGACCCTAGCACCTGGAAAGATGCTGCCCACACTGAGGGTGTACCACCCTACCTTACTTGTCCCTCCAGACATGCCCAGAGGTTACTGTCAGATAGCTGATTCTAGATGGTGCCAAGTTAACAATCAAATATTAACCATTGCACCAAGGGATAGGAACAGAAAATAGAGGAAATAAAGGCTAGACGTTTTTCCCAAGGGAAACTAGATTGAGAAGTAGGGTTTTTTTTTGTTTTTTGTTTTTTGCCAGAATGACTAGTACCCTTAAAAATATGTCTTCAAGTTATTTTTTACTAGGAAGAGGAAGTAAGTAATTTTAAGCTAGTTGAGCTATATTATAGAAAGTTATATTTTCGTGCATGAGTCATCATGTATGAATTTCAAACCTTCTGAAAATGTAAATCATGTTCTATCACTTCCTCACTGAAAGCTGGTGGCCTCCCACTCTCTTAGGGAAACCTCAAAGTCCTTCCGCAACCCAGCAGGTCTAGTTTTGTTCTACAGATTTAATGTTTTTATTATTGTTTTTCTCCTTAATCATATTTTATTAACATACAAATCAATGGATTTTACTGTATTTTTACACTTACATATAATTATACTTTGTTCTGATTAACTGCTAATATTACCCTTCTTTATCCTTCTCATCTTGCTATATCTTTCTTCTCCCAAAATTCCTCTTTCACTCTTTGACATATACATTCTATTACCCTCTCTTATTTTCCCCTCCCTTCTCTCTTTAGATCTTTCCCTGCCTCTCATACCCTCCTTTCTACTTTGATATGATCTATTATCTATTTCTCTATCTATTAATCTATTTATGTATCTATCTATATTACGCATTAGAGAAACAACATGATTTTTTTCTTTCTGGGTCTGTCTCTTAAATTTTAACATAATATTTCAGTTCCATCTGTTTTAATTCTTTTTACAGTTGGCTAAAAATCCATTTTTATATGTGCCACATTTTCTTTATAATAAGCATATTCTTAATTATATTTTAAAGTTAGTACACAGGGTAATGGATTTCATTATGACGTTTTCATATATATACATATATATATATATATATGTTTCATAAATAAGTTCTCCTTCCCTGCTGACATATTACTGTTAAATAAATGTGAAACCCTTATTTAGATTTTCATTAGTATGTTCTCTACTAATATATTTTTCTGTTCTAAGATGCAACCCAAGATACCACATTGCATTTGAACCATCACACTCTAAAAATGTCACACATACAACACTCTTTGGGATAGAAGAATAAAGACAGGCAATGAAGACATGGCCTGGTAGTTAACACTTGCTGCCTTTGCAGAAGACCTGCGTTCAGTTCCCAGCAACCACATGGTCGCTCAAAACTGTCTGTAGCTAACTCTAGTTCCAGAGTCTCTGATGCCGAGCTCTGACCACCATGGGCACCAAACATTCACACACACACATTCATGCAAACATTTATACAAACATTCATACACATAAAGATAAGTCTTAAAAAGGAGAGGAAAGGGAGGCAGAGGAGAAAGAAGAGAAGAAGAAGGAGTGGGAGGGGGAGGAGAGGGAGGAGGAAAGACAGAGAGACATCAATAATGATATATGGATCTGTTTGTAAAGAAGACACAGTAATTGTAAAATACAGGAGGCTAATAACTGAGCTTTAAAATCGAAGAAGAAAAATTGTGTTAAAGACAAATAGGCAGATTTACAATCAAACATAAAATAAATTCATTCTTCTTTATTAAGATGAATAATCTGTGTTTAAGACTGTCTAAAATAAAAATATTGAAAACCTTAACCTAATAATTTTTTAGGGAATAATTTAGAACTGAACCATCCTAGTGATAAAAATAAAAAACAAAGTAATGCCTGATGTTTTCAAAAGAACTGAAAGCCCAGGGGGAGGTGCCAGGCCACACAGAAAGAGGATCCAGCCAGTCCTGATGAGACCTGACAGACTAGGGTCAGAGGGAAGAGGAGGAGGACCTCCCCTATCAGTGGACTAAGAGAGGGGCATAGGGGAATGAGAGGAGGGGAGGTGTGACTGGGAGGAAATGAGGAAGGGGCTGCAGCAGGGATACAAAAGTGAATAAATAATAACAATAATAAATTTTTGAAAAAATTTTCAAAAAGAAGAAAGAAAAGAAAAAATAATGGAAAAAAGAAAAAGAACACAAAGTCCAACAAAGCTGTCTTTCTGAGGCTTCAAGTGAGATAAAGGCATGCTCAAACAACAGCTGAGAGAATGCATAACCACCAAACATGTTCTACAAGCAATATTAAAAGATGTGCTTCAAACAGAAAGAGATAACTAAAAAGGAATAATGGAATGTATACTATTCACCAGAAAGACTATACAGGCAACTTCAGAATGTTCTAATATTATAAACATGGGCATAAGTGATTATACCTCTACTATAGAGACTAAAGAGTGGAATAATTTAAGATAGTACTTCATTAATATGTTGAGTTAAGTAGACAAAATACGTAAAAATGGTACATAATATGTAAAATGTGGGGAAGAATGCAGAGGTTTTAAATAGTATTTTCTTTCTTTTTTTACATCCCTTAATTGTTAAGTTACTATCATTTCATTTTTATGGTGAGAAAATATATATTTAAGTTAGCCAGTTGGAATCAATTTAGATTATTTCAATTTTGTTAGAGACACAAAATTTAGGTGTTTTAAACAGGTGTTTTTAAAACGCCTAAATTTTGTGTTTGATGCAGTCAAATACAAACCTTTTTTCCAACAGGTCTGATCAGGGTATTGGATTTCACCCTGTCAATAGTTTTGTTTTGTTGGTCCCCCCAACCCCACGAGAAGGTTTCTTTGTGTAACCTTGGCTGCCTTGGACTTGTTTTGTAGATCAGGCTGGCCTCGAACTCACAGAGACCCGCCTCCCTCTGCTTTACAGGCCTCATGACGCTGGACAACCCTGTCAGTGTAATGGAGTTTCTTCACAGCAGATTTGACCTGGTGCTTGTTAGTCTTGCTATTCACAGTTAACATAAGTGTGTTGTTTTTATGACTGCATCGCTGGTCAAAGGGAACTTAATGGTCTAGCAATCACAGTGGTCAAGCTTGTTTGTCCTGAAGGACCTCCACCAAGGTGTATGGGTTTCCTCTACAGGGACAATGTCTTGGACTGATAAAAGATGGGTAACGTATGGGTTTTCTCTTTATGACTGTGGGTCAGTGGAAGAACTCTTGCCTTGCATGCTTAAGGACCTATGTTTGCTCCTCAATACTTAAAAGAGAAAAAAGGGGAAACAAGAAATAGATGGTTTTTCAAAGAGATTTTTAAAAGTCCTTGGATAGATTAAGAAAAAAGAATGTGGTGAGGTGGTGCATATCTCTAATCCCTGCATGCAAAAGGTTAAGGTGGGAGGGTCAGGAGTCCACCCTAGTCTCTATTGCATTCCCTGTCGGGGAATGGATGAAAAAGAATAAAAGGGAGAATAATTAAATAAATAACAAAGATAGAAAAGGAAATATTTAAAATGACACCACAGAAAATAAAAGTCATATTGGAGAGTATTATATGCATCTATACGCAAACAAATTTGACAGCCTGGAGGATACAGACAAGTCCTCGGGCACATATACCTTTACTAATATTGAGTTACAAAGAAATAGAAAACTCTAACACCTCACTAGTAAAAAATTAAATTCAATCAGAAAAACACAAAACAAACAAAAAGCAGTGTTTTTCATAAAAGAAAAGACAAGAACTGCATACATTCATTGCTGAAATCTATCAAACAGTTAGTGAAAAGTGAATAAGAATTTTCCTTAAAAACATTAAGAGGAGAGGATTCTTCTAAGCTTATTCTATGTGGTTACGCAAATATCAAAATCAAGGACATGCAGATACAAACACATACACACACATGCAAGCTACAGACTAACATTTCTACTGATAATATCTCTGATAAACATAGACACAAATTTTCCCAATAAAACATTAACAAATATACCATAAAGGTACCTTAAAAAGATCATCACCATAATTAGACAAGATTCATTGAGGCATTCAAGAATGGTCCGACATACAAATATATGTTATTTATTACATAAACAGAATTTAGGACAACATGATGACCTCAGTAGATGCAGAAAAATACATTTCATAAAACTTGACATTCGTTCCATAGTTGAAATCTCTTCACCACATAGAAGATATTCCATCACCTATAGGCTACCATCAAGCTGAAGAAAAGCTGAAAGATTTCTAAGTTCTGGAAAAGGCAATTATGTCCTCTTTGTAGAGCATCAAAAATTATAGCCAGAGCAATAATACAAAGAAAAAAGTGAAGGAATTCCACATGAGAAAGAAAGAAGTAAAACAACCATCACTTATGACACTATCTTAACAAATAAAAACCCTGCGGAGGCCACCAAAAAACATTAAAATATTCTCAATTGAAGGACACAAAGTCAACATGCAAAAGTCAGAAGTATTTCTGTACACCCATACCAATTATCTGAAAAAAAATCAAATAAATAATTGTACTTAAAGTAACTGTGAAAGTAAAGTTTATAACTTCCATGAGATGGCTCAGCAGCTAAAGACACTGGCTACATGAGTCTGATGATCGGGGTTCCAACCCTGGAGACTACAGTTAAAGCACAAGAGTACACTAAAAAAATGATCATTGTCAAGTTGACTGGGTTTTACATTACCTCGCTGACATATGGCTGGGAAAGTGGAGGAGAGTGTTTAGAAACTGGTTACAGCAAGGAAGGAAGATCCACCCATAGTTACGGTAATAGACTGACTAAAACAGGGGAAAGGAGGAAGCAAGGTCAGCATGAACATTCATGTCTTTCTGCTTCCTGACTACAGACTTGATGATCAGCAGCCTTGTGCCCCCGCTGCCATGTTTTCTCTGTCATGATGCAACATTTATAACACACATACACAGAGAGATATTAAATCAAGGATATTGTTCCTTTGGGAAGTGCAGCTTCAGGTGTGCACACTCAACTTGGGAAGATACTCCTTTCTTTCTCTTTATGTCCACACTCACCCAGATATTAAATTCCACTAACTGTTGGCTGTTAGCTCTCTTGTTTTGAACAATGCCCCAAAGCCTTGATTGCTCTTTAAGAACTTAACCAAATTTACTAGACTTGTGGAACTGGGGTCAGTGTTTGAAAACTTTTCTGAGCTCAGAAGACTTCTCTTAGGTGTTTAAGACCCTAGTTTTCTTTTCCCAGCCTAGTTTATAGTCCAGTCTATATCTTTCTCAAATTCAGGAATCTCTTCCCTGTTCTCCTTCTCCCTACCACTTCTCCTTTTTATGTCCATAAACTTAGCTTTAGGATGTCAGAGAAAAGGTAAGGCATTGTCTCTTATGGAAGGCTCTTTTCCCACAGGCAAAACTTCTGAACCAGTGGTTTGGAATGGGGCTGAGAACAGTAGCAGGATTGTCTCCTGCCCTGAGAACTGAGTGCTTGGATAAGTGGGATGGGATATCAGCAGGGTCTCTCTCAAGGATTCTGGGGTCAAGGTATCATCAGCACACTGATGATTGTGCTGATGAATTGAATAGATTGTTCTTAACTCACTATTGTCCTCATTCCTCTATTAGCAGTCAGTTAAGTCATTGTACATCTTTGGCATAGCAGTACCACTGTCACCCACACATGTTCCTCTGGTATTATTAGAACATTTCACTCATTCTCTCCTCCACCTACTGCATCACGATGTCCACATCTATAAATTATTTTTTTCTAGCAACCAGAAATCCTCCAGTTACTGTCTGTAAATTAATGAAGTTGGCTTTTCTGCTATCTTTTCTCTGCAGACCATAAGACAATCTTCATTCACCTTTATTAAATGAATGAATAAAATATAGTTTATTCTGAGCCAAATATGAACAATCACAGCCCAAGAACACAGACTTAGGTTGTCCAGAATAACATGTTATACTATAAGAACTTTTATAATCACAGAACAAGCGAAAAGTCGTAAATCCATGACTTTATCAAATGCTTTGGTAAAGACCTCAGGCAGCAAGGTTTAAAAAAAAAGCAAAGAAAGCTCTGCTACATATTTCAGATGTTATCTATGACATTGTTACCCATTCGGTTGGTAGATGCTAGTAGTTTGCTACGATGTTATATTCTAAAAGTTTTACCCACAGCTGCAAACGTGTTAGCTATGGGTCAAATCTATTCCAACAAGATGACAAGGTGCTGGCTGACAAGCCTGACAACCTGAGTTTAATCCCTGGTTCTCACATGTTGGAAAGAGAGAACCAATCTCCACAAGTTGTCCTCTGACCTACACACATGCACTTTGGCATGCATTCACACAAGTAAATATAATACATTTTTAAGGAGGACTGGAGATAGCAGAAGATAGTTTTGGCTCTTGACCTCTAGCATTCTATGTCTTTGTGATGATACACATCTAGAAGCCAATGTTCAAGAGGCAGAGGCAGTAGAATTGTGTATGCAGGTCCTGATCGGGCTACATAGCAATGTCCTATTTCCTTTTTTATTTTTATTTTTTAGCAATATTTCAAAACACAAACAAGCAAAAACCACCCACTCCAGAAAACTTGAGGAAAAACTATTAGTAGCAACAAAAAGCCAAACAGGAGCACAACATTTTTAGCAAACAAACAATACCTACCAAGAAGAAGTTATAATAACCAACCTGTGTATAAGTCAAATCATACAGGCTTTGAAATAAAGCAGAATCATCAAAAGAAAGAATTTAGGCAAAATTTAGACATAGGAGCTGAGAATTCAAGCATATAAAATCTCTATAAGACTAAGTAGAAGCATTAAAAACATAATACTTGCACAATGTTACATTTAATGCACAGAACATTTTTTTAAAAAGTGACTTTCAACTAGGATACAAAGGGATGCCTAATCATTCCAAGAAATGGGTGCCCACAAGACAAATTCTGTAATCATAATGTAATTTATTTTGAAATTAAAATTAAAATATTATCAAATATGCTCCTAAATCATGTTTAGAAATTATGAATAACTGATACATTAAAAGAATGAATAAAAATGGAAAGCATGACATAATTCAAAGCAGTAAGCATAGAACATGGTAGTCATGCAGTATATACATAAATGTGTATACTGCGGGCATTGAGCAATATTAAATCTATTTTACACCATGACTAGGAAGAATGAAAATAAGCAAGCTAAGTGAAAATTTTAGAAGAAGAGGAACAGGTAAGTCCAAGCAATATTGGTATTAATTGTTTGCACTTTAATTTCTTTGAAGATTTTTTTATCTTACGTATCAAGGGCTGCATGCATGTATGTGCATTATGTATGTACCTGAAGAGCCTGATAAGTCATTAGATGCCCTGGAATTTGAGTTACAGGTGGTGATGAGCTACCATGTAGGTGCTAGAAACTTACCCCAACTCCCCTTTAGGAGCAGCAAGTTCCCTTAAGCACTGAGCTATCCCTCCAGCCCCAAACATAGCAATAGAATGACTCCTAATGACATTCTGTTATATTCATAGATCAGTCCTGGCTCAGCCATCATCAGAGAAGCTTATTCCTGCAGCATATGGGAACAAATACAGAGCCCACAGTTAGACAAATAGCAGAAAGTGAAGAGACCTTAGACCACTAGGCTTTAAATGGGATGTCTCTATCAAATCCCTCCCCTCAGAGCTCAGGGAACCCTGAGGAAGTGGAGACAGAAAGAATATAAGAGCCAGAGGGTATGGAGGACATCAAGGAAACAAGGTCCTCTGTACTAACATTATCAAAGCTCATATGAACTCACAGAGACTGAGACAGCATGCACAGGGCTTGCATGGGTTGCACCAGGTCCTCTGCGTATATATTATGGCTTCCAGTTAGTGTTTTTATGGGACTCTGAGTGTGTGAACAAGTGGGTTTTTGACTCTTGTGCCCTCTCTTGAGTTACTTTCTTTTCGTTTTGTCCAATTCTGATGTGTTAGTGTTTGTTTTCTCTTATTCAAGTATATTTATTGTTTGTTATCCCTTAGAAGCCTGCTTGTTTTCTAATGAGAGACAGAAAGGGAATGGATATGAGCAGGAGGGGAGGTGAAGAGGAACTGAAAGGAGTAGAGGGAGGGGAAACTGTAATCAGGATATCTTAGATGAGGAAAAAAATGTCTCCAATAAAAGAAAAATTTGAGAAAACATCTGTGAAAGGTTGATGGTGGACAGCGTCCAATTAAATGTGTAAATCTACAGTAAGGGTGAAAGGAGAAGAAAATGCATGGGCAATAACCACAGACATGGAAAGCAGACAAGGACAGCAGCTTAGAATATAAAAACTGGAGATTAGTCTAGGCATTTGACATTCGTCAAAGTGTCTCACTTAGAAAAACTGAGTTTAAAAAATTGTGTGGTGGTGCCCTAGTTACTGTTCTGTTGCTGTGAAGAGACAGCATAACCAAGGCAACCTATAAACGAAAACATTTCATTGGGGCCTTGCTTACAGTTATGAGTCTATGACCATCATGGAAGGAGGCCTGGGCAGGAGGCGGGCACAGTGCTGGAGTAGCAGTTAGCATTTACATGGATTCACCAGCAGGAGGCAGAGAGAGAGAGAGAGAGAGAACCTATCCTGGTTTGGGCTTCTGAAACCTCCTTGCCCACTTCTAGTGACACACCTCCTCAAACAAGTTCATGCCTCATAATCCTTCTCAAAAGAGCCTACCAACTAGCAACTAAGCATTCAAATGTATGAGTCTCTGGGAACCATTCTTATTCAGACCACCACAGTGGGGAAGTGCTTCATGACCCAAACTCACATTTCATGGATTTTCTTGCTGCTTCTTTTAAACAAAATTGCTATTTTTTCAGTTACCAAAAACTATACTTAAAAATAACCATTATATCAATAAAAATTTTGTGAAAAGCTCACAGTAAAATTCAGAATTAGTGGAAGTTTTAAAAAATGGAATCAGATTCATAACAATAAATAATAAGATTAAAAACAGGTATAATAATTTTCTTGAAAAAAATACCAAATTAACAAAATAATTTAAGGGTTGATATAACCTATCCCAAAATATCTTTTCTAAAAATCCTTCTAACTCAGACTTCTAGAGACAAGTGTGGGAGAATAGGAGATATTTAACTAATTTAACAAAGCTAATAAAAGTTAGATATGTAAACCAATCAGGAAAAGCAAAAAAGTAGAAAACTATGACCTACTTTACTTGCAAATGTAGACATTAAGGTAATAAAATACAAAAAAAATTAAGTTATTGCCATAGTTCAAAAATGGTAATGACCAGGAAGAATGTGTTTTATGTGCAAAAGGACATCACTAAATTATTGCAGGTGGCATATAATAAAATATATGCAGAAGAATCACCTAGCGGGCAGTGGCAGCAGCCAGGCAGGAGAGTAGTTGGGGCTCCCCACTGTTGCCACTTCACTCCTGTATAGGGCTAGAGTACTTGGGCTCTTAATGACTTAATCCTGATTGCTCTTCATAGGCCTAGGAAATGAGGATTCCTTAGACATTGTGTTGGTATAATGTTCTTTTGGAATGTATACAATTTACCCTTGTTCATTCAAATGCTGATCCCCCCCCCCCAAATCTGGTTTCAATCCGGCCACTGAATTGTGATGCTTATCCTGAGCATCACTTGTCTCAAGTTTCTGTAAACATGCCACCATTTGTTCTCTAAATTGTCAATTAAAACAACCAGCCACAGTGTTGAGCAATGGAGAGGACAGGGTGGGACATCCTGGTCCAGAGTGGGAGGAAGAGGAAGGAAGCAGGGAGAGAGGGAGGAGGAGGAGAATTGGGAGGAGAGGTCTTGAAACCACATGGAGAAATGAACTGGACCTAAGATATCACTAAAAGCAAGTATAATGGGTGAATCTTAATGGTAGGAACTATGTGGGTTTGGAGGTTTAGTATGGAGTAACTATTGTCCAGCATTGTGCTCTAGGTTAATTAAATAAATCTTAGTCTCTGTGTGATGATTCAGTTATACAGCTCTTTAGGCATAACTGCTGCTTAACTAAAAGATATATCAATAGTAAATATTAATGACCTAATACAACAACATTGTCATTGGCTAGCATTTCAGCTTAAAGGTCTAGGAATTGAGGTTCTGTTGTTTCTGCTACTGTTGGTGGTGGCCTTGCTGTTCCACCCCTTCTGTGACTGTCTCACTTTGTTTAGTCCTCCCGGTAAAAATAAAACTCTTGAGGAGGTTCCAAGATGGCAGAGACCAGTATGTGCCGTATGTAAGGGCAGAAGGTCAGAGACTGTGAAACTGGTAAGTAAACAGGTGGCTGGATCCAAAACACCAACTTTGGTGCTTCTGTATTACAGGGGACACCCCGAGATTTGGGGAAGATCTGATCCAGAACCCCCATGGCCAACTCCCAGGTCCAGGAGTCAAAAACTGTGAGTCCCTGTTCTTCCCACATACTCAAGTGAGTGCAGGCCCTCAGTTCTGGGGACCCTCCGCTCTAACAGCCAAGCATAGAATCTCTCCTGGCCCCCAAGGGCAGTGTCTGGATTCCTGGGACAGCATCCAGCCTCCAAACCATGTTTCCATTGGTTCCCCTGTGGAGACCAGGTGGACAACAAAATCATACAGAATCCCAGATCCAAGATGGCAGAGCCCACAAGAATCTGAGTTCCAGGAGCTCAGTGTCTGATAGGCCTGTAAGCTGCCTAATGAGGCAGCTGCTGCCTGAGGTGGATGCCCCCTTTCAGCTGCCACCTGAGGTGTCCAAACCCCTCCCTTTAAGGCACCTGCACTCCTGCCCTCTGCCTCCCTATCCCCGAGTTGTCTGTGTCTGCGTTTCTGCTCTCCCAGGCACCTGCTCAAGCCCTGCCTTCCAAAAGACACATTCCAGTGTGGCTGCATCTGAAACACCAGCACCCATTCATGTTCCCCTCCTTCATCATCTTGAAGACTACTCCAGGCTCCAGAGATGGATGGATCCAGTCTTCAGTGCAGGTTCCAGGAACAAACAGCCAAGGCTACTGACAGCCAAATGGCTCAATGCCAGTGTAAGAACACAATCAACAAAAAGCAGGATATCATGGCTCCACCAGAACAAAAATAAATAAATAAATAAATAAATAAATAAATAAATAAATAAATAAATAAATATGTTAATGGAGCTAAAACACAAGAAAATTACTTTAAATCTATGCTTATGCAGTTATTACACGCATATAAAGAGGAAATGAATAGCTCTCTCAAAGAAATACGTGAGAATGCAACCAAACAAATAGATGCCATCAAGGGGTAATTTTAACCAAGGAAGTCAAACCTGTATAATAAGAACTTCAAGTCTCTAAAGAAAGAAATTGAAGAAGATGGAAAGCTCTCACATGCTCATGGATCACTAGGATTAACATAGTAAAAACTGCCATCTTATCAAAGGCAATCTATAGATTCAATTCAATCTATACCATCAAAATACCAACACAATTTTTCACAGACCTTGAAAAAGCAATTCTAAACTTCATATGGGAAAAAAAAAACAGAATAGCTAAAACAATGCTATACAATAATAGAACTTCTGGAGGTTATCTCCATACCTGACCTCAAGCTATACTACAGAGCAATAGTAATAAAAACTGTGTGATGCTGGCATAGAAATAGGCAGGTTGATCAATGGAATCGAATCGAAGACACAGAAATAAACCTACACACCTATGCACACATTATTTTTGACAAAAGAGACAAAAACCATACAATGGAATAAAAGACAGCATGTACAACAAATGGTGCTGGTCTAACTGCATGTCTACATGTAGAGAAATGCAAACAGATCCATATTAATCGCTGCATAAAAAGATCAAAGACCTCAATATAAAAACAGATACACTAAATCTGCTAGAGAAGAAAGCAGGTAAGAACCATGAACTCATTGGCACAGGAGACAACTTCCTGAAAATAACACCAACAGCTCAGACTCAAAGATCTACAATTAATAAATGGGACCTCTTGAAACTTAAAACTTCTGTGAAGCAAAAGACACTATCAACAAAACAAAAGTGCAGTCTACCGATTGGGAAAAGATCTTTACCAATCCTACATCTGACAAACGGCTAATAACCAGAATACATAAAGAACTTGAAAAATTAAAACACCAACAATCTAAATAATCCGATTAATGGGATACATAGCTAAACAGAACGTTCTCAACAGAGGAATCTCAAATAGTGAAGAAGCACACTTAAAGACATGTTCAACGTCCTTAGTCATCAGGGAAATGCAAATCGAAATGACTCTGAGATTCTATCTTAACACCTGTCAGAATGGCTAAGATCAAAAATTTAAGTGACAACACATGCTGGCAAGGATGTGGAGAAAGGGGAACCCTTCTCCACTGCTGGTGGGCGTGCAAATGTGTACAATCACTTTGGAAATCAAACTGGCACTTTCTGAGAAAACTGGAAATAGCCATACCTCAAGACCCAGTGATATCATTCCTGGGCATACACCCGAAAGATGCTCTACAACAAGAACATTTGCTCAACCATGTTCATAGCAGCTGTATTCATAATAGCTAGAATCTGAAACAACCTACATGTTCCTCAAATGAAGAATCTAAAGAAACTGTGGTAATTTACACAATGGAATACTACTCAGCCATTTAAAACAAGGAAATCAATGAAATGTGTAGGCAAATGGATGGAAATAGAAAAGATCAATTCGAGTGAGGTAACACAAACTCTGAAAGACACACATGATATATACTCACTTATAAGCAGATTTTAGCCATACAGTACAGGATAGACATACTACAATGTGCAGACCTCAAGAAGACATCTTAGGTATCTTAGGCTTCTTGTTGGCCCACTAGTTAGGGAAGTGGGGGATACCTCGGACATGGACTATATTGTCTGCCTTTTGATCACTCCCCCCCACCATGGGACTTCCATACCAGGCGGGGGAGGGGGGGAGGAAGATGAAATCAGTCCTCATATGAATAGATGAGCTAGGGTGTCTGGGTAGGGGGGCTCCCTTATTCTGAGGAATAGGGGGAAAGAGATTTGGGAGGGAGAGTGGGACTTGGAGGGGAAGAGGGAGGGGCCTATGACCAAGATGTAAATTTAATTAATTAATTTTTTTAAAAAGGATAAAAAAAGAGAGAAAAACTCTTTTGCCTGATTCTCAGGTCATGCTTGTCTCCCCTCCCAACAGCAATAATGCCATCCTCCCCTTGTAGCAATCCTGTTCAGTAAAGCATTCTTGTATTAAATCTAGATTTGTTTTTAATTATATATTATAATCAGTAATTTCTTTGAGTATTTTTTATCCTGTAATATCTTGAACTTAAGAGTTTTGCTTCTATATTTAGTCTTAAGTTAATACTCAGAATAAAGTAATGGAATATGCATAAAGTGAAATTTTGCTGTTCTAGCCAAGGTCATCACAGACCAGGTAACCAGGAGCCAATCAGCCCAGCAGCTGTGTATAGGTACTTAAGAGACTCCAAGATCCGAAGAATCTCTCGCCTAAGCTCAGTAGAAATGGCCAAATGGGATGGTCTTGAAGCACATAAAATACTTTTAAGCCTGTAGACCAAGGATGTTTGTTATATAACAATAAACTAATGACTCACCAGATTAACACATGAATGAGAGAATTAACAAGTGAACAATTGAGTAACTTCAGCCTGAAGAGTGCACAAAGGATTCCCAAGAAGGAGAAAGGTAAGTAAAGAACTCCAGGATGACTCCTAATCAGAGTGCTACTAGGCTGTTCTTTGAGGTGATAGGATATGAACAGATGAAAGCGGAAACAGTATCTTTTGGGGGAGATTTTTGGTACGGAGGTGTTTGAGAGTGTATTAAATGACATCATCCACTAAAAATACAACTCATGATATTCAGAGGATAATATTGAGTTCTCTGAGTCATGCATTCACTTTTTACTTAAATATATCCGGGATGTTGTAAAGTCAGAAACACACAGAAAGTTGATGTCTTGAAAACACTTAAGAATGAAAATATATTAACTCAGCACCCATTCAGGAAGCGTATGTTGACGCTATCTTCTGTGAGTCAGGTACTTTGCCAGATACTCGGAATAGAACTGAAAAGAGAGTCATTGCATTCATGAGTCTGACAGTCTAGCTGGAAGATGCTAAAGATACAATGCTAAGTGTAAGGATATCAGTGTGGGAATTAGCTACCTTTAAAGTTATAGATTTTAGGCTAATGCAGCTATTAGGCCTGGCTTAACTCAAGGCTGAAATTATGTAGTCAGAATTTCCTTTTCAATCATTCCTTAGCTGTTTCATCTATGCTATGCTTATTCTTAAGTTTACGTGGTAGCTGGCTGATACCAAGGTTGTAGCAGCGCCGGGTTCAGTCCCTATCTGATACATTACAATTCTGATTCAATGCTTCAAACTTTCTTTCTTAGCTTTTCCACAGAAGACCCTTTCTTGAGTTGTTTTCCCATCTTTGAACCATTCTTTGGCAGAAGAACTTAGAGTGAAATTTACTAGTCAGTTTAAGACCGGGTTATATATGAAACTTCCCAAGTCTTTGAGGTTTTGACTAGCTGGGAAGGGCTCAGATCCTGAATATCACCAGAGGCAGGGTGAATGGATGGAAGTATGCAGACCCCTGAGACCCTGGAACTGTGTAGGACCTAAGGTTTGTCATTCTCAAACATTACAGTCTTCCACAGAGTGTGATGCCTCTGTGCACTGGCCTTTGTCCCTTGCCTGTGGGAGCTTTATTTTTACGGCTCTTCGTGTTGCCTACCATGCCCTGTTTTCCTTAGTTTCAGGGCCTTTAGCTAAATCTCTCGTAATCACCCCCACACCATTGCTTATTATTTCTCCTCTCACGGAAAAGAAACTGATTCTTAACTATTGTTCTCACCATGCCCCACCAAGTTCCATATCTTTATAAGAAAGATACATTTTTTTTTACATTATTAAAACAAACAAACAAAAAAAACCATGTGATTCCAGTTTTTGTGGATAAAGATCTGTGTTCAGTGGCTCCTGTTTACCTATACTAGTTGGCAAGGCTGCTATAAAAAAACAAGAACACTGCTGCCTTCATGGAAAAAAGACATTTATTTTCTCAGTACTTGAAGCTACACGTGTAAGAGCGAAGTGTTGATGGATTTAGTTTCCCTTGTGGCTGCTCTTTTTACCTTGCAGGCGGTTGCTTTCCCTTTTAGTCCCACGTGGCCATTTTGTTTCTTCCATCCACGGTGGGTTTTTTGGGTTTTTGTTTTTGTTTTTGTTTTTTGAATGGCCAAATTCTTCCTTAAACAGACATCAGTCAAAATGGATCAGGACCCACCTTAATAGCTTCTTTATAATATCCATTATACATCCTATATTAATTAATTCTTGCTATCCTGATCAACATCTTACAAGAAGCAATGTAAAGGAAAAGGGTATATTTTGGCTCACGGTTTGAGGGGATACAGTTTATCAGAACAAGGAATGCCTGGTAGCAGGAAAGTGAGGCAGCTGGTCATATTGCATGTACAGTCAAGAAGCACAGAGAGACAAATGCTGGGGTTCAGCTCACTTTCTCCTTTTTTATTTGTCCAGAGCCTGGGTCCCAGCCTATAACAGGAATTTACTGCTCACAATCAGGGAAGGCTGATTTTATTTCAGCTAAATATCTCTAGAAATATCTTCAGACACACCCAAGGCAATATTTCTCACACGAATCTAAATCTAGTCAACTTGACAAGTCAAAATTAGCCATCACAAACCCAATCCCCCAAACAGTTATAGTCTTCTAGGTTTCAATGCATTAAATTGGGAAAGGAGCGGATTCAATTCATAACATTGTCTTTCTTATCTAATTTCTTTCTCTCTCTCTTCTCTAGCATTCTGCTCTAGCATACTAGCTTTCAAGCTTTGAGTACTCTGGGCATTACTCTGACTGTGCTTTTGCATCTGTTATGACAGCCTCTCCCAAGAGTGAGCCTCTAACCCTTATCTTGGCCAACTTCCTCTCTTAATTCTCTAATTTGAATCACCAGTCTAAGAAACAGTTTTGACTAATTTAATCAAAATACCATTTCTATCACTTTACTTTTTTTCATAGCATATAGCTACCTAATGAATGATGGTTATACTTACTGACACATAGGCAATAAGGAAGGAAACTTCCACATATACTAAACCCTCAGTAGAGTAGATGACCTAATATTGTTAATATTAATAATATTGACAGTATTTGTCTGCTAAATGAATGAGTATTATTTCTGAATGGGAGACTAATGCGAGACTTCTTTGAATAAATGATTACTTTATGGTTAGGAATATATTAGTCCCAGTAATAAAACACTATTTAAAAGGAACCAAATGAAAAGATTTGGTAAGGAAAGTACAACAGCTATTAGGATGGACAAAGCCATAGAACACATTAGTGACAGAACTCTCCTAGAAAGGAATAAATGAAGAACACAAAATAAGCTAAGTAGCATAGAAGACAGAAGTAGAAGTACCAAATTCAACTAAAAAAATATTAGCTAGAAAGAAAAGGAAAAAAATGATGATGTAAGAAAAAATATTAATGTCTTAGAATTTAAGATAAAACAACAAAGACAGGAAGCAAATAGACTAGTAAAAAGATCATCCTAAGTGAGGTATTCCAGAAGCAGAAAGACACACAGGGTATATACTCACTTATAAGTAGATATTAGACTTATAATATAGGATAAACCTACTAAAATCTGTTTACCTAAGAAGGAAGACTCTGGCTAAGATGCTCAATCTCCAATCAGAAAGGCAAAGAGGATGGACATAAGAGGAGGAAGAAAAAAGGGAACAGGACAGGAGCTTACCACAGAGAGCCTTTGAAAGGCTCTGTCCTGCAGGGTATCGAGGCAGATGCTGAGACTCATAGCCAAACTTTGGGCAGAGTGCAGGGAATCTTATGAAAGAAGTGGGAGACAATAAGACCAGGAAGGACAGGAGCTCCACAGACAGCAACAGATCCTAAAAGTCTGGGCACAGGAGTCTTTTCTGAAACTGATACTCCAGCCAAGGACCACTCATGGAGATAGCCTGGAACCCCTGCACAGAGGTTCAGTGTCCAAGTAGGTTCCATAGTAACAGGGACAGGGACTGTCTCTAAAAGGAACTTATTGGCCTGTTCTTTGATCACCTCCCCCTGAGGGGGGAGCAGCCTTACCAGGCCACAGAGGAAGACAATGCAGCCACTCCTGATGAGACCTGATAGACTAGGATCAGAGGGAAAGGAAGGGGACCTCCCTTATCAGTGGACTGGGGGAGGGACACAGGTGGGGAAGAGGGAAGGAGGGTGGAATTGGGAGGGGAGGAGGAAAGGAGATGCAGGGGAGATACAAAGTGAATACACTGTAATTAATAAAAATAAAAATAAATTTAAAATTAGAGTAGTAATGAAAGGGATAGAAAAATCTATCCCAGTCTGAAATTTTACTCACCATAATATATATAAAACAGCATACTTATTTCATAAAGTTACTAAAGGACTGAGGGAATCCCAATATAAAATCTTAAAAATATTAGTTATTATTTATAAATGCTATTTTATACCTAGAACTTCATCTGAACTATATTTTTACATGATGTAAAGTGAAAATTTTATTTTTTAATGGACAGTCAATTGGTTCACCACTATTAAATAATGGCAGTACTGTCTCTTTATGCTCATTATTTATGCTTAATTTTACTTCTGAGAGGAGGCGGAGAGTATATGAAAGCCAGAAACTGGCAGTGGGTGTCTTTTATTAATGAATTTATTCATTTTACATCCTCATTGTGGCCCCCTCCCTCATCTCCTCTCAGCCCCACCCTCCCTCCCCCTTCCCTCCTATCCCAGTCCCTAGTCTTCAGAAAGGAGGAGCCTTCTTCCCTTACCAACTGACCCCAGACTATCAAGTCTTCATCACTTTCATCAAATTTTCAACCTCTTCCTCTGTAGTCTGGCAAGTGGGCCTCACCTGGGGGAAGTGATCCATGACCAGGAAACAGAGTTCATGTCAAGGACAGCTCTGGTCCCCTTACTAAGTCACCTACAAAGAAACTGAGCTATCTATAGGTTAGATCTGAGCATGGGGCCTAGGTTATGCATGGTTCTTGGTTGCTTCATTAGTCTCTGCAGGACCCCCTGGGTCAAGATTTGTTGGCTCTGTTGGTTTCCTTGTGGAGCTCCTGTCCACTCTGGGTCTGTCTATTCTCCCATTCTTCCATAAGATTCCCTGTGTACTGCCCAAAGTTTGGCTATGACTCTTAGCATCTGCTTTGATCTCCTGCTGGGTTGAGTTTTTCAGAGGATATCTATGTCCTGTCCTATTCCCTTTCTTTAACCACTTCTGGTGTTTATTCAGTTTGCCCTTCTGAATGAGAATTAAGAATACTCCCTAGGGTCCTCCTCCTTACTTAGCTTCTTTAAGTCTGTAGATTGTAGTATGGCTATTCTGTATTATATAGCTACTATCCATTTGTAAGTGAGTATATACCATGCATGTCTTTCTGGGTCTTAGTTACCTCACTCAGAACGATCTTTTCCAGATCCATTCATCTGCAAATGGATGCCCATCTGCAAATTTCATAATGCCCTTGTTTTTAACAGCTGGATAGTATTCCATTGTAAAGATGTACCACAGTTTCTTTGTCCATTCTTTGGTTAAGGGACATCGGGTTGTTTCCAGATTCTGGCTATTATGAATAAAGCCACTATGAACATAGATGAGCAAATGTCCTTGCTGCATGGTGGATATATATCTTTTGGGTATATGCCCAGGTATGGTATAGCTGGATCTTGAGGTAGAGCTGTTCCCATTCTCTACCATCTTGTTTTTTGAGACAGGCTCTCTGGCTGAAACCAGAACTGATCAGTTTGACTAAGCTGGCTGGCCAATGAGTTCCACTGGTCCACCTGTCTCAACGCACCTATCTCTTCCCACCTCCTGCCCCAGCTCAAAAGTTAGAGAAGCTCAACCTGATATAATGCACTGTTTTTATGTGGGTGATGAGGATCTTGCTAGAAATTTGAAAACCATGATCAAAGTCTCATGGATCAGAGGAATTTATGCTGGCTGTTGCAGTGCACAAGCCAAGTCCCAGATGACCCTCAGCATTGTGAGTGCTTTGGGGATGAGTCCTCTGCTTTCTTCCTGTGATTCTTTAGCCCCAGCTGGCTTTCTCGTGTGCAGGCACTACTCAGACTCACGTAAGGACATGCCACAGAACCCTAGTTTTCTTGAGATCCCTGTAGCACTGTTTCTCCATGTCATAGCAGCTCTAGAGATTATAACTATTGGGTTTCCAGCTGCTCTGCAGAGTCCCACACCTGCCTCTTTAGCTGAGTAAGCCCAACTGGCACTGTGTGGGTACCCCTCCCATTACACACCCAGGAAGCTTTCTGGCAAGGTCACAGCTCTCCTTGCTTGTGCTTTCTTGGGATGCATGAGAAAACACTGCCTGATATCCAAGGCCTAAAAAACCTTTTCATTTAGGGTGTCCTTAGTTTCAGTAGTTGAGGTGAGAGGGTAATTTTGGTACCTGTTACTCTGCATTGATCAGAATCATGACTCTCTGGCATTCCTATTGTTATTTGGTAACTCAGGATTCAGTCTTAAGCAAATTTTACAGATTGGATAAACTCTTTGGTTTTTCCTAGCAGAAGAAGTCTGAGATGAGCATTGTTACAAAAATTACTTACTGAAGGTGACTTCTCAGAAGAAGGGAAATGAAAGATTTGGGAGAGGAGAGGAGATATCGTCAACTGAAGACTTTGTTCAGCCTGTTCACCTGGCATCTCGGAAGCAAAACTGACACCGTAATCTTTATCCCCAAGAATTAATGAATGAATGAATGTATTTATTACCTTGTGTGGTGCTTAATCTTTGCCCTGATTTGCTTTCCATTGCTGTGATACATCATTGACCAAAACCTGCATGGGGAGGAAAGGATTTATTTAGCTTACACTTCCTCATCACAAGGCATTACTGAGGGAAGCCCATACAGGAGCTCAAGGCAGGAACTGAAACAGAGACTATGGAAGAGTGATACTCCCTGGTGGTTTGCTTTTTATTAGGCAAGGTTTTTTCCACGTGTTGTTTTGACTGTCCTGAACTCACTCTGTAGACACTAGGCTGTCCTTAAGCTCACAGAGATCCCCTTGCCTCTGCCTCCCAAGCTGGGATTGAAGGTGTGCACCACCACTGCCCAGTCTGATGGAGGCATTTTCTCAATTGAGGTTCCTTCTTCCCAGATGAGTTTCACTTGTGTCAAGTTGACAAAACACTAACCAGAAAAATCTTCACTGTCAACTCGAATGGTTTTAAATCGTCTAGGTGATGTACTCCTGGGTGTGTAGGTGAAAGTGTTTAGACACAGGTTAAACCGAGGAGGGAAGATCCACCTAGAGCTCAGGTCACGGACTGAATACAAATGGTAAAAGGAGAAAGCAAGGTCAGCACGAGCACTCATCTCCTTCTGCTTCCTGGCTCTGCTCTTGATGTGACCAGCAGCCTTATACCCTCACTGCCATTTTTTCTCTGCCACAATGGAAATATGCTCACAAACTATGACTTTACACAAACTCTTTCTTACGTTGTTTCTGTCTTTTGTCATAGCAATGAGAAAAGAGCCAATATACCAGGTGAGAAGTATGCCTCTGTACACAGCATATATAATCAAGTAATATAGCTTACGGTAGAGTTCTGTGTTTCCACTTCAACCACTTCAACAAGTTTTGACATTGTAGCCACAATTAAAGTATCAATGAGAAGAGTTTCTTGCCCTAAACGCCTCTAGAGCTCCACTTACTCAACACCTTTTTTCCTTCTTCTCTGAATCACTGTTAAATGCGGTATTTAATATCCTTGTTGTCAGCTTATATTTATAAATAACACAAACCAAAGAATGCAGTGTACCCCTAGAAGAGATGTCCCTTAGACTGTCTACCAGCAAAAAAATGGGAACTCCTGTTCTATCAACTTGAACTAACCAATAATTTAATTGAGTCTGGAAGCAGATTTTCCAGAAGTTCTAGTAATAATATAGCATGTCCACTCTTTGATTCGTCTTGTGAGGCTCTGACGAGTAAGTCACTCGAAGCAAAACTTCATTGTTTAATGGTGTTAAACTTGTGGTTATGTGCTGTGGCAAGACCAGAAAAGCAACACACACCCAGTAACTGTCGCTGCCAGGGATGCCAATACTTAATTGGATCTTCAGTTTAGAATTCTTCAGAGTCCTTTTCAAGATCTAGTTATATCTTGGCAAACATTAAGTGCCTGAGAGCAACATGGTATTAAACAATAAAGAACAGTTGGTATATAAGAATCTTAGTGACTGGTTCAGGCAATTAAAAACTGAGATTTGCTCTTGTATCAGGGGGTAAGATCAAACACAGATGGTTCTGTTCAGTTGGCGATAGTCAAAACTGAGCATAGGGTGGAGTGTCAAGAGTTTGCACAATAGGATGACTGCTTTGACCTATTTTTTCCAAACCGAAGATGAGCTAGTATCAGTTTCTACTATCTTATTTCAAGTTGGTAAGTGCAAATGCAGTTGATGAACTGGTTTAATGGTAGATGCCTGGGGCTCTGTGTGGGAGGATTTCTTGTGTGTGAAAAGAAACACCTGCTGTATCTGCCAATGGGAAGTAAGGCTATAAGAACTGTCACAAAAATCAGTGAATAGAAAGATATTTGCTTTAAGTTGGCATCACCTTTAAAGGTTAAAGTTTGCCCCGACCCCAGGCTATTTTTCTCATCCAAGCTAATATAAATAGAACTAAACATTTTATTTTCAGCTATCTGATCTTTTTCATCTCAGGTTTCTTATATAGACTCGTAATTTTATTGCTGTTAATATTGTTAATTTATTGCATAATTCATTGGTACACATCTTTTATCACAGCCTTTTCTTCTGTGCTCATCACATACAGTCTCATTCTTTTCCTGATTACCATGCCTTGTCCTTAAGTTAATTTTATACAGCATCTCTCATTGCCAACCACTGAGTTTCCTCGTGAAGCTTGAAAGCATGAAACTTGATGACAGAAAGAAACAAATGCTTGAGGGACAGAGAGAGGGCTGAGTGGGTAAAGACGCTTGCCACCAAGCTTAATAATGTTAGTTTCATCCCCAGAACTACATGTTAGGAAACACTTAGTTTTAGGGAGGTACTACACATGAACACACCTGTAAAGAATAAAGGCAAAGAGGCATATGATTTATTCTAGGAACTAAAGTTACTTTGTAATCATTTGGTTCCTAGGAAAATTCCCCTTTTTTTCCACATAATACTAAGCCTGTATTTAATGATTCAGTTGGTTTTTTTGACTATATTTTATAGTAATATATAATACATAGTGTAGAATAATCTTTACAATGATGGGAATGGGCGCTGGAGGAAGTGCCAGAATGTACATTTTTAGCAATTATACATTGAATACTCACTTATGATTTAGGAAAGTGGCTGCTATAAATGACAATGGCCTGTTTTAAATGTCTTGATTCTGGCTTTATAGTGTGCCTAGATCAGATCGTTAGGTTGGGCACTGAAACTCAAGAAGAGTACGGGAACCATGGAGTTGGCTTGGCCTAACTGCCTTGAGAGGCATGAGTCACAGGTTTTTCAGGTTAGAGTCCATGACTCCTGGGACACAATGATCCTTCCAGTTCCTGAGAGACAGATGCACTCTCTCAGGCAGTGAAGCATTCAGGTGACATTGTGTTTCTCTGTTTGTTCCCTTCAGAGTCTAGGGAGCATGGTTGCCTGACAGGACCCTTGATCTTAGACATTAATCTTGTCCAGCCTGCATAGCTTACAAACATCATTATATCCTGACAATTATAACTGTTTTGATGCTGGCAATTGCAATTGCATTCTGTTTATACCTTTATTAAGGTATAAAAGGTATGATTGCTCTCAATAAAATGTCACAACCTCAGTTTGCTGTAGCTCCTCCAACTGTCCTGATTTAATTCCTCCAGAACATACCAGGTGACCTTGGCTTGGAAAGTAGGCACTGATGCTTAGAGAAGACATCAGTAATATTATCTTCTTTAAAGGCAGTGTAATTTAAAAAAACATCAGATGATATTGATTGTTTTGTTCTTGTGGAATTTATCATACTTCCTTTTGATTTGGCTTATGAGATTAGTTGGAACCAAACTTTTAATATCTTCAGGGAATGTGTACACATTCACACAAATTCATGTTTTGTTTTGTTTTTCAGTAAAATTTTTTTCCTAATCTGAAAACTGTTTCTAAAGGTTATGTGGCTTGTGTTCACATTAGTAAGCTCTTCCTATCATCTTTCATTGTTACTATACTTCTAATTGATTCAGGTCATATTTTGCAACACCTTGGCCAAAATCAGAAGCAGTACCCTGTGTCAGAAGTGCTTAAATAAAAAAAAATTAACTTTAAAAAAGTGATGACTGACTTGCTTGAGCTTTGGTGCTGTTAGTTTAACTTCTCTAATAAATGCTTTTGATTTTACCTACCAAGATAATGGCAAACTTTCATGCAATGAAACAGTCAGTTAGATATTTTCAGAGAAATAATATGCTTTAAAATAGTAAGGCCAGGAAATTGCAGTTGTCTGTGTGAATCATCACTCCACCTCTGTTTTTAATGGATTATTTCCTTGTAGGCGTATCATTTTCTTATTGGCTTCATAAAGATTTCCCTGTTTCTCATTTGGAGAATGGACAAAAAACATTTCTTTCTTTCTTTTTTTTTTTTCTTATGAGGTTAGTTTTCATTCGTTTGTTTTCTGTACTAAGGATTGAGCCGGTCAGCTACATCACAGCTCTTTCAAACTTCTCTTATTTTTGTGAAGATGGTCTCACTTAGTGGCTTACAATGTCCTTGAACTTGCTCTGTAGATTAGCCTGGGCTAATACTTAACAATCTTTTAGCCTCAGCTATGTTAGCAGCTCAGGTTATAGGCACGCAGGATCAGGCCTGGTTCTCAGCTTCTCTCTTTAATACTCTGCTTATTTCATAACAGTAATACATGACAATTATACTACATTAATCTAAGAAGTCATCAGGAAGCTATTGTTCTCTTAAGAGACTTGATTAGACAGCAGCTGGGCCCAAATTTTCCAGGTAGTCTGGCAGAGAAAGTCTGGATCCAGAGGCTGCTTACAAAAGACAAAGGCAGATAAAAACAAGCACCTTTACTTCCCTAAAATACTCACTTTGGATAGATACTGAGCCTTAGGAATAAATTTAGGAACTTTAATTCTCTTGTCAATTCTATCTTTACTCCTTTTGCTAGATTTTGTCATATATACATACACACACACATATATATACACATATATTTATTAATCTAGTCTATTCGTTGTTTCTCCTGAGTTGTTTTGCTTCCTTGTGCTTGGTACATGCATGCACTATGTGTACACCATGCTTCCTCTTTTCTGCTTTCCCAATAGGTCTTGCCAGCAGAAACTCCTGCGTACTGTTACGTATTTATCTAGTATGAACGGAAATTAATTGCATCATATTTGCTCAGCTTCCTTTTGCAACTTTAGAGTTTACTGAAGATAGGTTCCAAGTACTCATGATTTGTTCCTAGGAGACATGTTGGGTTCTATCACTTCTCGTTGGAATACACTTCTGGAAGAGATTGCTTCATTTGTCCTATATTCCCTACTTTATTAATCAGTGTTTTTACATTTCTTTTTGTATTTTGCTTTGTTTGAGATAGATTTCATTACGTAGTCCAAACTGACTCTTAACTCAAAATGGTAGTTACCTACATTAGACTCATCTGGATATTGGGAGAAAATATATTCACAGGACTTATACCAAGCCTATGTAGTCAGAATTTCTGCAGTCGATCCAGGAATCTGTAATTTAAAAGTAAACTCTATGATGTTTCTTTTCCACACCAATGTTTGAGAGTCATGGGCACAGCAACTATTCTTAGTATGGCTTCTGTGTTTTTATTAAAAACATATGTACTGGAAGATTAGCCCCCAGTTTGTTGAGGTCATAGAACCTTTAAGGCGGAGGGTACCGTGGAATACTTTTAGGTTATAAAGGTACCTGCTGGAGACGGATTAGTGCTGGTCTTAGGAAGAACAACCCCTCCTCTCAAGAGTAGGTTGTTATAAAGCAAGACCACTCCAAATGTTTGTTGGGTCCCTTTGCATCAGACTATTTCCTTCTGGGCTTTTGGCCAAATTGCAACACAGCCAATTTGACCCTCACTAGAGGTGAGCCAGGTACGGCTATCCAATCTTGGAATTTTAACCTCTCAAACTGTGAGTAAATTTTGACAAACAGTCCACGTTGGATATTTTATTATAATAATACAACATAAGGTTCATCAAGCAACAGATCCTTAAGAACTACTTACAATTGGTGTATCATCCTCTTACTAATTTCCAAACTTCTCTCTCAGGTGCTGACCTTTCTCTTGTAACTTAGAATGCATTTTCAACCATTTCCTGGTTATGCTTACTTGAATGTTTTCTTATCCCACACTCAACACAGCCACAATTAAATTATCCATTGTGTGTCTGTAGTTCTGACATAATGATATTTTGATCCAGGAGTTATCTTTGGACTCATTGCCCATACTTTGTGTTCATATAATAGCCTATATATATATAGGCTATTAAGCCAGGCCTGGAAAAGACAGTGGTGATGAAAATGGGTCATGACCTCCAGTATTTTAAAGATTCTTTTATGGAACCTTAATGCTATTACTTCTTTCCAGAATTGTCCCAAGATTTCCTTGTTACCACTATAATCCAGAATATTAATGCCTGTCAGAACTAATATAATTTTTTCTAATTATTTTTTGCTCCCTAATTACCTTTCTTGTAAAGTTAATTTGTTAAAAATATTTTTATTTTAATTATGCCTTTCTTTCTAATTGTTTCTAGGCAACTTTCCAAACTAGATTCAAGGCTATTTATAATCTAGTTCCCATATGAGTTTCTCCTGGACAAAATTCTACCCCAATCTAATAAATGTCTGAACTATAGGCATTCTCACTTATGTTCAAAACTCATGATTTAACAGACAAAACCACATTTACCTTTCTGGTTCTCAGTACTTGCTATTAAATTTCAATGGTAATTCTTTTATTTAAGCACTAAGCATTTATCATGTGCTTCTTGGCTAATTATTATTATTGTTGTTGTTGTCAGGTCTCTGAAATGGCCTAGAACTGACAGAGCTCTGTTTGACTCTGAGTACTGGGATTAAAGGTCTGTGCCCCCCCACCAGTCAAATATTATTTCAATGTATCTATTTTCATAATTGTCAGTTATTTCATTAGCTTCCTTAATATAGGAGTAACATTTAAGCTTCTATTTTTCTTGAATTGTTTGGGTTTTTTTTTTTTTGGAGGCTCATGGCTGCTCTTGGTCTGGCCATAAATAAAAAGGACTTGAAACTTTTAGATGGTTTGTCAATAACTATCTTATCGCTTGGAGACCCCAGAAAGACCTCCCACATTCTGTGGGACTCAATATCAGTCCGAGACATCCTGTCCAGGGAGAGCTTACAGGGGAGGCACCCTCTGACAGATGTCCTGGGACCCAAATCCTCTTGGAGTCTGACAAGGTATGAAATGATTGTCATTCTCTGACACCAAAACAGAGTCCTGAAACTCTTGGGAGGTTGGTCTGTATATTGAATTCTGTTCTGAATCTGCTTAAGGAGAATGGGTCCCCTGGAAAGCCTTCTAAGAAACAGGTCCTTTCTGTTGACTCTACATTTTCTGGATAAAAGGGACAGTTGACACCATCTTCCTGGCTTGGAAAGAAAACTCCAATAGGAAATTCTTCCCCCAGTTCTCTCACGCTAAGTAGGGAGATCAATAGTGGGGACCCTGTATCCTGGTTCTGTCTCTCATGAGAGGTATGGTTTCAGCATTGCTTGGATGGTCAGGCAACTGTGTGAATGAATGACTGAATACATGATGGAAAGATTGGCTCAGGAAGTTATCTGCTTTCTTGATATTTGCTGGTATTCTGTCTCATCTCCCTGAAGTGGGGCTGGGCTGGCTAACTTGATTAAAATTGTGACAGTTACTCAGGATTTTGCCAGTAGGTGACTCCCTCTGTATGTGTTGTTAGTGGTTTGTCTTTGTATGTGCAAAAAAGTCTCCTTTTCTCTGTAGGATGGGAAATTCTCAGTCCTACCAATCGACACCTGGAGCTACACATCCCTGGTCTCTGACCTAGTGCCTCTCCTGTCCAGGGGTC
Source organism: Pachyuromys duprasi (assembly GCA_028658305.1). Lineage (NCBI taxonomy): Eukaryota > Metazoa > Chordata > Mammalia > Rodentia > Muridae > Pachyuromys > Pachyuromys duprasi. The sequence continues at coordinate 31,665,655 of CM053759.1, read as the reverse complement.
AGCAGTGAGGAGCTGCTCTCTGGAATTGGAGAGTCCCCAGATTGAGCCTGCTTCACCTGGGTCTGGGCCTGGATGTGGACGCCCTCCCAGGTACCTTATGGCAGCCAATGGCTGGTCTTTTTCACCACGGGGTCTCCTTGTTATTACTGGCTATGGCTTTTCCTTTGCAGGAGGCACTCCTGGGCTGGAAACAACTCAGAGGAAGAGTGTCATCCTTTATTTACTTATTTATTTATGTAGCGTTCTGAATGTGAAGCAACAACTCAAGAGTATTTATTTATTTATGCAGTGTTCTGCCTGTATTTGTGCCAGTTTACCAGATCTCACCATAGACAGTTGTGTGGTTGCTGGGAATTGAACTCAGGACCTCTATACAAATAGCCAGTTTTCTTAACTTCCGAGCCATCTCTCCAGCCCCGAGTGTCATCCTTTCCTATGTTCCTTTCTCTATTTCAATCTTTGTAATTGGAAGACTCAGACCCATCGTTTTTTTTTTTTTTTTTTTTGATAAGTCCCAAGTCCCAACTGCCTTGTTGGAATCTGTCCTCTCTACACATGGGGTGATTGTCAGCGACTCCTTCTGACTCCTTTTTACTTCAGATGAAAGGGGACACATTGGCCTTGCTTTTGAGGTAGCTTTCTTATCCAAGCGCTGTGATTGGTACTCATATGTGTACTCAGGTTCCCAGGCTCTGAACACTTTTCACCTGTATCTTATGACTGGTGTTTAGGGTGCAGATCAAAAATCCACAAATCTGTGTAAGGCTACAGAGGTTCTTCAGAACCTAAAAGTCTTGTGGCATTAAAAAAAAAATGATTATAAGGGGAAAAAAAAAGGTTCAGAACTTATACCTACTTTTGATCCACTTACTACAGAAAATGTGAGGGCATTGAATTTGGCTTTTGTCACTCAATCATCTCTAGACATTTTTTTAAAGCGAAAATAACTAGAAGGCTTTGTAGTGTTGACTACCTCTCAAGTCATCAAAGTGGCCCAAAAGAAATACAATAACCAAGACACTGAAAGACAGAGTCAAGTTGCCTTGGCTGCAGATGGAGCCACAAGCCAGCAGGGAAAGACTACTGGCTGCTTTCCAGTCAGTTCGGCTCCCTACTGCTTATACTTCTCATGTCCAGTGGAGAGATCCTCAAAAATAAACAATGGGGCCAGTTACCAGTAACAAGATGCCAGTAAAGGAGCCACTGGCACAATTAAGTACTATCACCTCACACTAAAAAATAGAACCAAACAACAAACAAAAGTTTGGGTCAGAAACAGGCGACTAACTCCTTCCTGGTGGTCTCTGATTGCCCTTTCCCTCTTCTGCACAGAAATCTTTGAAAGCTAGGCACCACCATCACCTTTACTCAAGAAATTAAATTTCCTTTATGCCTCCCTACCAACTTAGCTTAACTGCTCTTTGTCTAAAGAATATATTCTTCATCTCCCAGACTTCACAATGCAAACAAATACAGACCCAGGGACCCTACTCTAGGACTTGCAGCATTGTTTCCTAAGGTACAGACTGAGGTATCCTGCCTTGGTACCTCACCACCCATCAACTAATTGAGGGTAAGTCTTTTGGCTACAGTAAAAAGGATACCAACTTTTTATATCAAGAGGCTATTATTATAAGTTAACATCCTCACCCCAAGCCAGCTGGCTTCGAATCTGCCTTTCCTACCTGTCCATAAACCAGGGACCTCAGATTGTCAGCCACTCCAGGATCCCTGGGAGGAAATGGATTGAAACAGCTCATCCTATTGTTCCAAATCTATACACTTTGCTTAGTCTCCTCTCAACAAATCACCAGGTCTATACATTCTTGGTCATTAGAGATGCTTTCTTCTCCATTCCCCTGGCACCAGTTAGCTAAGCCCATATTTGCTTTGGGATAGACTAATCCAGCGTCCAATTAGAGAAGCCAGCTAACTGGAGTTGAGTACCCCAAGAGTTCAAAAATAAACCAAAATATCTAGAATATTAATTGGCATGTTGTATCTAAAATAATTACTATGTTCTGCCAGAAATAAACGTTTCAAGGTTACTTTGACCCTCATCTAACTTTGATGTAAATTATGGTCTCCGTGAGTTTTGCGTTTAAAAACTCTGTACCCCTGAATTCAAGCACCAAGAGACTTTTCATGGAACGAGTCCGCTCTTGGTCTGGCCATCAATAAAAAGGACCTAAAACCTTTAATATGCTTAATTGGCGTGATTAAGAGTAACTATCGTTCGTGGATTATTTCATGAGTTCAGAGTCCCTGACAACTGTTCCAGGCACACAGCAATTTAATTCACAAGACTGGAAAATGCTTGTATAATAATCCAGTTTTATGTGTGGTTGGGTATGTACTCCTCCAAGTGTATGCTTATTCAAGGCCAGTGGAAGCCCACCTCTTATTTCCTTTTGGGCTGCTCCACTAGAGTAGGCAGAGGGCTGTCCCTCCCTGGTCCAGCGATGGTAGGAATAGGGACTGTTGGTTTAAGTACTACAGCCCCTATCAGAGGAGAAATGCGCCTATAACAGATAAGTCATCAGATAGATGCGGACACTAGATACCTTGAGTTCTCCCTCTATATGCTCCATGCCTGGAAAGAATCTTTGGCAAATGCAGTCCTCTCAAACCCGCAAGGCTTAGACTTAGTTTTCACTTCCCAAGAAGGGCTTAGTTTGTTGCTTCAATGCCAACAAATCAGTAGCTATCAATGAGACTTTACAAAGGTTAGAGGTAATTTTTAGATAGGTGATAACAGGGACATGAGTCAAGTAATTCCTGGTACTATAAAATGTTTGATTGAAACCCACGGTTCACAACCCTTTTTTACTGCCTTGGCTGACCCTTGCTCCTCTTAATAGGGCTTCTGAATCTAAACAAAAGCAGAAATACAAATTAAGGTCCTGCCATCTGCCATACCATCGGGAAAAGTCTCAGGAGACCTAAGACAACCGAGCTTGGTGTTTCCCAGTCCAGATCCGAATACGCCCTCGCTCGCTTGCAGGCGTGCGCGACCCCGCTGCCCCGCATCCGCAGGGTTAGCAGGGCGGTCCGTCAGCGTCCGCCCGGGCACACTGAAGCAGTTGCTTCCCGAGCGCTCCCGGCTCTCCAGACCAAGGACCCCTACTCCTCCCTTCCAGCCTTTTGACTCCGTGAGGAACGAAACCAGCCTCCCGCAGGGGGACCCGGACGCCAGGCAGCGCGGCACCGGCGGCTGCGTGCGCAGCGGCACCCGGCGCCCCGCCCCTTCCGCCGCCCGTACGCAAGCACGGCCTCCTCGGCGCGCCCGGGTTGGCTGCCCCGGAGGCCTCCTCGGCAGTAATGGCTCCTCTGATGTGATAGTTTTCCCCCGCCCCCTCGCGTAGGACGCGGCGGCGGGGCGGCGGTGGAGAGCCCAACTTTATTGTTCCCCCGGCCCACCTCCCGGCGCGTCCTCAGGATGCTCGGGAGCTGAGCGCCGGGGGGCGGCGGAGGGTCGCGGTCCGTCCGGGGCCCACGCCTCAAGAGCGCGGGGCCGCGGGAGGGAGGGAGTCACGATGTCAGGTAGCCGCCAGGCCGGCTCGGGTTCCGCAGGGACGAGCCCCGGCTCCTCGGCGGCCTCCTCGGTGACTTCCGCCTCCTCGTCCTTGTCCTCGTCTCCGTCGCCGCCTTCCGTGGCGGCCTCGGCGGCGACGCTGGTGTCCGGCGGGGCGGCTCCGGCCGCAGGCTCGGGCGGCCTCGGCGGCCCGGGCCGGCCTGTGCTGGTGGCGGCGGCGGTGTCTGGCAGCGGCAGCGCGAGCGGCGGCGGGGCGGTGTCCGCGGGCCTGTCCCGGCTCAGCTGCGCGGCCAGGCCCAGCGCCGGCGTCGGAGGAAGCAGCTCCAGCCTCGGCAGCAGCAGTAGGAAACGACCTCTGCTCGCCCCGCTCTGCAACGGGCTCCTCAACTCCTACGAGGACAAAAGCAACGACTTCGTCTGGTGGGTTTGCATAGTAGCCCCCCTGCGCGCTCGACCACGAGTTTCTGCTGCTGAAGCTGGCGGGGTCCGGTGGGGGGGGAGGCCTGTTGGAGAGAGCAGTTTGGTGCTTGCAGGGATTCGAGCCGAGGGAGTTGAGTGTTTGCAGTTAAAGGTTTCTGGTGGAGTTAAGATTCGAAGATGGACTGGGATTCCCGAGGCAAAGTGGTGAAATGAGGTAACGTAGAGGTGCGTGCAAGAGTGCAGAACTGAAGGCGTTTAAGGATAGAGTTGGAGGTCCAGTAAGTGGTTATGTAGAAAGGAAGTATCTTGACTGTTTTATTTTGGCCATTTAATGGATGAGACACCAGTCGGGAGTAGTTCATGAAAATTCGATTTTCGGAGGAAGAAGACTAGTCGTGGAATTGCTGGTCAACACTGTATTGCAAATACAATAGATGGTACCCCAGACATGGTTATTGATGTTTTACAAAGTGATCTTTACCCATCCTGCGTGGGAATGTGTAGATGTCTCCCATTCGAATGGGCAGGACACTTGTAATTCTTCTGTTGATAATAACGTAGTCAAAAGTCGTTCACGACCAATTCCACGTTTCAACTGTTGGAAGGAGTGAAAGGAAGCACATTTATAAAATAGTGTACCAGTGTTGTACAGAACTATCGCATCGCTGTGTAATACACTGGAACTTCTGAGTTGAGAAATGCTTGTATAGTCATTGCATTACAGCTGGCATCTTGAATGACAGAGTTCAGTCATTTGGCATCTAAGAGGAACTTTAGCAAAAGATGAATCTGATTGTCTTGAAGAATGCTTTCCATTTTAATGGGATTTTAATACTAGGTGTAGGGTTATGAGAGCTTAATTAACATTTCCTGCTCAAAAACTGGTAGAATTCTGGGCCGTTTCTGCAAAGGAACTTGTTGATTGACTTAATAGTAATGATGTAGGAAGTAGGTTTGAAGAGTCATTCTTGAGGAAGTTGAAAATGGTCTTAGGTGGTATTAAATATGGGGCTCAAGATGGTAACCATTGAGAAATATATTGGCTGTACTTGTTCTTCTGAAATATAATTTGTATTTCTGCTTTTGTTTAGGTTCAGAAGTAACGTGTTTTTTTGTTGTTGAAACAATCATGGTTAAGATTATTTCTAATTTAAACAGTTTATGTTTGGATCTAAGTGGTGTCTTTTTTTTTGAACAGGCTCTTTCTGGAACTCTTCTGTAGACTAGGCTGACTTGGAACTCAGAGTTTCACCTGATTCTGTCATCCAGTGATGGCATTAAAAGTGTGGGCTACCACAGCCTGGCTGAGGTGTTTGCATTCTTAATCCAGTCAACAGAGTCATGTGATAAGGTAGAAGCTAGGAAAACAGCCAGCTTGTAGAATTTAAATTTTAGCTATTATTTGGAGTTCAATTTTCAAAAAGTAGAAGAAAACAAAGATACCAGCATCCAAGGTCGTTTAAGTAGTGCTAAAGGTGTGAGAAAGCAGAGTATTACTCAGTTATTCTCCAGATAACTTAGACATTGACAGTTGACCCATCTGTCTGAGACTGACGCAGGCTGTGGTGTAGGGAACTGGAGGTGAATGAGGAGCAGCTGGTACTTGGTATTATTAGGCAAGAACTATTTCATTTCTGTTGCTGTGACCAATACCTTGACTAAAAGTAACTTAATGAAGAAAAGGTGTGTTTGGCTTAAAGTTTCAGTTTATTGTGGAGAGGTCAGTGTAGGAACTGAAAAGAGTCACATCCACAGTCAAGCAGAGTTCCATGGTGCCTGCTTGCTTGCCTGTGACTCAGCTGGCCTTTTCCACTCCTGTATAGTCAGGGCTGCCATCCAGGGATGCTGCTGCCCATAGTGCTGCTCACCGGCTGGGTTTTGTTACACCAGTTAACAATCAAGACAGTCCTCCACAGACATGCCACTAGGTCACCCTGATCTAGACATTCCTTGGTTGAAACTCTTTCCACGTGGTTCTAGGTTGTACTAAGTTGACAGGTTTTAACTGTTAGTTTTATAATCAGCTTAGGAGTAAGACTAAATTATTAGTTCATCACCTGGTTGTTTAAAAAAATAAGTTGGGTCTAGGGGCTTGAGAGAGAACTTCAGTGGTTAAGAGTACTTGTTGCTCTTCAGAAGAAGGGTTTGATTTCCAGCACCTATTTGGCAGCTCACAACTGTCTGTAACTCCATTTCTAGGGGCTCTGAGCCCTCTTCCCGGACCCAAATGCACCAGGCACACAGTGATACACACATAATTGTAGGCAAAGCACCCATACATATAAAATAAAAACAAATAATTGCTCTCTTATTCTATGTTGTATAGGTAGCGTATTTTATATTCCAGTGTGAAAATGTCCAATGAATATTTTTAGTTAAAATTCTGAATATTTCACTGTGTAAGAATCTCACTTCATTATTTCTCTTTCTGGTGAGATTGTCTATTAAGAAGAATTAATCAATGAGTGTATTTTTCACTTCTTAAACTAGGTTTAATTTTAATCAAACTCTGGAGTAGCATTTGTAGTAGGCAAAAATCTTAGCAACCCTTTTTATTCCCAGTTGGCCTCAGGGTGCTTTTGTCTTTTCTATACCTCAGTGTTAGACTGTGAGCCAGTTAAAATTACTGTAATCTTCTATATCTAATAAGGTTGAAGTTCAAATAATGTTAATTCTTTACTCATTGATAACACCTTTTAAAAGATATATTTATATTTCACATCTCATTTTATCCTTAGAGAAGTTGTAAAGAGTTACATAGATTCTCTTATTTTACTATAACACGAGTTTAATGATTTTCCTGACTGTTTCAGATTGGATAGCTAAGAAACAGAAAGAGAAATCAGATCTAGAGTCTCAGTTTATCGCTTCCCTTTATGTGGTTAGAAAGTTTGAGCTCTGTGAGTTCTAGCATATTACACAGTGGTTCTTAAATGGCTTTGATTGGAGGTAAGCAGCTGTTTTATTCATGTTTTTGTCCTTAGCCACTTCTCCCCTTGCTGCCCCTAATCTGAAATAAGTCATAGTGGTAGGCAGTAGGTAAGGACATGCCTCTCTTCCAACTCCTTGAGAACAGTTAAGTAAAGTCACATATCTAATTTCAGGAACACTTTTAACTTATCATATTTGAAAATAAGTTTACATTTAATTGTAGGATTGATTGACATTTTTGATATTTACAGTTTGTAGTCTTATATATCTTATAAAAGATTGGCAGGATTATGTTGTGGGTAATTTGCGCAGTGTAGGAAAGGAGAGAAAAGTAAGGTGACAAGAGGTCTATCCTAGAATCTAGTATGCCCTTTTTTTCCTGCTGAATGAGAGTCAAGAAACTTCTACAGGGCTGGAGAGATGGCTCAGTGGTTAAGAGCACTGTCTGCTCTTCCAAAGGTCATGAGTTCAATTCCCAGCAACCACATGTGGCTCACAACCATCTATAATGTGAACTAATTTCCTCTTCTGGCAGGTGTAAATGCAGATAGAACACTCATATACATAAAATAAATAAATCTTTAAAAAAAAGATAGATAGATAGATAGATAGATAGATAGAAAAAAAAGAAACTTCTACAACTTACAATGTCAAAATTATGTAGAAAGATAGTGTTTTCCTAAAGACATGAAGCAAGGATTTAAAAACTGTAAATGAACTGTGTTTACTGGGGAACTTGGATTTTACCGTATCACTTCACATTCCTAAACCTAAGTGATTATCTCATAAACCAAGGAGAGAGTTCTTTAGAATAAGAAAAATATTAACTAGTTCATAATTTTTTCTTCATTTTAAACCTAAATGGTAAGTCTTAACTTTTAAAACTTACAAATTACATCCTTTGAAGAATGTCACTTCTAAAGCCACAGGGGTCACATATGCAGCTGTTGTGATGGCATACCCAAGAACTCTTTAGAGAAGCCTGGACCCCGTTTTTGATTGTATATTCTCCTTTTCCTGTGTGGCTCCCTAAGCAATTACATAGTAAGCTCGTTAACTTTGCTTAAGCCTGACTCATCTTGAAGGTCTTACGAGTGTTTTCTGTAGCTGGTGATCCCTAAGGGTAGAAGGCAGGCTTCTAGTGGCAGTATTGTGGTATGGTTCCCTGTCACCACCAGCAATTCTAGTAATACTTGTTAAGATATTCCTTTGTAATCGATTTGTCTGTTTTATTGGACTATTATCCCTCCTGTTTATAGGTTATATTTTCATTTGGGTGCCTAACATGAGTGAGACCCTAGGTTTTATCCCTAGCATTTACTATCCTGCGTATGTGTGCATACGTGCACTCACCCATATGATGGTAGATGTTAACATGAAGATCCGTTTGCTCTTTTTGATTTTTTTTTATTAAAATTAAGCAACACTTTGAAGGCAAGCTGTTGAGAACTAATTCTTTAGTAGAGCCTGATAGGCTTTACTCCTGCTGACCCTTCTAGGATCTCTGTTGGATGCCCTGTGTTTGAATAATAGCTCCCATTTTACCCCTGAGCTTGTGCAGTTGGACCTTGGATACAGTCACATTTACTCAGTCAGAAAGAAGGGATAGCTTATGTGGCTGTTCCAGAGTTCGTTCTTATAGATCCTTCTTTTCTGATGTTTTTCCTAAGCATTCTATCCCTTTTGTGCTTCCTGCACTGCTCAGTTAGTGAGTTTTTGTGCTCTGCCTGTGTTATAACTGCCTACAAAATGCTTTCAGGCAAAAGAGTGAGTCCGCAATAAAAATGAGAATATGTTCATTTGTTTCTCTGCCTTCAAGGATGTCAGTCCTGTGCTGACAGTGTTCAAAAAGTAGTGTTCACTGTTTTAAAAAAGCATTTTTTTAAAATCTAGTTTTCTAAGTAATAATGTCAAAGGAAAGTTCTCCCCATTAGCTGTTGACCTCAGGTGCGAGGGAACTATACTTCATTATAGTTTTCTGAGAACGAATGTAGCTATCTTTCACTTCACCTTAACATTTTAAACATTGACTTATATATTGTAGTTGTTTGTAACATAACAGTTGCTATTTGTGGTTGGATATAGCTATCATTTCATGCAGGTATGTATACATAAAAGATACATGCCTCAAGGAGTGAATATAGGTTTCAGAAGAATGAAAGAAAATCTCCTTGAGATAATTTTGAATTTGTTGTTTCATTCTTTATGAACTAATTGTAGGAATGAGGGACAGGTGATTCTGAGATATAGAAAATTAAACATGTTCAGCAAAAATTCCCACAATTGAAATCAGTTGTTGTTACATAGCTAAGTTTAAAGCTGGCATAAGATCTTAGTGACAGTGGTGTTTGGTGCTACGGTGGATTCTTTTTAATAAATTTGGCATCACTAAAGCACTGGATATTATTGTGTAGAAAAATGTGGCTATGAGTGACAAAAGTTTAGTTCAGGAGCCCGTGAAATGGCACGGTAGATAAAAACAGTTGCTGTACAAGCCTGACAGTCTGAGCTCTGTTCTGGAAACTTAGCAGGAGGGAACCAACTTCTGAAGGTCCTCCAGCCTCCACATGTGTGGCGCAGCACCTGCACATATAGGTAACTAAAATAACGTGTAGCTGGGCGCACATCTTTTCTTTCCAGTGCTTGGGAGCCATCTCTGTGAGTTGCAGTGCTAGCCTGGTATACATATTGAGTCCCAGGTTAGCCAGGGCTACATAAAGACCCTGTGATTGCTTCCCTTTCCCTACCCTACCCTCCCAAAAAAAGGAAAGAAAGAAAGGTTAATTCAGACTGCGGAGTAAGTTCAACAGGTAAAGTACTGCTGCATCTGTTTAACAACCTGAGTTTGGATCCTCATTAAAAAAAAAAAAAATGTTGGACTTAGCAGTATATGCACCTATAACTGTAGGGCTGAGGGTTGGAGACATGAATTTGGAGGTTCACTAGCCAGCCAGTGTATCAGAAACAATATACTCAAAAGTTCAGTGAGAGACTTGCTCTCCCATTCTCCCTCACCCCAAAAAGGTGAAGTTGTTGAAGAAATCCACATTCACCTCTCCATACTCACTTACATGGGCTAGCATACCCATGTATTTACATACAGGCATGCATACACTACACACCACCTAGAAAAAGTTAAGTTAGTAAAGTTAAATACTAAAATATAAGCACTTGTAAGAGTACCTGGTTTGATTTTTATATATAACTCGCATTCATGATGTAAGACAATTTGTGTAAATCTAAAGAGAGAAGTACAATAAAATTGTATTTTGGTTGGGACATAGCCTAGATCAGATGAGTGCCTGGTGTGTGTAAGACCATGCCCAAAACCAGTGTGGAGCCTAGGGCTGTACACAAAAAAAGACAATAACAATTGAAAAAATATTTTCCCAAGGATCTTTCTAAAGGTGTGTGTCTGCCTACTTAGCACTGGATTACAAATCACATACATTTACATGGATTTGAGAATAAGTCAGGTTCTCTTGCTTATAAAGAAAATGTTTTGCCAACTGAGCCTACCCCAAAGCTCTATATTTATTTCAGTTGACATATAGTTGTTTTGAATACTACATGGGTATAATATGTAATGATTTGATCAGGACAATGTGGTATATCCATCACCTCAGACACTTATCATTTCTTTGTGGTAGGAACATTGCAAATACTCTATTTTGACCATTTAACAATGTTTAGTTTGTGTGTGTGTGTGTGTGTGTGTGTGTGTGTGTGTGAGAACTATAGTTATCATACTATGATTTAGGACATTCAGGTTTCTTGTTCTAGCTATCTATAACCCTATGCCCATTAATCATGCTTTTTGACTGCAAAGAATGCTGGGATTTTGAAAGCTGTTTTGATCTTCTTAGAAAAATAAGCAAGAGGAGAAATAGAATTGAAATTTAACTCAATATCACAACACCATATATTATAGCGATTGAGAACATAGACCTGAATTTGATTGTGGCTTTGTTACATCCTACCCATCTGACTTTTACAACTCATTTTCTCAGTTTCCTTTTATAAAATGGGTCTAGTTACAGGTACTGTTGTGTGACTTTTCTTGGGGAGACACAAATGTTTACTACCACAGACAGGAAAGCAGTGATAGACTAAAGAAATGGTCCCACCCAAGTCTAGCTTAGTGAACTGATGAATTTGGGGGGTCTTAGTTGTAGAAGTAAGTAAGGGTGACTGAAAGGCAGCTGAATCACCAAAAGCCCAACCCAGATGGGGTGCAGTGTACTCAGGCTGTGTGCATGAGCCCTGCACAAATTGCAGGCAGCTCCACTGAAGTCTCCCCTTCCCTGTAATTGTTACTTGCTTTAAAACATTGGTTGAAGGGCCTTGTGACTCTTGTAATATTCTGAGCTTCGTTAAGTTTCCTCAGTGTCTTGAGTCTTATGACTCCCTTCCCCCTCCACCTGAGGAGGAAATATTTCAGTTTGGAGGAAAGAGCAGTACAACTGGTACCTCTCTTACTGTATTGTAGGATCAAATGACTTAATATATGACATTAATATTGCTTGGTCTATTTTATGTTAGCTTTTACTGACACTATCTAGAAGCGTTATTGAATCTACGGTTGTAAAGTTATCTTTCAGAGATTTAGTTTTCTTTAGAATAAGATAAAAAGAGGGTTGTTCCCCCTTTTCCCTCCCTTTTTCCCTTCCTCTCCCTCTCAGCTCAGGTTGGGGATGGAGCCTAGGGCTGTCTAATACTTAACAGTTGCTTTAACCACTGATGCATGTGCTTTTAGTCTCAAGAAGAGAACTTGGGCTAGCTGGTCTCGGTTTGTGTTCTGAGCATAGGAATAGTGGGTAGAACTTTCTTGAGGCCTCTGATAACAGTTTCACCATAAAAATTATGGGCTGGGTAAAATATTTGAATAATTTAAGTGTACTCACTGCACTTCTTTCAGAATTTCTTGCTCTTTGGATCAGCTTGAACATGTTACTTCTACTAACAGTCCTGAAAGGTTCTGTTGAGAAGATTAGACTACTTAGCTCTTAGCTATATATTAAATTTGATTTGTTTGACTTTGTTACAAGCCCTTTTCGATGTGTGACATTCTGCGTTAACAAACGCACATTTATCGATGTTTTTTTTTTTTCTTTCTCTTGTTTTGTAGCCCCATCTGTTTTGATATGATCGAGGAGGCATACATGACAAAATGTGGCCACAGCTTTTGGTAAGGTGATCTTCATTCACTATAAGTGCATCCAACAAGAAGTTATGCTCTTTAAACTAATTTTATGTTTTTCTTTGAATGTTAGGTATTTATAGGTTTGACAGCTTAAGATATAAAATGTGTGTTTGGTACATGACTTCTGTGAAGATTTTTAAATTTTGTGTTTATTATCTGTTAGCAGAAACTTTAGTGTTTAAGAAAATCAGGTGGATAATCAGTCATTAAACATGAGATGACAGTTACTCACTTGGGAGTAAGGTGGGAGGACACAGAAAACAGGTGGGCACAGACATAGAAAAAGGATGGGATGGATTAAAAAGTTCTGCGCTCTCTTTGTTAACACCACACTGATTGTCTTTAGATTATATTGATGTATTATACATATTATATATAATAATTATATAGTATATAATTATGTGTTATATTGATGTATTTAAAAATTCAAATTGTAAAACATAGAACTTAGAGTTTTACCTCCTCTTGATGTATGTAGTTATGTTGTGCTATGTTCATTTGTTGTGCAGTCTCCAGGAGTTGTTCTTTGTGCAACACTGAAACTGTATACCTGTTAAAACAATGCTTCACTTTCCATCTTTGAGGTCACTGAAAGCCAATATTTTCCTTTCTGTTTGTATGAATTTGTCAGTTCTAGATACTTCATATGTATGTACTTAGATCATAATATGTCTTTCTGTGAATGACTTAATTCACATAATGTCCTTTGTATTCTTCTGTGTTTTGTTAGACAACTGTCTTTTAAGTTTGAATAGTATTGTGTTTTTATGAATAGGTGACATTTTGCTTATTCATTCAGTCATATATGAATTCAGTCTCCTGGCCCTGATGAATAATGCTGCCATGAATGTGTGTATTACTTACTTTTCTGTTGCTTTGATAACACCATGACTAGAAGTAGCTTATAGAAGGCAAAGTCTGAGTTTCCCAGTCCAGAGAAATAGGAGTACATTGTGGCAGGGAGGCATGGCAGCAAGCAGTAGGCGTGGTGACTTCAGGATTAGGAACCTGGACCTCACATTTTCAGATGCAGATGCAAAGCAGACAGAGTGAACAGCAAGTGGGGAGAGACTAATCACTAAAGGCCTTCCACCAATGATAACTTCTTTGGCAAAGATGGACTTCTCAGAAGTTTCACCACATCCCCAAACAATGCCAGAACATGAACAAACTTTCCTTCATAACGCAATATGCATATAGGACTACTTCTGCTGGTCTCTACTTTCTGTTCTTTTGGGTATTAATCTCTCTCTGATTGTTGTTTTACTTTTGCTCATTTACGACAAGGGATACCTCAGGGTAGAAGTAAAGAACCAGCTGTGGACTTAGCTGAGGGCACTGTAGGTGGGAAAGGACATGGAGATGCCTATTCTCTCCAGGCATGCATGCCCTCTCTAGTACCTCCACAGGTTCAGCAACATGCACATCTCTGCACCAGATGTCATTTTGGCTTCATTAAGTTGCAGGGCCTAGTATCAACTCACCCTTCAGTTAATCTCATCTTCCCTTTGATGAGGGTGAGCTTGAAGTCACAGACCTCTACCAAAGTTGTTAGTCCCTTGAGCAATTTAGGAGCTCCCAGGCATCAGACACCTCATTTTACTTGTTTATTTTTTTATTTTTTGCATTCTACCTGGGACCAGCCATTTCCATGAATTACTCATGGATTCCGTTACCACGTAAGATTAGTCTTAGTATTTCTGTAGTCTGTATTGGAAGTTGTGCCCTGTAGTGTTATGTTAACAGAGGGTGAGCATGACATTTGATAGGCACATATGCCTTAGTTACCAGTGGGTGAGGCCTTTGATCTGAAGTAGGATTCAGGGTTAGCAAGGTTTGGACTAAACTAGCCTACTTAATTTGTATTATTTATACTCTCCATTAAAATAAAATTATGGCACTATATATTCTTGGCTTAGAAAAGCAACTTTTATGGTGTGGAACGATGTACTACAAAATGTAAATGTCTCTGTCAGCCATTTTTTTTCTCCATTGTTGGAAGCTTTCATTGTTAAGAAATAATTACATGTTTTCAGAATTGTGCCATGTCTTTTTTAACTTTGAAATTATATTTACTCATTCACAGTTTATACATACATAATGTGCTTTACTCTCCTTCCTTCCACCAAATCTCTTCTACCAAAAAGTCCCTCTCTTGTTTTGTTACTCCTCCTCTTCCCCCACTCCAAACAGAGTTTCTCTGTGTAGCCTTGGCTTTCCTGGGCTTGCTTTGTAGACCAGCCGGACCATGAACTCACAGAGATCCACCTTCCTGTGTTGGGATTAGAAGCATGCACTACTGTCCCTGGCTTTGTTATTCACTTTTTATTGATTAATTTGGTTAACTGAAGATTTCATACATGTATGTGTTACGATTATACTCCCCTTTTCCTCCCTTCCTATTCCTATTCCTATCCACCCTCTTCATTCTTCCCTGCCCTGTCCCCAGGCTCCTGTCTGTGTATGTTTGTTTGTTTGGTTTTTGGCCTCAGCATTTAATAAGGGATGACTGCATGAATGTGGGCTGGCAGTTATTTACTTGAGCAAGGGCATGTTACCAGTGGCTACACACTGTGATCTGTGCCTTCCACCATGGCAACCATTAATTGCCTATAGTGCCTGGAAAAAAGCTAGGAACTTATGAGTCCCTCTCCTATCTGTGATGGTTATTGATGGGCCCAGTCTTTTGGAGGTCTTGTGTAAGGTCCTCAGTAGATAAGTTATGTCATGTCTAAAAGACAGCATTTCACAGTTCTCTTTCCCATCTCTGTTCTCTCTTCTTTCCCTAAGTTTGGAGGGTAAAGGATTAAAGATGTCCTTTTTGTCTCTGACCATTCAAAAATTGCATGTTCTTCAGCGCTTATAAGAAAGCTTTTTGTTAACATCTAAAATATTCTTCCTTTTATCTGTCAACCCCTCTCACATTTATATCCACCCAGTTTCCTCTTTCATAACTGGCTTTATTTGACTTTCTTGGTAAAAGCCAAACTCTTCTCTTGTTTATATTTGTGATAATAATCATTCATCTGCCTTTTTTTAAGAACACTTTTCCACATTGAATTTTTCGTCTTTTGTGTTGGTATATTTCATCATGGGTCTTCTTTAATAAAAATGAAAACAAATGTGTAATGTTATTTTCTTTATTGATATTTTCATATAGGAAGTGTTTAGTCACATTTGGATCTTATCTTGGTAATCATGGTCTTGCTCTTGTTGCGGGAGGTGATTATAGTGTTTCTGGAACACTGTTCACATGATTTGTTTTGTAGAAACCAGGGTCTCGTATTTATTATGGAGAGGCAGTTACTTCAGCTTTGTGCTGTGCCAAAGACCAGAGTGGATGTTCTTGCTTTTCTGGAAAGTAACGCATGTGAAATGAAGGTAGTAGAAATGTAGAACAGTAAAACTTGATGGGTGGAAGGTAGCAGGATTAAAAGCTTCAGTTTATAAAGGTGAAGTAAATATATAATAATCTGGAAAGAAGAAAAGGTAGATTTTATTTTTAGAGATGCTTTTCTATAAGTACCTTTCTAATTTCTTAGAAATTCTTCTTTCCTGCTTGTCAGAATAATATAGACTTACTATAGAAATGACTTAAAAACATCTCCAAAGAAAGTATTTCTCACCTACAGACAGAAATACTGTTAATTAACACTGTAAGTGGGTTTTTAGCTTATTTAAAATATTCATATATATTGATGATATAATGATTTTCTTCCCATATCAATTTGATAGTTTTTTGATAAAGTTGAGTAATACGTAGAACATGTATGTATTTATTCATTTATTTAGGCAAGGTAATACACAGTTATAAAAGGTCTGTCATTTTAAAGGAAGTTGCTATGCAAATGTATCAACTTGCGTTTTCTCTCTAGAAGCCAGGTAAAGGTATAAGGAAAGAATCTCCTCCATAAAGTTGTCTTTTGATCCGTGGCCTATGCCTTGCACCATTACATACATATAGTACTGATGAAATTAGCACCACAAAGATATAAGAAAGAACATTTCCTATAATGTGTATGAAAATATATAAATATGCATAAACAATATATGATCTATACACATGTAAAATGTGATTTTTTTTATTGCCAGTATACCATTGCATTGAATTGATAATTACAGATTTGTTCAATTTGTATGTGTAGTTTAGGTTGCTTATGTTATAGTTTGCTATTATGATGCTCTTAACTAACTCTGCATTGAACAGCATATGTGTTTCCTGATGATAACTTTTTATAAATAAAAGTCACCATATTAAATAGAATATAGAACCTTAAGGTTTTTTTCTGCGTTTAACTTTTAGGAAAGTTGCACTGGTTGCATTTCCTTCAGCTATGTAAGATTATGTCTCCTGGAGTATAACACTATTTTCTTTTATTTTTTAATTTCTGTTAGTAAAAATTAGCACATAATTTCCATTCATTTGTTCTATTTTCTCTTATTTTTCAATTCCTGTTAGTAAAAATTAGCATATAATTTTGAATCACTTTTTTGTTATTAGTGAAGATGATTTTCTCATATGTCTAGACTAGATATTTGTTTTTGATTATTTAGAGTTTTTCTTTTTGTTTGAACTCTGTGTGATCTAAGGATATCAATACTCTAGGGACATAAGTAGTTTGCTTAACTACTTAAGCCGTAAGCATTTGCCTTCCTAGTATATGATGTAAATTGCATAACTTAAAACGTAGTCTTCATTTACATTTTATACTACATGTAGGACTTTGTATATCATTTAGTCAATAAATGCTTCATGTATGTTGTTTGTTATATAAAAATGTAGATGGAAATAAATTTGCTATATCAGTTATTTTGAAAGTGAGAACACTGTTAGTATTTTTTGACCAGTTTGTTAATTTCTTTGTTGTTTTAATTAAGTTTATGTTTTTTTCCCCCATGCTAATAGCTACAAGTGTATTCATCAGAGTTTGGAGGACAATAATAGATGTCCCAAGTGTAATTATGTTGTGGACAATATTGACCATCTCTATCCTAATTTCTTGGGTGAGTCTTTGAAATTATTTCTATTATACTCTTTCCACAAAATATATGCTAACAATAGTTTATTCAGAAATCCCAACTCAGAAGTAAGCAAGTTTTTCTCTGTTACTCACCAGGGTGCTTTCATCTTCTTGGGCTATGGCATAGACTCTGTACATGGTTAGTACCATTTCTTGTTATTTTTCAGTTTCATAGATTCAAGACCCAACTTGCCTTTTAGAATTTTATACCCTTTAGAATTTTGGACAGAATGTAAGGTTTCAAGAGGTTGTCAGAGATTTAGAACACCTGTATGTTTCTGTATGTAGTATTACATGTTTCTGTGTTTCTGCTGACAGTTGCAGTAAGAAATACAGAGGAAAGGCTTAATAGGGAGGGGCAACATGTGCTTGGTCAGTGTTGACTGACAGAAGTGGAAGATTGAATATAGAGACCCCTGAATGAGTGGGTATAGAGTGCATGAACTGGAAACGCTCTTAATTGGAAGGGGAGAATATAAGTACAGAATTTTATATGGAAAATGGAGTATAACTTTAGGAATGAGTGGTAGAAACTTGGAACTAATCTTGTCAATGTAATGTTAATTGTGAATGTAAAAATTAATGGTTTTAGTTGGTTGTGGTGGCAGTTTTCATACCTAGCACTTGAGAGGCTAATGCATGAGATCTTGTGTGGTCCAGGCAGACCTGTCTCAAAATAAGTTATGTCTTAATATAAAATTGCAGGACCAACTTCAATATAAATTAAGGAATTACGACTATTAGAACACAACAGAAATGCTAAGACTAATCTTATATCCTGAATAATAAATCCATAAATAATCATGAGGATGAGTAGTTCCAAGTAGGATGCCTACTTTTAATGATAAGCAAGTAAAATGAGGTGTCTGATGCCTGGGAGCTCCTAGGTTGCTCAAGGGACTAACAACTTTGGTAGAGGTCTGTGACTTCAAGCTCACCCTCATCAAAGGGAAGATGAGATTAACTGAAGGGTGAGTTGATACTAGGCCCTGCAACTTAATGAAGCCAAAATGACATCTGGTGCAGAGATGTGCATGTTGCTGAACCTGTGGAGGTACTAGAGAGGACATGCATGCCTGGAGAGAATAGGCATCTCCATGTCCTTTCCCACCTATTGTACCTTCAGTAAGTCTATAGCTGGTTTTTTACTTCTACCCTGAGGGTATCCCATGTCATAAACCAGCAAAAGTAAAACAACAACCAAAGAATATGAAAGAGGGAACTAAAAATACACAGATTATATGCTTGTTAAGGTGGTTGCTAGAAAGGATTGCGAAAATGGAGATGCTGCATGTGTTTTTGTAGTGGAAAACAGTATGGTATTTTCTGAAAACACAACACAACAAAGTTTTCATGATCCAGCAATTTCCTGTAAGTAGACACCAAGAAGAATTCCTCAGAAGTATTTGTATGCTCACGTCCACAGCATCATTCACTGGAGCCTGGAGATGGCGCATGGAAGGCTAAGTGGATAAAATAAAATGTACAACATAACTCAGATGTGAAAAGGAAGGGAATTCTGACAAAACTTAAAGCACCCTCAATATACTCAATTCCCTTTTTTATTTCCAAGTCTTCAAATACTACCCCATTTCCAGGGCTTACTGTTAGTTTATTCCCACTTTCCACTCCCCAACCCATTTGTTTGTGTTTGTGTGTTTGCAGACTTTAGTATCTATATTTAGACCTGGTATGGTGGTGAACACCTGTACTCCCCCAGCATTTCAGAGGATGAAGTATGTGTTTATGTAGGGGGGGGGGCGTAATCCAGTCTAAGCCTGGGCTGCACAGGGAGCCTCTGCAACATAGCCTTCCACTCTCACTTTCTCACATACTCTCCTCTTCATTCTTTCCTGCCTGCTCCTCATTCTTTCCTTTACCTTCTCCCTACCCTTCACCCCCTCTTCCCGTTTGTCTGTCTGTCTCTCCCACAAACACTCCACTGAGAGCTCCCATTAGGCACCATGTTATGTGCTTTTATAGGGTATGGCTTTATTTTAGGGCAGTCTTATACCACTATGATTATTCTTATTTTTTAGGTGATACTGAGACACAAACAGGTTGAGAGACTTGGGTAAAGCTATATAGACTTTACTTTTTTTCTGGAGGACTGATTGCTTCTCTAGATTAGAGATAGGAAAATTTCAATATGAAAATCTTAGTTAAAAGTAGCGTGCCAAATGCTCAATTATATGTAGCTTGTATTTGAAGAGATTTTTGCTTCATTCACATTTTAACGTGTTAAACTAAAAAAATTTTTTTCAAGAAATGCTAATAATAGAAAAAAAAGAAGTAAAGCGTACTTAGGAAAAAAGACCAGTCTTTTACTTCCCAGACAGACTTATTGCTTATATAAAGGTATAATTAAAAAAGTTTTTGTTTTTTAGTTTTTGAGAATTTCATATACTACATTTTGGTCATATTCACCCTTCGCTTAAGTCCTTCCAAATCCACTCACACTTCCCTATCAGTCTAGTCTGTGTGCTCTCTTTTTTTATATACACATCAAGTCCAGTGTATGCTGTGGATATATTTTTAGATGTGTGGCCTTCTGCTAGATGACAGTTAAGGTTAGGAGTTGGTTTAATACTGTGTCCATATAGCAGAATAATAGTAGTAATTTTTCCCCTAGGGCCTATAGCTTATCTAGTCACAGCTTTTAGGTCTGACAGTGGTGCTAGGTAAGATTTCTTTTTGTGGATTGGACATTAAATCCAGTTAGACAGTAGTTGATTGCTCTTATAATGGTTGTTTTATTAATGTGCCAATTATTTATGTCTTGCCAGATAGGCTGTTAATGCAGATCAAATGGTTCTTAGAAGCATAAGATTTATCCCTCCTTAACCGGAGAATAGTATTTTCAGTATCTATACGAAAATTCTGATTCAGTGTTTAAAGCTAATTTTGCTTATTTCCTTACTAAAAATGTTTATTTTTGAGATGGGGCTTTTCTGTACAGCTCAGCTTGTCTTTGAACTTGTAATCTTACAATGCCAGCCTAAGTATTAGGATAAAAACCTGTACCACCATGCTTGGCTCTCCCTGTTATGTAATCTTTCTTTAATACTTTATGCTAACATTTTCTTTTCATGTTAACCTTCATTTTCTATAATTACTATTGTCATTTGCAACCTTTAAAAACTTACTATAATGTTGGCATGAATCAACTACAGTGGCATGTGAGACTTCAAAATATGCAGTAACATGCAATATTGTAACTATTTAAATCACGGTCCTTATTCACATGCTAAAAACTTAATGTAATAGAAACATTAAACTCTGGCTTACTCTTTAAAATGTATTTTATTTTTTATGATATGTGTATGAGTGTTTTGTGTATGCATGTATTTTTGTGTACCAACTATGTGCCTTGTACCAAGGAGTCTTGACAAAGTCATCAGTAGGTATAAGTTGCTATGTGGGTGCTGGGGACTGAAACTGGTTTTGACAAAGTCATTGGTGGGTATAAGTAAGTTGCTTTGTAAGTAAGTGCTGGGGACTGAAACTGGTCTTTTGTAAGTGAAGCAAGTCTCTTAACCACTCAGCTGTCCCTTTAGTCCCGCTCTGGTTCATTGTTACTTGTTCACTTTCCATTGTGTTATTTCAAATTCTTTCTTTCTTTTGTAGATTGTAATAAAATTGTTAGGTATTTATGTTTCCTACTTTTAAAATAATAGTAATGTATTAATATTTCTACTCTTAACTCTTTGCCCTGTTAACCTTCATAAAACCATTTAATGTGTCATGAGTTGGTCACATGTACAAAATACACTTTTATTTATATTTTTCATTCATATTTGTATTTGGAGAGGCTGTGCACTTTTACACTCTTATTTGATCTTTATATGGCCTATGAAGTTTGTAGATGTGTATCAGTGTAGTATTGATTATCCTATTATATTACAACTACTTTCTTCATATGTATCTCTTTTGCTTGTTGGAGTTATTTGAGGTATCTATCTTCATTTATTTGTATAGTGGATGATATTCGGCATTTCATCTTGGATTCCAACTCTGTCCTATTCCATGTATCACTCAAATTCTATATCCTAGTATAATTTTCTAGCACCATTGAACAGCCTTTTTGACATTAGACTGTTTGGTGTAAGAACAAAAAAATCCTACATACAACTAAAGTACCTTAAACATTTTTTAAGTTTATTCATTTACAGAGAATTTCCAGAGCTCATTAATAACGTTAAATTCTACCCCAGAACTTCAAAATGGCATTAAAAAGGTTCAGATAACATCTCATTCTGGAGACAGGGAGAGAATTTCTTAGAATCATTTGAAAGACAGCACATCTCTCGTTGACTAAGACTGTTTCAGGGCTGTGCGTGGAATCCCTATAATCTGGCTGAGGCAGGAGCATCAAGAATCTTAAGTCAGGCTTGGTACATACTAAGACCTTGTCTTAAAAACTGGAAACTGTGTGATTTCTTTGGCCGTTTATCAATTATTGGTAGAGAACACACTGACTAATTTGGCTTAGTCGTACCATGAGTAAGAAGAGATTTGGCGTCTTTGAAAGTTAAGTGATGTCTGAGATTTAGAAAAATAATCATGTTGCTAAGAAGGATAAGATGGTTTTACATAGGTCATTATCAGTATCTTCCAAGGTGTTTATAGAAAAATTACAACAAAGCAAAAATCCATCTCATAGAAGGCACTTAAATGTTTTGTATAGTGAAAAATTATCTCTCTTCAGATAACAATAGTGTTACTGAGAAAAATATAAGAGGGGTATATATTACAAATAATTTTGTGTAGTAATAGAAGTTGAAGTAGTAACAAGTAGAAACATTTTTTTCTACTTCAAAATAGACCAGAAAGCCACCAATTTCTCTTTCATATTTCTTAAATTTGGAACTCTATAAAAGTTAAGATAAAAATCTACCTGAACAGAATAATTAGATAAATTTAACCAAAATACAAATTTTGTGTGCTTTTTATTTTTGTTTTCAGTGAATGAACTTATTCTCAAACAGAAGCAAAGATTTGAGGAAAAGAGGTTCAAATTGGACCACTCAGTGAGTAGCACCGTATGTTTCAGCTCTTATTACTATTTCTATTTTTGTTTTTTTGTTTTATAATGTTGGAGATTGAGCACAGGCCTTCATACACAATAGACAAGTACCCTATGAAATAATTAATATTCTTAGCTCTTCTTATTCCTATTTCTACTAAATTCATTGTAATGTTTTTTTCAAAAATGGATATTAATATCTAGTAAAGAATTGACTTTTCTTAAAGCAAGTTTATTTAAGAGTAAATTACTCAAATAAATAAGTAAATAATAACTTAATTGAATTGATTGTCTGTAAGAGTTTACTAGACTGGCCATCAATTGAATGGTCTGGTGGTAAGTGATACCTTAGATAGAGTTTACTTGTGTCAAACACTGGAAGAGCCATATGTCAATATATTTTGAATAAACTGCTCAAAGTTTCTAAAAGGATTATCCCCAAATTATTGAGACAAGTAAACTTAAATTAATATTTTACAAAGTACAAGGCTGAAAATCCAGGTATTTTGATTTACAGTACTTAGAAATATCAATTTATTATTTGTCTTCTGTGTGTCTTTTATGCTGGTAAATTCATTCAAAGTAGAGATAAATTGTACCTCCACTAGTTGGGAAGAAATAAGTTAGAATGTGATTGTAATTTTATTTTTGATGTAACAGAAGACATGAGAAAGTTCTTAAATATTTGTTTTACAATCTAAAGCAGTCTTGTTAAGTTATCATGTTTCTTCTTTTTAATTTTAGAATGGGCATAGGTGGCAGATATTTCAAGATTTGCTAGGAACTGATCAGGATAACCTTGATCTGGCCAATGTCAACCTCATGTTGGAATTACTAGTGCAGAAGAAGAAACAACTGGAAGCCGTAAGTGGTGCCTGACCTTAAAGATCTTTGCTCTAAGTGATGATCTAGTTAGTCTATAATGAAAAAAATACCTAGAAATGTTTTGAAATAATAGGTCATTGTCAGTAAATGATTTTTTATTAGACTAAACATATCTGAAAAGCATTTCCCCAGCCCATTTTGTGAGCCCTAAAGTAGATGAATAAAGGGAAATAGATTTTCAAATTTGACAAAACTGTGCACCGGGCCAACGGTGATGTAAAGCCAAGAATTTATACAACTGTATTGTGGAGCAGAGGCTCTGGGATTGGGATTATCAGGTGTCAGATTTATAGTACAAGCTGGGCATAGGATTGATAGATGTTGATGAAGGAGCTGGGGGATTGGCAACATAATTCAGTGGGTAAAAAAAGCTTTTACCATGCAAACATGATGACCTGAGTTCTCTTCCTGGGTCCCTTAGTAGAAGAAGAAAACTGTCTCTCTGACCTCCCTATAGATAGCTTGATTTTAATATCTAGGCCTTTGATGAATGTAATCTAGTACCTTTTTTGTTGTTGTTTTATTTTTTGTTTTGCTCTTTTTAATATGTATTATATAGTATAGATAATATGAATATATGTATTTTCTGCATATATATATGTGTGTGTATATGTTCTTTGATCATTTTCTACCCTGTTATCCTCTCTTAACTCCTTTCTTTTTACAACAAACCCCAACTTCCTAATAAATCTGCTCCTGCTTAGATATCTTTTTGTGCGTATTGGGAGGGCTCAACAGCATTTAAATAGGACCACAGGGCTGAAGGAGTATTTACTTGAGCAAGGAAATTAAGCAGAATCTACTCCACTGTGAAACATGAGTCTCCTTCTAGCAACCTCAATCACCCCAAAAGGGTGGTACCTTACGAGTTTTACTGTACGTGTGATGAATACTGATTGGCTCAGTGTTCTGGAGGTCTTGGACAAGTGGCTGTTGCTGCTGTGAGTTTGTGGTGCAGCAGCTATGTCTTGTCCACATAACACTCTTTCACAGTGAACACTCTTTTCTGGGGCCTTCTGTAAAATAGCAATATCACAATTTCTAGACCTGACCACGTGTCTGTTTTAACAGTGCTTCAGATAAATCTGTTGCATAGTAATGTAAATGACGGTTTTGCTAATCTTTGTTTTACCTTTTAAACCTGTAAGAAAATGTTAGAATTGTATTTGTTTATAAACTATCTCATTCTGGTTTTAGGCCTTGACATATATTTATTCTGTTCATCTGCAGTTCCTTAGTTTCATTTTTGTGAATTTTAGGATACCCATCAAATGTCATGGTCATAATGATCATTTATTAATATAATCTTCATTTCAGTTACCAGTTTGGGTTACTCGCTATTATCCCTTTATGCTTTTTATTTATTTATGTGTTTCTGTGTTTTCAAAGATTGACTTTTTTTTAATCAAACTTTACAAAATGCTGCATGACTTTTCCTGGGTCATGTATTTCTGTTTACCCCAAGTTGAGGGCATGTTCATATGAAAGAAACTATTCCACCTAGTTCCAAATAAAGGTTACTTAGAGAATTCTCAAGGATACCTGCTCTACTGAAAGAGCCTCTTCTTCTGACAAGGGAGGGTCAGAGTCTTCTCTGCTTGTGAATGTTAATAGGCCTAATCCTGTAAGAAAGCTGTATACTTCTTTCCATTTAGTAGTGCTTATGCTAGCAAATGAAATCTTTCAAAACAAATATTTTCATATTTAGAAATTACTTTAGGTTCATTGTGATTTTTGTCTTGATGTTGTTGAGTTTGCTTGGGGAAAAGAAGCCATAGCATATAAATGTTTTTTAAAACATGCAGAGTACCAATTTCTTCTGTTATTCTTTAAGAAAAGTGGCTTGATTTTTTTTTTTTAAATTGGAACTAGCTGATGGAAAAAAAAACTATAAAAGTAGCACAGTAACGTAAGTAGACTTATCTGTGATACTAGTTATGCAGTTGTCAGTGAAAACTTTGAACTTATATTAGTTAAGGAAAATGGAAATTTTCTATTCTAGGAATCACATGCAGCTCAGCTACAGATCCTTATGGAATTCCTCAAGGTTGCAAGGAGAAATAAGAGAGAGGTATGTCATTTTGTGTTTACATTATATTTAGTTTCTCTTATTACATATTTTCATTTTATATAACCATTTCAGGCTAAACATGTTTAAATATTTTACTTTAAGAGCATTTTACTTGGGAGGGGAATTTTCTTAAGCTTTGTTATTTAAAAAACCTCACAATTTCTTTTGCTCTGTTGTTGTTGTTGTCATACCATTTTTTATTTCGTTTTGGTTTTTAAGCAAGGTCTCCCTGTGAAACCTGGGCATGCCTGGAACTCTAGAGCAGGCTGTCCTTGGATCCACAGAGATCTGCTTGCTTTAGTGTCCCGAGTGCCAGAAGTAAAGGTATATACCACCATTCTCAGCATAGCTCAGTGTTTTCAAGATCCTTTTTTGGAGGTGTGTTACACAGTTTTCAGCAGTTTTTACTTTAATAGCTAGGAAAATAGTGTAGTGGTAGAGTACTTCCCTGCCACATACAATATAAGGTCATGTGAATCCCAGTCTCCTGTACTACTAGTTTACCATAACGATTCATCTCAAAGCAGTGGAACTAAAAAATCATGAGTTTTCCTCAGAAAACAGGGCCATTTAAAATAATCTTGAAAAGTTGCAGCCTTTCCTATAGGGGAAAAATGTATGTTAAAAAGTTAAAACTTACTTGCAAATTCTAAACATGCAGGATACTTAAAAGACAATATTGTATTCACTGATTTATAACCAGAATGTTCTAATTTAGCAATGTCACACATAGAGTCTGTGAAGATCAATTCTGTGCTGTTGGCAACATATAAAACATAACTATGAGCTCTGAGTTTTTCTAATCTCTAACATTTTCACTTTTAAGAGCTGTCTAAAATGGTACTTTACACTCTTAAACTATGTAATCTATTGTATACTAAGCTCTAGGCTGTTAACTTGAAAATAAAAAAGATGAGTAATCTTTTTGTTGTGATAAAACTACATATTTCCAGAACTTTGTTATCTTAGTAGATTTTCTTTTGCTCATTTGTCTTGTCTTGCTATCAACTTCTGTCTTGGTTAAGATTTGAAATACGCTGGTGTGGAGAGCTAAATGCTCTTTACATGGTTTGCGACTATACTTTATCCTAACTTTTGTGGAATTTTGTTTTTTATATGTTTGTTGACAAAAACAGTATCTTTATACATGCCTAAGATTCACTTGTCTCTTGATGGTTTTGGGTGGCAGAAAAGGTAATGGTCAGTTCTTCATTTGTTTAAATTATAGCATAGTGCTTAAAAAGTGTATTTTATGTGTATGAGTGTTTGCCTGCATGTATGTAAGTTGTACCACAAGTGTGCTTGGTGCTAGAGATCAGAACAAGGGGATGGGCCTCACTGGACCTGAATTTACTGAGGGTTGTGAGCTACCT
Organism: Pachyuromys duprasi; assembly: GCA_028658305.1. Taxonomy (NCBI): domain Eukaryota; kingdom Metazoa; phylum Chordata; class Mammalia; order Rodentia; family Muridae; genus Pachyuromys; species Pachyuromys duprasi. Next base: position 31,639,190 of record CM053759.1, on the reverse strand, counting down.
TGTGGATGCTGGAACTTGAATCCATGTCCTCTGTAAGAGGAACAAGTGTTCTTACTGCAATCTCTCCTGCCCACACAGTACTTGAGTTCGTGGAGTCACCTTAGATTCTTTTTAAAATGCAGGTGTATTTTTGTTTGTTTGTTTTGTTTTGTGTGTGTGTGTGAGTGTTTTAACTAAAGGGAATCACCCAACTGTGTGCATTGCTAGCAAGTCCCAGATGGCGTAGAGGTCCTTGGTCCTTGGATCACACTGAGTAACAAGACTGAAGATTTATAATGCATGTGCACACTGTGAGCCCCCACCTCCTGCAGAAAATTCTCTGGAAAAATAGATAAATCTTCATATTTTTACCTACCTTCTGTGTTAAATAGAATGCATGAAATTATGTTGCATTCATTTTACATGTGGTTTTTTTTGACGTCGACTTAATAGCTTCTTGTAAATATTTGTTTCATTGTAAGTCCTTGATAATAAATGAATAAATGCACTGATAAAGTGAATAACCCAGCCATATTAGGATTATGGTAATTAAATGAAATGTATGGTCATTTTCTATATATGAAAATATGTAAAGTTTTTATTAGTTATTGAGTTTCTTTTTTCAGTATAGTTTTAAGTGTTAACAATTACAGCTTTTATAGCCATAAAAAACCAGACAGGGCTGAGACCTTTACCTTCCTCCCTTTTGGCCCCACCACAGTTTTATACATGCCGGCCAAAAACATGAGACTAATGAGTTGAGATGAAAGACTTGATTACCCATGAAATGTCTGGCTGTACCAGCATCATGCCTGAGTCTGCCCTGACTCTCAAACCCTACACGGCACAGTGAGGAGGGGGTCCACTTAGATTGGTGCTTTCAGTGGATTTGTGTTACAGCAAAGGAAACCTAAGCTCAGGAAATCTTAATCCATCTAGTCTTTGTTCTATATGGAGGCGCTGTTTTATTATGTTAGTCGGAAAATGAATCTGCTTGCTCCCCTGGAACAGTACTATTTAATCTGTGAATGTCTTATAAATAATTTTGAACAAACAGTGTCATAAAGTATGAAAACTGGAGTGACGAATGGAAAGAATTGTTTCCTCCTCATGGTTCTGATAGGTCTTTCCTCTGATAGCTGGTATTTTCTAGTAACATCTCTGGGATACTTAACTGAATGATAAAGCTTTGTGTACTGCTTTTTTATTTTTGTCATTAAACTTCATGGGGAGTTGTACTGGGCACTTTTAGCATGACATAAATTGTGTCTAATATCCTTGTGATTGACTTTCTCTTCTTGTACTATATGTTTTTGTAGGTAGTTTATTTTGAAAACAAACATTAATTTCAAGCATTTATATTGGAGCCTATAGCAAGCAGTATATATACTTTCATAAGTACCTTTTTTAAGTGTATGTATGATTGAATTTACTAATTTATATTAGTTTTAATTATAAATGAATGAGGAGCTAATTCATTAAACTCTAAAAAAATCAATGTATTTATTTACTTTGTGGGATTGGGTTAGGAAGGGGTGAATACCCAGGTTAGAAGGCAACTTGGGGGAGTATGTTCTTTATGTTCTTTATGTCGTGTGTGTCCCAGAGGTCAAAATCAGACCATCAGACTTGATGTCTTTATCTCTTGAGCCATCTCACAAGTCTGACACCTTATTTTTACAGTAACACTTTAACCATTGTTTCTTTATTAAAAAGCAACAACAACAACAAAAAAACCACTGCTTTCAAGAGGGAACTCCACAAAGATGTGAATACTAAGAGGAGAGACCCTTTAACAGCCATATTAGAGCCTACCTGTCATAGCATTTAATAACTGTATTTAGATGAATGTTTTAGTTTTTCTTCGTAGAGCAGTATAAGAATTTTGAGTTCTTGGTAAAAGCAGTTGTATCTATTCAAATCTGAACCAGCATTTGAATTACTGTTTATAGTATTTCACTTGATTTATTTTTGAAGTAGACTTTCTGACAGTTTTTGGAACTTCTTTATTAAACAGTTTATTTCAATTGTAATCTAAATGATTTAAATTTTAGCCATTTTATGTGAAATAAAGCATAGGAAACTATCAGTAAAGGTTATGCTTTAGAGTAGAAGAACATGTACACAACTGTTGATTACACAGCAAAGCATTGCTGGAATTCCAGAAGCTGCCTGCTTACCCTTTTGTAGTACTTTCTGTTTTGCCTTCTTGCTAACATTCTGATATTATGGTAATGACTTCTCTTGTCTTTCCTGAATGTGTTGCTGCTGAAGTATTTATAGATCTCCATTTTTGAGTTTTATGTAAATGTGCTTGTACAGTATGTAATCTGCTCCTGCCTTCTGTGGCTCAGTGTTAAGATTTACCTGTATGGATATATACATGGTGAGTTGACTGTCTTAGTTAGTTTCTATTGCTGTGATAAAAGCACTATGATTAAGAGTAACTAGGGAAGGAAAGGGCTTATTTCAGCTAATAAGCATCAAATCACCTTCCATCACCAAGGGAAGTCAGGCAGGAACTTACGGCATTAAAGTAAAGGCTATGGAGGAGTGCTCTTGGCTTTCTCCTCATGGTTTTTCCCCTGCTTTTTTATACATCTCAGGACCGCCTGCCCACAGTTAGCCTCACCTGCTCTGAAGTTGGCCCACCATATCAATCAGTAAAACAGAAAATGCCTCACGGGCAAATCTGGTGGGGAAAATTTCTCAATTAAGAGTCCCTCTTCACATATGATTCTAGCTTATGTCAGGTTGATTTAAAAAAAAAAAAAAACAAAACCTAACCACAGCGGTAACTGATTCTTTTTCATAGTGTTCATTAAATAAGTATATACTATTTCCATCAAAATAATTGTTGGTTGGCATTTGAGTTGTTTTCAATCGGGACTGTTCATAAACAATGCTAGTATCACACATATGTGTATATTAGAGCACTTCTATGGTATATATGTGAGAATGGAATCAGTAAGCCATAGGGTATGAATATCTTTACATTAAAGAGAGAAGGCTAAAATGTTTTCCTAAACAGTACTCCTTGGATAGAATAGTCATTCTACAGACTAATATGGGTGTTCGTATTGCATTTTATTCTTGCCAGAAGTTATCAATGACATTGCCTAGTTTAGAAACTAGAAACATTTCTTCCAGGTATGATTTGTTATCTTGGAGTTTGAATTTGCATTTCCTTGATGACTAACAGATTGCGCATTTGATATTATGTTCACTGACCCTGTGGGTTCTTTTTTATGTGTGTCTGTACATAAGATTTTGTAGTTTTTCCATTTTTTTGTGGCTTAATGCTTATAAATTGTTTTGATAGAAATTCTTTGTCATACTTAGCTGTCTAACAAAAAGATCATGTTCCCTTCTATTTGAAATACTTTTTCCTGTTGTCTTATTTGTGCTGTGTGATGGAAAGAAGTTTCTACTTTAAGAGTATTCAAATTATCTTTCTTACAGTGTCTTTTGTGCTAGGTACAGAATCTTTTTCCTGAGGTTATGCAAATATTTTCTTCTATCTTTCATTTGAAGCTTTGTTTTGTTATCTTTCACATTTGGAATTCTGCTTTACTTGGAGATTTTTATATATAATGTGATATTTAGAGTCTTATTACAGCTAGCAAAACATTCTTTATTAAAAGTCCATCCTTTACCCCACTACTCTTACGTTTTTCACCTTCATTATGTGTCCACATATACACCTCTGGCCTCTCTTTTCTGCTCCCATGCTCTATTTGTCTTACTTTTGAGAAGTACTATACTATATATTAGAACCTTAAGGGACAGCTTTTCTTCAAGAAATTCTAGTCTATTTTTGGCTCTTTGCATTTTCTTACATGTTTGAATCAGCTAATATATTTCCATGTTAAGTCTGCTGAGATTTTTATTGGGATTATACTGACTTTGTAGAAAATTGGGAAGAATATATCTTTATAACATTGTGTGTTTGAACCCATGAACATGTTATTTCTGCATACTTTAGGTCTTACAAACTATTTTTAAAATTTTTGGTACTTTGAAAATCTATTAGTCTTCTACATCCTGTTTACATTTTATGATTTCAATGCTAATGTAGATGATATCTATGTCTTTAATTTTATTTCTTATGTTGCTGATACATAGAAATTCATTTGACTTACATATTTTTAATCACCAGCAACCTTGTTAGACTTTCATTAATTCTAATTTGTAGATCCTTTTTTGTTTTCTATGTACACATCATAATCTGCAATAACAATTCAATGCCTTTCTCTATGATCCTTATATCTTTTATTTATTTTTCTTGTCTTACTCTGCTGGCTAGGACATCCGGTACAGTGATGAATAGAAGTGGTGATAGCTGGGCATCCTAGTCTTGATGCTGATCTCAAAGTGAAATCATTGGACGTGTCACCATTAGGTATGGAGTTTTATGTAGGTTTTTTTTTTTTTTTTAGGGTTTTGTTTTGTTTTTAATCATTCAAGGAGATACATTTCTATTCCCCTTGAGTAAGCAGCTTTTCTTTTCAGTTATGAATGGGATTGAGTATGCTTCAGAAGTTTTATACATCTGAGATAATCATAGGATTTGTCCTTTTCATTCTGTTAATCTGGATAAATAATGTAGGTTTAATATTAGAAAACCAACCATGTATCTGTAGTGACCAGCCATCGAGAGTGTACCAAGGACATCTTTTCTAGAATGTTTTACATTCTAGGAGACCCCACCAGAGCAGTTTATCCCTTTACTTAAATGCAACCCTTGGTGTAAAGCACACTGAGTGATTTTTTTGTGTGTGTGTACTCTTGTGTGGTTTGGATTGTTAGTATTTTCTTTTTTTAATGTTTTGTTTTTGGGTTTTTTTATTGTTGTTTTGTTTTGGTTTGGTTTTTGGTTTTTCAAGACAGGGTTTTTCTGTGTAGACTTAGCTGTCCTGGACTTCCTTTATAGACCAGGTTGGCCTCAAACTCACAGAGATCCTCTTGCTTCTGCCTCCAACTGCTGGAATTAAAGGCGTGCTCCTCCATGCCCAACTTGTTTAAAAGTTTTGTGTGTCTGTGTTCTTGGGTGAGCTAGTAAAGTTAGTTTTTCTTACACAGATCTTGTGCAGTTTTGTAAAGATTGTTAACTTTGACAAGTGACTTGGGAAACGTACACTCTTCTAGTTTTCTTTTGCTTTGTGAGGTAGAATTAATTCAGTCTATGATGTATGTCTTTTGAATGTTTAGAAATCTAGCAAGAGAAGCCATCTAGAACTGTCATTAGTTTTCAGTAGATTTCAGATTATTGATTCAGTTAAATAGTTATAAGCTGATTCAGAGTCTTGCTGGTTGGTTTTTATGTTATACTTTTCTGAGAAATTGTCTACTATAAATTTTTGGTATAAGTTTGTTCTTAATTTTTTATTGTCAAAACTTAGTGGCCTCTTTCTTTTTTCATACTACTAATAGCATTTTTTTTTTAGTCCTTGATTGGTTCTTCCCAGGGATATATTAATTTTATAAATTCTAAGAATCAGCTTTTGACTTTGTTTATCCTGTGTTCTGCTTTCTGTTTCTCTTTTTTAATATCACTCCTTGCTACTTGGCTTTTTGTTTGTAGCTCATGCATTGCTGTGGATGTGCTCTTTATGTAGACTTTGTCATACATGGGTTTTTAGTTGTATTTCTTTCGTTTTAGCTGCATCAAATGTTATTGAACAGTACTTTATATGGTACTGTCTTTAACAGTGGCTCACTTAGATAGAAACATTACTTGAATATGAAGGTTTTCATTTTTTTCTGCAGTTATTTGCTGGTTTAATTGTACCATAACAGAAACACGGTTACTTTTTTAATGTTTTAACTTTAATTCTTTATTTTTCAAGAGAGGGCCTTTCTGTGTACCCTCAGCTGGTCTCAAATATAGCTCAGGCTGGCCTTGAGTTTTCAATCTTTCTGTCCCAGCCTTTAGATTACCGGGATCTCAGGTTTGTACTCTACTATATTAGCATACATTATTTGCATAAAATGATAGGTTTTATTATGGCATCTTCAATATGCTTGTAATATGCTTTGATTCTTTCTGCTTGGGATAGCTCCCTTATTAGTTTTCTCTTTTACTTCTGCCCAGAGATTCTTTTTGGTGCTGGAGATTAAACTTGGGGATTTGTGCATGCTAGGCAGGAGCTCTACCACTGAACTAAATCTCCAAGCTTCCTCCCCCCTCTCTCTCTTCGTTTTTGAGATAAGGTTTCACTAATTTTGCCAGGTTACCTTTGAAGTCACTGTGTACCCTCAGGCATACCTTTAATTTGTGTAGAATCTTTCTAATTTGGTTCAATTTCATTTGTTGATTCTGGCTATTGGAGTACTATTCAGACAGTTCTTTTTCTTTTGTTTTCTCCTTATAGTTAGGTATTTGATCCATTTTGACTTGAGTTTCCCTACCCCCTACCTTTTTTAAAAATCCTGGCTAAGTGGTAGGGATCTACTTTCGTTCTTTTATATGCAAATATCCAGTTTTCATATACCATTTGCCATTTGGCCCCATTTTTGAGAATTCTGTGGATGTAGTTACATAAATCCTTTTTGGGTTCTCTGTTGTAGTCTTGCCTGGTTTTGTATGAGAAACATTGTTTTCTTCATTGCAGCACTATTTAATAATATATTTCTAACTTCTTCCTTTAGATCAGGATTGCATTAGCTATTTGGAGGTCTTTGTGTTTCTGAATTTTAGGGGTTTTGTTTATTATTATTGTGAAAGTATGATTGGAATTTTGTTGGTGATTACATTGAATTTCACTTAGTGATGTTGACATATTTATAATACTAATTTTTCCTGATCCCTAAATGTGAGAGATGCTTATACCATTTAGTATAAGTGTCTCATTTAATTCCTTTTTAAAGTGCTTCATAGCTTTTCATTATAGACCTTCTTTGCAAGGTATATTCCTTGAAAATGATTTACTTTCTTTACATAAATATTTGCTATCTAGTAGTAAGTTCTGTACTTAACAAGTATAGTGTAATGTAAAGTTGTGAAAGGGTGTTGTCTTTTTTTTTTTTTTTTTACTTTACTGAGTCTTTAGTGATCCTGCTATGTTGATTCTTGAAGCGTTGTATTTGAGGTGGTTTTATGACTGACTTTATATAGTTGCTTTTATGTGTATGCAGGTGCACAATTGTACCTTGTGTATCACTGAGCTAGAACTTGTCAAGTAGGTAAGCAAGCTAGCAAGGCTGCCTCAGCTTTCCCAGTGCTGGGGTTATAATCATGGGCCACCACACCCAGTTTTTTAACATAAATTCTAGGGATTAAACATTCATTTGCTTTTGAGGCATGCAATTGCCAGCTAGCCCCCCTCCCTCCCCCCCCCCAGTATGCATTTTAAAAATATACTTTGTTTCTTTTGTATTTAGACCTAGTGTAGATCTACTGGATACAATACCAGTTAAGTAGGCCTGCTACTTTCTTGTTGTGTGTTAATCCTTTTTAGAAATTTTTGTTGTTATATTTTGAAGAACATTTCCTGCCACAGTGTGTAGGAGGATGGCACATGAGTGCTTTTTATAGTCCTGTTAATATATTTTTCCATATGATTTCTTGACCTGTTTTTCCAAATTCCTCTTTTGATATACAGATATATCAGTACTGTTTGGGGTGGGAGGAGATAAATTGTGTTTTAAGCTGTAGGTCCTATGTAGTTCAGGCTGGCCTTCAACAACCAAGGATGACCTTAAACTCCAGATTCTCTAGCCTCCATCTCCTAAGTATTGGGATTATAGGCTTATATTCAGCCATTTGAATTTTTTTTTTTAGTACATCTGATTGTGATTGCACTAGTAATTTTTCTTTTTTAATTGACATTAGATATTAAGTACATGTCTTATTACTATTTTATGAAACAGTAAGCATTTCTTTATTCTTTGCTTAAATGTTTTGCTCTTTTAGACTCTTTCAGAATCAGTATACATTGAGCCTTGCTATTTTCTTTTAATTACCAGCCCTTTTTCTGAGTGTAACAGGATATTCTTTTATTTTAGATTACATATGTATACTTTTATTCTAAGTGATATTACTATAATGTGGAATTCATGTAATTCCAAACATGTAACTCGGGTAAACTCAATTCATGTAAATTCAAACCAGTAGTAAAAGTCCAAGGAAATGAGTACAGTAGATTCTTACCTGTTCTAAAACTGACATCAGTAATGGAGTAGTCTTTAATTCCAAACTCTCTTTTTTATAATGATTCTGAGACATTTTTTTTTCTTTTTAAGTGAGACATTTTTTCTTTTTAAATATTTAAATGTATTTTCTTTGATTTTTTTTTTTAAACATTGTTCAGAAAGTGCTTGCTACTAATGTCTGAAGAGATTGTTCTAAGGTTCTATTGTGATTTAATTCATTTTAGTACCTTCAAATTTCACAATTGCGTTAAGTCAAATTTGATTGAAATTTATCATTCTCAAGTGTGAATGACTTTTATTTACATGATAGTAGTTCACCTTTATAGATTTACTTATTTCCAAAACAGTTTTGGGATTATGATGCCTATGGGCTAAATTTAAGAGTTTTTCTTTCAAATGCTTGACTTTAAAAACTTCATTTATTTATTGCAATTTATTCCCTTTGTATCTCACTCTGGCCCCCTCCCTTATTTCTCCTCCCCTTCCATCTGACCCTAGACTATCAGGTCTCATCAGGACTGGCTGCATTGTCTTCCTCTGTGGCCTGGTAAGGCTGCTCCCTACTCCACCCCCAAGGGGGAGGTGATCAAAGAGCCAGGCACTGAGTTCATGTCAGAGACAGCCCCTAGCTCCCTTACTAGGGAACCCAAGTGGAAACTGAGCAAATGCTTGTTTTTCTCTTCTGTTTACTAGTACTTAAATATCTTGTGTTGATACCTTGAAGTGGAAATTCTTGAATTCAATATGCAATTTCTAAGCAGTTTTTTTTCAGGCTTCTTTTTCATTTTAATTTCTGCATGCCATCTAAGTCAACTTCTAACATCTTTTTAAAATTCATTAGGGTAGCACTTGTACCTTGGTTAGTTGTTATGTTTAGGATAGATCCATATGAAATTCTCAATGGACCCCTGCTCAGATGTGGCTGATAGGCAGCTCAGTCTCCATGTGGATCTCTGAGTAAGGGGAGCAGGGGCTGCCTGTGTCATGAACTTGGTTGACTGCTCTTCGATCACTCATCACTTGTCCCTTGTGATGAGGCCTTGCCAGGTCATGGAGGCGAGGATGCAAACAGTCCTGATGAGACTTAACGAGCTATGGGCAGATGGCAATGGTGGAAAACTCCCATTTTCAGTGGACTAGGGGAAGGAGATGGGGGAAACAGGGAAGTAGGGCAGGACTGGGGACTTGAGGGAGGGGTCCTCAGTCAAGATATATAATGAATAAATTGTGAAGAAAAAAATTAAAAGAAACAAGAAAAAAAATTGTTTATTTGATGTGCATGGATGGTTTGACTGCATGTACATCTGTGTATCACACATGTGCCTGGTGCCTGTGGAGGCAAGAGAGGTTATCAGATCCTCTGGAGTGGGAGTTAACAGATGGTTGTGATCTGCTATGTGGGTGTGGCAATCAAACCCACATTATTTTTTTTTACTATTTTAATTTAAAATATCAAATATGCTTTAACCTATTTCTTGTTATGATAAAACATATCACTTAATCATTTTAGAAATTGGTCACTTATCACTACAACACGTCTAACACAAGGGTAGAGAGATAAGTCGTGGTTTAAAGGCAAACACTTCACTTCTGGTCCTATAACAGAAGGTTCACAACTGCCTGGACCTCCATCTCCAGGGAGACCCAATGCCTCAGGCCTCTGAAAGTGCTTGCACCCTCCTCAACTACAGATGCACACACATAACTAAATCTGATTTTAAAAAATCTTTTAAAAACAAAAATGTCTAATTCATGTTTGTAAATGACACCATTAAATTAAATATTCTAATACCTAGGCATTTCTATTTAATTATTTTTCTATAAGCAGAACACAGATACTTAAGAAATTTCCATAAATGCTAAGGCATGGCAGATTAACTCAAACGTTCAACATTTTTTTCCCTTTTTTTGAGAAAAGGTTTCTCTGTATAACCAACCCTGGCAGGCCTGGATCTTTATTTGTAGACCTCTGCCTCTTCGTCCCCAGTACTAAGATTAAAAGCTTGCACCACCACACCAGAAAAACTAAAAAGTTTCTAGTACAAAAAGTTCAAACCAAACGATAAAGGTATTGCTGTCACCGGAATGCCTGTTTTAAAAAGGACTTTTAAATTACTGTATCTTTCTAATTACAAAACTTACAACTCACTTCCATGAAATATAGAATGAGTCCACAGATTGGTGCAATCCAAATGGCAAGCTCAAGATTTAGTTATGTATCCTAGGCAGCATGATAGCTCACACCTGTAATCCCAACATTCAGGAGATTAAGGCTGCCTGCCACAAGTCTGAGGCTAGCCTAGGTTACACCAGGCCAGTCTAAACCAAGAGTCAGACTCCGCCAAAAAACAAATTATGGATCCTCTCCAAACTTTTAACTCTGAAACACAAAACTCAAAGCCAACAGGAGGTATTCCAAAACCATCAAGGCTACAATCCAATTTCACTAGTACCAATTCCCCACACAGGTAAAATAGCTACTATCCTGAAATGATCACTATAGCATTTTTTTCAGTTGCCAATGTTTAACAGCATTAAATAAGCAAGAATGGGGCAGTGAGGTAGCTCAGCAGGTAAATGCATTTGCTGCAGAGCCAGCTGACCTGAGTTGGATTCCCCCAAATTATACAAGATATAAGGACAGAACCAGCAAGTCCTCCTTGAATTCCAAGTGTGCAACATGTACACACACACACAATAAATGTTTAAAAAATTAAAGAAAGAAGGAAGTAAGCCTATTTCATTTTGTTTTGTTTTGTTTTAACCTCATTTAGCCTTTTGGCACCAAAGTTACTCTTCATTGAATTATGTCAAAACTGGATATTCAATATCAAATGAAAGCAATTTACCAATTTAACTATTGTTAATCAGAAATTCACTGTCTTCTGAAAGGAAGTGATGGAGGTGTGGGGCGCAACATGGAGGACATGACTCTAGGACACCTGTAACTTATTAGTTCAAGTGAATTATTGTAGGCCAGAGCTGTAACAAACCCACATTATAAAGAACAGCAAATGCTTTGGCTGCTGAGCCATCTCTCTAGCCTTGGAATCTTGATTTTAGAAGTATAAATTATATTATAAATTTATATTGGCCATTTTTTTGTAATCATCTTAAATACGCGCACACACACACATATATATATGTATCAGCCCCTATATTAAAATAGGTATATTGGGACACTGGAAAGATGAGACAGAAGTAAGAATTGACTATTGTAGCATTTCAGGTAGCATCAGAATTTTCTCTCATATTACAGATTCTAATATTTTATGAAAAAATTATTTGACCCTGGTTATATGATCACCAAATATGATGTGGATTATCTGTGTTGAATCAGGTTTTTAACTGTTTATAGCATTCATTAATAAACCCGTAGAATAAAAAAATTTAATAAAGATATTTAGGAGTGATGCATTGCAGGATGATGAAAGTATATAATAGGTGGACATGGGAGTGCTTTGTTGATTAGAAGTAAAAACCACTGGAATTGTAAATGTCTGAAACAAAAGACTTCTGCAGGTGAGGAATAACTGGGAAGTTATAGGTGGTTAAAATAGGTTGAGAACCATTTAAACTGCATGACTGTCATGTGAGCTGAGCTAGAGTACTTTTATGTCAGAGTGGGGTACAAATAGTTAGAAATAGCAATGGAATGAATGGAGAGGAAGTTGTGTGTTTGTGTGTACTCTGTGAATATGGAACATTAAAAAATTGGTCATTGGCCTAGCCTTTATTTGAAAGACTACCAAGTTGTCATTTAGTGTCTTCAGGAGAGACACTAACAATGTTTTAGCTAAGATAGAAATGCTGTGTTACACATTTTAAGATTGAACAAAGTTTCTCTATGTAGATGCAGTGTTGGTTTGAAAATATGTAGTAATACAAATCACTTTTTTGGTAACCATTGATTTCTCTGATGAATGTGTCTTCTCCCTTGATTTGGTGGTTAAATCTGGCTTTTTGTCTTTCCAATTAACCTGTATCTTCCTTTGCCTGCCTCTATAATGTTAGTTTTCTCTAATGTCCTGTCTTTGATTCATCATTTTTGATTAGATTCATGTTGGGTGATTACATTCATTACCATGGGCTCCTTTTATTATTTCTTTTCCTCATAGCCTTAGCATTTATTATTTACTGTCTTTACATACTGCGAAGTTCTCTAAGTCCATTAAGATTTACTTTCACTTAGATTCTGTGTTTGAACATTTCTTCCATTGTACTGTTCTCAGTGCTTAGCAAAGTGCAAAGGTGGTAATTTTTTGGATTAATAATTTTATCGCTTAGATAGTTGTCACGTGCTTATTTTGCTGCAGTAGACAATACTATCAAACCTTTAAAAATGTTCTTTTGTACGTGACATTAAAAGTGTAAACCATAAGATACTGTTTTCTTGAGTTAGTATTGCAGTGGTTAATGGTGTGCTTTTTAGAGCAAGAAGGCTGCTTTCAGTTTTTCTGCCCACCAACTGAATGATCTTGAACAAATTACCTAGCCTTTCTGTGCCTCATTTTCCTAATAGACACGGTATTTGCTTAAAATCTGGCAATAAGTATTGTGCAATTATATGTGACTGCTTCATGTTTTAAAATTGTTCATTATATTTGGGTTAAAGTGAAATAGCAGGTTGTGCTTACTCAGAGTAGTACAGTTTTTAGAAAGCAGCTTAGTGTATAATGAAAATTTTGTAGGTATTTGTGTTGAATAATTCCTTTTTGACTCATCTCTTAATAAAATCTGAAATAACCCAATAATACAATAATAATGATAATATCTGAGACACTTGTATGTTCTAGGCTTATGATAGTTGTAAACATCTTTATTCTCTGATAAGAAAGGAATATTTCATTATATAATTGAATAGTATCCTGTGATTAAAATGCCTATATTTTATAGATATGCAAATTGTTGTTATGTCATAACAACAATATATTGTCATATTGTTATGAAGAGCCAAATATTTAAATGTTTTAAAAACATTTAAGTCATAATGTGTAAACATTATAGTGCTTGATTCATAGTTGCTTTGGGGTTGATACAACTGCTGTCAGACTGAAAATGAGTTACAACACATGCCTTTTAAAAACAAGCAATTCAGTGAGGAAATCTGAAAGCCTTATCTTAAAGTTTTGAGTCACTTTATTATTATTGTTCATTATTTATATTTTATTATAAAAATCAGCCTTTATTGTACTAAATAAACATAACAATTATGTTCCCATATAAAGTATCGTCTATATATGAATGTCAACATTTGAATTTACTTCTCTGATTTTCTTTTCAGTCCCCTTAATGGTCAGTTTAGTAGACTTTTTCTTTTTTTAACCTAAACCTAAAATTTTTATCATGGTATTGAAAATGTGGTTTAGATTAGAATTTTCTCCCTTTCTTTAATCTACAGCAATTGGAACAGATCCAGAAGGAACTGAGTGTTTTGGAAGAGGATATTAAAAGAGTGGAAGTAAGAAATCAAGAAATTCTTACATTTTTCATAGTTTTACTTTAATTTTAGTTGCCAGCCCAGCTAGTATAGGGAGACAAAGTCTCAGTAATTTTTTGTAGGTAAATTGTAATCTAAATTTATATTGACATCTATTGCAATAATTCCTAATTAAATGGAATAAAAATTGCTTAATTTTCTATTTATAATCCAATTAATTTAAATAATTTCCTCCTAACCCTTCATTATTTACTTAAAACTAATCATTATTTTTTCTTTTATTAATTAACTTTATTTTTAATTTCTACTGCATGTATTACAGGATACTGATGTTAATGAAAAGTGATATAAATACATTGGAAATATTCTTGGCATTCATAATAAAATAAATATTACAGAAATTCATTGGGAGATTCATAGGCTATTGTGAGGTCACTATATTTGGCTACATTGAACATTTGTATGCACTTTGAATTGTTCACACACGATTGCCTTTTGCTGACAAAAACATTCATAGTATGAGTATTGTATTTTATGGAAATTCAGTGTCCTTTATAATTTTCTAATTTGTTTTATTTATATTATTTGTTTAGCTGTTTTTGAACTAAGCCTGAAACAGTTTTACCTTATTTTGTATCTAGGTATTTTGAAATTTGCTGTTTTTTCACTAGAGAGATTATTGCACATAAAATGAGATGCCAGTTAGTGAGATTCAATGACATAATTTATGTGATCATCTTTCATCAGCTCTTTCCCTTTGGGTTAATGAGCAAAAGTTAGAATTATGTCATTGTTAAGTGAAGTCAATATTTGATTCAAGAAATGTTGCTTTTCATATTGTTTATAGATTAGTCTTAGAGAGTGACAGGCATATTCCAGTTTGTCATTTACTTTGAAGATTTGAATGTTGTAATGCAGTCACCATCCCAGCTTATTTTTCCTAATGATATTAATAGATCATCACTTGCATTAATAGTCACCTGTATTGTATGTCCTCTCTGATATACTTCCTTTTCACTTATTCTGCATTTGGTGCTTTCGTTAGTTAGAGCAGTATTCAGATTAACTTAGCTTTTTGTACTCTATGGAAAGGAATCCTTGAGAAATTTGGGTTTGAAGACAAATGTGACCAATGAGAATGTAGGACTAGAACAGAATATAATGCCATATGCCTTTTTGCTTTATACATCTTTTGTTTGGAGTGTGTACAATAATAACTCAGATAATTACAATTTCAGGAAATGAGTGGCTTGTACTCTCCTGTCAGTGAAGATAGCACAGTGCCTCAATTTGAAGCTCCTTCTCCATCACACAGGTACAAAGTTTCCTGTCAGCCATTGCTTGGATTTTGTGTTAAGTGTTCCTAGTGCTGTAGTTCTCAGGAGCCTTGTCAATGAAGACTGAAAGCTCTGAGAAGTAAGGAGGCAGCAGTCATTTTTCTTGGTCCTTTCGGTTAAGTTATTGGGTAGATGTTACAGTGTTTTAAATTTATAGATGGGTAAAAGTTTTGTGAATTTTTTTGATGTGTTGTAAATTAATGTCGTATCTTAAATCATAAAATGGTAATATTAGAGAATTGAGGTGAAAACCTTGGTCGTGGCACATGTTTTTAGAATCCTAGCACTGAGGAGACAAAGGCAGGAACGTCTTTGTGAGTTTGAGACCATTCTGGTCTACACAGCAAGTTCCAGGCAAGCTAGGGAACACAAAGTAAGACCCTGTCTTAAAATGATAATGAAGTAGAATTTTAAATCATTTTAATTTCAACTCACTGTATTTTTGAGGGGTTGATTGCTATCCCCAGCCATAAAGTGATAACATTTTTTTGAATCTTTTTTTTTAATTTATTTATTTTTATATCAATCACAGGTTAGGTACTTTGCATCCCAGGTGTAGCCCCCTCCCTCATTCCCTCCTACCCTCCCACTCCCTCCCTCATCTCCCTCCTCCCCGTCCCCTCCAAGTCCACCAACAGGGGAAGATCTCCTCCCCTTCCATCTGATCATCTTGTCCTCCCCTGGGATCTAGCCAGTCTGTTACTCCCTGGCTTGTATGGGGGAGGGTCAAAGAGTCAGCCATCAAGTTTATGACTGAAACAGTCCCTGTTTCCCTCACTAGCGTCTTCAGTCCGACACCGAGCTATCATGGGCCCCATCTGAGCGGGGGTTCCAGGCCACATCCACACATGGTCCTTGATTGTAGAAATCGTCTCATACAAGACCCCTGTGCCCTGCTCAGTTTGGTCTTTGTGGAGCTCTCGTTCT
>CM053759.1:31508020-31623253 GCA_028658305.1 Pachyuromys duprasi | reverse complement strand
ACTGTGTTGTCATCATTTATCCTAGGCTGGCCCAGAACTTTGTGCTACAGCTAAACTTGCTTCCCAAGTGCTAGAGTACAAGGATTACAAGGAGTGTACCTTTTTATACTTGATAGAGTTCTTTTCTCGGTGCTGAGTGGGAAGTGGAGGCTGAGACCTTACTAAGTTTCCCAGACTAGTTTCATTTCACCATGCAGAGTAGCTGGAATATCAGACACATACTACCATGTCTGTCCTTATATTCTTACCAGCAGGGGAGATGTAAGCTTTAAGGTTGGCATTCAGATTCATCCTTGGCCACCCTGAATTACATGAGACCTTGTTTCAAAAAGATTAAATAAACTCCATCCTACAAATTAAGTCCTACAATCTATGTGCTTTATTACAGGAGGAGCTGTTATATAAAATAATTACATATTTCTTGCCCCAACTATCTCCCTAGACTTTAGAGTAACACTGCCCTTCATTTGACTGTTTCTAGAATATAAGTGAATGTGATACCTTTTAGCTGTAAAATACACTTCATGAAATATGTGTTAGCTAAATTTGGGGCTTTGGTGTTTTGTGTTTAAAATTCAAATAAGAGCAAATGGCCATCTTAACTTGTAATTGACGGTTCCTACTTTTTTTTGTTGTTGTTTTTTTATTTCCTTAAAACAATCCTAAAGACTAGGTCTGTTATCATTAAGCCTGTCATTCACTTTCTGATGTATGGTGTCTGACAACAGGTTGGTGGTTTTGGTGCCTACATACAGGGAGACACTTTGGTACCGCAAACATTTCAATAATAAACTGGTAATCCATTCCCAATTCATGTCACTTAGTTTAACAGAAAGCATTTCTTAACTATTATAATATTCAGTCTATTAGGTTTTATGAATTTTGAAAATTACATTTGTTTTTTGGTATACTGAATCTTGCTCACAAATCTCCTTCCTTGTGGAAAGATACTAAGCAAGCACATGTCTAACAGTTGTAGGAATACATAACATAAAAATGATGCCTTTAGAAGAACAGTTCAGCAGGTCCCATGTTTGCAAGAATGTTCTGGTTTAGATAGTTGGCCTTCTCTGAAGAGATGACAGCTGATGAAGTGAAGCCTAAACGTGTGGGAAAACCATTGGGTCTGGTTTGGATTTTTAAATGTTTTAAATTTCCATGTGGAACAGAGATAGAACACTTTATGTCATTGGAAGCATGGAGAAAAGTTAGAAAATTTAATGAAAGAACAGTGAGAGCTTGGGTTATGATTTTGTTGGTGAAGGTGGGAAAGGTCGTTATTAGCAAAAGTTAGGCATGGTGACACACGCCTTTACTCCCAGTACTGAGGCAGCAGAGGCAGATGGATCTCTATGAACTCAAGGCCAGCCAGGGAGAGCTACATGCCTCAAAAACAATACAATGCCCAAAACAAATTCCACCTCTCTGCAAGGCATAAAGTAAAGCAGCTAATCTCTACTGCTCACTATAAAAAGCCTGGTTAATTTTTATCACTACTCCAAGTAATCAGAAAACTACATTAAAATATCGCAAATCAATGTATATACCATTCCAAAGCCCAGTGTTCCTGATACTATTGTTCAAGACGTGCTCTTTCACCTTGTTGTTTACTTGTTTATTTTGTTGCTGCTGTTTTGGGCATGAGAAGATACTGTATTGTAAATGATTGTAGGGAATACTTTTTAATTACCTGCTTATTACTCATCATTAATACCCTTATAGGTAATAAAAATACAACTTATTAAAATATTTCTTAAAACTTAATTTTCTGTTACTTAGAATACTTGAAGATTTTACTTTAAGTCATTTATCCCAAATTTGGATTTACCAGCTAGGTTTAAAACACTAGGTGATGACACTGTGATATAATTGTGACTATGACAGACCCTCAAACCGTGCTCTCACGATTATGCTGTTTTGGGATAGGAAATAGCAAATTAAACATTTTGCATAATGTCCAGAATCAGTAGAATTTTTTCTCTTTCATTTATTACAATTTATTCACTTTGTGCCCCCTCCCTCATCTCCTCCCAAAACCATCCTCCCTCCCTTTTCTCCTCCCATGCCCCTTCCCCAGTCAACTGATAGGGGAAGTCCTCTTCCCCTTCCATCTGATCCTAGCCTATCAGGCCTCATCAGGACTGGCTGCATTGTCTTCCTCTGTGGCCTGGTAAGGCTGACCCCCCAATCAGGGGGAGGTTATCAACGAGCCAGCCCCTGAGTTCATGTCAGAGACAGCCCTTGTTCCCCTTACTAGGAAACCCACTTGGACACTGAGCTGCCATGGGCTACATCTGTGCAGGGGTTCAGGTTATCTCCATGGTCCTTGTTTGAAGTATCAGTCTCAGAAAAGATCCCTGGGCCCAGATTTTTTGGTTCTTTTGCCCTCCTTGTGGAGCTCCTGTCCCCTCCAGATGTTTCTATTTCCCCTTCTTTCATAGGATTCCCTGCACTCTGCCCAAACTTTGGCTGTGAGTCTCAGCCTCTGCTCTATACCCTGCTGGGCAGAGTCTTTCAGAGGCCTATGTGGTAGGCTCCTGTCCTGTTTTCTGTTTTTTCCTACATCCCATTTATCTTTCTAAGTGAGGATTGATCATCTTACCCCAGGTCCTCTTTCTTGTTTATCTTCTTTAGGTGTATAGATTTCAGTATGTTTATCCTATTTTATAGGTCTATATCAGTGAATATATACCATATGTGTCTTTCTGCTTCTGGGATACCTCACTCAGAATGATCTTTTCTAGTTCCCACCATTTGCCTGCAAATTTCATGATTTCCTTGTTTTTAATTGCTGAGTAGTATTCCATTGTGTAGATGTACCACAATTTCTGTATCCATTCGTCAGTTGAGGGACATCTGTATTGTTTCCAGATTTTGGCTATTATGAATAAAGCTGCTACTAATATTATTGAACAAATGTCCTTTTTGTATACTTCAGCATATTTTGGATATATGCCTAGGAGTGGTATGGCTGGATCTTGAGGTAGCACTATTCCTAATCGTCTGAGAAAGCGCCAGATTGATTTCCAAAGTGGTTGTACAAGTTTACGTTCCCACTAGCAATGGAGGAAGGTTCCCATTTCTCCACATCATCTTTAGCATGTGTGAATCAGTAGAATTTTGACTCCAAAAATTTAAGCCCATCAAAATTCATGTTTCTTGGAAATGTTAATGAATATTTTTAATAGTCATTTCAGAATTTTTATAAAATATATATGTGTGATGTATGTCTATGTGCATGGATGAGAATGCCTTGCATGGAGGTAAGGTGAGGACATTAGCTCAAGTCATTTCAGCTTCGTTCTCTCGAGACACCATCTTTCACTGAGTTTGGACTGTGCCATCATCTGCTTCCTTTCTGGCACTAGGGAGTATAGGTGCTTTGGCCACACCTCGATCTTTTAGGTGTATTCTGGGAATTCAAACTCACTCTTGTACCTGAACATCAACCTCTCCTACTCTTTACTAGGCAGCTGTCTTTCTGGGCTTATAAAATACTTTTTGATTCTTGCTGTGACTATTGTCACTGTCCATCAAAATTCTTAAATCTGGAGCTGTGGAGAGTCCTTATTTCAGTCCTTGTTAGTGACATACAAGATCCCTGTTTGAAATAATATAATTATGAACCCTTATTATCTAGTAAAATTCATCATATCTGAACAAGATCCCAAAGACTGAAGAACAGCCTGGAGGTGAGATGGTAGGGATAATGCTTTAGAAAATATACAAGCATTATTGTAGACGATTGTAAATATCTGCATTGCAGATTTGGTTGAAAGTAGCTCAAATATCCATTGTTGAAGTTTTACAAGTATGTCTAGATATTTCATTATTTGAGGGGAGTGGAGTACAGGTGTCTAAATATTTTTTCTTTTGTATAAAGTTATATACTGTTTTATTTGATGTTTTTAACCATAGAACATATATATCATTTACTACATGCACGTAAAAATCAATACAAATCAACGTCAGTCACTTTTTGAAGATATTGGGAGAAATATCTACCCGAGATCTGTGTATCTAACAGGTGACACTACACTTTAGGATCAGTACACAAAGGTGATAATTTTAAGGGTGAAATAACTGCATAATTAACCCAGTTGTATTTTTGACATTTTTAGGGTTTTAAATACAAGTCACTTTTTAAGCACTCAAAGTGCTAAATTTGGCTTTCTTTTTTTTTATTCCACTGTCATGGTTTTAATATAGACCACCACACTTGCTTTGGAGTGACAGTGGCTTAAAATTTTTATTTTAAGTACCTCCCTGAAGCTTAGCTGATAGAATGTAACCCAGGCTGACCTTGTCCTCCCAGCAAACCTCTTGTCTTAGTTTCCTGAGTGTAGCATCACATATGTGGCTGTAAATATAAAGTTTCTCCAACCAAGGACCATGTATGGATATAACCTAGAACCCCTGCTTGAATGTTGCAAATGGTAGCTCAATATCCAAGTCGGTACCCTAGTAAGGGGAACAGGGACTATTTTGGACATGAACTCAATGGCTGGCTCTACGACCCACTCGACCCCCGAAGGAGGAACAGCCTTGCTAGGCCACAGAAGAGGAAATTGCAGGCAGTCCTGAAGAGACCTGATAAGCTAGAGGTAGATGGAAGGGGAGGAGGTCCTCCCCTATCAGTGGGCTTGGAAAGGGGCAGGGAGGAGATGAGGAAGGGAATAGGGGGATAGGGAGGGAATGCGGGAGGGGGCTACAGCTGGGATACAAAGTACATAACCTGTGATTATTATTAAATAAATAAATATATATAGATATATAGATATATATAAAATAGCCAAGTATAGCTACTTTTGGGAGAACTGAAATGTTGACTACTTCTGTTGGAGGCTGATGGTCAACCTTTTGTCTTTGAATGTATCCTCTTCTATTTATATCTTTTAATGTATCCTTTCCTGTTTTTGAAATTCTACCAAGGAAAATGGTTTACTTTAAAAGGAAGTAAAGTAGTAGACTGAAACCTGTTCCATCTTTGAATTTTTATTGTGTGTGCTTTTTATATCTACCAGCCCTGAATTTCTCTCAAAGGAAACCGTTCTACAAATAAAGCTTTAAAATTGTTGTTTTTCTTTTTCATCTTCAGGATTATTGTGGAATAACATCATTTAAATATTAAATATTATATAAATATTAGGTTCCCTGATCAACATATGTATTATAGAACTAAATACTCTTCTTAATCATGTGCAAGTTAAAACAGGAAGGTGCTAAAGAATTTTTTTATAATATTTTAAATGTAATTTTGTGTTAAAATCAGTATGTTTGTCCTGTCATAGAGGAGTATAGCTCCATAAGTTGGAACTGTGAGACTATTGTAGCCATGTATTAAACATTTTTTATACTTTACATGAATTATTTTCTTTATCCATTTTATGGAAATTAGTAAAGGAATTAGCTTCATTAGTAAAGGAAGCTTTTTTTTTTTAAATGCAGGATTTTGCTTTTTTCTCAACTGTTAGTACCTGTATGAAAAAACTGAAAACAACATATGACTTCCCCCCCAACACACACATAGGGAATGTACTCATTAATTATATTTCATCAGAAGAAATCATCTTCAAGAGTTTATAGGTTTAAGTTTGTTTTAATTAAAATATAATTATACAGTTTCTTTCTTAACTATTCTACCTCTAACTCCCATCATGTACCCGTCCTCCAGTCCCTCCCACAAACCCTTTTTCTCTCAAATTCATGGCCTTTATATCTCTGGCATGAACTTAGTGGCAGGCTCTTTGATCACCTCCCCCTGAGAGGATGCAGCCTTGCCAGGCCACAGAAGAAGACAATGCAGCCAGTCCTGATGAGACCTGACAGGATAGGGTCAGATGGAAGGGGAGGAGGACCTCCCTTATCAGGGGCGAGGGGAGGGGCCTAGGGGGAGAAGAATGAGGGTGGGTGGAATTGGGAGGAGATGAGGGAAGGGGCCATAGCCGGGATACAAGTGAATTAATTGTAATAAATAATAAAAAAAAATATTCCAGTTATGCACATGCACATATGAATGTGCATCTGTGTGTGTGTGTGTGTGTATAACTATAGTCTGCTGAGTTTGTTTAGCGTTGCTTGAACTTTTAATTGCTTATCCAATACCATGGGTCCCCAAAATTCTTGATGTCAGTAAAGGTTCTTGGCTGTGTGATCAAAGAGACCTGTGTAGGGAGTAGAAGTGTAGAGTTTTAAATTTTTCTATGGATAATCTATATGATTTACCACTTTTGAAAAGGTGAGTGTTTACGCTAATTTTTAATGATGGAATTAGAAATCTATTGTTTGTTTATTTTAGCATTATATATAATGTTACATTTCCAATTCACACCTGTACCATGTCATTTTTAATAAACACACTTCTGCTCAGGTAAGAATCACATGCTCCGAATCAAGTTGTTTGCTGCCACTTACTTACAAATCCAAACTCGAAAAGTACTTTTTGTAACCTTTAGGCTATTTTAGTGCTAAAGCAATTTACGATTTTTGTGTAGTTAGCAATTTAATTAATATCTTCCATTGCTTGGTTTTATTAGGATAGAAAATAATATAAACATGCTTATACTATTATGTTGAAATATATTTTACAGTTTTTATGATAGTTATATTTCTGTTTGTGGATCTTTAATTTTTATTAATTTATTATCAGTATTATTTTGAAAAAGTCCTCTATTAGGTCAGCTTGTCCTCATACGTATGTGAATCTGCTTCTGCTTCCACTGTGCTGGGACTAAAGGCATTTTTTAGTTGAAGTGCTCTACTTTCAAATGTAGATAGTTTTTATAAGCTATTTTTTCCCTAAGAGGTTAGAGAGACATTAGTAGTGATACAGAAAATAAGAAGCTAGCCTAAGTTTCTAAGAGTTAAGGAGAAGTAACCAAATGAAAAACAGTATATGAGTTACACTATATTTTACCAGGGCAGAGGAAACTAGTATCATATGGGTTTGGAGTTATGAGAGAAAGGTTCTGTCATTTTACATTTATTCTGTTCCTTTGATAGCTTTCTTTTACCAGATTTTATCAGGCCATTTTGAAGATGAAAAATTATCTAGCGATATAGATATAGTCCTTATTTACCTCATTTGGTAATAGGGAAGCTGAGAGATTGTAAAAGAGCACATGGCTGCTCATTGCCATAGCAGGGTATGCTCATGTATCCCATAAAGTGCATGCTAATGTTTTCCCTAGCATTGTAAATCCTCTTTTCCTTAAAGTTCCAAACCTGACTAACTTACTTGGAAATGGAAATTAATCTATGTGCACATTGGCCTCATGATTATGCCCAGTTGATTACCTCTCTTGATATGTATATTTGAGGAGCTGGGAGAAGTAAATGTTTATTGTCCTTTGATAATGATTAAATGATTAGCAATAGATGTGTACTTAAAAGTATAAATATTGGGTTTATAAATGATACTTTTTAGACCAACTTCCTGTTACGGAAATAACCTAAGTACTGAAACGGTTTTTTTTCTTCATTTTGCAGTAGTATTATTGATTCCACAGAATATAGTCAACCTCCAGGTTTCAGTGGAACTTCTCAGGTAAGTGATACATTTAACAGTATATTGTGGGTGCTATGAGGGTAAAAATAATCAGTTAGTTTACTAAAGTATTCTTTGCTATATCATACCCCAGTTCCACTTCTGATATAGTTAAGATTTATTATGAGAGAATTTATTCCACATGACAGTTTTACTCTGACTCAGAGTAAAACTCAACATTCTTAAATGCTCCTGCACATATTATGTGAGCCTTAATCTTACAGGTTTTTTTTTTTTTTACATTCTTGCTTTCTTTTAGCAGTATAATTATACATCTTTGTCTATGATTAGAGGTATGTGAAAAGTTTAGATGGAGGAAAAAGGAAAGGCTTTCATTAGATTTTCTGTAAAGTTCTAGGAACTAGGGAAAAGATAAAGTAGTCTGGTAGAAAAAATAAGGGTTTAAAAATAGCTATTCTCTACTTTTGATGGTTGCCATTTTTAAATCTATATAATGGTATAAAAGTAATGCACAGTCAATTGAAACCATTCTTCGAATCTTGAGCTGTGACTTTTTTCTATGCTAGCCATATATGTTTTTTAGTTTGTCTAATGTGATATTAGGTAGAAACAGCAGATCATAGTTCCTTTTCAGTCAGTAGGCAGCAAGTACTCTAGTGAGTAGTTTTGCTAAATGTGGCTGTTTAGTAGGCTATAGAAGTATTAAAGTGCATCTAAAAGCAACAACTTTGAAGAGAACAGGATTTATTTTAGCTTACAGTTCCAAGGGGGATAGAGTTTATCATGGTGGGAATAGCATGCCAGTTAGGAAGGGGAGAGGTTGTCTTTCATATGTCCAGAGGAAGTGGGACCAAGCTATAAAATGTATCACCAGGGACATCCTATTCCGGCAGAGCCACACTTCCTAAAGGTTCCAAACCTTCCCAAACAGAATCACCAACTGGGGACCCAAGTATGCAGATATATGAGGCTATAGGGGATATTTCCCGTTCAAATCACCACATGCCACCTCTCCCTATAGTCTTCTGAGACTTAAAGTCAATCTCTTCAGCTGTGACTGCTTGTATATATTCTTTTATATATACTCCTTATATATATACTTCTACACGCAGTGGCACAGAACACACATTCCCATTTCATTAGGGAAGGGTGAGGACATAGTGAGGACATGATGGAACAAAGCAGGACTAAAACCCAGCATGTTAAACACCAAATCTTAAAGCTACCTGTCAGTATCTGGAGCTTCAGCTTCAAAGGCTTAGATGCCTTTAACCCTATACATTTGCTGCCTTCAGTACTATTCCTACAAATGATTAAAAAGGAAAGGAAAACTCAAAAAGACCTGACTAACTTCTTAGTTGCTGTGGGTAGAGTAAATGCAGACTCAAAAATTCTGCATTTCCTTCTTTAATCCAGGTTTAATGCCTGTTAGAAGGCCGAACAATTATTGAGGAATAAATTCTATTACAATTCATAGATTGGAGGTAATGGTTTCTCACCTTTCACTATATTGTTGCTGTTGTTTAAGGCATGATTTTTCTTGGATCCCATGCTGTTTTTACACTTGTGGTAATTTTCCTAAGCTTTCTGAGTTCTAGGATTACAGGTGGTATGAACCACCACGTCTGGCCTTTCCCTTTATTTATAACAGTATATGAGACAAAAATAGTTGATACAAAAAAGGATTAAAAATTATAGGTGAGAATAAGCGTGGCAAATATGAACTAAAGAGTATATAGAAAAAATAAAACAAAGTACAGACCAAAGTAAAACCCAAGGAGAGACTTAAGAGGTCGATACTGTTTTCACATTTATAAAAGGTATTCTTCCCCCAGAATAGCAATGAGGTCAGTCATGCCTTACTACCTGCTTGGGATTCTTCCCACACACAGCCTTTCCTCCTCTGGTAGCAAAAGTCCCTTTTCTAAATTTTCTAAATTGATACAATGTTGTTTAGATTGCTTGTAGTAGCTAATGTAATGTAAAAACTTTGTAATTAGTTACGGTAGTGTATTGTTAGGCAATAATGATTTTTTTTTTTAAACAAGGTCTGTACATATTCAGTATAGATTTTTTTTCAAAATATTTTCTATCTGTAGGTGCAGAACATGCTAACTTGAAGGGTCAACTGTACCTTGTGCAGTGTTATAAAGAATTAGAATGTATGTGAGGGAAAATCTGTTAGAAACTAAAGTAAATAATTAGGTAACATTTATAATTACTTTTCAAAACTATTTTTCAGCTATTAACACTCTAACTTGAAATGTTACATCCTATTTTTTTAAGAAGGAAACTGGTACATAGAACATCCAAAGAGATTTAGAAGAAAATGTAGCTGGTAAGAGGAGTAAGTTGAGATTTTTAAGCCAAGCATATGACTCAGACCATGCACATTTAAACACGCATTCAACCTTTGTATTTAAGTACCTGATTTTTACAAAGCCTTATTATAGGGTCTGAAGACATATCATTGAACAAAACCAAAACACAAATGTTTTTATATTAAGCAAGTTTCTCCTCTAGCTGGAAACAATAGTAAAATCAACAAAGATGATTTCTGAATAAAAAAGAAGTGAGAGAGTAAGCTTTCTGACTGTCTTTTGGGTATAAGTTCTAGACTGTGGGAACAACAGATACATAGCTGTGAGATAGAACCTGGTCCTGAGGTGTGACTGGAGAGGAGAGAGCAGAGGAGAGCAGAGAGTGAAATCAGGGTGTGGCGCACAGATCGCTGTCTCTGTGGGCGTGCTTTTCTCTGCTTTGTAAGTGTAAGGACTTTAATTTTCTGTTGAGTGCTTGATATTTTTCACTAAAAGGATGTTTATTTCATTTCTTTGTCTTTGGGAAGTTTAGCATTATGAATTGATTCTAAAATAGGATATATTATGCCATCTGCACTGTCTGATTGGAGTCTTAAATAGAATATACTGTTGTAATTTGGAAGACAAAATAGATTTCTATGAATACTCTGAATTAGAAAGCAGTTCAAGATAAAAATAACCAAAAAGTACAAAAAGATGCTAGTAAAACCATGATATATAAAATAATATGGAAAGCAGACTGCAATAGAAATTTATAGCAGTTAGTATTTTTATTTGTGGATTAAAAACAGTTATGTAAACATTTGCCTAAGGACTCTACAATATTGTGTAAGTATAAAAAGACATATTTTCATAGAAAGGTCCATATTTGACAATTTGAAGTTATCATTATAGTACATGATAAATTAAGCTAGTACAGATTATCATTAATAAGAGCAGTCTTAAGCGTGTGATTTTAAAAATACATGTAATATTCAAATAAGTAAAGCAATCATAGAACAATTTAGATAGACTAATGGCCTTAATTATTAATTTAACTGGTTCTGGTAAAAAATTCACAATTGTAATTTTTAAGTGTACAAAGATGTTATCAATTGACTTTGAAATTCTTTGATAAAATGAATGATTCAGAGGTTATTACGAAGAGAGCATTCATCCAGTCAACATAACAGCATGCTATAACTAAGGGAGCAAAATAAAAATTAACAATCTGATGAAAATATCATTAATAAGCTAAAGGAGTTTATAAAGTAGTTTGAAGAAGTATTACATGTATGTTGTTACGATTAAGGAGGAAAACATTTGATAGAAATGTGTCTTGTATTTACTACTTGAGAAAAGAGTAGATTAAAAAAGTAGAAATGATGAAATAAGTCACCATATAATGAAGGACCACAAAAGAAAAAATTAACCCACGCTGAGAAGCATTATGGTATATAAAATTTTTACTTGCTGTAAGATGTTAAGAAATAAACAAGTTTGTTGCTGATAACTTTTTAAATGCAAACAACAGAAGATAGGGTTAAAAATAACGCTAAAAGACACGATTAAACAGATAAAATGCCCATCTTCATGTCATCTGACATGATTCTGAATTTCCTATATAGGAGAGAATTTTTTGACTAATACATGGTGCCAAAGAAATTCTCGAATAGTTCTTACTGCAATCAGAGAGTTCAGAATGAGAAGCTTACATGAATGATGTTCAAATAAGGGTACATTCTGAGAATCACATTCATTGACTTTCTTTATGAACATCATAGAGTATATTCATACAGATCTCAGTGTTATAGGTCAGTCACACCAGTGTAGCCAAGTGCCAATAAAAACAAGATGGATAAGGTTGCTTTCCAGCATACCATTTTAGTAAACTTAGTGTACATGTAGAATGCATTGTAGACTAACAAAAATGTATGGTAGATGGTAGACAAAGTACATAATCCAGGAGCAGAGTTGTTTAATGCTGTCATCATGAAACAGATTTTTAAAATATTATTTATTGGTTTTGAGACAGGGTCACTCTATTTAGCTCCACTGATCTGGAACTCACAAAGACCAGGTGGCCTCAAATTCACAAAAACACACTTGCCTCTGCTTTCCAAGTTCTGGGATTGAAGGCATGAACCACCACATCCAACTATGAAATGATTCTTATAATAGAGGGAATAGGAGAAAATTTGTTCTGTGCCAAATCTGAATGACAATGCCCTGTGGATAAAGATGTTCCTCTGAGGAAGCAGTAACATGAACTTTTTTGTGTCACAGAACAAAATAATGTAAAACAATGCATGTACTCAATAACATAAATAGAGACATCAGATCAGTTATAGTAGCAAGTCCAAAATACCTCTGCAAACAGGTTTCACATACTGTATTGTGATGTTCTTAGCTTTGAGCTTGGGGAAAGCTAGCCATCTGCTAAGTTACGCATTCTAAAGGTATGCGGTAGTGGAAAATGTTCTAAGCAAAATACAGTAGTGAGCACTAAGTGAGTATTAAAGGGCCTAACTAAAATAGCCCATGATAATTTTGACTGCAAGTTTGCTCAATTTCAACTTTCCACAGTCATAA
Organism: Pachyuromys duprasi; assembly: GCA_028658305.1. Lineage (NCBI taxonomy): Eukaryota > Metazoa > Chordata > Mammalia > Rodentia > Muridae > Pachyuromys > Pachyuromys duprasi. Next base: position 31,610,854 of record CM053759.1, on the reverse strand, counting down.
AATTCTAATCAATCACTCTTTAAAATTAAGTGTGGCTTTTCCCTCCTGGAAATTCTATTTTTCACTGTCATTATTTAATATTATGCACAATTACCTATAGTATACATTTACACAGCTGGCAGCATAAGAGGTTTGTGGCAGTTGTGTGTACAGTATTGTGACAGTGGAAGCTCTTTCTCTATTCTCTAGCTTTGGGAGCATTATTGATCAAACATTCTTAGGCATCACATGACCGTGTTTTTATTTTGCATGGTTGCATTGTGCTCCTGGTCATGCATGCATGTGTGTATTTGTGTCTGTGCAGGAGAAAGGGTTGGCAGAGAAGAAAATGGAGTTGAGTTGGTCTTCTATATATATATGGTGATTTCTAGAAATATCTGACTTGAATGTTATACACATAGGAATCCTTTCTAAGAAATGATTTGAAGTACTACATGAAGATGATATACTAGGGCTGTAGAGATGGCTCAGCTTGCTGCACTTCCAGAGGGCCTGATTTCAGTTCCTGGCACATGTCAGGTGGCTCACAACTGCTTATCACTCCAGTTGTAGGGGTTCCAGCGCCCTTTTCTGGCCTTCGTAACAGCCACACACAGGTAGCATACGTTTTTGCAGGCATATAAATAATAAATAAATAAATGAATGAATGAATGAATAAATAAATAAATAAACCTTTCTTAAAAGGGGGTTGTATTCTAGTAGTTTCTGGAACATAAACATGTCTAGCTATAGTAAGATAATTAAGAATGTTATCCTGCAGTGAAAGAGTGAGTTGTTAACAGTCTTAAAAAACAATTTAATAGGCAAAGTAAAATTTTAAAATGCTAACAACACAATTAACAAAAGCCAGAAATGTATGACATTTATATAGTATAGGTATTTTATACTTCTTTCTATAATTATCTGGGGGTTTTTTTTTGGCTTTAGAATTTTTGATACCTTTTCTATAATGAGCAAAATTAAATTACTATTAAAAATTAGAGAAACATATTTAAATTTTTTTTAGACTTTTGTTATAATTTATTTATTTTGGTTTTTTAAGACAGGGTTTCTCTGTATAGCCTTGGATGTTCTGGACTTGCTTTGTGGACCATGCTGACCCAAAACTCACAGAGATCTTCTTGCCTCTGCCTCCTTGAGTTCTGGGACTAAAGAGGTGCATTACCACTCCAGGCTATAATTTTTTTTGTTTCGTTCTTGTTTTTTAGTACATGGTTTCTCTGTACATCCTTGCCTAACCTGAAGCTAGCTTTGTTGACCAGGCTGGATTCAAACTCACAGAGATCCACCTGCCTCTGCCTCCTGACTAGTTTATGTGTATGAGTGGTTTTTCTTCATGTGTCTGTATACCACACATACTGGTGTGCAAAGAAGTAGTGTGAACCTCCATGTGGGTTCTGGGAATTGAACCTGTCCTTTGCAACAGCAAGTGCTCTTAACCACTAAACCAACTCTCGAGCTCCTAGGAATTTATATTTTAAAACTTAAATTTCAATAGCTGTTTTAATACCGTATATTAAATACCATGTGTTTATTTGTGTCTGTCTGTTTGTGTGTGTGTGTCTTAGAACTGTTATTCATGCTGTTCTGAAACTCACTGTTATAGCCTACTCTAGCCTCAGATTCAGAGTAGTTCTCCAGCTTCAGCTTCCTAAATGCTGGGATTACAAGCATGAGCCAACATTTCTAGTAAGAATGACCTTTATAGGGATAAACAAAACAAAACAAAACCAAAACTATATTGGTCTTGGACCTGCTACGAATAACTATTCAGTTGATTTGTTGTATACTTCCTATTTCCTATAAACTGCTACAGTTTCTCAAGACACTGGCCTTTTGGAGAGTGTGATTTATTTGTTAGTGTGTCTTCTTAAGGTACATTTTAATTCTCATAGGGCTACATCTCTAGCTCCCTTCTGATTCTCTACCATTGTACTCTTTGTTCTTCAGTGTTTTGTAAAGTTTTTAAATTTTTCTTCTTGGAGCTTTGGTATTACCCTATTTAGTGTCATAAAGAAACCTTGAGGTAGGTGGGTGGAAGGATGGCGGAGGAGATTCAGGGATATTGTTAGTGTTAGATCCTCTCCTTGAGACCCTAATTTGATCATTGACTGCATCCAAATCGGAGGAGGAGTGGAAAAAGTAGGCTCATGTCTCCCTTCTTAGTGTCCTAGAAGCTAAGGCTGAGAACCATGTGTTTGAAGCCAGCCAGGATCACTTATCAGGCCCTTGTCTGCTGTCTATCCGTACAAAATGGAAGAAGCCACCTCTTGGTATTTTTATGGGAATTGCCTTTACCTTAGAAACTATTCTAGAGAAAGCTGATTTTTTTTTTTAATGATACAGAGTTAAAAATAGATTTTACTCATGTTTTTGCATATTTTTTATTTTTTTAAGTAATTTATTTATTTTTATATTAATCACAGGTTATGTACTTTGTATCCTAGCCGTAGCCCCCTCCCTCATTTCCTTCCACTCTCCCCATCCCTCCCTCACCTTCTCCCTGCCCCCCTCCTAGTCCACTGAGAGGGGGGGACCTCCCCCCCCCCTTCCATCTGACCCTAGCTTATCATGTTTCTTCAGGGCTGTCTGCAATGTCCTCTTCTGGGATCTAGCTAGGCTGCTCCTCCCTCAGGTGGGTGGGGGGCGGAGAGGGTCGAAGAGCCAGCCATTGAGTTCATGACAGAAATAGTCCCTGTTCCCCTTACTAGGGTACCCAGTTGGATACTGAGCTACCATGGGCCACATCCGAGCAGGGGTTCTAGTTGATATCCATACGTGGTCCTTGGTTGGAGAAACAGTCTCATAGAACACCCCTGTGCCCTGATCTGTTTGGTCTTTGTGGAACTCTTGTCCTCGCCAAGTCTTACTAACTTTCCCCTTTTTCATATGATTCCCTGCACTCTGCCGAAGGCTTGGTTGTGAGTCTTAATATCTGCTTTGATACATTCCTATTTAGAGTCTTTCAGAGGCCCTCTGTGGTAGGCTCATGTCCTGTTGCTTGTTTTCTCCTACATTCAATGTCCATCCCGTTTGTCCATCTAAACGATGATTGATCATCCCACCCTGGGTCCTCCTTCTTGCTTATCTTCCCTAGGTGTATAGATTTCAGCATGTCCATCCTATTCTATAGGTCTATATAAGTGAGTATATACCCAGTGTTTCTTTCTGCTTTTGGGATACCTTACTCAGGATGGTTGTTTCCAGGTCCCACCATTTGCCTGTGAATTTCATGATTTCATTTTTAATTGCTGAGTAGTATTCCACTGTGTAAAAGTACCATAATTTCTGTATCCATTTCTTGCCTGAGGGACATCTGGGTTGTTTCCAGGTTCTGGCTATTACGAATAAAGCTGATATGAACATGGTTGAGCAAATGTCCTTGTTGTGTACTTGAGCATATTTTGGATTTTTGCGTCTTTATTGCTAAGAAATTTTTTACTTTAAAAAAAATTTAAAAATTATACTTTGAAATTATCTAAGATGTAATTATAAAAAAGCCCCAATATATTTATATTTCTAATATAGAGATCTTATATAACTTTGCTAAATTAATTATCTTTTCTCTCTTGTCATTTTGATAGCTTTTCTTACTCAGTTTTATATGTATTCTAGGAAATTTTCTTTTAAATGAGGAAAGATATATTCTGATTGTTTTTGTTGACAGAGATGAGTTATATTTTAGAAATGAGCATTGTATACTATAGTAAATTATGGACAGAAGAGAAGACTGGAATGTTTACAGGTGAAACGAGAAGGGTGTTACTTGACTCCAGGACAAATAACAGGAAAGGCACTAACCCAAGGCCGGACAGGCAGCTGCTGGGGCTCTATCCTCTGCTTCTCCATAAATCATTTTCCTTGTGTGATTCAGGCAGTTTTTTTATGATGGTTGATTTCAGATAGCAGTGCAGGAGAACCTGAGTGATCCTCATGGTTCTTTTTCTTGGAGTTTGACAAAAGTGGTAACTTTTGATTCTGACAATTTTTATAACTTTTAATGTTCATGTTTTTCTTGCATTTATTTCCTCCTCCTTATCCTGTGCTCTTTTCTTTGCTTGTTCCCTTTCCTTCCTAAACTTCCCCTGTTATGTAGAGCTTTATTTCTGTACATGATCATGTTGAAGGTGTTTTCTTATATTTTTAATATTAAATTTTTTAAAATTAAAATATAACTTCATAATTCTCTTCTCTTTCCTCTAACCCCTCTGTGAACCTTCTCTCATCTATCAACTTCATTACTCCATATATATATATATATATGTATATATATATACACACATATATATACATATATATATATATATACACACACACATATATACATACATACTTGGGGGCTCTTTCTGCCTCTAATGAGGGAGAAGGTTGGCAAATGTGACAGTTATTTTTCTCATTTTGTCAAAATAGCTAGTGAAAGCAAATTAAGGAAAGAAGCGTGGGTATTTTTGTTTTGTTTTCCACTCACATTTTGAGGTTATAGTTCATCCTGGCAAGAAAGGCATAGTGGCAAAAGAGTGAACTACAACCCTCTAACGTTTTTGTTTTCTGTTTGGAGACAAACTCTCAATGATCTGGGGCTCTCTGACTAGGTTAGTCTGGCCAGTGAAGCTCTCCCTTTCTAGTGGTGGGATAAGAAATATGTTCCACTATATCTAGCTCTCATAAGTGGGTTTTGGGATCAGACTTCTGTCACCACATTTGCATGGCAAACACCTTATCAACACAGCTATTTTCCCTGAGGTGGGGAGAGTTTATGTTTACCACTTTTCCTCTTATTTGTTGCTTCCTAATAAATTTTATGTTATTCTTGTGTCCGATAGAACAGCAACTAACTCAGAGCTGAATTTGAGTACATGTACTGGTAAAATGCTTCATGCATACTTTCTTTCTTATCATAGGGTAGTAAAACTGTGTGTATACCAGGGTCCAGACTCCAAAGATTACTTTTATGATGTTATTGAGGCCAAGAGAGGTGAATCTAGAAAGCAGAGTAGTTCATAAAAGAAATAGTTATTTCTGGAAAGGTAGCAGTTGTAGTACCTATAAATCAAATTGAATGTTTTTAAGCATGTTGAGGGTAGAAAATTACATTTATGCTTTTAACCCTTTTCGTATTGTAGCCGGGTTAGCTGATGACTCTCCCCTGCTTTTTTCCACCCTCCACAACTTGTAATTAAAATTAGTTCACCTCAAGTTTTTTTCTCTTGTCAACACTGTTCATTTCTTTTTTCTTTTATCATCTCATAATCTTTTCTAACTTATAGTTTGTTTTTCTCTTTTTTATTCTCTCTGTTTTGTTTTTTTTTTTTAAACATTTTAGAAACAAGGTTTCCTGAGCCCAGGCTGGCCCCTAAACTTGCTATGAATCCAAGCTTAACTGGGAACCACTGATCCTCCTGCCTCTTTGAGTACTGAATTAACAGGCCTTGGCCACCACTGTCAGTTTTACATGGTGCTGGAGTGGAACCCAGGGCTTTGTGCATGCTAGGCAAGCACTTCCGGATGGCTTGCATTGCCTTTCCTTTACTGTTTTTAAAAGAATTTGTTTCATTTTTAATTTTTAATCATTCTGTGAGAGGATTTTTTTCCTGTTTTTACATGAAAAGAAAAATTTTCCGATTCTCAGTGTGATCTGAGAATTGTTGCTTTTCACCATTTGTAGTTGTTTTTATTAATGCACATTTGAAAGTATGTAAGTAAGCATTTGGCTATTCTGTGTAAGGGTGTGGATTGTGCTGGTTGTAAGTGTCTTTTCTTATCACTTTAGACAAAGAAACAGCCTTGGTATAACAGCACATTAGCATCAAGACGAAAGCGACTCACTGCTCATTTTGAAGACTTAGAGCAGTGTTATTTTTCTACAAGGATGTCTCGTATCTCAGGTACATGTTCAGGATTTCTCTTAAAATGTCTGAAAATCACCCTTCAACTATATTTCCAGGTTCTTATGATAGATTATGGAGCATTCTAATTGCAAAGCAAAGTGTGTTTTTGACAGTGTTGAGGCTCTTAGAGATCTTAAAAAAAAATATATATATATATATTTTTTTTTTTTAATAAATATATATATATATATATTTTTTTTTTGCTGGCTCATTTGGGAATGTTTAATCCTTCTAGAGCAAGCCTTAAAGGTTGAAAATAACCATGGCTATGTAGCTAGCAAGTTCCAGTCAGTTAGTTCCTGTTCAACATTATTAAGTTTCAAGCACTATTCTTTATACAGAGCATAAAAAGATGGAAGAATTGTTTTGTACTTATCATAAAGTGGAGTGTTATAAATCTGTAGGCAAAAGCAACAGATAGCTAATAATTCCATATGCTATAAATGTGCAAGATCCATTAATACAACTGCTGTGAAAATGCAGGCCAAAGTGAAAATGAAAAGACATAAGTGAATGTTCTAGGGGAGGATTTTGAGAGATTGTATTTGGGCCAGGCTAGTGTAAATTAACTTAAAAAATATTAGAAACATTCAAAATACATAAACTAAGACCTCATGAACATGATAGCATAAGATATTATGAAATTTAGAGAAATAATAAAACTGTTCTTCAGCTTTTCCCAACATCTTATCTGTGAAGGTTGGATATTAGTAACCTATAGGTGTTCAAAGAGTTATAGGAAAGAGGCTAGGGAGATGGCTTAGAGGACTTTCTGTTCTTCCAGAGAACCTATGTTCAATTCCCAACTCTCACATCAGTAGACTGCATGTAACTTGAGCAACATAGGTTCTGACTCCTTGGGGTCTCTTTTGGGCACCAGCATATACATGGTGCACACACGCATACACATAAATAATTAAACAAACAAATAAATGTTGAATAGTTATAGGCAAAGTTTATTTTTGAGTCAGTACTTAGTACATGTTAGGTGCCCCCCTAATTGATTCCATTAGTATTATAAATGAAAACCGTCATGGGGAAAATTGCTAGTGTATTGATTATTAAAAACTGAATCTTGGCTTCCTCCTAAATGAGTGAACATCTTTATAACATATTGTATAAATAGTATATATATACTGTTTAGGGTTTTTTGATAAATTTGCCTCATAATTGGGGGTGTAAAAAATTACTAATTTATGTAGACTCAGTATGTGGTTCAGTTGGTAGAGTGTGTGCCTAGCATGCAGGAGATAGTGAATTTGATCCCCTGTACTATACTTTAAAAGGAAAAATAATCAAGGTGTGCTTGTCTGCAATAGTAGTTTGAGAGTAGACACAGTAGGATTAGAAGTACAACGTCATCCCTGATTACATAGTGAGTTGGTGGTCAGCCTGTGCACACAGGTGTGCACATACACAAATATACGTATTTAGGGAAACCCTAAAATTTGTCTTAGGCATATTTGATTTGAGATTAATGATGAACGTTTCTATAAATGAAAATAGTACATTCACTGCCAGTGGTTTAAGGGCTTTATTAAGTGTCTGTAATAAACTAATAATAGTCTGATACCTATATTTTAATGGGTAGAGAGAATTCCTGTTAATTGCTATAAACATTACTTGGTATTTTAATGCTGAGCACAGTAAACCACAAGGTAGACCCTGAGACAATTTCTTTCAAGTAGAGATGACAAAGAGCTTGAGAGAGAGAGCTATTTTTAAGACATGGGCAGCATGTTTTGAATAGTGAGAGTGAGCATGGCATGATGTGGTCAGCAGGATGTAGGTTTGCAGGAGAGAAGTTCACACGAGAAGGAAATTACAAAGATTTTTGTTAATGTCTCTATTGTACATAAGGCATGTTGTCTTTGGGTTTTAGAAATATTAAGTTGTACAAGTTGTTCTATATTTGCGCATTGGCTTGCCATAAGTGTACTACTTAGTAAGAGGTTCTTTTGATACTCAGGAAGAAACCTTAACTTATACCCAGTAAAGTTCATAAAATGTTGATTATACTTTATTATTTTCCACTTCTACCTATTTATACAATTGTAAAAATGATGGATGATTATAGAAAATTATAATTTAAAATCTTAATTATAACTTAAAAGGATGTAAATGAAATATGATTAAGAGGAAGAAAAGATAGTGAAAATACTATCCTGGAAACTAACCTGGAATTAAGAGGGGAAGAGGTGATATGCCAACAGATGTATATGCATGTTGATCATAAAACATCCCAATAGACAAAATCAAACCTTCATATAACCAGATATGGCAGAGACAACTGGTATACATTTAGATATGGAAATAGCTATGTTTGTTTTGTAGTTTTGTTTTGTTTTACGTGTATGCATGTTTTGCCTGCATGAAATCTGTGTACCACATGTGTGCCTGGTGCCTGTGGATGTCAGGAGCGGATGTCAGATCCTCTGTAACTGGAATTATAGTTAGTTGTAATCCACCATGTGGGTGCTAGGAACCGAACCCAGGTCATCTGCAGCAAATGCTTTTAATTCTGGCCATCTGTTTTTTTCTTATAAAATGTTGTATGTTTACATTAATCAGCTTGAATGATAGCTAGGAGTACATTTACACTAGAAACAAATTATGGTCTTCATTAGAGTAAATATTCTTGGACATCTGTGATTAGGTACTTAGGAATTGAAGACAAAATATATAAGAACAGATAACCATTGATATTTTTCTGAATGAATAAAGAAATTGTCTTGTCAGTACTTATGTAGCTCACAGTAATAGGATTTCAAATAAAATTAAGCAGTTATCATATTCACATACTCTGCAGTAGTTGATTTTGGTGCCTGCCCTTATAACTCATCTTTTATTTATATTCTTTTGAACTTTCCTCAGTATAATTTTTGTGGAATAGGATCTTTATTTCAGTTGTGATAGTGCATGCTGATTAGGTCATTCTTGTACTGCTTTTAGAATAAAAACACTACTAACTGGGATCCCTTTAACCGAGGTTGTTAGATGGATTTACTGACTGCCTAAATCTTTAACATTTATAAAATAACAGTGACAGCTTAATTTCTTCAAATAACTCTTTGTTACAATTACTAGATGAATTTTATCATACTGAGTAAGTTTTCAGGTACCTAAAAGATGGTTTGTGTCAACTGATAATTTTTTGCATATTAATTTCCTTTTGCCTACTATATTACCTCAGATAATAGCTAATAAGTGGAATCAAAAAGTTTATGTTGAAATGCTGTATGCATGTATGTGTATGAGAAAAAGTAAGGAAATTGTGAGAAGATAGCATTAAAACAAATAATTTCAAATTTTAGTCCCAGGAACCTAATGCAATAATTTTGTGTTGTACATTTTTGTTTGTTTTATTTTGTGTTTTCAGTTCTTTGGGGAAAGTTTGAAAATGCAGATTTCCAGCAGCCTTGGAAAACTGAGTATTTTAGATGTTTTACTACAAAACATACTTCTGTATTAATGAATAGATAGTTGCCAGTTAGTTTGTAAGTTAATGTCATGATTTAAATCTCAGGTGCTTTCACTTTGAATAGTTTACTTCAGAGGGACTTTTGTGGTGTTCTATTTGAAGTCATTATTGTTTTCTTTGATAACCAGTAATTTACACATTGCAGTTTTCTATAATCTGACTGAGAACAGGACTTAAAATACTTCAGCTTTGTCCCTGATATGTATTATATACTTTTCTTCCTCTATAAATCTGGAATAAATGTACATCCCTAAAATCTCATTTTGCTAAACTAACAAATATCCATCTACATGTAGATCTTCCTCCAACAGTTATTGTCAGCATTAATAGTTGCAACTGTTCACCAGAAGGTGTTTTGGGAATGTTTTATTTTCCCCTGAAATGAGCACTAAATCTAAAGCAAAAGAGATTGTGTTTATGTTTTTTTGGCATAGGAAGATGTTTTAGTGAATCACTAGACCATTTTTATTAAAGCTAAAAGGTTACCTAATTAAATTGAACATATTAATCTTCTTTAGAATCTTCAAAAAATATTTTTTATTTAAAAGATAATCTTTACTATAAGGATATTGTTCCTTGCTTCCTTTATAGTATTGTTCATTTACTCAATTTTGTCTTTTCTGATGCAGATGACAGTAGAACTGCAAGCCAGTTAGATGAATTTCAAGAGTGTTTGTCCAAGTTTACTCGATACAACTCAGTAAGACCATTGGCCACATTGTCCTACGCTAGTGACCTCTATAATGGTTCCAGCATAGTTTCTAGGTAAGTTTTTGGCACACTTCTTACTGTGTTCTTTTAATAAAATATAGGAAACTTAATACGTTCAAGAAGCAGCTATAACATCTTTTTGAGATCTGCAATTTGCAAGCTACATTGCCTTCCTGGCTCTTTGATCACCTCCCCCTGAGGGGGGAGGGGCCTTGCCAGGCCACAGAGGAAGACAATGCAGCCAGTCCTGATGAGACCTGATAGGCTAGGGTCAGATGGAAGGGGAGGAGGACCTTCCTTATCAGTGGACTTGGGGAGGGGCATGGGAGGGAGTGTGGGTTTGGGAGGGAATGAAGGAAGGGGCTATAGCTGGGATACAAAGTGAATAAACTGTAATTAATATTAAAAAAATCTAATAAAAAGTAAATCAAAAAAAAGAAACAAAGATTTAGCAAATTGGAATCCTCAGTAGTATTTCTGACAGTGGGTTGCACCTTATTTTCATGTGGTGTATCTGTTGTCTGGGTTTAATGATGAAAGGTGCTGTCTGTATACTTCTTTTGGTTTTGCAAGTCTGGATAGAACTGGTATATTTCTTTACTGAATATTATGTTTGATTCTTCAATGAATCTTTCCTTGGAAGATAAGAATATGATCAAAGTGCATTGTATAGTTTGTACAGTTAGCATGTACAAATAAAAACTAAATTTGAGAGATAGCTGAATAATAAGATAATCTAAATATACAAAGCACAGAATGACAGAGTGTATTTTTAAAATCTATTCTGTGGCTGTGGTGACAGCTAATATTTGCTTGCCTCAAAAAAAGGAGAACCCAAGTTTAAAACCCAGAGCACATGTGAAATAAATAGTAGTACTTCTTGTTATGCTGGTGCTTGTTGAGGCAGATCTCGGAGCTTACTGCCATATTGGCAAGTTGTTGTCCTGTAAGAGACCTGTCTCAAAAGAAAGGTGGATAGTACCTGAGGAATGATGTCCAAAGTTGTCCTCTGACTTGGTAATGCACATATGTTCACATGCACACAGGTGCATGTGCTTACAAACACAAATTTCGTCATGATGTACAGTTTTTCGTTTCTGGACTGGACATTGTAAAACCACCAGGCTGTATCACATTTAGCCCATTTCAATAATTACCTGGTATCAACAAGCTGCTTGTGTATGTCAAACTTACACAAATAAATATGGTTTAAAAAGACATTTTTAAAGAAATAAACAGTTTGACTAGTTGTTATTTTGTTGTTGCTGATTCTTCCTTTACACTACCTCCCCCATCCCGTCAAATTTTGATTTATACACATTACTAAAGCTTTGAAGATTTTTCATGTAGAAGACTAGAACTTTTATTTATACAAATGAAGATTAATCTTGTACTCCGAGCCATTAGTTAAATGTACTATTGCAAGAGATCTCTCAGAGCTTTCTAGCTGTTTATAAGTAAGAAAAAATCCATATATCCATATTTTTAGCAATTCTAGTTTAGGGGTAGTGAGTAGAATTTGAAGTTGCACTGGAATTTGAATTTCATTTAATTGCATAATTCATCTAATAAAATTTCATTGATTACTTGGTATCATCTAAATTAAATGTGTACCTACAAAGAGGCTACAGATGATTAAATTCAGGAGACTACAATTGTACTTCCATGTCTTTATGATAATAGAGTAGTTTATGAAACAATCTATTGCTTAACATTATCACATAAATTGTTAACTGCTGTTAAGAATATGTGACATAGGCTGTTAGATGCTTCAGAGATGAAGTTTGAGTACAAACTGAAAGGAGAGCCTGGTGTGGTGGCAAATGCCTTACCTCAGCGCTCTGCAGGCAGGTAGGCAGGTCTGCATGAGGACAACTTGTTCCATCCCAAAAATTTCATGCCAGCCAGAGCTACGTAGTTTGATATTGTCCCAAAAAACAAAGACAAACAAGAACAAAACAAAAATAAAAAAGATTTTTAAATAAACTGACCCAATATTAACATGTTTGGACCCTGTTGTGATGCCAGTTAATGTCCCTGATCATTGTTAATTGGTCCTGTATTATATTTTCTTTTCAGTTAAAAACAAGACCAAAACTTTTTTAAATCAACATGTTGGCAAAAGCAGCATCTCTACTTGAGGGATATAGGACTTGTCATATGTCCATTTCAAAAGGAATATTTTCTTAACCTGTTTAAAACCTAGTTTTGTTCAGTTTACTAGATTCCTGTTTTTAGCAAATGTACTTAAATTTTTACCATATCAAGACAATCATATCACAGCATTTTTATAGTCTAGAAGTAGCTTAAATTTAGACCTATTTCAGACTAGAAATACTACACATTCAAAGTGAGGCCACTTACATTTAGATATTTTAAATTAAAATACTGCAAATTTAAATAGGTATGGTGGTTAATTGGCATGCTTAGCCTTCCTTATTTTCTCTCAATTATATTGAATTAATGTTTCCTACTGAAAGTTTTCCAAACTTGGACGTTTGTTATGCAAACAACAAATGAAGACTAATAGGTAGCAAGTAAGGAAGATAAAACCCAAGATGAAAGCATTTTAAATTTTATAATTTGGGTGACTTTTTTTGTACTTTGATGCATATTGAAAATTCATTCTAAGGTTTGATTTCTTGTAATGAAGGAACGTTAAAAAAAACCACTAACACAGTGTTGGTGGAACAAATTCATATTATTATATCAAACTTTATGTAAGATCTGTGTCACACTGATTACCTTAGTGCACTGAAATTTTTTCTGAGAGGAAAACTACTAAACCAAATCCTCTTTGATTGTGTGGGTCTAATACCAAATCCGTTAGTCCACAAGGTGGCAGCATTTGCTTACACTATCTCTGCTGTTAAATAGTTGACAAGGATAGAAATTGGTGGTTTATCTAGGTTCAATCTCTTAATTACTATATCATCCTAAACTGATAACAAAAAATTATGGAATGACACTTTCTACACTTTCCTTAAGTATAGCAGCTATCACCACATTTTAAGTTTTGTTTTCCATTAGGTTGTCTGTGGCCACCAGAGGGAATTGACTTGAAATTGCATTTTTTAAACTAACTCAGCATGTAGTAGCACTACATGAATTTCTATTTTGAATTTCACATCCCTATATATAGACAGTGGTTCTAATCCTTTCTAATGCTGCGACCCTGTAGTACCATTCCTTGTGTTGTGGTTACCCAAATCATAAAATTATTTTTGTTGCTTCTTCATAACTGTAATTTTGCTACTCTTAGGAATTGTAATGTAAATGTCTATGGTTTTTAATGGTCTTTGATGACTATAAGAGGGTAATTGAGCCTTTAAAGGGTCACAGCACACAGGTTAAAAACCACTGCTATAAGTAGATCGAAACAGATGCAGAGTTCCACAGCCAAACAGTAGGCGGAGCTCAGGGGGTCTAGTGGACGAGTTGGGGGAAGGATAGAGGGACCTGGAAGGGACAAGAACTTTACAAGAAGATCAATAGCTACAAATAACCCAGGACCGTGGGACCTCACAGAGACTGAACCACCAACCAAAGAGCATGCATGGACTAGATTTAGGGCCCATACATATATGTAGCTGATGGGCAGGTTGGTCTTCCTGTGGGTCCCTAGCAGAGTATATTTACACAAGCTAAGAAGACCGTGATGTCAGTAGTCTATAAAATTTTATTGGGCCTATACTCATAAGACAGCATGCTCTGTCTTGGTTGCTGTGATTTAGATAGTGAAGTATGAAATCAGATAATAAAAGTCTTGTAAGTTTCATTCACTTTTTTTTTCTGATGCTGTGGAGAGAATCTAAGACATTGCACATGGCAGTCAATTATCCTGGCACTCAACTTCATCCCCTCTGTCTTATGTTTGAACATTATATTGGTTTTTTATTTAAAACTTTCCTTGCATTTCTATATAAGTTTTAGAATAAGAGCTATTTTCATTTAAATTCCTTCCCATTGATTTTGTAACAGGATGTAGTTGACAAGTTTATTTTTCTCTTTTGTTTTCTTTAGTGCTTTATCTGCTTCTCTTAATGGGATATATGAGATTGTTTTTCTTTGTGTGCAGATATGCGTGTATACTCGTGTGTGTGTGTGTGTGTGTGTGTATGAGAGAGAGTGTGTTTGTGTGAGTGAGTTTTGGCCTTATGCATACACACAAACACTTCATAGCAATCTCTCCCACTCAACTTATTGTTATACCTACAGGGGACATCATTTTTAATAATCATGAAAAAATATTTCTATTGTATAATCATTTGCTTCAGATTTAGTCATTAGTTGTATGAAAAAGTGCTTATAATAGTTTTATTATTTTGTGTGAAGCATTGTAGCAGTGACATTTGTATTTAATATTGTGATGCCATTGCTTAGTTTATAAATATTACTGGAGGACATTAATGAGAAATATTTTCCACTTCGGTTTCAGAATTGTAGAATTGAAATTTTTGTTTTCATAATTGCGCCCTCTTATCATACTAAATAAACATTTCCCCATAGGATAAAGGATCATAGTAGTTTGGGGGATATATTATGGCTTTTTCTGCTTTGGTAGATGAATTTTATTAACCTTTGATTTCAGAAATTATTGTCATCTTATCAAAGATTTTTGGTATGTACAGCCACAAAGGACAGCATTTTACTGTGCAGAGAAGAGGTGTTTAGGACAGGTGAGTTTACAGCTGAATTGATTTAAATCAGTGGTTTTCAACCTTCCTGTGACCCTGTAATATAGTTCTTCATGTTGTGATGACCCCAACAATAAAATTATCTTGTTGCTACCTCATAACTGTATTTTGCTTCTGTTGTGAATATGTAAGGGTTGTTCGACACCCCCTTCCAAAGGGGTCTCGACCCACAGGTTAAGAACTGCTGATTTAAATAAATTTAGTTTATATTTTCATATAAGTTTTGCTGAATCAGAGTTGATTGTCAGTGTATTAATCTTTAAGTGTTTGAGGATGCAGCTTGTGTTTTAATTGCCCCAAGGGGTGGGGGGGGACATCTTACCACACTAAGCACTTGACATTCATGGTAATGTTTCATTATAGTCTGTCAGGTCATGTATTTGGCCCAGCTTTTGCTGATAGCCAGAGGGAATGGCAGAGTAAATGTTCTAGAAAGTAATTGTTCTAAAGCAAAATGTTGTGGATTTATGCAACTAAAGGCAATGTGAACCAGCTGATAAAATAATCAAATAAAAATATATGGGGACTTTTAAGATGTAGCTTCAATTTAGTACCTCTCCTATGTAATAAATATGTCCAATAAGCCAGCATAATGATCAGCAAATACCTGCTAAGACAGTTCCAGCCTGTTGCTTGATTTTAGGTAGCCCAGAAGAAAGTATAGTTTTTACACTTGAACATGTTAAAAACTAAATGAGTACTATTTTTTTGGTGCGATATTTATATGAAATTTCAATTTTAGTTTCCATAATAAAATTCATAATGCTTTTTATTGCTTTGAGATATGGTCTCCTGTAGCCTGTCCTTGAACTTGCTGTGTGGCCAAGGATGACCTTTTGCTTTTAGCCCTTATGACTCCATTTTTTAGTGCTAGGATGACAAGCATATACTACCCATTTTTGTGCATTGCTGAAATGGAACCCAGGAATTTCTGTGTGCTAGAAAGGTACTGTGCTAATTGAGCTGTATAAAGTTTTATCTGAACACCAACACTGCTGAAATAAATGAACACATATTGCTTCCTCTACCCTAGCACACTTAATAGCAGTTATAGTGACTTGCTTGAGAGTAAATATTATGACCACATGGTTTATCACCATGTAGAAGAAAAAAATTTTCAAGTGTATAATACTGTTAAAAGGGTAGGATCTGGGCTGGAGAGATGGCTCAGAGGTTAAGGACACTGACTGCTCTTCCAGAGGTCCTGGTTCAATTCCCTGCAACCACATGGTGGCTCACAACCATCTACAAAGAGATCTGGTGCCCTCTTGAGGCGTGCAGGTGTACATACAGACAGAACATTGTATACATAATAAATAAATAAAATCTTTAAAAAAAAAAAAAAGAATCCATGTATGAATGTTATGGGGAATGCACTTGGAAGAGATGAAGTTCAAGACAGTATGGTGAATACTTTTTCAAAATTGTAAAAATGTGATTGCTCCATTAAATTGGGAGCAGACCTCTGTCAAAAGTAAGGTTTGCTTTTAAAGAATAAAGCAAACTACATTATTTCTTAGAACTGGCTTGGTCAAAACAGTGATAGTCATAACTACATGTGAAGTCCCCTTAAGCTCAAAGGCAGTACCTGTTTTGGTAAAATAGTCTTCAAAGCTTCAAAGCCTGAAGTAGCCTAAACCATCGTTCTTTCTGAATCAGCTGGCAGAATGAGCTCTGCTATAGCTTATGCTCTTGCTGTCTATGGCTGTCATATTCTTAGGTTTACAAGCATTTGCACTCCAGTAAGTAAACTCGGTAAAAGTCATATATGGGGTCTGATAAGGTATGATGTCGTGGTCCTGAAAGGATGGAAGTTAGGTCTAGGTTCTACAATACCTGTTATTTGTCACATTTTAAAGAGCAATAAATATTATATATTATTTATTTATCTAAACATATAATGTATTTATTCATAAATAAATATGTATATGCATATTTACTATAGTGATCATATATTGTTATTAAATATTAAAAACAATAGGTCGCTTACCTAGCAAATATGTATTTGGAATCAGTTTTTTGTTTCATGACAGGTACATGTTTATTAGGTAAAATAATGGAATAATTAGATCTTTATACTTAAAATGAATAGGTTCAAAATGTTCAAAGTATTGAAAATGTTGAGTGCTTTGTCTTTAACTGTCAAGTTTGTTTTGTGCTCAGATCGTTGTTTATATACGCCACAAAGTTGAAAGAACTTTGTTAAAAAAATGTAGTTGAAACAGTATGTTTCACAAAGTAACAGCTGTAAAAGAAAACAAGTGTGATTGATAATCATAAATGGATGAAACATTTCAAAAAGAAAATATTTTCACAGTACAGCAAATCATAAATGTCTTTGCATGTAGCTTTTTAAAACTTACAACTTTGAAGACTGAAAAAAAAAATCTATGTCAACCCAGAAAACATGAGATTTCAATCCCCCATGTTACCTCCTTCCTTATACATACATCATGAAGGTATAGTTCATGGTGAGTGTGGTGGTACGAATGTGATATTCCCCCTAGTCTTGAGCAATTGAATACTTGTCCCCAGCTGGTGGCACTGTATGAGAAGGCTGAGGAAGTGTAGCCTTGCTGGAGGAAGGAAGCCACTGGAGACTGGCTTTGAGAATTCAGAATTGCGTGCCATTCCCACTTCACTCTTTTCTGCTTCCTGCTTGAGGCTCAGATATAAGCTCTCAGCTTCTACCTCCAGCGCCATGCCTGCTTGCTGCCATGCTTTCCCACCATGACAAGACTGTTAACCCTCTGGGACTGTACAGTGCGTGCACCCTTCTCCAAGTTGCCTTGATTGTTGGCCTTTTATTATCGCAACAGAAAAGTAATTAATAGAATGGAGTTTTAGTAATAAATATTTTTATTTTTAAAAAACTGTAAGAGAAAATAAACATTTAACTGTTCAAGACAGTTAATCGTATCAGATCAGATACGATTCTGTGACAAAGTTCAACAAAATTAAATAATCCTATAGAAGGGGCTGAAGAGATGGCTCAGCAGTTAAGAGCACTGTCTGTTCTTCCAGAGGTCCTGAGTTCAATTCCCAGCAACCACATGGTAGCTCACAAACCATCTATAATGGGATCTGTTGCCCTCTTCTGACATGCAGGTGTACATGCAAATAGAACACTCATATATGTAAGATAAATAAATCTTTAAAAAAAAACTATAGAAGACTTAAATAGCATAACTGGTAAACCTAGAACAAATACACAAATATTGACAAAGAATATACATTCTTTTATAAACTACCCGTGGAACAATAGAAAATGTTTAGAATCTATACACCAAACTTTAAAATTACACAAAATAAAGATTAGATACGGTATCTCTGATCATAATGGAATGGTATGTTTATAACAATCTTAGAAACAGAAAAACCTATCACAAGAAAAATTTAAAACCTTTTGTTAGCTTATGGTCAAAATGGAAGTCAAGTGACTGGTGAAAGTGCTGTATGTCATGTATGTAATTGAACGTGGTAAGAATAGGTTCCTTATGTAAATACTTAGTGATGAAGAAATATAGAAAGAAGTGCTCCACTGAAGAAGCAAATAGCACCTTTAGTGTTTGTAACTTCAATAAAGAGCAGAGAAGTCTGCTAGGAGTGATTGTGAAGTAACAAGAAATTTAAGAGTGAACCATATGAGACTTTCTTCTATGTCATTTAGAGAGTAAGTAGATGAGGGGAATTTTTTAGGAAGGAGGACAATAATAATGCCTAATTTGAGATTAGTATATAGTAGTCATGGTTGCATATTTGGTTGGTTTTGCTGTTGCTGCTGCTGTTTTGGTTTTTCCTTTCTGTAGCTGTGTTGTATGTTTTCTCTCAGTCATGTCAACCGTGGAATGAAAAATCAGAAATACAGTTGTATATGAGGGAGGCAAATTGTTGTCCATATAATGTTGGTATGTGATGAAGAAAGTGCATGTGTAACTAACAGCAGATGAAAGCCTTAAAAGGTTGTTGGAAACCTGGAGTCCAGTTTAGAAGGGGAGATAGTTGTCTGGAAGTGCTTTGACAAGGAGTCAAAGGGGGAGGGGAGGATGCAGTCAGCTCTGCAAGTGTAGAGTAAGGTAGTAAGGGGTGGAACTTGGAAAAATGAGAGATCTTTGGCAGAAAGGAAAGTAAACTGATCATATTATTAGAATAATCATATTTACTGCTGGAATATATAAGAAAAATATTTGTTGGAATATTTGACAGAAAAAATTTGCATGGCAATAAACTTTTAAAAAAATCTAAGAATGCATGGCTTGGTAGAAAAAAGAGTGGTACTAAGTGTTACAGGTGATACTGAGATGGGAAATTTCAGAGGGAAATTCAGTGGAAGAAATCATGTGTAGCATGAAAGACACAAGTTCATCTATTCTGTTAGGATAATGGATCAAAAAAATAAGGAAGAAATTGAGGTGGTTATGACATTATATATGAATTGAGAATGGTTTGATTTTTTTACTTTATTAAAATGTGCAAAATTTCATCTAGAAGTTAATGTTTAAGGATATTCTCAAATACATGAGAAATGACAAATATAGAAGAGTATTATGTTGTTTCGGTATTAATAACATAATCAGCTAGGTGTAGTGGCACACACTTTTAATCCTAGCATTCTGGAGGTAGAAGCATGAGGTTCTCTAACTTACATAACGAACTCCTAGACAACCAGACTACTTAGAACTGGTCTCAAAATAGGAACGAAACAAACAAACAAACAAACAAAAAAGTCAATATAAGGACCAGATGTATTGGTACATGCTTGTTATCCCTAGCATTTGGGAGCTATAGGCTGGAAGATAACAGTTCAAGGTCATCCTCACTTATGCCAGACAGTGTTATATAAAATCCTATTTCAAACCACAACAAAAGAACAACAGTAACAAAAATCAGAATTAAATGGATCTTTAGTGATACAATGTTTGGATAAATTAACATACATTCTTACAACCCAATTTTGCACAAGTACTGCAAGGAAAGGTGGTGGCTCTGGTAAAGTGCTGATACAGAATCATTGTCAAGAAATACTAGTAGATGAGACACCATGGTGTAAATGCCGTGACCTCATCCCATCTACTTAATTTTTAAGAGACTGCATATTCTTTTATATTTGTTTATGTTTAGGAAATTTCTGATAGAATACATAGGTTGAACCTACCCATTGCTTTTAGGTAAGACACTTAATTACATATTTGGCAAGATTGAAATAGGAAGCTTACTTTTTTTTTCTGTATACACTTGAGTGGTATAATTTTTTAAATAACTTTTAAGAGAGCATTCAAGCTTCCTTGTAATGGATCTCATAGTATTAAATTTAGGGCTTGATATAATGGAAAATAATTGTCACCAAATCTGGTTTAAACTGGATTAGAGGGACTGAAAACATGGTTCAGCTGTTCTGAGCACTTGCTACTTTTGCAGAGGTCCTGGGTTCAGTTTCTGGCTCATAGCCAGCCACCAGTAACTAGTTCTGGAGATACAGTGTTTTCCTTGGACACCTGTATGCATGTGGTGCACATATCATGCAGGTGTGTGCATACACATACCTACATGCCATTAGTAACACACCATTAGTAAAAGTAAAAAAAAGGGGGGGGAGTAGAAAAGAGAAAAACAGGATTAGATTAATAAGGGGCTTTTGTAGTAGCCTGTGTACTAACACTAATTAGTGCACATTCAATACTTGTTTCTTTAGTTTCCTGAAACATTGTATCTAGGTTTCTCTATCAGCTAGCAGAAAACAGGACATTTAGGTATTTGATAGCTAAGAATATTCATGTTGCATTTTATTCTTTTGAGCCTGAGTTATCATTGACTTCTATTGTTTTGTC
Source organism: Pachyuromys duprasi (assembly GCA_028658305.1). Lineage (NCBI taxonomy): Eukaryota > Metazoa > Chordata > Mammalia > Rodentia > Muridae > Pachyuromys > Pachyuromys duprasi. The sequence goes on along the minus strand of CM053759.1, from coordinate 31,590,249 downwards.
TTTTGTTTGTCATTAATTTATGCTTGTAATTTTTCATATTAATTGAAAATCCTTTAGGCTGTCATTTCTTTTCCCCCCTTTAATTTGGTTCCCAGGGTTAGTATTTTATTATTAGAGTAAATGTTGTCGTTCTATGGCATTTTCTTATCTTTGGATATGTTCTTTGAAGAAAAGCTGATTCGTTCTCATTAAAATGGTCGTCTTGAGTAATGACAGAGCATAGATTGAAATTGGACCCCTTGAATTTTAATTTCTTGAAAATTAATTACTAATTTGGCATAACCTACACCAAATGACTTCACATCTGCATTATGGTTATTTGGAGTTTAACTTATGTATAGTGTTTAAAATAATGCTTAACACTCAGTGTAATATGTATTATAGGGGTGTTACTTATTAGCACTTGTTGCTTTGGGAGAAAGTCTGTTGAATGACACCAGTTTTAATTGTTTTTGCCTGTGTTTGTGTCTCTAAAGACCTGGCAATATCTTTTTTATTATAATAATCACTTTCTAAGTCTGTGATCTGTTTCTTGAAATTATAGCTCCCTGTGGCCCTTGAGGCACACTGTTATGGGAAATGAGATTTATTTATTTATTTATATTGTAAATGAGATTTTTAACAGTTGTTCTTACTATGTTCTGATAAATTGGGTTCTAGTGTTTGGAGATATTGATCTACCTTGCTTGTGTTAATACTTATTTTATAATTGCATAAAGATATAACAGACTGTGAGACTAGTGACAGAGTTAACTGCTTGGGCACATACAACTTTGTATTGCTTGTGCCACATTGTATTGAAAAGATCCATTAATCAGCTGTTCTTTACGGTCTATTGCCTTGCTGCTTAATCACTTGGTTTATGGCCCTTTTGACAAAGGATATGTCAGTTTCTTATAGTGTAATTATGTTTTTCAACTGCTGAAATAAATCATGTTTTTAAACAATTGAAAATTGCAAAATGTGAAAGAAAATGCAATTTATTTCCATGTTTTAAGTATGTCTTCAGTGATATCATTTTTCTAAGGTAAAGGATATGTTTGAAATACAGAACAAATCCTATGAAATTGAATTTTTATTAATGACAGTTTCACTTATAATATTCAAACATAAAATTTGTTTTTATCAGATCTACCTTCCAGCCCCTTCCCCTGCACTTCCTTCGATTTCTCTCTACCTCTCCCAAGTTTGTATGCTTTTATTTTACTTTAAAAAAACAGAAACAAAATAGAACAAAAAAACCCCACTGATTCTACTTAGTGCTACCTCTATGTGTATGGTTGTAGAGCTAGCTGCTGAAGCAACTTAAGAGTAAGGTAAAGAACCTAAGTAATTACTTGTGTTGCTAATAGAAGAGGATGTATGGAACCATTTGTCAAAAAAGACTATATAGGTCATCATTTAAGTCTTTTAGCCAATTTTCCCTGTTTTCAAATTAATAACAGGTTAATGTTTAAACTTTTTTATAGTAGGTTGCCTATTCTTAATTAAATACTTTCACTTGTGCATAATGGTACTTTTGATTGCTTAGTAGTATCTGTTTATAGTTGGAGGGAATGTATTCAAGGATCATATAACTGGCTCTTACTTGAAGTACTAGGCATTCCTAAATCACCTCATTTAAAGACCAGATTTCAGTTGTAATAGCTGTCTTTTAACCACAGTACTGTCTTAGTTATGGTTTCCTTTGCCGTGATAAAATCACCATGACTTACTTTGGAAGGAAAAGGTTTGTTGCCGTTTAAAGGTCTACAGCACAGTCTATCACTAAGGGAAGTCAAAGCAGGAACTCAAAAAAGTCAGTAAACTGGATGCAGGAGCTGAAGAATGCTGTTTACTTGGCTTGCACTCCAGAGCTTGCTTAGCCTGCATTCTTGGTGCACCCTGGACTACCAGCCCACATTGGAACTACCTACAATGGGTTGAGCCCTCTCCCATCAATCACTAATTAGGAATATGCCGCTCAGGGTTGCCTCCAGGCTGGTCTAATCTGGTGGGCTCCTTTTCTCAATTGCAGTTCTCCTTTTCACCGTAATTCTACCTGGGTTAAGTTCATGTAAAACTAACTAGCACGAATACCGTCTCTTCCTCAGTAGTTGGGGGGTGCATTCGTGTGTGCTTGTGCATGTAAGTCTGTGTGTATGTGCTTGAGTATGTGTGTGTGTCTGTGTGCATTGGCATAGATTAAAAGTAATTATGGTGTTAGAATCTATAGCACTATAGCACAAGAAATGGTAACTGAGGCAGCAGTTCAATTACTATTGTGTAAATATTAATATATATTGTAATGAGACATATTTAAATGTGTCTATAAGAAAATTTTAATTTATACTTCTTAATCAGCTCAGTAAGCTTCTTATTAAAGTGTTAACTAAATAGTAACTTAGTTAATTTTGCATGAGTATTTCACAGGTAATCCATTAACGTGTATCATCTAGCAAGCATTCCTAATACCACACATTTATACAGGTATATAATGTGGTTGTATGCATTTATATGCATTTGATGAATGTCTGGTATATCCATCATGGTGCCCACTTATTGGGGGTAAAAAATATGTAGGTACAGAAAACATAAACAAATTTATTAAATTTTGAGTCTTGAACTTTAGACTTTATAATTTGACTTGCACTTAAGGGATTTGATTTGTGATATAGCCTAGTAATTACCAGCCTCAACTCTGAAGTCTAACTACTTGATGCTGAATATCATCTCAAACCACTTAAAAGCACGCTAACTTTGAGGAGATTAATTCAGGTAACCCTCAGTATTCTAAAAAGTTGATAATAGTAATGACTTTGTAATGTGTTAGTTATGAAAATTAGTAATTATACATCAGTGAGAATTCTTCTATATTCTCTGGAATTACAGCTCAACCTCTAGGAAGGACACTTAATTCATATTGAGAAGTATTTGAATATGGTGGTTCATTTCAGTTTTTATGTGCATTTAGCAAAATAGATTTCTAGCTTGTATGGTAAGTATTAAGACTGCAGGTTGTATTTTGCATTTCAGTAGCTTATTTTGGAATTTGTATTTATAAGAAGTTGATAAGAGCAGAGAGGATTCTCTAAATTCGGTAAAAGGAGAAGAGGGTTTTCAGAGTGTCCCCTGTTTGTGCATTAAGGAATGTGCATTACTGTTCTGTAATTCAGAGAGATAGTATTTGTATTGGGAGTAAGGAATGGACTTGAGGGGAATGTAAATGATAATTTAGTTCCTCTGCTTTTAATGAATATTCTGTCAATTTGTCACCACCCAATTACTTCCGTAATTCTGCTTATACACTGATTTATTTATTAAAATAACATAACTAGAAATAGTAATAATAAGAATTTATGAAAAAAATAATTGGTCATTTTCTTTCAACACTTGTAATATTTCAGACCATTAAAGGTTTCCATACTAAGATGTAATATGGCTATTAAAGCTAAACTGACAAACATGTCAGGTGCTTAGGAACAGAAGTTCACCTTGACAGTTACAAATCTGTACAGTTCCCTAATTCTTGTAATTTGATGTCTTGAGGACTTATTCTGAACATGTGGGCTAGTCAAACTGAAGATATTTCAAGAAACTGTCTTATTGTAGAGATAAGATACTCTTTAAAAATAGAAAATGCCAGCTGCGGGCATAGCTCAGAAGTATTATACTTGCCTAGTATACATATATGCCCTGAATTAAAGTCCTGGCACTGGGGAAATAGAAAGAGAGAGAGAGGGAGGGAAGAAGAGAGGGAGAGAGAGAGAAAGAAAAGAAAGAAAAACCTTAAAATCCTGAAATTGTGCTACATATAGTATCAAAAGGTTGGATACATAGTGTCACATGAGATGTGTGCTTTACTTCCCCTTTAGTATTGAATTTGACCGGGATTGTGACTATTTTGCAATTGCTGGGGTTACAAAGAAGATTAAAGTCTATGAATATGGCACAGTCATCCAGGATGCAGTGGATATTCATTACCCTGAGAATGAAATGACCTGCAATTCCAAAATCAGGTATTTTTCTTCTCGTTTTGGCACAAAGTAATATGTATATAACTGTCTGTATTAGTGATTAGTATGAAATTATTTTACTTTTTCCATGAGACTCCTTACTCATTCAGAGTATGTATGCTTTGATTGTATATAGAGGATGCCTTGTTGATAGAAAGCAGAGCTCTTTCTTGTAAAGTTTGTTCTCTTTCTGTAGGAATTATCATTTACTGTTATCTATGAATAGTATCTGCACATCAGGAATAATCCCCATAGTATGTACATGTCTCTAAATATTATAGTAGTTTCTAGTTTTAAGATTTTTTCACAGATATTTTGTTTTTCATTGAAGTGACAGTGTTTAGTGTAATTCAGTAAGAATTACAATTCATAGCAGTGCTGAACTGACATGTTTCTCCATTCTTTTTGGTGCCCTTTCCTTTTCTGTTTATTTTTCCCCTCTATTCGCACAGGAAAAAAAAAAGTTTCCCTAGATGTTCTCAAAAGCACCTGAAAACTAGTGTAGGTTTGAAAAGAAACCAGTCATCCGTGTACCTTTCTTAACTTGAGATAAATACGCACACAGTTTGAGCGTCCTTTATCTGAAATGTTTGGAAGGAGAAATGTTTCTGGTTTGATTTTTTTAATTTGTGTATATTGTGAGATATCTCAGATACGAGATTTAAATCTAAGCCCAAACTTCACTTCCCTTGGATGTGCATCTTCACATACTTTAGTATGAAACAGGGTTTGTGTACATTTAGCTAGCAGACTCAGTGCTCTGAATGTTTTGGAATCTGAAATATTTTGCATTAAAGATGTTGAATCCAAGGTATATGTGTTGTATATGGTTTTAATGATACTAGTAATAAACTAGTATTATCTTCTTTTTATTTCCTAATTCATCCACAAGTATGTGAATATGCCCATTCATCAGTGGTACCATATAGTCCATCTCCCAAGTAGAGACTATATTGCAAAAATGAGTTATTAAATGCTGATGTTCTAGGTGTTGTCTTAAGTACTTAACAGTTGCCTGAGATGGTTACCAATAACGCTGCATTTATAGCTGAAGGGTGCTAAAACCAAAAGTAAATAGCTTGCCTGAGATGCTCTAGCTAATATGTAGAGGGTTGCATGTTGAGGGAGTTTAATTCTAGAGTCTGTGCTCTTAACCCCTTTAGACTTAGCACGGGGCCATTATAATAATATCAGTTGTATAAAATTGTACTTTAAAACGTCACCGTAATACACTCAGCAGAATACTTGGTTTATTTTAAATATTCATAATCATTGTCACCATGAGGAAAATGTAATTAGAGTTTAAGTGTGCTACTGCCTGGTCTGTCATGACTCATGTGTTAACGCATAGTACTGTATGGCACGTTTCAGCAAATGGCCAAAACCTACGGGGCTGAAGGACCAGTACCTAAGCACAACAGAGCTGTCCAGTTTGTTTTCGCCAGTTATGAAATAAACCAAGCTAACCAGTGCCGCAGCTATTAATTGGTAGATCTGGAATTAGAGTGCAGGCTTTTCTGAACCATAGTGGGAGACAGTATACTTTAAAATACAAATGATCTCTTTCCATTCCTAAAATTTGCCATAAATATAATAAAGAGTAAAATACATTCTTGGATGTTACCTGCTTTTCTTAGTGCCTTGTTCAGTACTGTACACATTTTACTATGCAGGATTTAAACATGTATACGTCTCAACAATAGCTTACTGCCTAGTTGTAGACTTTTGGAGAATAGCTAAAATTATAAATGTTACAACTTTGAATCTATTATGTGATTTTAATTGGAATTTTAATCATAAGTTGGGTTGGTCAAGACCTTTTGAATGTAAACACTGAAATCCAATTCGAACTCATTTATTTAGCTTAATATGGTTTGGCACAAGTGAATATGGAGGCTCAGTGGTCTTTCCTGTCATTTGCTGTAACATTCTTTGAGCCATCTGGGTCTTCATCATTGTCATTAATAGTTATGCTCTTCTTGTGGAACAGATGATAGAAGTTCTCAGCTCGTATCTGTCGTACACTTTGTGATCAAAGTAAAAAGTGGTAAACTTTCAGCACCTGATAGTTGACTGGCAATCAGAAAATCTAGATATTTCTAACGTCTGTTTCTGAATGATTGTAAACTGACATAAAACATTTTGATGAGTGTTCATCTTTCTGAACACACTAGAATTCATTTTGCCCCATTGTTAATTATTTACATTGTAAAGTTTTAGCTTTAGCTTTTTTTTTCATTCAGCTGTATCAGTTGGAGTAGTTACCATAAGAACCTGCTAGCCAGCAGTGATTATGAAGGCACTGTTATATTATGGGATGGATTCACAGGACAGAGGTCAAAGGTCTATCAGGTAAATATGGATACTGACTATATGTTAAAACAATTATATATTTTTGTTTTCTTAACACCTTAAAGTATGCATGTAATTTATAATTAAATTTTCCAACTACTGCTTAGTATTTTTATACCTAAAACTATGATAGTACTAAATGCTTTTCTAAAGGATTTCTTTTTTTTTTTTTATTTACTTATTTATTATGTATACAATGTTCTGTCAGAAGAAGGCACCAGATCTTATTGTGGATGGCTGTAAGCCACCATGTGGTTGCTGGGAATTGAACTCAGGACCTCTGGAAGAGCAGCCAATGCTCTTAACCTCTGAGCCGTCTCTCCAGCCCCCTAAAGGATTTCTTATACTTTAATTTTAGAATGTATCAAATACATTTACAGAAGCATTGATTTTAGTGAATGTGGCTTTCCTCCAGTGTCTTTACTTTTTATCTGACTGTAGTCTGTTTCACCAGCCCATATCAATAATTTTTTTTCTTTCTTCTGTATCAAGGAGCATGAAAAGAGGTGTTGGAGTGTTGACTTTAATTTGATGGATCCTAAACTCTTGGCTTCAGGTTCTGATGATGCAAAAGGTACTGTTCTTATTTTCGCTTAGAAGACCCCACTCCCCTGAACTTCTCATGGCTGCTGTGCAAGTTATTTATTGAAACTTGCACCAGTTCTTTGTAAATCAAATGGACCATCTCTCAAAAAATTTTAGAAGAAAATAAAAATTATGTACTCTAGAAATTGTTAACTGATTCAATAGTGGCTGTACTGAAAAGATGATAATGGTGAACATTTTATGTTTTAATAAAATTATTTATGAAACACAAGGCTAGAAAATACTGTGTTCCAGTTAACTAAATAAGCAAAAGAATATATTTACATTCATTTGCATCCTGAATAGTTTTTATGTTATTATCAAACAAAACTCTGTGATAGTTCACACTGGGAAAATTGGAGACCCTGTGTGGAGTCCCCTCCTATGTGGGCTTGCGATTTTAGCCAAGCAAGTCTCTCTCCACTTGTAATCCAGAGGATCTGATTCTTTCAAGCCTCCTCATGTATGTATGTATATATATATATAATATACACATCAGCCCATATAATCATATAAATGAAAATCAGATCAAGCTTTAAAAATGAATTTTTAAAAGAATAAAATTCTTTCCCAGTTTTCATTCTTTTGTTTGTATAGCTTCTAGATTAGCAGCTAAATAATAGCCCTAGAATTGGAGTCTTTATTTCACATATTATGCTTTTCCTTCACTCTTTATATATATATATAAATGCCTTTGTATATATTAATTTATGACTATTGTGGGTAATACTACTATCTGCATGAATATATGTACAAATATATTAATTTAACTTCTTTTAGTTATTCTCAGAAGTGAAATTGTTCTACCATGTGGTGATCTGTAGATCCTTTTTTCTAGAACTATCACCATATTTTTCATGGAGGCTGTATCATGTAAGATTTGATATAAAATGATTATAGTGCCTAAGTGGTATGCTTTCTCTATATCCTTGTTAACACTTCTATTTCCTTAGCCTTTTAGTCTTGATTTGCCTGCCTACCTGTCCAACTTATGCATCCTTTTCTTCCCTTTCCTTTATTCCCACCACTCCTTTTTCTTCTTTCATTCACTCACGTTCTTCTTTGCCTACCTGCCTTCATGCCTTTCAGTCTTCTGGATTTTTTTTTCTTTCTTTCTTTCTTTCTTTTTTTTTTTAACTATGTTTAAATAATTAAGATCTAAAAGGAGTATAAGGTAAAAGGGAGCAATTCACTGTAGCTTTTCTTTTAGTATTTCTACTGTTCAGTGCTGCTGAACATGTTTTCAGTATGTGTGTGTCAGCTATGCAGCGTCTGTGTTGAAGTGTATGTGTAACCCTATCCCTTCCCCTTTAAAATCAAAATTCTCGTGTTTGTTTTCATGTTTTTGTTTGAAATGAGAGTTATTTTTGCATTCTAAGTCTTAACTCAGGTACGGTTTTTGATGATGGGTTGCATTTTTTATACCTTTGATAGAATTTGGTGCTTAAAATTTTTTTTAATTTTTTTTTTTACAAAGTGAGGTTTTTCCTTTTGTTGTTTATTCCTTTAGCATATTTGAAAAATCACTGCCAAATTCATTGTTATGAGGCTTTTCTTCTTCATTTTCTCCTGTGAGTTTTGTAAGTCTAACATTTCCATTTTTGAACCATTTTAATTTGTATGTGTTTTAAGGGTACAACTTTAATGCCCTGAATTTCTAATGTCTCTTACTAAAAATATTATTATTTCCCCATTGAATAGTCATGGAACTTTTAACAATAATAATTTCATTGTACATTCAAGGGTTTAGCCCCTGTCTTTTTATTGTATGCCATTGTTTTTTATGTACGTGTTTATTCCAGTACTTCATTGTTTTGATAATTGTAGTGCTGTATTGAAATCAAGAAGTAGGAATCTGCCAACTTTGATACTTTCAAGATCATTTTTGTTCTTTGGGGCCCATTGGCAGTCTATATACATACCTATTTCTATTTCTGTAAAAAATGGGATATTCATAGGGAAGCGGTTCAGACCTCATTGTGTCTTGTTAATTAGTATTTCTGTATTGCTATGTAATTATTTCATCATTTCATCCTTTTCAAAGTTCATGCCTCTGACCTGAGACCTTCTAATCTTTGTTTTCTTCATACACTTTCATTTAAGCACTGCTGTAGCTAATCTTAAAATTTCAAGCATTAATGTTTGCTTTTAGTTTCATCTTCTAATTCTATGATTTGTTTTTGAATGTTTTGTTTAGCTATGGATATTTTTAAAACGTGTTGTAAATTTTTCAGACTTAAAATTTTCAGAAATCTGACTTAACAATATAGGTACAAAACATTTTATATAATTTTAATTCCTTTACATGTTTTTTGACTCACTTTGCTGAACTACCTTGGTAAATATTTCAAAGGCATCGAGAAGAATCTCCTCTTTGGTTTCTATAGAGAGCCAACAAGTGTTATTTAGGACATACTTGGTAGTTTTGTTCTAGATTTCCATGTTGCACTAATTTTTCTTTTCTTCTTGGTTTTCTTATTTTATGGGTTATGAGATAGAAATATGGAAGTCTTATTTATATGTTCTATGTAACATTTTTCCTGTCATTTTTTTCCTGCATACTACATCAGGGTAGATATAAAAATAAATCTTTAAAGTGACACAAGCAGAGTTTCTGGGGAGATATTTTAGCAGTTAACAGCACATTTCAGTTTCCAGTTTCAGGGGCTGTAGCGACTGACCTCCCAGGGCACCTGTACTCACATGTGTGCACGTACACACATGCTTTAAAAAGAAATCTGAACAAAGAAGTAGATAGGTGAAGATAAAAGTATGTCCCATTTAAAAAAAAAACTAAATTCCTAAAAGGACTTCTTTTTCTTTATACTTCTTAGTAATAAGTCAATGAATTACTTGCAGTAAAAGTTGGTTCATTGTGTCAAAGAATCTCATCTCTCTTTGAAGTCCCGCATATGCCAATAGAACCTGTAGTAACTGTCAGAGAATGTAGGTTGTAGTGACTTTTTCTGTAGGATCCTATCAAGCTATCTTGACATACATGCTTTGTTGCCAATCCCTGTGCATATTAGGACAGAAGCTAGGGAAATCAAGAGTATATGAGGTTGAATGAATCTGCTTTGTTGTAAAACCAAAAATTCACACACGTTTTATATTCAGAAACAACATAAAACATAATTGAGGGACTAGAAAGATGACTCAGCAATTAAGAGTCCTTGCTTCTGTTGCTATGTTTGGTTCTCAGCGCCTACATGACAATTCAGAACCATCTGTTACTCTAGTTCCAGAGGATATGATGACACTTCTGGTCTCGACACAGGCTCCTGCATATATTTGGTGTATATATCTATACACTCAGGCCAGTGTATATACCTACACATAAGTTAATAAAATATACCTTAAAATTTGAATTAAGTCCTGATACATAAAGTACATGTATATGCCCTCATTTATTTTGAAACTGTTATCATAAGGACATAAATCAGCTGAAGGTTGGTACATGTTAAGTAGCCCCTTTATTAATAAAAAGTACCCCCCCCCAAAAAAAGAGTTTCTCTATATATTCCTGAATGACCTGGAAATCAACTTTGTAGTGGACCAGGCTAGTCCTGAACTCAAGAGCTATACTGTCTTTTCCTCTTGAGTACTTGTATTAATGATGTGTACCACTGCCCCTGGCCCATAGTATCATTCTTTATGCCTGTTAGTAGTTTGAGAACTACTTACTCCATTGAATATTCATAAATCAGAAATATTTTCTTTAGAGTTATATTTCTGTTAATATTCTACTTTTCTGTTTTCTTTTATGAACTGTACACACCATTTTCTTTCTTGTTGGTATTTTTATTCAAATTGGGTGATTCCTACTTTATCTCTTAGTTCACTGTTTCAGTTTTTCTAAAATCTTTCCTAGATTCTGTTTGTTCTTCAAAGTAAATTTTTATATTGTGCTCTATAAAAAGATATTACTCAAGGAAACAAAACACATCTGTGAATTACATGGAACCTTTTGACGCTCATCTGTGATCCCCTTAGTTTGACAATACCTTGCCATTAATTTGTAGCTTTTCTTTTCTGTGAAGGTTCAGATATATTGTAAGCTAGGGTGACAATGAAGTGTTTGCTGTAGACACTTCCCTCTATGGCTGCATAGCAAATCCAGCTGTGAAAAGTAGAAATCAGGAGTGTGAGCCTCTTCTAGTCACAAAATCTGTATTCTCAGAATAATTCCTATATCTCTTATGAGGTCTTGGGTTTTGTGATAGTTTTTGGTAGACAGCACTGTCAGTTTTATTCATGAGTATTTTTTGTTTTCTAAATACAAAGGGCATTGGGTTATAATTTTTTAATACCATTTGAAAAAGAAATTTAGGAAATGGTTAACTCATGTTACAGATTATTGGATAATAACCTTCATTCTTTAGGGTAATTGCATTTTTAAAAATTTATTTTCAGCTGAGCTGAAGAATCAGATGATACTAAAGAAAACCCATCCCTTTACCTAGTAACATTAAAGAAATAAAACTTGTATAGGATACTTAATGCTACATAACTGATTTATTTTCTAATGCCGACTAGATAGAATTCATAATGAGATTATTTTTGTTGTCTTTCACTGTTATATGATTTTCCAAGCAGTCATTTTTAAAATCTTTAATAGAAGCAAAGGAGGGCATATGTAAATAAATACAGCGTGTTTTCTTTGACTTAATTGCTTTGGATCTTTACCTTGAGGAAGATACTGTCTGTTTTAAATTAATTTTTATTAGTTCTTTGAGAATTTCATACAATGAATTTTAGCTATATTCACTCCCTTTTCCCAGATATACCTCCACTTCCTCACCCACCCAACTTTATGTCCTCTTTTTCTTTTTTTCACATTGTCTCAACTGTGCTACCTACATATCAAGGATACGTGATCTTCCACATGAGCTTAGTGTACCTACCAATGGCAACACTTAATTAAAGAAAACTTACTTTCACTCTTAGCAGTTATTAATTGCCAGTAGCTCTTACTTTAACGGTGGGACATCTGGTCCACCTCCCTCTCCATGCTGCTATTGTACAGGGCTTGTACATATGGTCATAACTGTTGTGAGTCCATATGTGCAGCTTCCTGGTTGTGTACGGAAGACACTGTTTTCTTGTATTCATTCACCCCCTCAGGCTCTTACAGTCTTTCTGCCCCTTCTTCTTTAAGCCTTTTGAGGAAAGAGTACAGTATAAATCTTCCATTTCCGGCTGAGTATTCTGATGATGGGTTCGTTCTCTGCAGCTTGGCTAGTTGTAGGTCTCTGTTAATTACCATCTATGGCTATAAAAGCTTCTCTGATGAGGGTTGAAAAATGTGTTAATCTGTATATCTGCCAAGTGGAGTGTTTGATGCTGTCTTTTAATATGTTTGCCCTTCAAAGGGAATTTTGATCAATAAATGCTGAAGAAAAAAAATTTTTAATTAAATAAAGTATTTACTAACACTCCTATGAATGTGGCTTTGTGTCCTTAATGATTTACATACTATCTTGTATCTTGAGAACCATCTGATTTATGTCCGTTTCTTCTACACTTGTTAATTTCTCACTTTCTCCAGAAAATTATACTGGCTTTTGATTTATGATTATCTCTTAGAATATTGAGTTGATTTTTCACTTTTTAAATTTTTTTCTTTTGCTTTAATTTTGAAATGCTGCCATAGAAAGTATACCACAAATAGACTTGCTTAATTTTCTCATTAGACCTGAAACAACAAATCTGAAGTAAAGGTGCTGAAATATCTAATACAACAAAATCTGAAGTGAAGGGCTTTGTTCATTTTGAAGTCTCTGGGAAGAATAATTTACTGCTGGCTTTGTAGCCTGGTGGTTGTTTGCCTTGGATTTCTTATAGCTGTATTGCTTCAATTTTGCTTTCTACATGTGGCCTTCCTCTCTTTGAATCTCTGTCTACTAGTCTACATCCTAAGTCAGTCGGGCCTCATTTTGACTACAGTATTAAATGCCCTGTTTCCAAAGACAGGAACATTCACAAATAGCAGGTTAGGAGCCCATGTATCTTTTAGAGAGGCACAGTTCAATTGACATACCTCTTCATAAAACAGACATTCTGTAGATACTGTAGTTCTTATATTTCTAGGTTCTATCTACAGTCAACTTGATCTTTGAGACTTTTTAATTTTAAAGGCTTTTACTTTATGTCTGTCGATATTTTGCCTGTGTGAAAGTGCACCACATGCACACAGTACCAGAAGAGAGTTTTAGATCCCCTGTAACTGGAGTAATAGGTTCTTGTGAGCTACTACCAAGTTGGTGCTGGGAAATGAACTTGGGTCCTATGGAAGAATGGCTAGTGCTCGTAACCTGAGCCATCTTATCAGCCCTAAGTTGATCTTTACAATATTTTAAATTTCATTTATCTTTATAGCTTAGACAGTTACTGAATTTTTTAAGTATCTTGTATAATGAAATTATAATCATGGTGATTATTACTATGACTTACCTGAATGATGCCAATAATTTGTATATAATTATATGTTATAGTACTGTTAATAATTATGGCATTTTACAACCTGCTACACTTTTAATTTTACTTATCATTCTGTTAGTGTAGGGTCAGTTCTGTGCTTCCTTATATTTGTTACTAGCACTGATATTTAACATTTTTTATAAAGGACTTTAGTGAGTAGTGAGATTGTGGGATTACAGTAATTGTTCCATATGTATTCGTTGGCTTCCTAGAGTGCAGCTCTACCAAAGTCCACTTTTAGTGTGCTCTGAAAATGTGGTCCTTCTTTAACTGATTCATAAAGGCATAAAAATTATATATATATATATGTTTATATATATATACACAATGTACCATGTGATGCTTTAAAATATGCATATTGTGTAATATTTAACTCAGGATGCCTTATCTTACCTCCATATATTTATTATTTCATTATGATGAAAATATTCAGAAGCCCTTCTAGTCTTTGAAATGTACAGAACGAAATCACTATTATGTGACTCCCATCTGAGAATTGTTCCTGGATTAGACAATAGAACAGATTAAAAGATGAATAAAGATAAGTAGTAAAACATACACACACACAATTTTTTTTCTCTCTTCAAAACAGTTTCTCTGTTAGCCTTGGCTGTTCTGGACTCCGCTTTGTAGACCAGACTGGCCTCGAACCCACAGAGATCTGCCTCCCTCCGTTTCCCTTAGTGCTAGGATTACAGGCGTGTGCCTGGCCTTATACACATTTTTAATGCTTGTTATTTATTCTCATGTTCAGCTAAGATGACAACTAAAATTCTGTCTTGTGCATTATATTTGCTCTCATATTTTCATTGTTTAAAAACATGTTTGCTCTCATACTTTTGTAAAATAACAGCTCAATGTTCTTTGGATCATATCTGCTGTAGTTTGATTACAAATTAATCAAAATTCTAGTATATTTCACTAGAATAGACTATACTTTATGGCCATGGATCTTTTTTTGTTTTTATGTCTACTTAAACCACAGTGCTAAAATTTACTTAAATTTTTAAATAATCACAAAATTATTTATTGAAAGCTAGTACTTGTAAGTATCTTTAATTTTTCTTAATTTTAAAAGTTTTATTCATATACAAAAAGAATATATCTACACCCCATTTTTCCCTTCCAGCTACCATCATATTCCTTACTGTTTTTGTTGGGGATGGGGTGGTGTTTTGGTTTGGTTGGTTTTTTGTTTTTCGTGGTGATGGGTTTTTGTTTTATTTTTGAGACGACGGTCACAGAGATTAGCTTGCCTCTGCCTCCCAGACACTGGGGTTAAACGTATGTGCCACCACATCCCCTGGTTTTTTTGTTAAGTCTAGTTAGAGCTGTGTTTATGTTGATAGATATGGGGCCATGCCCTTGAGCATGGAAGACCTGCCATTGCCAATAAAGAATTATTCTCCCAGCCAGGTGCAGTGGCACAAGCCTGGAATCCCAGCACTCAGGGAGGTAGATTTCTGTGAGTTCAAGGCCAGTCTGGGCTACAAAGCAAGTCCAGGACATCTAAGGTTACACAGAGAAACCCTATCTTGAAAAACCAAAAAAAAAAAAAAATTCCTCCCTTTTCTCCAACAATCCACTTCCAGTTGCTCCTCAGTATGGGCTAGACTGGAGATCATCAGTCTCATCTGTGCCTGAATTTTGTCTAGTTCAGGCTGACATGGGTTTTGCACAGGTAACAACATGATTGTGAGACCATGCCATGACTAGAAGTCAGCATTTCACAATATTCCTTTCCATATTCTGGCTCTTACGTTTTTTTCATCTTCCAAGATGTTCCCTAAGTCTTGGTCATGGTGTGGATGTTGGATGTTTAAAAGAAATGTCCCATTTGATGCTACACAGTGATTGTCTTCTCAGTGTTTGACCAGATGTGTAACTATGCATCTCTCTATTGATTTCAATGTAAAGAAGTTGATTCTTTGACAAGCGTTGAGAGCAGCTCAAATCTATCCACATTGGGAATTTTGAAGTGTTTTAAGAGATGTTTTTATCTTAACATCTCATACATGAGAAAATGTGTGATTTTTATCAGAATGTATGCTCTTACCTGCACTATAGAATATTAAGATTAGTACATCTGTAATGGACCCACCATCTAGCTCTAGAATGCTGTTTTGTACCTTTGTCTTACAGGTTCCTGTTACCTATCTTTGTGAAATCACTGCTCTTATCTTATTTTAGCATTGAAAGTAAACTCTCACATTCAAGAACTGTTCTGTTACATTATCATTCAGCTTAGTTATTTTGTTCCTAATAAAATGCTTCATATTAGCCCAAAGACATATGAGTAACACTTGGCAAGTTACAGAAACATTTGCTTAGTGTATTTTCTTTCTATTTTATCACCATTTCCTTAGTGAAGCTCTGGTCTACCAATTTAGACAATTCCGTGGCAAGCATTGAGGCAAAGGCTAATGTGTGCTGTGTGAAATTCAGCCCCTCCTCCAGATACCATTTGGCTTTTGGCTGTGCAGGTAAGAAATAAAAGTAGATTTATCTTCTCTTGATTTTTATTATCATGCCTAGAAGTGCATTTGAAAATAAAGTAATCTTAAATTTTCTTTTCATTGTTTTGATATACTGAGACGTATATCATTCTCATTATTGTTATACCTAATTGTGTTATTCTGTCGCCCACACTTAATACAAAAAGATGGGCTTGTTGAATTTTGTTGGTTGTCTACTAAATGTTTATGTGCTTTTTTTTTTAACAGACTAACATAGTGTTTATTAAAGGATAAATACTGTATTAAAGGATACTGTTTATTAATACTGTTTATTAAAGGATAATACTGTAAAGGATTGGGAAATTTTAAAGGCCTTTTAATTCCTTTGACTTTATTCATTTCCTGCTATGCATAAAACACCTTGATAGAATGAATATGCCAATCATTTATCATGGATTACATGCTAATGTGTTATTTTCTTTCTAAAGATAGATATTCTAGTCATAACATTTAAAGTTTTTGCAGTCCTCTTTTACACTGCAGTGTCATAATGCTAGTAGCAGTTGTTTTCATTGCAAGAGAGCCATGAGAAGCAGAGTAAGTCATATGCTTGCCCTACTCTTAATTTTTTTGTATGTGTTCGTCTTTTTCTGTCTTGAATACTTCCTTAAAAAGTAAATACCTATAATTTAACATGTGAAAGTTCCTTGATATTTTTTCCTAATAGGTTTTTCTTTTCTGAAAAGAAGGGTTGACATCATCTACTGAGCACAGTAACAATTTAAAAGGAAAACATGTTTCAACCATGTCATTAGAACTGCTACTGTTTTCAAAGATCTCTCGCTTTCCTTCTTATTTACTCTTTTTCTGTTAACCGGAAATGTAATCTGAACAAGTTGACTAACTTCTCTCCCAAGTTATCTCTAACTTTTGGCTATTACTCTTAACTAGATTCTGACATTGAGGCTTACTATGTACATGTCAGATATACACATCTTCAAATATTTTTTTTCTGGTGTAAATTCCCATTGCTTTTCTTTTTTTCTTTGGATACAAAGTATTTTATTTTTAAACTTCTAAAAGTTTGAACACAAGATAGCCTAGTTTAGGTGAGTTCCCAAGCTGAATATGCTTGCATGGAGCTCAGTTTTTGGCTGATAAACAGTTCCTAACACCCTAGGTGGGCACCTACATTCTGATTTGTGAGTAGTGAGCTGACCAGCTTCTGCTGGTAATGTCCCTTTTTTCCTTGGTAAGGGCATTAGGCATTGATGTAGTCTTCCACAGCCAGTGCTGTCCCGAATGTCTCCATGGAGGCATATATCATGTACAGGAATCCACCTTTATCTTTCTTGCTCTTAAAATTTAGAGATGGGCGTGGACACACTCCCATCATTCACCAGGAGGAAGAAGGCTTGATTGGCATTGAGCTGTAAGAGCCTTCTAATTATATTGATGAGCTTGCTCAGGAAGGGCAGCTGTTTCTCACCCTTGTATCGTTCTGTTACCACTGGGATCTTGGTGGGGTGCTGCTCGCGGACCTCAGGCCGCAGCCCTCGTTGTTTTCCTAACTAATTTTCTTGATTGCTTTTTCATGTAAGCATTAATGTTCATATTTTTCCAGATCAGCATACTATATTATAAAAAATAATTAGAATTTAAAATATTTAATAGTTCTGGGAGCATTATTATTGATATGTATTTCCTCATATAATGCCATGCAATGTATTTATTTTAATTTGGATTGTTTTCTTAAGTAAAATTTTATAGTTTGTATCCTGTAGGATCTGGAATTTTTCTGTTCAACTTTCTGTTTTATATAAAGTTTTTATGTGAGTTTAAACAATATAATAGTTCCATTTTCTGTTGAGCTACTTGTTAAAATTATGGACAGAAACTTTTGCTGTTTGCCATGCCACTAGACGTTATATTTATTTTTCTTAGTAAATATAGAAGCTTTTTGTGGTTTTTGAACTTACACCAGCCAAAAAAATGTTAGCTGTACATCTTTTGCTGTGATTCATTGCTGTCTCTACCTCAGTACAAAACCAGGACAGTGTTGTGTTTACTAGTGTTTATATAACCTGTCCATTTCACTTAATTGAATGGGCTTTTCTTGTTATTAGAACATCTGTTTTTATAAAGTTGTCTACTGAAATAAAATAATTTAATTTTACTAATTTTTGCTTCAATATTTTATCCAGTACCTTTCAGAATCAATTCACTAGATCTTGGTTTATTCTGTTGACATCATGAGTTATGCTTATGTATTTAATTCACAATTGTGTTTGTCTTTCTTGAATAACCATGGCTTGAACATAGGAGATAGAGTTTTTCCAGTGAAACCTGATTTCATTACTATTGCAACCATATCCACAAACTGGATTTCTCTTCTATTGTTACTTTTCTTTTAAGTATTTGCTATGTTTATTATCTTCTTAGTATTCTATGGTTTTCAATGTGTAAGTCCTCTTTTCTTTTAGTTCTCTTGTAAATGTAACTTTTTTGTTTGAATGTTTGTTCTGGTAGGATATAGAAATGCAGCTAAATTTCATAAATCAATTTGATATGTATCCATTCTAATTTTCATAATTGTAGTTTTATTGTATATTTCTTGGGATTTTTATGTGTATAGGATTGTATGTTAAACATATTATAACAAATTGTGAATGCCTTTTTTTGGGTTGTTTAATTACCTAGAAGATAAAGTATAATGTTGTCTAGGCGCATAACAGAAAATAGGAAAAAAATAGCCATTTACCATATGGTCAGCATCATTCATTTATAGTTTGGTATAATGCTTACTATTGAAATCAAAAATTTTGAGAATGACAAAAAGATATGTTCAGAAAAGATAATTAACACCTGGCTTAGAGACAACAAGTACATGAGACCAAGAAATCAGCAGAGCCATCACATTTCTAAAGAATTTAGAAGATAGGAAAAGTATGTAATCCCAGAATTACATACCTAGTCAAAATATCTTTTTAAAATGAAATAACAGAAAACAGTCAAAGGGAAAAAGAGAATGTTTATTCTGAAGCCCAGCATGTGTTACATTGGCCCTTGCACACAGATTGAGTTTGCCCCAAATACCATGTCCTTTATAATTACAGTTTTGTGAAATATTTATAAACAGGGAACAAAAGAAAAAAATGTAAATTAAAGCATTTTTCAACCAAATTGGTAGAAACATCACATCATGCAAAGAGTTACAATCGAGAAAATACCTGTTGTTGGGTTCAGCTGCTATTTGATGGCATTTTGAGATTGCTGGGGATCAGTGGTCTGTTGAGTTAATACATTCCAAAGTATTATGCTTTGATAGTTGTAGGTTTGTTAGATCAGACACAGTGAGCAGTGATTGGGTATTAAGGAGGCTAAAAATAGTTCAAGAAAAATTGTCTATTGATTTACAGCATCCAGGCTCTGCATTTGGTCAGGACTTATTATCACAGCCACACTAAAGACACTAATAAAGAAACCTTGAACAATGGAAAGTAACGCCCTATTTATGAACTGTGATTGTAATATGTGATACCTAATATGCCAGAGTAATTAATTCTCTGTAGACTGATCTTCATATGTTTATCCCAAGTTCACAGAAAAGAATGAGAATCTTTATAGACATTATATAATTTGATCCTTAAGTTTGCAGTAAAAGTCAGTTTTTAGGAAAAAAAAAAGGTTCACCTCCCTCCCTTTATTGAGTCTAGTATGGAGATAAAGTGAATTAATAAAATAAGACACTGTGATATAGGAATTACAAGCACAAAGATCAGTCGAACAGAATATGTCTTTATACAAAAGACACTCAAGGAAACTTCATTTCGTGTATCCCCAAATTGGAAGTGACACAATAGCCCCTGTGGATAAAATGAGATTATAATATCCATACCACTGTAGCTCAGAGTGTTAGTAAAGTGCAGGAAATAAGTGGAAGAGGGTAGGCCACATAGAAATGGCCTCAGTTGTTTGTTTCCTGTCATGATGAAATACTCTTTTTAAGTTGTCAAAAGCAACTTAATGAGGGAAGGATTCATTCTGGTTCACAGTCCAACTAGCCTAACATATGCAGTGTAACAAGATCCTGCATCAACTTTCTGTGTTAAGACTTAATTACCTAAAGTTGTTGTTTGGTCATAATTTGGTTACATTTCCTTTTCCCACCTCTTCTTTTATATTTTTTTAGACAGCACCTAGTATCTCAGCCTAGTTTTGAACTTGCTGAGTGGCTGAGAACTCTGCTAAGCTTTATTGTCCAAGTTCTGGGATCCTAGGCATGTGCTACCACACCAAAGTTATATTGTCCTAGGAATTAAACCTAGGTTTTGTGTTTTATTAGGCAGGCACACTACCAGCTGAGGATGCCACCAAACGCCTATTCCTTTTAAGTTATCTTTATTATAGGTAGTTACCTGGGAGACTGGGAGCTGAGTCTCTAGACATGCCTCTGTAAGAATACCTCACTTTCATTAATTGATGTGAGGAGACTCATCTTGACTATTGGAAGAACTATTCCATAGGCAGTACCCTATGCTGTGTGTGTGGAGAAAGCACACATTAGCATATATGTATTTTCTTGGGTTACTGGATATGGGTGCTATGTGAGTAGCTCCCTCTAGCTCCTGCCACTGTGACTTCTGCACCATCTTGGTGGGATGGGGATACAACGTCCCTGGGAATTCTATTCTGTATATAAATACATTCTCTTCTACTGATCCTAGTGGTGCCTGCTGTTGGTTTGTTACATATGTCATTTATTATGTTGAAGTATGGTTCTTTTCTGCCTTCTTTATTCAGTTTTACCATAAAGACCCGGTGAATTTTATCAAATACTTTTATCTTCATTTGTTGAAACAACCAAGATTTTTGTCCTTTCTTCTGTTGAGTATCAGCTTCATTGATCTGTATATGTTGAGTCATCCTTCCATCTCTGGTGAGGATAATGACAATGAATAGCCTTTTTAATTTGCTCTTAGATTTGCTTATAATGGCTCTATGCTTACTCATCAGGGATATTGACCTAAGGTTTTTGTTCTTTGCTGTCTGGTTCGGGTAAGAGTAATGCTGACCTCATGGAATTAATTTAGCAGAGTTTCTTCTTAATATTTTTGGAACTAGTATTCTTTAAACATTGGGTTGAATTCAGCGGTGATCCTGGACTTTCTTTGATGGGAGACCTTACATTACTGATTTTCCTTTGTTATTTATTATTGACCCATTAGGATTCCTATTCATAATTCAGTCTTGGTAATATTTGTGTGTTCAGGAACTTCGACATTGCATCTATGTTTTTAAAATTACTGATATGTAGGTATCTGCTCTTGTGGTGTTGATAATTTCTTTTCTTCCTGTTTTGAATCTTCTCTCATTTTTGGTCTCGCTAAAGACTTACTGACTCTCTTTACCTTTGTTGGAAAGAAACTTACTTGGTTCATGTATCATCTCTCTATATATATATTGCAACTTCTTTCATTTGTTCTTGGTATTTTCTATATTTATTATTTCTTTAGTTTGTTTTTCTAATTCTTTAAAGTACAGTGATAGGCTGTTTTCTGAGACCTTTCTGCCCCCTTCTTATGTTTACTTACTTAGTGTGTGTGCACACGTACACGTGTGTGTGTGTGTGTTTACACAGTGTGCGATATACAAGTGGAAGTCAGAGGACTACTTGTCCTAATCAATTCTCTCCACCTCCAAAATTTTGGGGATCGATGTCAGGTTGTCAGACTTGGTGGCAAGTACCCTTACCCCAAGTTTGTCCTCTTGTCAGCCCCACTTTGTAGTTTGTTTGTGTGTGTGTGTGTGTTTAGATTTTACTTACATATCTGTGTGAATATATGCTATATGTATGTGAGCCCATGGAGGCCAGAAGAAGGCAGCAGATCTGGTGCTAGAGTTACAGCTGGTCATGAGCCATGTGATGCTGAGAAACAAACTTAGATCCTCTGGAACAGCAGCACTCACTTGCTCTGCTTTTTGGTGTGAACACTTATAAGCATGTTGTGGGTTTTTTTGTTTGTTTGTTTTTAGAAATTTAATTTTTTAAAGGTTCTTTGCTTTATTGAGTGTGTATGAGTTGTGAACTTTACAATGTAATTATATATAATGTCCAAATTTTATTTACTGATTTCCAGTTCTGTCCAACTTACAGTTGGAAATGATACTGAATATTTCCGTATTTTAGAGTATATTGAGACTTTTTTCATGGCCTGTCATGTTACCTGTCACCCTCCATGTATTATTGAAAAAAACCCATATTTCTTAGTGATGATGGGCACATGCTGTAGATGAGTCTTTAGTTCCACTTGGTCCAGAGTGTAGTTTAGTTCTCCTATTTGTAGATTTCCTGTCCAGACAGTCTGTTTAGTACTGAAAGGGGAATTTAAATTCCTCTAAAATATCTCTTCAGGCTAGGAAAAACTAATGCTCTCCTTATTTATTTGTATGCTCATATTGGATGCATTCATGCTAAGAGTTATTTCCTTTTCCTCTGATTTGGTCCCTTGCCCTTTTTGCTGATTTGTTTTAAAGTCTCTTACAAAAGTGTGGTTACTACTGCTTTGTTTTTTTTAAATTCCATTTGCATGGGATTTCTTTATATTTCTTCAGTGTTACACTGTGCTTGGCTTTATAGGTGTAGAAAGCCTCATGTAAGTAAAATGCATTTATATATTTAATTGTTACTGCTATTTTGGTTGCTGTGTCCCTTAATTACCTGCATACAGCTATTTAAGATCCTTTATCTGAGGAGCCTAACTATCCATTGTTTGTCATCACTTTTTGACAGCGTATATTCATATAGGTTAGGCTATAGTTCCAGGAGTGGTTTTGGTATATATTCACATCCAATAATGTCTTTACATGAAAGGACTAAGCATTTATAATCTGGTATGTGCTTATCTTTGCAGATACTCTAAAGAAGCTATTATTTTTCCTGAGTGTACAGTCAGTGCTGCTATTTTAGTACTATAGAGAATCCCTAAAAGCAGAGATTTTACCCCCTCACCTCCATATGTCCTACTCAACAGAACAGGAAGAGTTCCTGGAAAGTATTTTTCATCATGTAAGCCTTTGCCTGGGGGCTAAGGTAGGCCCAGCTGCCTTTTCCTCCTTAGACAGCCACACATGAAGCTAGCCAGGATACAAGTACTTTTTGCTGTGGCCACAGATCCCTTCCTGCCTTGCACTAGGGTAAGTTCAGAATGTGGTTTTCTGAAAACAAAAACCTCTTAGGGTCTCCCTAATTCTGGGATTCAGTCATCTGGCAGTGTTGTGTGGTTTTTCTTTAGTCTTGGTCAGCATTATGCTATACAGACTTAGGGAGGAGATGGTAGAGGCAGCTCATTGACACCAGGCCAGTTCTACCCATAGCTTTATTGCATGAGCACCTGCTTATAGAATCAACCTTAGGCTGCATCAGACACAGGATTCCATCTTCATGTTCTGGTACTAGGCTCTAAGTTTTAGACCTCAAGCTAGTTTCTTTATTTTTCCCTTAGCTAGTGGTTTCTCTTTTGTGATGTGTTGCTTGGAGTTAGGGAGGGGTTTCTGGACAAAGTTGTTGTTTGTTTGTTTGTTTGTTTGTTTTCCTGTTGCTTCTATTGCCTGTTTGCTTCTGTTAGGCTGAAACAAGATACTACAACCTCTCTTTTCAATTCCTTAACTCTTGTGAGGATAATTTTCATAAACAAGACTTGAAAATAATGTTTCTATGTGAAGATGATCGCCCTTACTCAGCCACTGCTTTGCTTTGATGAAAACACCAAATCCAGTTCAATTGTTTTGTCTCCCTTTTCTTCATTTACTACACTTAACTCTTCATTTTATTGTAGATCACTGTGTTCACTACTACGATCTTCGTAACACTAAACAGCCAATAATGGTATTCAAGGGACATCGAAAAGCAGTCTCTTATGCCAAGTTTGTGAGTGGTGAAGAAATTGTCTCTGCGTGAGTATTCTCCTTGGAGGGTGAGCTTGATAGAGAGGTCTCAGCAAGGATGTTGTAGGTTTTTGCAAAGAATGACCTTGGATTACTTTCTCAAATAACAGATATACATGTCTTCCATTAAAATACCATGTCCCTTATCTGCATTGTTCATTGTTATGGTACTTGTAAATAAAATATTACTTTCTTTTAGGCAGTCTTCAGTGATATTTGTAATTGAATCAACATTTGAACTTCCAATTTGATTTCTTGTTACTGCTTCTCCTGAAGAAGCTGATGCAATAGAAAGAAAAAATTAATTTGTTTGATTATAGCAAACCAGTGTGTTATTATAGAAGTCTACTTTCAATGTAGAAGTAGAATGATTTTCGGTTTTAAATAATTTGTTGATTTTATAGTAACTTATACCAGTTTTGCAGTAAAATTTGTTTTAAAGAGAACTTTTAAGTGTGTCTGCTTATACCGTCCAAATGTCCTTTGTTAGTTGGTTATTGAAGTAATAAAATGTCAGTGATGCAAAGTAACCTCTATTGTCGAACTGCAAAACTTTTCTGATAATATGGGTAGTTCCATATTTTATTTATCCGTCTCATAATCTAGTAAATATCCATTCTGACTTGACACACACACACAGTGTCTCTTCCCAAACTTAGTGATTTCTTGCTTTCTTCTTTTTTTACTTTGTCCTTGTCTCTGTTAGAAGATTGTTTTGTTTATACCAGTGTCTTTGAATTTTCCTTCTCACCTTCGCCTTCACACTAGTTGCTCTACATAAGAATTAAGTGATTTGGCAAGATGATTTCAGTTCAGTTACAAAAGAGGATAAGAAATATTCATAACTGAGCTTTCCAAGTGATTTATGCGGGTAATTAATTCACAGACTTAAGTGGCAGCTAAAGAGTATTCCCTCTTTCAGATAACTATAATAGGCAGTAAATGACTTAAATGAGGTCCATTTTAAACTGAAACATAAAAGGACATTCACGGCAATACTGTGGATTGAAACAGACTAAATCACATTTCTGAAAGAACTCAAATGCTAAAATCAAACAGTTTGGGTCTTGGTTGTATACAGTTGTAATTTTCTGAACCTCCAACCGTCTCTCACCTGTAGGGTTAGCTTAAAAAGAGTTTATGTGTAGTATACCAGTAACTCAACAGTTGAAAAATAAATCACAAGAATGAGGATCTCCCTGAAATGAAACACATCTCAGTGCAAAGTCTCATTATTTATTGATGGTGGGATTGTAGCATTGGTACTGTTAATGCTTATACCTCTTGTATACACAGCCATTACTGAAAGCATGTTAACTGAATTTGTTTTTCACAGTGTTGGTTTCATTTAATTCTGTAAAGTAGATCATCATATATCGTGTTGAACTGTTTGTGGCTGATGAGGTCATAAGTTTCAGACACACAGGCACCACAATCTGCATTCTTAACCACAAAACTGGATTGCTTCTTAATTACTAGTGATGAGTTTTATACCACAGAATCCAAAATTTACTCCTCTTTGTGTTTATCTCAGCTCAACAGACAGCCAACTAAAACTGTGGAATGTGGGGAAACCATACTGTCTGCGTTCGTTCAAGGGTCATATTAACGAAAAAAACTTCGTAGGCCTTGCTTCCAATGGAGATTATATAGCTTGTGGTAAGTGAAACGATATTTTTAAAGAAACTTTGCAAAGGTGTGTCATGACAGTTGTCAGTGCAGAATTGGTCTGTGCATTCAAAAGGCAGCATCACAGACTTGATGCTTAGGACTGAATCCCTTTCTCCAAACAATGCTGGAAAGCATTCATTTTTCTTTTCTGTACATGAACCTGGTATGTGCTAGCACTGTAGGTGCTAGTTTTTCAAACGCTACTTTATTTGGGGGTTCCTTAAGGCTTATACCTCCCTTCCAACCCTTCAACCCCAGGTAAGGGAAAAAGAAGGTTGTATGGGAAAGAGGATGTAGCCCTCTTCTTCCCGCTGAGTAGGGTCATAGGATCCTTTCAGGGGCAATACCAATATCTGATGTCAGGAAATCCAGAAGTCCAGGTAAACAGCAAACCAGCAAGCACAGCAAGCAGTCCTTCTCTGTTTCCTCAAAGCCACTGTGCTGTTTTCTGGGCTGTCATATTTATACCCCTTAAAGTCCTCAGAATTCAACTAATTCCAGCTGGTTAGACCATGCCCCGCATGAGACAATTAACAGGTGTGGACAAACTAAAATCCTAAACTTGGGATTATAACAAAACCATGTTTACATATCATAAACCAAAACTATAACATGTGTCCATAGTAGTGTCAAAGATTTTTAAGTGCTTTCTTGTAATCTAAATATGCCATAATTTTTGTAGCTATTATATAGACTATAGAAACTATTAATTTCTGCTAGTAGTGTTTCAGAAGATTGATATTCATTTTACCCTGTCTGCTATCACTTTCATTAAGCAGTCTGTTTGGGTTGCATGAAGCTGTTATTCTAGAGTTTTTATTAAATATAATTTATGCAAATTTAAATCAGAAGTGGAAAAATTCAATTTGCTATTATTCGAATGTTCTGATAGAGCTAATGAACTTTTGTCATCACTTTTAAATGATATGACTCTTATTCAGTAAATTGTATTTTCTTCTAATGTATGAAATTGAATACCACCAAAGTAGATATGCAGCACAATTATCCTTAAGAGGCTCCTGAAATGTGCAGTTTGACTTCTTATCTGATAGGGTAATGCTGTATGGGAAATGGAGAATCTGTTGTTTAGGCTATTCAGATTGGCCTTTATAAGTACTACAACTTTCATTTTCTTTTCTTAATGGTAATCTTTTCAAATGCAGTTTAAGATTTTTATTTTAGTAACAACTTTTTAATAGATAGACCTCTGCTATAAGTGATTTTTTTTAATATAAAACATTTCAGTCTTAGAATTATCAACACTTAAATCTTAAGCAATGGTTATTTCTTTAGATTAGTAAACAATAGTTGTTATATAAGAATTCCTTTCTCACATAATTTCCAATTAATTAGTCTTGTGATTTAGCCTTTCAGATTTAAATATAAAAGATAATTGGTCTCTTTGCTAAGACTTGGATTAATAATTACTATCTAAATGTACTGTTTGAGACCTGGGGCTAGAAATGAAGTTCACTGTAGCCCAAGGTCTTAGATTCAGTCTCCAGCACAGAGTGGGGAGATGATAGAAAGGCTGTGGTGGTTATACACCTGTGATCCCAGCATCGAAAGGCAGAGGAAAACAGTTCTGAGTTTAAAGACAAGCTGGGTTACATAGCATGACTGTCTCAAATAAATATTTACATATGTATTCTAAGTTTTCCCATTCTAAAGCAATTGTATTATTTCTTTTCAGGAAGTGAGAACAACTCCCTCTACCTGTACTATAAAGGACTTTCTAAGACTTTGCTAACTTTTAAGTTTGATACAGTCAAGAGTGTTCTGGACAAAGACCGGAAAGAAGATGACACAAATGAATTTGTTAGTGCTGTGTGTTGGCGGGCACTATCAGATGGGGTAAGCTTTTGTATATATTTTTAAGCATGGCATTTTATATATTGCTTATAAATATGCCACAATAGATTGTTTCATTCTTTTTGTTCAAGAGATTAAGGTTTAGCTGGGTGAATGGTAGGTTTCTGTCTGGCGTGTTATCACAGAGCTGCTCTGTGAGGTGAATGGTAGGTTTCTGTCTGGCGTGTTATCACAGAGCTGCTCTGTGAGGTATCACTACTAAAGCAACATCTTGACAGTATAAGTGTCTCTCACGTACCTAGGACATATGTGCATATTCCCACTATCTCTGTAGGACCGGGAATTCCTCCAGAGTATCATCTGTATCTCTTTCTTTTTCTTGATCACGTTTAGTGTCTGCTCAAAAAGGGCTCAGTAATTAGATACCTACTATTATAGGGTAGGATTACGTTATAGATATATATTGATTGAAAATTTTTTTACAAGAAAGTTACACTGCTAAGTTATAAAAATCATACTCTCAAAATTTTCACCTCCTTGTATATTTTAAAGATTTTCTACAAACTATATGTCGAAAGAATTATTTTACTATTTTGATTTATGTCTTAACAGTTGTTACTCTAATTTTTTTTTAAGCTTTTTAGGTGCTTGATTGTGGAGTAGGAATATTTGGCTTTTGTTGTAGTTATTTATGGCTTGTGAATTGATTTGTGGCCCTAACACATTCTACAAACGAATTCTTTCACTGAGTGATAGCTCTTAATTTTTATATTCAACACAGAAAATTCTACCTGACACATGAAGTATTTGAGTTCCAGGTACAATTTCATGTGGTACAGTGTGTGGTGTCTTATTTAAGATTGTGTGATTCAGCTTCCATTTTTGATAATAGAATATGTAATTTGTATAAGCCTTCTCACACTATATAATTAGGAAAGTTTACAGTACATGCACTGTTAATGTATTACATAATTGTGATTGTTAATGACAGACTGTGTGTGTGGTAGTAATCTCCTCAGACTTCCTGGGGCTCAAAAATTGCTGTCACCTATTAAACATGGCTGAAAAGGAGACAACAAAACAGGAATTTTAGAACAAAGGAAGAACCCTGAAAATTTTTAGTGAGTTCAGCAGAACCCTTTCCAGTCTTCAACAAGGTCCTTTAAAAATGCACCAACATCAGAAGGGTTTCCTTAATAGTACAGAATGTTCACAGTGCAAGCAAATTAAGTGTTTTCACACCCACTGTATTTCTGAAAAGTCTGACAATTCCTTGTGTGTCTCAGACATACTTTTAAGAAGGGATACTAGGTGGTGGTGTTTTTGGAAACAGCTTGGGGTGTGCTGTCACTCTTGCAGGCTTTTCAGTAGGACCAAACATGGAAATGTCAATGTTACTGTGTAGGCCTAAGCTAAAGTGTATATTTATGTCCTAAACTTTGAGCTAGAAACTTTACAAAGTAAAAAGTGAACTTTTATTTTTACAAAGTAAAAAATGAATTTATGGAATAAGGATAAAAGAGAAATGATCTGTATAGGTTTGTGGTTTAAGCTAAGAATTACTATCATACTTTTTAAAGTTAAACTTGTAAATTATTAGAGAATTTTTCATTTTGGTAGTACAGGCTTTCCTAGAATACCACCTTCCATCTCCCAAATTCTGAGATCCACAGAAAAACAGCACAATTTCCTGGGTGTGGGGTGTTTTTACAGTTAGTGTAACGTAAGTATATAGTGTCCATAAACTTGACATCAGTGACCTAGGCCTTTACAGGCACTTGCACACTGCTTCACCCAAAGCAGCTTTCAGTCCTTCGGGTTCTTTCGTTGTCATTGCCAGGTATAACTGCATGATGTTATTAATCTTCTGTACCAGATATCACCAGTCTCCCATAGTATTAGTCTTAATAGAGTAGCATACAGTACAGGTTGTAACTTAGGAGCAGTAGACTCTTCATATAACCTGAGAGGTAATGGGCTGGACCATATAGCATCAGTATATACTGTGATGTTCCCATAACAGTACTGACTAACAGCTCGCTTGTTAGCATAGCTACATCTACCTTGAAACAAACATATCAGAAGAATTTCCAGTCTATGAGTGAATTACACTCAGAGCAGCAGAGAAATTGGAGTCTAGTGTTTCTAAAATACATTGTATGTGTGACTTGCAGTGAAAAAAATATAATCTAGGGTAAAATAGTCGAAGGTAAGTTGTCACATTGAAAATTAGCTTTAAATCCTATCAGTCCTTGAAATTGAACTCAGGGATCCTGGATTGCTGGGGCCCGCAGAACATAGACCTAAGTTATCTATAAAAGATTAACATAATTTGATTTTCTCATTTGTTTTTCTACTTTTTAAAAATATAGTAGTTGCAACTAAAAAGGCATAGGAAAGTATAAGACAACATAAATAGAAATTCCGCATATCAACACACAATAGAAACACAATCATGGCAGCTCTGTTATATCACCTGGCTTATACATAACCATGCTAATAAAATGAAAGACAAGATTGAAAATTTCATTTAGAAATTAGAAACAAGTTTTAAAATGAAAACACACGATGAATTCAGTAGATGAGTTAAATGAAAGAGAAAGGTGGTGATTATATGATGATAGTGATTACCCAGTGGTAAGTTAGGAGGAACTGTATAGAGGAAGGCAGGGGATATGGCCCAGTGGGTAAAATACTTGCTGTTCAAGCATGGGGACCTGAATTAGATCCCTCATACCTACATAAGAAAAAGCTAAACACAGTGAACCATGCTTATAATGCCAGTGCTATGGAAAGTTGCTGGAGTTTGCTGGTCAGTGAGTCTCAGGAAAATAAGGTAGAACATGATTGAGGAGGACACTGGATGTCAGTTTTTGGACTCCATACACTTTCCAAAAGCACAGTGGTACAAAAATGATGGGAAAATGAAGAAAAGAAGTAAAGGATCAAGAATATCATTTACTATATTCAAGAAGAGATTTTAAAATTTTGGAGACAAATAAGTTTATGTGAACAAGAATTAGAAAGGATCATTTTTGAGAGCCTTATGAAGCTAATAAAAAACATCAAGGTAAAGGTTTGTTGAGCCTTGTAACTTCAGAGAATGGATATGTGAAATACACAGTCTGTAGAGATGGAAGTATCCCAGGACCTGCCTTAGATTGCCTTCTCACAGCACTGTTTCATTGAAATACATAAAGACAGGTTGGACAGAGGTCCTGTGTTCAATTCCCAGAGTTCACAACTATCTATAATATGATCTGATTCCCTCCTCTGGCATGCAGGTGCAGATAGAGCACTCATATACATTAAATAAATAAACAAGCAAATAAATAAAATCTATGATTTTTTAAAAGTGTACTTTACAAAGAGGAAATATATTAATATAGTTAAAAACATGTCCGAGTTTCAGATTTTTAAATTTATTATAAAGCACTATTTATAATAAAACACATCTATCTGCATTTATACCTGCATGCCAGAAGAGGGCATCATTATAGATGGTTTTGAGCCTCCATGTGGATGCTGAGAATTGAACTCAGGACCTCTGGAAGAGCAGCCAGTGCTCTTAACCATTGAGCCATCTCTCCAACTTGTCGTAACTGAGAGAAACATGAATTGGCATACTGGCCTTTTGGCTTCTATGTATATTGAACAATGTAAGAGTGATTGGAAACGAAGGTGTGTCATTGTGTTGAGGTAAACTATATGAATCTCAACTGTCTGGATGGTAACACGTATGCTCAGCATGAGTCAGGAAGGAGTCTGTGAAACTCTGCCTGTGAGGGATTGACTGCTTGGGCTACTGAGTTTCAAGATTTGTGGTGGCTAAGTCCCTGTTATTATCTTTTATATAGCTTAAATTTTTTTGTGAAGTTATTTTCTAACCCTTACTAATGGTGGGGTCTTTACTATTTTACACAGTGGAATGAATGAATGAGTGAGTGAATGGTATGTAAAGGATTCCTCCCTCATTTAAAATATGCCTTTTTCCAATATGTCTTGTCTTGTTCCTCCATTAGTTCCCTTTGCTTCCTAGAACAGTTTCACTTCTGCTTTCATGTTAAAGACTGGCTTAATTAACTTAATAATAATCTTTAATAGCTTTTCTTTTCCAGCAAATGATATAACATTAATTCCTCCTCCTCTTCCTCCTCCTCCTTATTCCTCTTCCTTTTGTTCTTTCTCCCCTCCCCCCTTCACTCTCTTTTTCTCTCTCTTGATTTTTTTTCAAGACAGGGTTTCTCTGTGTAGTCTGGGCTATCCTGGACTCGCTTTGTAGTCCAGGCTGGCCTCACAGAGATCCTCCGGCCACTGCCTCTCCAGTGCTGTGATCACAGTCATGCCCTGCCGCCCAGCACTTATTTCTTCTTTTAGCCAAAAAAATCCATTATGAATATAATCCACATTTTATCCATTGCTGTTGATGGGTTAATTAGTTGATTTCATGATTTATCTGTTATGAAATGTGTTTCAGTAAATAACAATGTACAGGAGGTATCTGTGAGATACTTTAATTTGGAGTCTTTGGATTATACCTCAGAGTTGCATTTTTAGTTTTTTAAGGAACTTCTGTAGTCAGTGGAGTTGCTCATATTCCCACTAGCAGCATTTAGGGTTTTTATTTCATTCGTGTCTTTACCAGCATTTGTTACTTATTTTCTCAATAACTGCTATTCTGATTACAGTGATACTAAAAATATTGAAGTTTTGAGTATTTTGAAATATGTACTCTGTTAGTAAATAGTATATGCTGATGACTGTGGCCCATATTGCCAGAGGGTCATCTGGATGACGTTGGTCTTGGCTGTTGCCTGGGACCATGTAGAAGCCTGAGGTCTGTGCTGCCGTTGTGGGATATACTGGTCTGAGTGGCCTGTGCTGCTTCCTGAAGCCATGGTGACTGCAGCCCCATGTCTGTGTCTGTGGTTCTATGACAGCAAGGGTCTGTGTTGATGTCAGGCCTGTGTTATCACCAAAGCCATGCTGACATTCCTTGTTTGGCCTGTTGCCTGAGGCCATATTGATGTCTGAGCACTGTGCTGAGCTGACCCTGTCACTTGCCTGCTTTTTTTGTTTGGCACTTGGGAGAGTTGGCCTTACCCCTCACTTGGCTGCAGCCACTTGGGAGAGTGGTCTTGCACCTTACATTGACTGTGCAGGAGAACTGGTAGGCTGACCAACTCAGCTACCACCCAGGCCCAGATTCAGAGCTTTGTGTTGGTCGACCCCAACAGCCACCCCATCTGTGAACTAGTAGAGTGTATAAAGCTGCAGGATCTCCATGACACAGGGCAACAACAGTATATCTGAGAGGAGTCCCCATGAGGCTCCAGGATTGATAATACAGCCGAAGCCAGAGGCCTCGAACCAGACTAATGACTTGAGAGAGAGAGAGAGAGAGAGAGAGAGAGAGAGAGAGAGAGAGAGAGAGAGAGAGAGTGTTTGTGTTTGTGTGTGTATGTTCATGTACTATTATTTGAGTCTCCTCCTCAAGCTTCAGACTCCTTAACACATGGCTTGTGTTTTGAGTAAGATCACAGAGCCTGGGACTGTGTTTCCCAAGTTCAAATCTCTTGAGTTCCCAATTATGTTCTCTGTGACCTTGTGGCTAGGACTTAATGTCTCTCTACTGTACTCATCTATAAAGTGTTGCTAATAGTGGGAGCCTGGCACCTTTGAGGATTGTCAGAATTTTAAAATCAGGAAATGTGCCTGGTATGTTGTAAATGTTGAACACACAGTAAAGCTGTGTCATTGTTTGGTGTTAAAGTACCCCAAATGTATTTTTTTTTACATGTGAGCTTTATCTAAGAGGCAGGCATGTTTTGTACAAAGCATCACATAATTAATATAATGAAGCACATTGAGAAGCCGTATAGTGCTGCTATAAACCAGTCTGCTTTCATTACTTTATCAAAGCAGGCCATAGTAAAGCCCCATTGCTTTTTAAATGAAATTATTGAAATTACTTGGAAAGCTCTCAAAAAATCATTAACAAAACAATTCCAGTTTTAAACTGTTAATGCGTAATTAAGGAGAAAGAACAAAGGCAGGGATTCTGCAAATGTTCCCCAATCTTCATGGGAAATGATATGAACAGTAAAGTTTGGAAACCACAGATCATGAGAAAACACCATGTTATACATACCAAGAGACCTGAAGGATTCTCACACACTTGTTGGAAGCGTTGTGATTATAGATGTCTAAAGCCTATTAGAAGTTGCTGCTTCTTCATTCATTTAAAGATAAGCAAAACATATATCCTTTTTTATGTTCAATTAAAAAAATCCTTGAAATACATTAACTAGGCTCGGTAGCCCACTCGGAGGCTGAGGTAAGAGGATTGAGAGACTGCAAGGCTAGGCTACACAGACCATATCTGTAAATCTGTGTATCTTCTGTGTGTGTAGTCACACACAGAAGCCTTCCCGTACTCATTACTGCTTTTCCAAAGTCTTGATACACACATAGTGGAGACACTTCTCTTCCCCACTTTCTTCAGTTGTTCCTCTTCATCCTTTTATCTTTCCTTTCTTCTTTCCTCCAGCTAGATGGTTGTAACAGTTTACAAAAGTGTGCTGACTGGCAGGAAGAGGGCCAATCTGAATGAGTCTTTCTCTGTTGAGAGTAAAAGAAAAGAAGATTGTGAGCATGGACCCTGACTTCCCAGGAAGACTGTGGTTTCCAAATCCTCCTAAGTTTCTTCTTCCCTAGTGTCCAGAATCTAGAAAGGCAGAAATGTAAAAAAGACAAACAGAAAGTTAAAGCAATGAATGTTGTTAGTTTCTCTCAAAGTAAATTGTTTGAGGTATAGATTTTTCCTCAGTTTACTGACCAGTACTATATAGACCAACTCAGCAAAAGTATTTGTTGCTTAGGATTTTATAGTGAATGTGGTAAGGAAATCAACAAATAAGCTTTATGAAGTTTGCTGCTTGACATTGAAAATATTTAATTTTGACAGCTTTATGTTTACTGTAATAGAATTTGACATAATAAAATAGTTCATTTTTCTTAAATCCCTTTTTAAAGTAGTTCCTATTCTATATATGCCAATTTTAACTAATCAAATTAACACTGATTTTAAACTATTTACTTTGTTGTTTTGAATTCTGCCTCTTCTAATGAAAAAAATAACTTAAGAGGCATTGTGAATAACCTTGACCACATGTGAATTTTTATTAAATATTATTTTATTCTTTGAGAATATCATTTATTTATTTAAGATATTTTGATAACACTCACTCTCCATCTAACCCCCTGATTGCTCCTAGATCCATCTTCCCATCCCATTCTCTCTTAATTTAATATCCTTTAAAAAAAATGTTCCTCCCCTCTAGTTTGTGTTGGCCTTATGCTCATGAGTAGGGGCCAGCATTTAAAGAAACTGGCTCTTCCTTCTCCCCAAGCTATCAGAGCTGTCCATAGCTCCTCAGCTAACAGCCCATCCCACATGACCCCCATGCTGGATATTGAGTGGCTTGATCTTGAGCAGATCTTGTGGAATTTCAACAAATGATTCACACATCTGCTGCTCCACCATGCTTAAAGGTGTCCAAAGTGCTCTGAGGTAGAAAGGGATGTGAATTAGATTGTAAGTGTTTAGTTTCCTTAGTACTAGTGAAAGGAAAATGAATAATGGATGTCACTTTCTTTTACTTAAAAGTTTAAGGAGTGTTTCTTACAGATACCAAAATGTACATTAAGGAAAAACACATATTTTCTACTTGAATAAAAATGCATTTAGTAAATATTTAATGCAGAACTGGCCAACCAAAACTGTTTTTTTTTAATGCTTACAATATGGATAACATTTCTAAGAGAAGTATTTCCTTCTTATTTAAACCTATATTCTATTAGGGGAAAATAATAGAATTTTCCATTTACAGTCTTATGTTAACCCCTGACTCGTGACACAGCTATATCAATGTGATATCACTGTGAAATGCTATGAGTAAAACTATTGGGTCAGATATAAACAAATTCTTAGGCAGCTCCCTCCTCCCTTTAGTACTATATTTCTTCTTGATAAACAACAGTGTTTAAAATAAATGAGATTTTATATTAATATTTGCATTTTAATTATGGAGTGTTTTATGCCTATTAAGTTACATGTTACATATTAGAAGAGGGAAAAAAAGAAAATAGTAACAGCTTCCTTCTCATCCTACTGCATTTTAAAGCTGTGCCTGACCAAGCAAACTTCAGTATTTGGGCATTATATTATTCCTTATTCCTGCATGATTTTTGCTTTGGAGTGTTAATTTTTCTCCTAGTAATGGAGAGGATTCAAAAAATAAAAAAATATGTGTAATTCTATCACTTGAACAGAACAGTTACTTTTGGGGGCTTGTTCTTCTAGTCTTCATCCTACATTAAAAGGAAAACATTGGGCTATAGGTATTTTCTACCTACCTTTTCACATTTCACCATATTTATATTTTTACTTCATAATATAAATACCAAGCGTTTGAATGCATGATGGTTTTACTTACAATTCTTTTTTTAATTTTTGTTTTTCATTTTTCTTCACAATTTATTCATTATATATCCCAACTGAAGCCCCCCTCCTTCAACTCCCTCCAGTCCCATCCTCCCTTACTCTTCTCCCTATCCCCTTCCCCTAGTCCACTGAAAGGGAGAGTTCTCCACTATTGCCATCTGCCTATAGCTTGTTAAGTCTCATCAGGACTGCCTGGATCCTCTTCCTCCTTGGCCTTGCCAGGCCACATCACCAGGGGCAAGTGATCAAAGAACAGGCAACTGAGTTCGTAATAGAGGTAGTCCTTGCTCTCCTCACTCAGAGATCCACATGGAGACTGAGCTGCCAACTGGCCACAAATTGTGCTGCCTTCTCTTTCCCTATGCCCCTCCCCTAGTCCAC
The DNA here is from genome assembly GCA_028658305.1 of Pachyuromys duprasi. NCBI lineage: Eukaryota > Metazoa > Chordata > Mammalia > Rodentia > Muridae > Pachyuromys > Pachyuromys duprasi. The sequence goes on along the minus strand of CM053759.1, from coordinate 31,554,064 downwards.
TGATAAGTGAGCTCCTCCTCCCCTTCTGTTTGACCCTAGCCTATCAGGTCTCATCAGGACTGGCTGCATTGTCTTCCTCTGAAAACCTTGGCTCTGATATAGCCATAAACTCAGTCTCCAAGTGGCTACCCTAATAACTCAGAGACAGGCTCTCTGATCACCTCCCCCTGGGGAGGGGTGCGTGCAGTCTGCAGGCCACAGAGGAAGACAGTACTTACAATTCTTAAACTGTAGTGTGTTGCAAAAGCTATATACTAAACTTTTTGTTAGTGTTTATTAACTTTGTAGATTTTTCTCAGTGTATTAAAACCTTCAACTGGTCTTAAATTTGACTGGTCTCCTTTGTACTGCTTCCCTCAAATAATTTATTCTTTGAAGCAGTCCTTCACTATAGCTTCTTCCTGTATTTTATCCTTTACCCTTGTTATGCTGTAGGAGAGAGAGAAAAAAAACAAAAACATTTGTCGGTGGTATTCTGATTACTCTTTTTAATCTAAGTAAAGTTCTTTGGGCCTAGCTATTGGGGATGTTAATATTACAGAAACAGGCCTGATTTTCCTGACGCAGAGTGTATCAGTCATCTAAATGCTTTGTTACAAGTTAATTTATGTGGCAACAAAGCCTGAGGGGATGGGATGTTCCAGTCTCAATCTGCTTCACTGTGGATGGTAACATTGGGGAGTTTATGGTATAAAGAAGCAGGTGATTTGAGGAAAAGGTAATTTGGAGGCTATTGTTGGTTGGTTGCTTGGATTTTTTACTAAGTGAAGTAATCCATGATCTATACAGTTAAATGGCCTGCCTTTTAATAAGGCACACACACACAGGAAATGGCTTTGTTAGCATGATCTGAAAGTAGAGTTTTTGGCCATCTGGTGTCAAAAGGTTTCCCACCAGACATTTGCCTAGACTCAAGTAAAGGGCTAGTAGTTTGCTCACTTTGTAAGGGACAAAAGTGGCCTCCATGTACACACCCACACATACAGACACACACACAAGGGGAGGAAGGAAAGAAAAGGTAAAAAGTAAAATTTAGGCAACTATGAAGTATAAGTCTCCCATTTTCAAAGGTGGGCCCAGAAGCAGAGCTACTGGGAGTATGTGGCTTAACTCTATGGACTCTAAACCTGTGACAGAAGCAGAACTAAACAAGTAAAGTGAGATGATTTCATATGCTCAGATTTCAGCTTACTCAACATCTCACCCGGTGATGTCTTTCTTCCAAATGTAGTGCTGAGCCAAGCTTGTGTGGCCGTGAAGCCAAAGAAAGTTGCAGTACTCTTGTATCAGTGCCTTCAGACTGCAGTTTTTCCATTCTACCAAGTTTTTCTCTACAGACTACTCTTTCCGTTCTGTAGGAGAAGGGGGGGGGGGGGATGCCGATAACATTTTAGCAGTGTTTGCCTTCCCCAAACAGCAGCACTTAAAAAGATTTCTCATGCTTCTTCTCATTGTCTCTATATGTAGGGATCTTAGAAGAAAGCATGTGAGAGAATTTAACTCTCACTTTAATGCCTGCATCTCCAGGCTTCACAGTCAAGCTAGCCCACATGCTACCATTACTATTTCCTTAAACATTCCAGCATGCTGAGCTGTTTCCTTGCTAGTAAGCAAATGCTCAGGAAATATTTATCTTCACAGATGCACAGTTTTACTATGAATTCTGTTCTCTAAAATGTTTACAGAATGTCAGGAGGTTGTAGGCTTTTTTTTTCCTACAAATTAGGAGCATGGCCTTTCTAGCTGTGTTGATATCTTCACACAGTCTTCTAATTTTAACATTCATTTTCTACAGGTGAACTATAAGAGTTTTAAGTCACTTTTAATACTATTTATGCTAAAGTACATATGAGAAACATTAAAGATGTCCCTTATATGTTTCTGCTCATATATATGCTGCTAGGTTATCTCTTGTCTTCTGATACCACTTCCTAATGTTGCTACTTATATTCTATCCCCCATTCCACAAGTAATCATTTAATGAAAAAAGTATCATTCACGAAGCATACAGCTTTTTAATTCATAGTAGTAATGAAATCAGCTATTTAATTTCATACAAAAATGGGTTTCTAGGGAAGGTTTCAATGCAAGCTAGTCAGAGGCAAGGATTTTTTAAAGTATGGGAAGAATATTTAGCAGTGCAGAAATTATTCCATGAAATTTGCATATGGTAAAATATTTCTGCAATATTTTCCCTAACATATAGGAAGAAACGTTTAAGCCAATATAACCTTCTACTCTGGAAACAGTGAAGTTTCTATAGAAATTCAAAGAATGTGTGTTATTTTAATAGTTTTCTACCACATGAAAAAGCCTAGATTTTTAATTTTGTTAGACATTGTCATATTATTTGATAGTTCATAAATTTAAAATCAATATAGTTGAAGACAGTTAAAACTGTTCAAGACTGGAGTCTTGGAGATGTAAAATTTTGGCTTATAGCTAAAATTTTATAGCTGCCTAATGGACCAAACAGTGGCCCTTCAAGGGACATGTAGAGCAAACTGTGGTACTTTGTGTAGTAATGTAAACTAAGAAACTACAGTGGGGGGTAAACTAAAGTAAAAAATGTTTTTATCTAGGTACAGGATTTATTTTAAATCAGGCATGCTGGATCATCTAAACTAAACTGATTTGACAGAAAGAAAACAGGCTTGAGTGTTACAATTTTATTGACTCCATACTGACACAGATGAGCATGTTGTAAATTTTCTGACTGTATTGTATTGTCTAGGACAAGAGGGCAACTTTATGGTTACTTCGAATTTTGTTATCAGAAATCATGTATTTTAGTCAGTGCTCTGTCCCTGTATGTAGTCTAGTGTCTGAGATAATCAGCTTAAAACAGAAAAGATATATTTGGACTCAGTCTTAGAGGTTGTAGCCAACTGTTGGTCTGATGGATTATTTGTAACTCTTTTGGGCATGCCAGATGGCATTGCTCTCCTAATGGCTAGGAAGCAAAAACAGGCAGAGGAAGGGACCAAAGTCTACCATTCACACTAAGAAAATATCACCAATGACCTAAGGACCCCCGTCCTCACCAGAACTTTCTTGCAAAAGATTCTGCTTCCCAGGAATGCCACCAAGAGACCAAACCTTTAACACATGAGCTTTTAGCTGTCACAGTGCAAATTATAAAATGCCATAAGCATTAGTTTTACAAGTCCTTCTCCTGTGTTTGGTTAATAGACATTTATTTAAAATTTAAAATCTAGCTTGTTAATTAAAGTTTCAAATTACAAAAATAAGAACCTATCTAAGTAAGTTGATCAGTGTGGAATTTAAGAAGGATGAACTCTGAGAATATCTTCCATAGAAGACAAGATAGCATTTGCTTATTTTCTTTTCATTTTTGATATACTAGTATTCTTGTTTCTTCTGGCTTACATCATGTCATAAACCTAAAGCCATGGAATCAGTTTTATTTTATCTTTTTATCTTCTAATTACTTATCAGGTACAATAATGCTTTCTTTGAGATGTCTCAAATATACATCTTTTTAAATTTTTTGTGTTTTTATTTTTATTTTTCTGTCCTCCCCCTTGCTTACCTCATATTACTTACATGCCCGATCTTCTTGGTTTTGTTCATTTAAATTTTGCCATCCTTGTGCTTCACAAACTCTTAATTTTCTGAGTCTAAGACATTTCATTGATTCCTCATATTGTACAGCTACTGACATGCATTTGCAGAAAACATTTTATTAGCTGCTGTTCAGATATTCTTTCCTAATTATCTCTTATACTTCATTAGTGTTGCCCTGTTTGTTCCATGTTGGGAGTAAGGAACACAATGCCAAGAGCTAGTAGAATAAGAACTACTTAGCCACTTAGAAAATTTCTGGGAAACATTAATATAAAATTTAAGTCTTCTTATTGCATTTTTAATCAATTTCATAAGATCATAGCTAGGTTGGTATAGTAAGCTAATACTTATATAATTGTCAGGTGAGTTGAACTTGCTTTAATTGAAAAAGAATATAGGCTATATTTAATAGTATCTTTATTAAGAATAGCTACAATTTACTCATCTGTTTTCTATAATTTGCCAGTTAACTGTATAAGAGTTCAAATTTCACATTCCCTACCAATTGGTGTAAAACGCATATATTTAAAAAAAGATTAGGGAGAGAAAAGTTTGCATATTTATTTAATAGAAGGTTTATGTAATATGTGACTATTCAGAAGTGATTGCTTAAACAACAGTAGTGTTTTATGCTCAGGTTTGAATAGATGGATATTCTTGAAGAATAGTTTAAGGACAAAGGGACGATGTGTGGTAGCAAGACTTACTTGCTCAGCTTTTTCTCTCTGTCCTTCTGTATATAGAGTGGTTACCTCTGAACCATGGGTCTTCTGAATTACTTCTGAAAGAGCAGAAAGTTCTTTTATGATCTGCTTTAGGGGAAAGGGGCAGGTGCTTATCAGAGACAAATCCCAAGGCATCTGTTAAAATTTGGTGTAGTGCCTTGAACCTCATCAGTGTGCTGTTCCCTCTGTGAAGCCTCATAATAAAGACTATCAGGACTTGAGACCATTTTATGGTTGAAGCAGATGAATCTGAAAGGAGTAAGTTCTGTGGAGAAACAGTGTACAGACACAGATCTCATGTCTTAAAGTTGTTAGTTTTGTTTAGCTGGTTGCAGGTATGAGTATATGAGAGATAAGAGATAGAGATTTTTTCTTCCATTGTGTTGTAGAGTATCTCTAAAGCATAAAACTCTAGAAAGAGTTTTACCAGGATGCTCAAGAAGAACTTTCTAAATAACAATTTTACATGTGCACGTTTCTGGGACTAGAGAGGTGGCTTAGCAGTTAAAGGTATTTACTGCTCCTGCAGAGGGCCATATTCAGTTTCCAGCAAGCACCCTTATAGCAGCTTACAACTGCCCATAAGTCCTGTTCCAGGGGAACCAACATGCTCTTCTGGTCTCTGCAGGTACACTGTGCATATAAACTCATGCAGGCAAAACATACACACATATTTGAGAGGAGAAAGAAATGCAGTTCTTATCTCAGAAGTTTTTACTGTTCATCAACAGTACAGAATCATTTCCTTATCATAAATGTCATTGTGAATACAGTGTTGTGAAGCTTACTCAAGATACTATCAAGTCTGAGATTTTTGGCATGTGATACAAGATGAAGGTGTCTGTAGATTTCTTGAGTAGCAGATATAATTAAGTGATGTGAGCCACTTGACAAGAAGACATTGCAATGACTGAGGTGTGGTGAGTATGTCTGCAGATCTCCATCAAGCTTTCCTATATACACTCTGAGAGTTCTCCCTGACTAGAAATCACTTTGCCTTTGGTTCTTAAATACACCTTTTAAAGTTCTTTCCTTTAGCTAGATCCTGATTTTTACCTTATTTTGATGTTTTAACGTGTATCTAAATGAGAATTCCAAGCAGTTATAAATTGGAGTGGTTTAAAAGTACATAAAGAAAATTGGAATATAAAAAAGACTGTATAACAAATGTTACATTAATAATGAAATGCACTAAAAATGGAAGCTGCGGAGTCAACCATGTAGACAAATGAGAAACTTCCTTTTGTCTGCAGAAGGCAGCAATCCTACATAAACATGGAGGTCTCTGTCTGACTTAGGCTAGCTGGCTAAGTCTGATCGTTCCCCTCCATACAAGTTTTTGAACTTCCATTCTAAATATTCTTTTTCTTATATTGTTCAAAATCTTTGCTGATTCAGTGTACTGCGTTATTGAAGCAAACAAAGAAAACCAAGAAAGCTAGTTCTTCAACCATTTTAAATTATTTTATGGATTTGGTTTGTCTGTGCGTCTCACCCTCCGCTCTTTTTTTTTAATTCTCTTTGAAATAAGGTCTCATGTCACCTACACTACTAGCCTTGAACTCCTGGCTCTACTATGCAAGTACGGGGATTAGAAGCTGGTTGGTAGTTTTTGAAAGTAGGTGTTACTGTTGGCTTATTTGAAGAACTTATAAACACGTTTATAAACTTTATTCTAATAACTAGCTGGTATTAAGTTTTAACAAGATAAGTGTGTCAGCACTTTTATGAGGATGGTCATAGAGGCCATGCTCTTATCCTCTTGGACTCAGTGCGTGCGGTGTTTTTCTATTAGTTGTTTGAGAATTTCATACAGTGTGCTTTGGTCATACTCACCCCTCTTTAAACTCCTCCCAATTCCACTCACCCCCCTCCCCAAAAATTCTCTATCCATCCAGCTTTGGTGCCCTCTTTTTATTTTTATTTTTTTCACCCATCAAGCCCACTTTGCAGTACCTATATTCTTGGATGTATGTTCTTCCACTGGAGTGTAGTCTACTTACCGGGACTATACTCTGAGCTATTAGTATTTTAAGGTAGATATTTTTTGCATTCTAAAAATATTTTTCAACTCAAACATTGTATTCTATGGGACGTTCTTTATCTTAGAATTTTTGTTGTTTTTTTTTTATATTTATGTGTTTGATCCATTTAGAATTATTTTTAAGATGATACAATGTAAAGTTGAGTTTTCTTTTCATACGTATTTCAGCAGGCATACAATTGCTTTTCATAAATATGGCTTGTTGGGACACAGTACAAGGAAGGAGTTGTGTGAGGGGAATTTTGAGTGCTTGTGAAAAAATTCCAAGAAAATAAGACAAGTCTTATGACCTGAGTTTCTTCAAAAACAAGGAATTATTCTTGGAATGTGCTTTTGTACACCTCCCAGGTGTAGCAAATAGGAGTGAGTTTACTTCGCCATCACAGCTAGCTATTGTTATTTGTTTATATGCCTCTGTGCCCTCTTGTGGGACGTATCCTTGTATTTGGATAATTTACTCATATGACTCTTAACTATCAGAGTGTAAATTGTCTGACTGAAACTGTAGTCTGCCTCGTTTTTAGGCTTCACTCTCCCTCCTTCACACCGCCAACTACAGCAGTAAACAATGGTTGCTTCAGTACTCCTTGTAATACTAATTATTCTTGCCAAGTTTTTTTTGAAAATTCATATCATTTAGTGATTTACTTCTGAGCTTTCCATTTTCTTATCTGTTACAGTTCCTTTGCTGTTTGTTGACATCCTAGGTTCAACTTTTAAACTTCTACTTATAAGTTTGTAGAATTCAAATTGTGATTATAAAAATAATTAATGTTTTAAGTACTATTTGACCCATGTACATAAATACATGTACATAAATGTTGGTTTGTTTTTAAGAAACTCACAGAATTGTTTTATAATTTTAATATTAGGTCTTTATCTATAAGTGGATAATTGAATACTCATTTATGTCTACATAAATAATCATGTAATTTTCATTTTCCTTCTGATCTCTATGTTGTGTTTGGTATGGGGGTGTGGGGCTTTCATAATTTATTTACACATTTATATGTGGATAATTTATCACTTGAATAAAAAATTTTATTGTAAGTTAGTGATAAATTCAATTGAATTTTGTATTAATGTGATTTCTTTTTTCTTTTTTAACATAATGAATTGTATTCTTTGATATTTTCATGTCTTTGATGCTAGGGATTGAGTGAACCCAGGGCCTTGTATAAATGCTAAGTTTTCCTGTACCAGAGAGCTATACCCTGACACTTTCAGTGATTTGTTAATACTAGAAACCAAGTTAATATCTGGATAAATTCTACCCATATATAATGTATTCTATACATTTTTATTACATTTTAAATCTTCTTATTGTATGTGGTTGTTTATGTACCGCAGTTTGCATGTGAAATCAGAGTACAGCCTGTGGGACCTGGTTCTTAGTTTCTACCCTGTGGGCCCAAGGATCAGCACTCAGGTCCTCTGGAATGAAGCCAAGTGCCATCATCTCATCATGCCCTAATGTGTCCTTTTATATGTAGATGAATTTATGCATCTTCCCTCATTCCTAACATTAACTTACATTTTATCTTTGTTTTCAGATAATGCAAAATTCTTGTCACACATATTCATATCCTCCCCCTTCTGTGCATGGTGTTCTAATTACACTTTATACAAAGCCTCTGTGTTCACCTGTTGATCACTGAAGTGCTGATCTCTTGGTTCTCACCAGCTTTCCCCTTGACATGGTTGTATTTGTTTCTGTCTGGCCACATTTTGTGCTTATTATCCTTTGTCTTACCTTATCTTCACTGCTCTGTTCCTCCAGTAGATTTCCCATTTCCAGGTCTATATGTCGTTTGGTACCCATGCTTATGTCTTCCCATGTTTCCCTTTAACAACTTGACTATAGTTATGACACCCTAACTTTTAATGTTCCCATTTGATATTTTCATTGTCCTAGTCATTGCTGGGTATGTTGGTTTTTATTGCTTTCCCCTTGTTATATATAATGGATGTTTTGTTAAATTATTTCAAGTGTTGAATTTTGTTCTGTTAAAAAGTTAATTTTTTTTTCAGGTAACCTTGTTTCTGTTGACCTTTTTTTTTTCCTTTAAGCGTTATTAGAGTAAATCTAAAGTGGTAGTTATGAAACCTGCTATAAAGTACCAGAGAACAAATATTTTAGGCTTTGTAGGCCAAGATTCTGCCGCTACAGTTCAAAGGAAGCCAGAGACAATATATAAACAAATAAGCGTAGCTGTACCCTGTACCCACAAAATTTAAATACAGAAAAGTAGGACTATTCAATGAGCTGTCTTTATTCTGCATGCTTTGTACTTTGTGAACTCTGGGATTTCATAATGTGGGTTGGCAGTAGTTTTGCTTTCTTTTAATTATTGTTATTTTCCTGGCACTGTGTAATTTTACCCTATAGAAGTAAAGTTTATTCATTATACATTCCTAGAATAATGGGAACCAGACCCCTAGGCAAGTTGCTGAAGCACTGTTTCCTTCTAGTTTCCTCCTTTGTGATATCCTTTGTGATATTTTGCATACAAATTCTAATCCATCAGTGGGTCATCCCTTCGAGTACCCTGAACATCATTCTTTTTCTTCACAATTCAGTGATCCCCTTATCTTCTTAGATTTCTTTGTGCTATATTTAGATTCCCCTTCCCTGCTTTAGGGTCTAGAAATTGCCTCCAAGTAGAAAGCCAGTGTGTTTAGGAGACTCACACCCTTGGTTTTCTTTCTCAGGGATGAGAGTGCCATATATACACATATGCACTACTGGAATATATATATATATAATATATATGTATATATATCACTTTTTTAGTTCATAGTAGGAGAACAAACCCCACTTGTTTACTGAATCCTGGCCAAAAATAATAGATTTTTAAATTAATGTGTATTTTTTTGTGTGTGTGTTAGCATGTGTGCCTATTACATAATAAAACATGTTCACATTTCAAATACTTATATCTCTCTAGGAAGAAATTCTCAAACTTAAGCTAAGCAAATACTTACTCTTTGTCAAGTTACTCAGGATTTTAACATAGTGGTTTTATTAAGCATTGTTTTAGAGAAAATATTTCATTGTCATTATGATGAATTTGTATGTGATTTCTATTTTTATAAAAATACCTGCAAAGTTTCTCATTGTCTCTCTTAATTTTCAGGTACAGAAAAAAGTAAGGATTATGTATTAGCTACCTTTGCGGGGAGTTTTGCAGTTGGCTACTCATTAAAAAAACAAAAGAGGAAAACTGCTGTGGGTTTTATTTAACAAGTAAAGGTCCGTGTAGCAAAACAGTTAGTTACATCTAGCAAACACCAGCCATCCAGAAATGCAAAGCTTTGGCTCATTCAAAGCTTTTAACACCCTCTAATAATAGAAGTATGTTTCTGGTTTTATATTTCTGTTTAATTAAAAATCTAGTTCTAAATCACTCCTTTTTATGTTCATTGGAGGAGGGGTGTACTTGTAATGACATTGCTTTTTTTTTTTTATTCTCTGCTGCCTTGAATAGTTTTGAGTATGTGTAAGAATTCTTAGGACGCTATTTTGTGTATGTTAATTCTGAAAATTCATTGAGTTACTCAGTGTATACATTGACTTTTTAAATAAGTTGTGCATTGATCTGTCTTCTCAGAGAGAGATGTTAGGAGTTACCTCTGGTCACAACAATTAACATCATCCATAAATACCCGTCCTGAGGTTGGAAAAAAAAGAAAGAAAGAAAAAGTGCTTGTACATAGCAGGTAGTTATCAGAGGTGTTCTTCCTTGATCTAGGGTACTGCAGACTTCAAACAACTCTTAAGTGGTCATCTAGATAAATTTCCCTATTTATATCTTGACTCTAAACTTCTATATTATAAGATAATCTAAGTTAGAGTTCTAATCGGAACCCTGAAACTTTTGAAGTACCAACTTTTGTAGTACCAACATGGTACTACAAGTGGAAATTTTAATATCTGAACTTATGTAACAGGTTGCAGTGTAAATGCAGGCACACTAAAAGGCTATGTGTATAAAGTGTACAAATATATAAGTGAATTGCTTATTTTTTATATATTTGAGTCCCATTCTATACAAGAATACTCAATCTGTATATGTCATGCTTGCCCATGCTTCCTTCCACCAGGAATCAGATGACTGAGTTTCATAATTCATAGTCTCAGTGCACAGTGGAAAAAAGTTCCCTGCTACTTGCAAAATAGTTCTTATCTTCACCAGGTTTTCTGCCTTCCCCCTTACATTAAAAGGTAACTAGAGCTAGAATGAAAGAAAAAACTGCTGCTAAGGCTAAAAGCTTTTCACTGTCCTCCCATCACGTGCTCCCGCAGCAGTGGCTGCTCTTTCAGGCTCCAGCACCTGTGGTACTGCTGCCTAGCTGTAGCCTTCTTGTAAGCTGTGGGGTCTCAGCCCTTTTTAAGCATCATCCAATTGATTGGAGAGACTTTTTTGCTTTGTTCCTTGTTACTTTTTATAAGGTAATCTTTTCTGGGTACTCTAGAGGTTTTGGTATCACACAGCTTTTGTTTCAATGTTTAACTGTTTTCTGAGACATGTATAGAAACTCTGCCTACTCTGACCACTTTCAAAATTCAGATCAATGAAGGAGTAGATAAATCCCAAATTCACTTCAAATACCCTCTCAGTGTGAAAGCATTGATACTGTGTGTTAAAGTCCTACTGTGCATATAGTAACCCAGAGAAAATGTCTGAACTAACTCTCAGTGAATTCTGCATTCTCCATCTTACCATTGCAAGAAAATTTCCTAGCTAACAAAACATTAGCATGGCCTATGCTCAAGTCTCTTTCCTTTTGACGCAAGTTTGACCATGGATGCTATCTCCACTGACTACATCGAATGGTATTCTAATCCCTGTGAAAATTCTGTGATAGTAGAACAAAATATTTATTTATTGGCTCATATAACAGTAGAAACAAAATGAGTAGTTTCCAGAAGTAGCTTTACTTAAAAATCAGAGGAAAAGTATAAAAAAGAAATACGTATTTGTAAAAAAACAAATTCCTTATGTCATTTCATGGAAACTAAAGTTTATAACTCACCTTGACTGATGTGACATTCCCATCATACATATTAAAAGTTTTTTTTTCCTGCTTAGCACTTTGTTCATGAAGCCTTAAGAAAAGGATATTCAGGCAGATCCCAGTCTTCATTAAAGGATGGCCATTTTATCTTTTTCTCATAGCTGTCATTTAGATTTTATCTTTTTGTTAGCCAGAGTTTGTATAGCAGTCTTAAGCCTGTCCAACACTTAGCTATCTGTCCTTGTAAACAAGACTTCAGTGCATCTCCAAGTTCCTGAGCTGCATTAGCTCTCTGGAGCCATGCCTCACACCTGAGATTATGTCTGATGAACCTATTCTTGTCCATTTTCTTCTGCTATTTCCCACTTAAAAAGGGGGGGGGGGGATTCCCCCTTAAGGCTTAAACATTAAAAGTACTTTGTGACATAAATTCTCACTGAAGTTATTACAAGGCTGTTAATAGCACACATGTTGAATAATGGAATAGCATAGTGAAAAAAGAAAATGAAGCCAGATTTTCTTCTGTGAGATGAATATTGTGTCATTGTTTTCCTTGTTGTAGATAACTGTCTGTGGGTATTTGTATTGAAGATATTGACCACGTGTCAGTTCTTTGTTTTTTATGGTAAAAACTCAGTGGTAGAGAATGTTCTGGGGAAACAGGTGCTATGTTTTTCTTGTTACTGTTATATATGCTAAAAGTTGGCCTTCCATTTTAAATTCCCTCGATGTCTTAGGGTGAAGTAAAAGAAGGATAAAGAGAAATTATTCTTTTCAACTACCCTCCAGGAAATCCTTCTCTGTTCCTAAAGTTCTTATTCTTTTCTAGGAGTCCAATGTACTGATTGCTGCTAACAGCCAGGGTACAATTAAGGTAAGCCATTTCAAACAGCTTCCATTTTAAACTCAGACCTATTTTTAAACTGTAACAGGCTCTTGGAAATACACAATTGTACTGAGCCTTCACCTCCATTTCAAGTTATTGGTTTCTGTCTTCAGAAATAACTTAATTGAAGTTGAAAGAATAGCTCACAGTTATGGAGATGACCATGCTTGTTGGAGCTGTAGGATGGATGAATTGGTAGATGATCAGACAGAAACAGAGGAAGGTTATTGAGCACTTACAGTGCAGTACATCTGGACCAGTACAGCCACAACACAGGGTACTCAGTGGGCAGTCAGTCTGTGCCAGGACATGATGCTCATGTATTTGGTACCTTTAGCTGTATTTTGTGTTTCTCTTTTATATAATAAAGTAGGTTTTTCCTTCCTGCTAAGGGGGAGTCAGGAAAGAGAGGAAATTTTAGTGTTCCGTAATCTGAAAATCCATATACCCCTAGAACATAGTCTGAGTTACAGACTCATAGTTTCCCTCATGCCTTCTTTTTAGTTAATATTTCAAGGAAATAAACATTTACTTGATTATACAATTCAGTATTTAGCCCTTGGGCACAATGGATTATTTATATAAATAAATCCTGATCTAAGCAGTGAAAATTTTCTAAACAAAAATCCTGTTTGGATGGAGATTTTTAAATACATAAGTTTGGCTAACACATACTCTGAGAGAATATGATCCTTGTATATATTCTTCTGGAAAGTTTGGGAAGCATTTTTTTTTTATGATTTGTCTCATGTGCCAATAGACATTAATTTTACAACAACTTTCTTTAATTTGTAAGTGTACGGTTTCTCAGAGCGCCAAACTAAGCACAACCTGTGGAGAGGAGACAAAGCAAAACTGCATCGTTAGCTAGTCAGACTAACTCATTACAGTCACCTTTTCCAGACAGATAGTGTGTGTTTAGAAAATATCTTTTCTGGGGCTGGAGAAATGGCTCAATGGTTAGGAGCACTGGGTCCTTTTCCAGAGGTACTGAGTTCAATTCCCAGCAACCACATGGTGGCTCACAACCATCTGTAACATGATCTGAAGCCCTCTTCTGGCATCTAAGCATATATATATACAGATGTATCCATAAATGTCAAAAATCTTTTAAAAATATATCCTTTCTAAAGAGGAACCACAACTTACATGAAAACTAGACCTTTTCATGGATCAACATTAGTTTTTTTGTTTTCTTTTGTTTATTTTTTCTGGAAGACTCAAGTAAGATGTTAGGTCTTGAAATTTGAATGAAGTAGCTAAATTCTCTCAATTTCACATTCCTTTAGCAAGGCATAGATTGAAAATGGAACACGTAAATCAACAGCTTAGACATGGAGCAACTGGATTATTAATTGTAGTAACTCCAAGGCTATGGTAGAATTCCTTAGAGTCTCAGACCTAAACCTGAGAGTTTTCAGCATTGGCCTGTCATGTCGAGAGCACCCTTATCTAATGTTTATACAAAAGGCTTTGTGAAGCGCAGGCAGGAGGTGAAGGATTGCACCCTTCAAATCTTTCTCACCTGTGATTGGCGTCTGTGAGACAGTCACGGTCTAACAGTCCCCTTAGCCAGTCCCATCTGTGTTTTCTCACCTAATTCTAACTCCACTACAACCAGCTTTTATGGCATGATGACTTAATATTAGGAATCTAACCAAGTATCTTGACACCAGATGGTTAGTGGTGAAGTTGATGGAAACAGTCATTGATTACCAGTTTTGACTTAATGTTGACCTAGTGTTCATTAAGAGAAAAAAAAATTAAAGTCCTTAACTACTTTTTTCTTAAGAATTAATTAAGATACTAACAGATACTCCAGAGATAATGTGTGCATGCTTCACAACTCAGCTTATATGTATCCATTGGTTTCTTGTAGTTTACCTGAAAGGGTCCCTAATTGATGCAATAACTATTTGAAATTTTTCATACAGTGCTTGAATTGACAGAGCATCTGGTTCCTTCCAGTTCTTTGACGTTATATAGTTAGGAGGTATTTTTATTTGGTTTTTCAGTAGTACATACTGTAAAGCGCCATTAAACTCTATGTTTTAAAACTACTTTGTAAAATTCTTCCTTTTATTTCCCCATTAGGTGCTAGAATTGGTATAATGAGTTTCCTGAAGTCAAATTGTATTTGATTCTCCTGAAAGCCATCTGCAGCTGATGATGAGAAAAGAAAGAAATGGCATGTGATGTCTCTCCCAAAGTCATCCTGGGTTTTGGATTTGTTCTGAGTACCTTTTTCCCTTTTTTTTTTAATGCCTTTTGGACATTGGGAATATCCAGAGAATTCTCCGCCATCAGTGTAACTATGAACTTTGCTGTTGGCAGTGTGGCTATCTAATTTTTGTGATAGGGAAACACATTCTTTTAAATAAAAATAAATAACAAAAATAATAAAAAGTTTATTGAGCCACAGCTGAGCTGGGAATGTCTCTGTCAGGTGTGGTGACTCTTTTGAAGAAGTAGCATGTGGGGGAGGGGGGGTTGAGAACATAGAGGCTGGGGCTGGAGAGAGGCTCAGTGGATGAGAGCACTGGCCGCTCCTACAGAGGGTCAGGCTCAGCGTCCAGCACCTGTGTGGCGGCGCACTGCCACCTACAACTGCAGTAGGAGATCTCTTCTGGCTTCCTGGAGCACCGGGCCTGCATGTGGTGCACATACAAACATCCAGACAAAACACCCACACATAAGAATGAAAATAAATCTTAACTTTAAAAGAAAGAAAAATGTACTGGTAAGTAATTTTAAAGTTGTGTTTCCCAACCTCTTTGAAATTACGTGTGTCAACATGAAAAAAGAGAAAATGTGTGGATTTCCTCCAGTGAACTTAATGTTTACAATAAAAAAGATTAATTCCTTTTTATGCACTCTAGTGAGGCTATCACCATCAGATTGTTGGGGTCCCTCCAGATCTAAGAGTTTGACTTAATGTGATCAAGTAAAAAGGGAAAGATGGTCCTTATAACTGCTAATTCTTTTTTGCACTACTAAGTCCTAAATTAAGCCAAATAAGCTTTTGTTTTAACCAGAACTATACTGGCCAAAATTGATCACTGACTTGGAGCAAGATCAGCTGACCTTTTCTGTAAAGGAACGGATAGGAAATATTTCAGGCTTTGCTGGCCGTGTGGTCTCTGTTATAAGGGCTTAGCTCTGCCAGTACATTAAGAATGTAGCTACAGATAGCTTGTGGACAGATGGGCATGGCTGGAATATAGGTGGAATTTCAAACTTTGCTGCAGCTTGCTATATTCAAGCACCTGACTCAGAATTAACTTGTATGCTCTGGTACACCCAGTTTCCAAGCCGTGTGACCTCCTAAATTGCCTGGTTAGTTTGTAAATCATTTTCACATCACAGAGCTCTGTGTCAAGCAAAAGTAACATGAAGAACTACTTAAAGCCTGAATATTTTTCAGCAAATGGTTCAATCAAAAGTCTCCACACATTTCATAAAACACTTGCAGAAAGCTTTGTTGGATACAGATATGCATGATCCACTATCCCAGTGGATCCCTCTGCTAAAGGTTACTGAAACTTAAATAAACTTAGACTTTTGGTCTTTCATTGAAGCCGAGTGACTCTTGGAATTTAGAATCTTTAGAGTATCAGAACATTAGTAGAACACATCTAACTCTATTAAATAGCAGTCCCCAACAGAAAGCAATATTACATGTCCAGCACAGTTCTGCAGCAAAGCATGCATGCTCCTATTACAGGAGATTGGTTAGTAAACAAGAAAAATAATCATATAGTAGTTTGGGTAAAGTTTTACCATCAAATGAGTTTTTCCTCATGCTTGGGTGAAATTTGTAAGTTTTTATAGCTTCAAAAGAATTGTGTCTTACATAATTTCTAAAATTTAAAACCTGCTACACTTAAAGCCTCAAATCTGAGAAAAAAGGACAAGGTAGATGGCTCATCAGTCAAGAGTAGTGTTGCTCTTGTAGAGGACCAGAATTTGATTCCCAGAACCCATATGTCAGCTCACAACAGTTCCAGGGAATTCGACACCCTCTTCTGGCATCCAAGGGCACAAAGCTTGGATGTGGTTATACAGACATACATGCAGAAGAAATACTCATACACATAAATTCTTAAAATTTCAAGTTTATCTGTCACAAATGGATGTTAAGATTAGTAAATTACTATTTGTGAAAATGTAGGATGTATATTCTAACAGAGATTCTGGCATTAGTGATAAATGTCCTGAAAATCTTCAAAATAGGAAGCAGTTAATGCCACCTTGAATGCCTTTAAATGGAAGTGATGTTTTTATTGTTTATTTGTATTGTTTTTACACACCCACACTTTTAATAGTTGCTCTCAAGCTCTCTATATAAAGTTGGTCATGTTGGTTTCCATGTTTAGACTATATGGTATTACATTTAGTATAGAACTTGATTTTTTAAATTATTTTAAGGTAGTGCTTCCTTTTCTCTCTCTCTCCCTCCCTCCCCCCTCCCCCCTCTCCCCCTCCTTCCCTCCCTCCCTTTCTCTCTCTCTCCCCCTCTCTCTCCCCCTCTCTCTCCCCCTTCCTCCCTCCCCCCCTCCCCCCCTCTCCCCTCCCTCCCTCTCTCGTTTTTAAGACAGGTTACCATGTAGCATGTTTCACTTTGTACGTTGAATTTCTGATTATGCTGTCTCCACCCTCTGGGTGCTGAGCTACAATCATGGACCATCCCTCCTAGTTTTACGTGGTGGTAGAGTGCTGGGGAATAAAACTTAAGAGCTTTATGCATACTAGGCAAGCCATTTATGAACAGAAATACATCCCTAACCCCTTCATTTAATTTTTTCTTGAAAATCATAAAGCTTTCTGATTTTGAGTTAGTCTCTGCAGGACATCAATATCAAATTAATAATGCTATTTCTTATAAAAATAGAATACTTAAATTATGCTTAGAAAGCATGTACATTTTTAACACCAAAAAAATCTTAAAGAATTGCCAAGATACATTTCACTGTAATCTTCAGTGGTTTTGTAGGGTTTCTCACAGAACTTGTCTTTATTCCCAAGCATTTAACTCATGCATAAGAAAACACGAAAATTTGAATTACCCTGTCAATTTTTTGTCAATTGGCCTGCTAAGTATTAATTTAAAAAATTAAGAGACTAAAGCTAGATATGATGGCACACATTTGCCATCTTAGGGCTTGGGAGGAGGAGGCAGGAAGGCCATGAATTCAGGATCCTCTTCAGCATTGTGGCAAATTCTAAGCCAGCGTGCACTACCTGAAATGAAACCCCTTGTCTAGAAACCAGGGTGGGGAAAATTACCAAAGTGAGCTACAACTTGTAGAAAGATTTCTTTTTCTATACTATTATTAGGCAATAAAGAGAGAATGAATATAGGATGTATTTGAGCAGAGGCGCTCAGTGCAGAGGCACTTAGTACAGTAGCACATGATTGAGAATTCGGATTTTGTTATAAAGCAGTTAAAGAGAATGCTGAGATCTGATTCATGGTGAATGAATTAATGGAGACAGAAACTCAGGAAACTAATTGAAAGTTAGTAGGAGCTTGTATCAGAGATAAAATTAGCCACCCCAGAATCCTGCTTCACCTATTGGAGTTCACCACAATCTTAGCTAAAAGAACTTACTCCAGCGAGTTTATTTCTTCAGCAATTAACATTATCCCCAGCCAGCAATAATTTACTTGGAAACCTGATGGCCAGAGAGCTCTTGAACTTTTAGCTAAGCAAATCTGGAAGATATCTAGTCCTGGTTCTAAATATAAGGATGATTGGTCATTGGCCTTAACATAATTATGCAAATGTAGCTGGCTGGCATTGGCTGCTTACTTGGGCTTCCTCACAGAACAGACAGCTTAGTAGCGTATATCATTCAGCTTCTCTTTAGTGTGTTAGATAACTATACACTTCTCTTCAGAAGTATTTGTTGAGCTGCTGCATTCTATGAGAACTATGTCCTACAGTGTAGGATAATGATAACTATCTTTGTGAAGATTATTGTCTACTGAGAGAGACAGATAGGTACCCAGGCAGAAATATGGTAGACAATGAGCTTTGTGTGTTCACTGAGAAAACATACCACCTTACATGGTGGGAGATGAAGGGTTGGGGTTAGAGGTAGTTGTCAAGTTTTATCTTATAGGAGATAAAAAAAAAAACTCAGCTGAATCTTTGAAAAAGAGTAAAACAAAGTCAAACTAATTTAAGGGCAGCAGATTTTTTAAAAGATGTGTCATTCTCTTGGGCAAAACTGGAACATATGAGCAACAGAATAAACACTGGACTGTAATCAAATGTATGGAACAAATCATGAAGCCATACTGCTGTAAGTAAGTAAAGGAGTAAAAATGAAGAGACAGAATTCCAATTTGTGGCTATACCTCATCCTCAGGATACTTCCACTTTAGGTGTGATCTGTACGTAGTGGTTTCCTCCCTGAAAGTATATTGTGGTTAAGGAGATAAGAGGTACTACAATGGGCAACCTTTTTTGTTTTGTTTTTTTGAGATAGGATTTCTCTGTGTAGCCTTGGTGTCCTGGACTCAATTTGTAGACCGGGGTGGCCTCAAACTCACAGAGATCCGCCTGCCTCTATCTCCCTGAATGCTGGGATTACTGGTGTGCACCGTCATGCCCAGCTTACAATCTAACATCAAAGAAAATGGTGTTTTTACTCTGTATTCATAGTGTAAATGAGAAAGACATCAGATAAACCCTTCTTGAGTTATATCCTTGTAATAATTGACTAGTATTTCCAAACTGTCAGAACCATAAAAAATAAGAGTCAGAGAAAGTGTCACAGCCACAAAGAGAATAAAGACTGAGCAAATGATCTGTACTGTCCTGGATGGTATTCTAAAACTGTAAGAGGCATTGCATAAAAATAAATGAAATTCATATATAGACTTCTTTGATATTAATGGTTCTGTACTGGCATACTGATTATAACAAATTGCCTTCATAATAGATATAAATAGGTTACATTGGGTATGTGATGTAAGGGTTCCAGTATTGCTTTATTAAACTTATTTTGGAAGATAACTTCAAGTCAAAGTAGAGTTGTAGATTGGGGAATTGGCTTGTTACATAAAACAGTTACCTCACAAGTATGAAGACCAAAGTTTCAGTCCTCAGAAATCACCAAGAGCTTAGTGGCAATGACATATAGTTGGTGACATTCAAATTGAAAGGTAGACACAGGGATTCCCAGGGAAACCTGGCCAGCTATTGCCTGTCTCTGGGGTTGGCCAAGACCCTGTGCAGTAAAGAAATGGAAGAATCACTGAGGAAGGTGCCTCTGACCTACACACACCCATATGCACACCTACATACCTGTACACGTACTTGAACGCACATTCACACACATGCATACCTGTACACACATCTATACACTTGTATACCTATACATACACGTGTACAAACTCATACCATATCCAAAATGGAAGAGAATTTAGAGTTGTTTATAAGTATGATGGTGGATATACAAAGAAGAATGCAATAGGAGTTAAAGTAACTGCATAAATGATCTACACATGAGATCATAGCAACTGTCCAGCTATGGCTTAAAAAAAAACAGCAAAGGTTATGGAGCTTAGAAGAAACTAACATAGTCTTGACTTTGCCACTAATAAAGTGCATTTTTGCAAAAGACAGTAAATATTTTTGTTTACCTGCAAATTCTACTTGGTGTGAAACTTGCAACAACAAAATACAAAGCAAAATCTTAGCAAGATTACAATATACAAATTCCATAGTCACCCTTAGGGTTTAAACGCCAAGAGATTATTCCATTTGTGTGTGGCTTTGGCTTATCATTTCTCCGAGTCATTTGTCCTTTGTCAGTTTTGGATGCAAACTTCATATTGCCTCAAAGCTCTGGAGTTGGAGTGAATAGGCCCATGAAATCAAAGTTTGGGCTCCCAGATTTGACATGGTAGGCTTGCAGAATTTTCTCATATGAACTGACATTTCCTCTACTGCTGTCAATGCCACTCTGTGACCAGAGGTTTGGGAGGATTTTTTGTGTCATTTTGTTTGTTTGTTTGTTTTGGTCCATTGGTTGGGTTTTTTGTTTGTTTGGTTGGGTTTTCAGGTTTTTTTTTAATTTTTATTAATTACAGTTTATTCACTTTGTATCCCAGCTGTAGCCCCATCCTCTCCCAATCCTACCCTCCCACTTCTCCTATGCCCCTCTCCTTGTCCAGTGGTAGGGGAGGTCCTTCTCCCCTTCCATCTGACCCTAGCCTATCAGGTCTCATCACGACTGGCTTCTTTGTCTTCTTCTGTGGACTGGTAAAGCTGTTCCCCTCTCAGGTGGAGGTGATCAAAGAGCCAGCCCATGATTTCATGTCAGAGACTGTCCATCCAGGTCTTTCAATCTCCCTCTTCTTTCGTAAGATTCCCTGCACTCTGCCCAAAGTTTGGCTATTAATCTCAGCATATGTTTTGATACCCTGCTGGGCAAAGTCTTTCAGAGGCCCTCTGTGATAGGCTCCTGTCCTGTTCCTTGTTTTCTCCCTCTTCTGATGTCCATCTCATTTGCCTTTCTGAATGAAGATTGAAACATCTTACCTCTGCTCCTCCTCCTCAATTAGCTTACTTAGGTGTACAGATTTTAGTATGATTATCCTATATTATATGTCTAATATCCACTTATTAGTGAGCATATACCATGTGTGTCTTTCTGCTTCTAGGATACCTCACTCAGGATGATCTTTTCTAGATCCTACCATTTGCCAGCAAATTTCATGATTCCTTTATTTTAATTGCTGGTAGTATTCCATTGTGTAAATGTACCACAATTTCTGTATCCATTCCTCAACTGAGGGACACCAGGGTTGTTTCCAGCTTCTGGCTATTACAAATAAAGCTGCTACAAACATGGTTGAGCAGGTGTCCTTGCTGTATACTTGAGCATCTTTTGGATATATGCCTAGCAGTGGTATAGCTGGGTCTTGAGGTAGCACTGTTCCTAATTGTCTGAGAAAGCGCCCGATTGATTTCCAGAGTGGTTGTACAAGTTTACATTCCCACCAGCAAAGGAGGAGGGTTCCCCTTTCTCCACATCCTCTCCAGCATGTGTTGTCACTTGAGTTTTTGTTCATAGCCATTCTGATGGGTGTAAGGTGAAATCCCGTGGTCGTTTTGATTTGCATTTCCTTGATGACTAAGGATGTTGAGTATTTAAGTGTTTCTCTGCCATTCAGTGTTCCTCTATTGTGAATTCTTTGTTTAGCTCTGTACCCCATTTTTTAATTGGGTTAGTTGATTTGTTGCTAAAGTACCTTGGTGTAACTCTAACCAAGCAAGTCAAAGACTTGTATGAAAAAAAATTCTTTCAGTCTCTGAAGAAAGAAATAGAAGGTATAAGAAGATGCAAAGATCTCCCAATGCTCTTGACTTGGTAGTATTAGCATAGTAAAAATGGCCATCTTACCAAAAGCAATCTACAGATTCAGTGCAATTCCCATCAAATTGCCAACACAATTCTTTACAGACCTTGAAAGAAAGATTCTCACCTTCATATGGAATAAAAGAAACCGAGAATCGCTAAAACAATACAATAAAAGATCTTCTGGAGGTATCTCCATCCCTGATCTCAAGCTATACTATAGAGCAACAGTAATAAAGAAAACTGCATGGTTCTGGCATAGAAACAGAATGGTGGATCAATGGAATCGAATAGAAGGCCCAGAAATAAACCCACACACTTAGGACACCTGATTTTTGACAAAGATGCCAAAACCATACAATGGAACAAAGCATCTTCAACAAATGGTGCTGGGCTAACTAGCTGTCTACATGTAGAAAAATGCAAATAGATCCATACTTATCACCCTGCACAAAACTAAAGTCCAAGTGGATCAAAGACCTCAATATAAAACCAGACACACTAAACCGCTTAGAAGAAAAAGTGGGGAAGAACCGTGAACTTATTGGCACAGGAGACAACATCTTGAACAGAACATCAACAGCACAGGCTCTGAGATCAACAATCAATAAATGGGAACTCATGAAACTGAAAAGCTTCTGTAAAGCAAAGGATACTATCATCAGAACAAAACGACAGCCTGCAGGTTGGGAAAGGATCTTCACCAAACCTATATCTGACAGAGGAATATATAAAGAACTTACGTTAAATAGCAACAAATCAAATAACCCAATTTTAGTTTTGTGTTGTTGTTTTTAACACAGGAATCTTCAGTATTATTAAAGTTTGTCTGTATGGATGGCTGCCTGCATGATGTCTGTGCAACGCGTGTGTGCAGTGCCTGTGGAGACCAAAAGAGGGCAGGAAGTCCAGAACAAAACTGATAGTTGTGAGCTTGCAAGTGGGTGCTGGGAACTGAGCCCGAGTCCTTCGGAAGGGCAACCAGTGCTCTCAGCCGCTGAGCAGTCGTTCCAGCCTCAAATTTTTGGGGAAAAAAAAAAGCTAAGCAAGAACAATTTCATATACTAAAAATGTAATTATTAATACTGTGTTTATACAATATAAAACATTTTATTCCAGAATCTTAAGAGTAAGCTAAAATTGAATTGAGCTTCTTATAAAATTCTGACAACCACTTGTACTCAGAGCCTGTATGTGCCATCTATCTAGGTGATCAATGTGTTTTCCAGTGTGTGTGTTCAGGCCGCCAGAGGGTAGGATCGTGTGTATTTTCTATCTATCCCTAGTTCTTTGTGGGGCCACCTCAGCTAGAACTCTGTAATGGATATCGCAGTTGCTTACAGAGGACAACACAGCCATGTTGCTGCTTGCTTCTGGTGGGTTCCGTCAACAAGAATTTTAATGCCTACTATATGCCTACTAGTTTTGTTTTAGGCCAGGAGTCTTCAAACTCTTTCTGTAAAGGCTTTATGGCCCATAAAGCCTCCATCAGAGCCATGCGGTGTTGCTGTTGTAGCAACACCAAATGTAAGTAAATGAATGTGGCTCCGTTCCAATAAAATCACAGGTTTGAGTTCATTTCACTATAATGAATTACAGAATTTGTATTTATCAAATATTAAAATATATAAAACTTATGATCCATACAAAAATCTACAAACTGGATTTGGCTTGCATGCAATGGCTTGCTGACCACTGTTTTAGGTGCTGACCACAGAGGAGTACAGGAAAAAGTAATCTCCATTGAGCTTCTATTCATTTGGTGGGTGGGAAGGAGCAAAATATTTCTGTAGAATAATACCTCTTTCTATAATAGACCATCTCTAGCATACAAGTGTGGAAAGCCTACTTTGATTTCATTTCCACAGAAATGCACATATGCAGTATTGGTATCCATTGGTTATATATCTTCTAGAGAACAATTGCTATGTCCTGCTAAAGCTTGGTAGGCAGTGAGATATTTTGCTAGATGGGTGTGCTTTGAGGGATATGCCCACTAACAAGCCTCAGAGTTCAAGGACTGAGAGCATGCTCACTATAGGATTCAGACGTAAGGTAAGGAGCCTGTAGAATGTATGGAAATGGGATAATTTTCAAGGCTGACTTCGTACCTCATACCCCCACTCACCCCTTTTTCCCTCTTTTTATTATTGAAATTCCCTTTATGAATATAAAATGATTCTTAAGCTCTTAGCACTTAACAAGGACTTGGAACCTAATGTTTCCTTGGTATGGCTGAATCTTATAAAATATTACGCATATTTTGTGACAGTATCTAATACTAATTTTATAGAGTTGGATTTTGAATCAATGCAATGTACACTCCACTAAATTAACCATTAGATTAACCTACTTTTTTCGATATTTTTCATATGGAAAGTCCAGTCTTTGGTGAATATACTTATTTTATAATCATTACTTGCACTTCCCAATTCTATGTGGTCAGTCCTCGGAGAGGCCTCTGAGTTCTGTGGCTCCCTGGAAAAAGGCAGCCTTCTATTCTTAGCACAGACTTTGCTGTTTTTGTGCTATAGAACTGTATGCAGCACTTTTCTGTACAGTTAGTGATATATTTTCTCTGGGAAAGCTGCTGGCAGTTTTGAAAATTAAGTGTTCCATGAACACTGGAGTATTAGCATTTGTGTATGAAAAATTTAATCACTTCAAATTGTTCTTAGGAAAATTACAGTATAATGCTGCTTTTTAATTTTTATTTATTTGTTTATTAATTACAGTTTATTCACTTTGTATCCCAGCTCCCTCAACCCCTCCCAATTCCACCCTCCCTCATCTCCTCCCATGACCCTCCCAAAGTCCACTAATAGGGGAGGTCCTCCTCCCCTTTCATCTGACCCTAGCCTATCAAGTCTCATCAAGACTGGCTGCATTGTCTTCCTCTGTGGCCTGGTAAGGCTGCTCCCCACTCATGGGGAGGTGATCAAAGAGCTAGCCACTGAGTTCATGTCAGAGACAGTCCCTGTTCCCATTACTAGAGAACCCACTTGGAGACTGAGCTGCCATGGGTTACATCTGTGCAGGGGTTCTAGGTTATCTCCATGAATTGCCCTTGGTTGGAGTATGTCTCAGAAAAGACTTCTGTGCCCAGAATTTTTGGTTCTGTTGCTCTCCTTGTGGAGCTCCTAATCTCTCCAGGTCTTGATATCTCCCCTTTCTTTCATAGGATTCCCTGCACTCTACCCAAAGTTTGGCTATGAGCCTGAGCATCAGCTTTGATACCCTGCTGGATAGAGTCTTTCAATGGCCCTCTGTGGTAGGCTCCTGTTCTGTTCCCTGCTTTCTCCCTCTTCTGATATCCATCCTGTTTGCCTTTCTGAATGAGGACTGATCATCTTACCCAGGGTCCTCCTTCTTACTTAGCTTCTTTGGGTATACAGATTTTAGTATGTTTATCCTATATTATATGCCTAATATCCACTTATAAGTGAGTATATACCATGTGTGTCTTTCTGCTTCTGGGATACCTCACTCACGATGACCATTTCTAGTTCCCACCATTTGCCTGCAAATTTTGTTTTTAATTGCTGAGTAGTATCCCATTGTGTAAATGTACCACAATTTCTGTATCCATTCCTCAGTTGAGGGACATCTGGGTTGTTTCCAGATACATTGCTGCTTTTTAAAACTAGAGATTGAAAAATTAGATTAGCTATTCCAGGAGTTTGAACCAGTCTATGAAATGACTTTATTCATTGTGTCTTTGTTAGACTTTCTAACTAAGCTGTGTTTTATGACCAAAATCAGCTTGGAGAGCAAAGGATTTACTTCAGCTTGCAGCTTTGTAGTCCATCATGTAGGAAAGTTAGAGAAGGAGCTCAAGGCAAGAACTTTGAGTCAGAAATTGATGGAGAGGCTGTGGAGGAGTACTACTTACTGGCCTACTCCCCCATGGCTTTCTTGTAGAACACAGGATTACCAGCCCAGAGGTAACACCACTCACAATGATGAACTGGGCCCCTCCACATTGTCAATCCAGAAAATGCACCACAGGCTTGTCCACAGGCCTATCTGATAGGGGATTGGAGGGCATTTTAACGGTTGAAGTTTCCCTTATAAGAGGACTCTGGCTTGTGTCATTAACATATAACTAACCAACACACCTTGTGTTTTCAACATGATATGAGCCTATATCCATGTGAACTAACCTCCCAAAGGGTATCTTCATAGCTACAATGAAAAAATAATTTAGGAAAATACCCTTTCTCACATATTCCTTTTCCACAGACTCAATGGTGGTGGGCTGAAAAGTAACAGTATCTCCACTGATCATAGGTAGCAAGACTAGAGTGGAAAAAAGAAAAAAAGTTGTAGCTATAAGGGAAGAATTTGGTTACAGGGAAACACATCATTACTCACAGTCCTGAAACCACAACTCGAAGCTAAAGTTTTGATTCTTAGGATGCGTTCTTAACTTTCAGGTCCTGTACCTTTCTCGTGGTCTGAAAACATTGCAACAGAAGAGTGTGTCCTCCCTCCTCTTCTTGGTATGTTAAGACAGTCCAGTGGCCATTTACCTATATGCATGGCGATGCATTCACTAGCTGAGAATCTCAAGGGAACCTTGACATTAATTTCGTGCCTCTCCATAGCTGGAGGGTGGGAAATTAGGGTCAGGAATTTGTGTAGAAAATCCTTGTTAGTTTTATCTCATTGTATCTCAGTAGGTAATCCCCCTGTTCTTACCTTTTGGAGTCAAAAGACCAATCCCAAACTTTCTCCAAAGCTACCAGTGAATCAATTGTTCTATTTGATGTAGACATTCTCATGTATAATCATGATAAGTAGTCTTCCAGACTCATTTTAATAGTCTTTGAGAGTCACTGGTTACTGGGATATTTTCAGAGAATAGTTCTAATTGTTAGGTGGCAGGATTAGGGGATGTTTTGTTATTTTTTGTTGTTGTTTTTCCTAGAATAAACTAAAATCTGCCTCTGCAGCATAACTCTTGCCCTTTTCCACTAAGCCTAGAGTCATGATTTCAGTAGAAACTGTCCTCAGAGGTTCATATGTTGAAAACTTTGTCCCCAGATAGTGGAACCATTTGGGGAAAATAGTAGAAGTTTTGGAAAGAGGGGCCTAGTTGGAAAAACAAATGGGCCACTGGGGGCATGCCTTGGAAGGCTATGGCTAGTACAACCATCACTCTGCTTCCTGTCGCTAAGGGGTGAAGTATCTCCTCCACATGCTCCTACTGCAATGATACTCTGCCTTATCATAGGCCTGGAGATAAGAATTATTTACTGAAACCATGAACCAAAATAAATCCTTTCTCCTTGTAGTTTTTCTTAAGCATTTTGTGACAGCAATGCAGAAGAAACTAAGACACCTAGCTATAGCCCCATTCTAGGCACTGGGTGGGGAATTATAGAAGATACCAAGTAAGAGAAAATGTGATCGCTTCATGAAGCTTTAGGCAGATAAGCACACATAAAATATAATTTGCAGATAATAAAGGAAAAATCCTATAAAGTAAGCATTATGGTATCTATAAATGTATGAAAATTGCAAGATAATCACACATAGTTACAAGAGTGTTCAAAAGGCAGATCAACTGGATTGTTAAGTGGTTTGTATAAAGAATATGGGATTTCAGTGGATTTGAAAAAAGGACTCATCTATTTTATATCCATTACTCAAATAGGTACTGAGAAAGCAATTATACAAGCTAATCTTGCCAAGAGACTAGAAAATGTCTTATGACTGATGACAAGTTACTTATCTGATAATAACTGTGGATAGTTAAAATAGTAAAAGAAAGTATTCAGAATTTATAATGTTGTTTGTTATAACACTGAGAGTAACTCCAGTGGTAATGGACATCTCTGTCCATGGAGATCATCAGAGATAACTGGTCAACCAAATGTCCAAAATGATTCCGCAGGGCCTATGTGGACCATCCCTTCAGATCCCTTTGAGAGTTCAGACTCTGGTCTTCATTCATTCACAGAGAGGAAAACAGAAGGAATAGCAATTTCCCTTCTGTAATAGATAATATAAAATAAGAGTAAAGAGACTATTTTTCCATTTTGGAATTAAAAGAAATGACTTCCTGCAGTTCCACTTTATTCCCCCAGTTCTTCATACGTGTGTGTGTGTGTGTGTGTGTGTGTGTGCATGCGAGCACGCTCCTATTTCCTGTCTCACAATTTATCCAGGTTTTCTAAAGGAACAAGAAGCCTTCTTCTGAAATAAACCTCACAGAAGATGGCATTCCTGCCCCAGGTTCTTTAGAAGGCAAAGTACCTACCTTCACTTGGCATTTGGCTCTGATTTTTAAAATTGCCTGCCATAAAGACACGGGGAATTTTATTGTGCTCTCCAAAGACTGCAAGATCAAAACAGGACAAACTGACTAAAAGTGCTGTCAGTCCTCCATTTTGAGCATCAGAGCTAGAAACTGTGTTTCCAAGTTACAACCTACACACAAGGATATGTTCTGGCCATTGAGAGAGTTCTATAGCCTGCAGACTGCACTCGCTTGATAACCAAGCTTATCACAAACTAGGGCACCACCTCCTATGGAAGGGACCAAGAAGAGTCAGAACCACACTGCTTCCTTCCATACAGAACAGCTTAGCACATCAGAGATCCATTGAGAGTAGGTGCTAACAGCAGCTCTTGAGAACTTTCTACCAGCAGCTAGTTGGGGTTTCTCAGCGTTAGCTGGCATGTGTCCAGAGATCATCTGCAGACTTGCCAAACTTATCTGGTTCTCTTACCAACTGCCCAAGCCCAGATTGAGGGAGTGATGGTAGGATTGCAAGGACAGACTTGCAGCAGCTACAAAGTTTGGGAATAATCTAGAGAATGACAGGCAATACATAAAGATGTGCTGCTGTATTACAGAGTCAAAGCTCCTTACTAAGAGAATAAGTCCTATCCCGGCCAGAAGCAAAGAAGAGAACTGTGTGTCATTGCAAATACCAGAGCCCTAGGGGGGTGGGGGTGGGGGAGTCTGTAGAAGGAGACTGGAAGATGCGATTTCAGAAACTAGCTGTCAGGAAAGCCCAGCAGGAGGAAGCACTCACCTAGAGAACACGAAGCAAGGGACTCGAAATTGACAGCTTGATGGAGTCAGACTGGGAAAGTAGTGAAGCATCTAGGACTTCAGCCTTGCCTAGCCTTGTCTTACCTTGTAGACATGGCATTGCTCAGGCTACAGTTTCTCAGGAAACGCCCCCTTCCATCTACTCAAGCATTGGTAGAAGTTGTGTTTCTGGTCAATCCTTCATCTATAGGTGCCGTGTGGGAACTGAGGAACATGCACTCCACTTCCCCCAACCCTCTTATGACCTGCTGGGCAAGTTAAAGACAATCATATTCTGTTCTCTATAGGAAGCATTCCTAGAATTCCCTGAAAGCAGAGCCTTGAATTAGTTACTGTGTACCTCCCAGAAAAAACGGGTATGCTGAAAAGTGTCAATCACACTGAGCCAGCAAAACTTTCAAAATAAAATTAACTAAATAATTAAAATGATAAAAGTCAACACATTGTTCAGGACCCTGCAAACAGATGACACTGGACTGAGTGAAGACAGACGATCAGTAACCACTTTGAAGAAAAACAAACCACAACCTCTATAAAACAATATTCTTTGTCAAAAGCTCAACTACAAGAAATAATGCTGGTTATGTAAAAAGTAAGAAGACAAAGGATAATACTGAAAGGAACATTTAATATTACCCTGAAATATCTTCCAGTAAAAGGGACATAAATTTGTGTGCTATTGGAGAATCATACTTAATTATTTCATCATATACTGTGGTCCCTATCCCTTCAACTGACCGATGCTTCATCATCTGAGATTTCTCTGCAATCAGTCTTCTCCTTTTTTTCTCCTGTCCTCTAACAGCTGAGTCTGAATTTTTGTTTGCTTTTACTTATGAAACAGCTCAATATTTGTAGCAAAGAACTTGAGAGTTTCCAGATGTGCGTACTATTTTCTCTAGTCACTTACAGGAAATTTGTTCCACCAGAGGAATGTATGGTCATACAATATGAATGACAATTTACTGGGAGCCTGAGACACAAAAAAGCGAAGCAAAAATTGATGGACTTGGCCTTGTTGCAATTCCTTATTTTGCCTGGGCGTAAAGCCTCATTAGACAAATTGCAGTATTGCCTAGCTGGGATAAAATATTAGAGCATCTACTGTTGTCTAAAGGCTATAAAATGCTGCAATCCAGAACCCAGCTGATTTTGCATATAAAATGGCCAACTACAAAAGCAAAAACTTATAATTCAAAGAATTGGGGATTAGTATGGTATTGGACAACAAATCTGAACTTTTGCCTAGTGTGCAGATCTCTGACAAGCAACTGTGACTCTGCAGGTCTTCTGCTCTGGTTCTTAGGATCTGACACAACAATTAAACACCCTCTTCTTCAGCTTTGGTATTCTGAAAGCCTTTATACTTCTTTTGTAATGTAAATACAGCTTCTGCTAATGGCATATTGACATGGAAGTTGACACTGGATTACAGACTAGTTGTTGATTTCTTAGTTCAAGATGCCACAGTGCTGAGTGCAGGGAATGTTACCATCCATCCCTGTGGTTCAGAGTTGTCATGGCCTAGCATTCTTATCAAACACGCCCTTACTCTCATTTTCAGTCACTTACAACATGCTCCACATAGAGTGCCAGCAGTCTGACCATTCCATAACCACCATTTTTCAGTGCAGTGTTGTGCTAACTGCCAACAGACATTGTTTTTTTTTTTAATTTATTTATTTTTATCTCAATCACAGGTTAGGTACTTTGAATCCCAGGAGTAGCCCCCTCCCCCATTCCCTCCTACCCTCCCACTCCCTCATCTCCTTCTTCCCCGCCCCCTCCAAGTCCACCAACAGGGGAGGACCTCCTTCCCTTCCATCCAACCCCAGCTTATCCTGTCTCCTCAGGGCTGGCTGCAAAGTCCTCCCCTGGGATCTAGCCAATCTGTCACTCCCTGGCTTGTGTGGGGGAGGGTCAAAGAGTCAGCCATCAAGATCATGACTGAAACAGTCCCTGCCAACAGACATTGTTATCCAATCTCAAGATCATACTTAGAGGTACCAGCTCAAGGCCTCATTAAATTAATTATCATGGTTGTACAATTGTGTTAGTATTGTTACTTGTCAGAGGGCATTAGAGGTTCTGTACACTTGGCAAAAGTTCATATTTGTTATCTAACACCACACTAAATCCCCCAATTGCCTGACAAAATTGCCTAAATAAAAAATGGTCTTTTAAAGACATTAAAATCTTATTACAGCTACCAAAATGATAAAAATTACTTAACAAATAACAGTGGACTCTATTAGCAGAGTTCTCTGCAGGGCACTCCAAGGTCATGCTAGGAAGCTCTGTCCAGACAGCCTACCAGGAATGTATGGCATTTGGTTTCAAAGAAGGAACAGATGCAGAAGGAAAGTGATGATTGTGTGTGTGTGACATCTGGGCAACCTGGAGGCTTTCCCTTTCAGGAGCAGGTGCTCAGCAATGGGGAAGGTTCTCATCTTGTACACAGTGCCCACAGGATACACTGAATCAAAGGACATCCTTTTATTTCTGCTACTGTTCAGAATATGGTAATATTTGCACACAAACCCAATCCTTTGGATAAGTAGAACAAATGAATCAAAATGTAGAAAGTGCTACGCCTGGGATACAAAGTACCTAACCTGTGATTAATATAAAAATAAATAAATTGCATTTTAAAAAATGTAGAAAGTGAATAATATAAAAAAAACATAGATTAACCAAGAACTTAATCAGTATACTTATTAAAAATTAGAGTGAGGACTGGGGATATATCAAGGCTTAAAGTGTTTGCTTGATTCCAGATTAGATAGATAGAAAGAAGGAAAGAAAAAAAGAATTGGAATGAACCCTGCAAGTATCTGGGCTCTTTTCTTTGGACTTATATTTAGCAGGCCTATGAATTTGGATATAACCATAGCTTGGTTCAGACACAACTCAATCTTTTCATAATGTTGTTCAATACTCAAAAGGCTCTTTTCAGAAGAAACTCTGAATCTTAAGTCCATACTTTATAAGGGTCTGAAAAGACAGCCAGAGAAAGTCAGCCATACACGACCACAGGCAAGCTTTGTCTACATGAAAGTGTTCCCTAGAAAAGAGGGCTGTCACCCCACTGAGAGGGATCCTTTCAAGTGCTGCCCATGACCTTCATGGTTATCAGAGACAAAGACAGGTAGGTGACTATAGTCATGTTTCCCATGTGAAGCCAACTCCACAGGCGGACGAGACTGTGGTTCTCACAAAGGACCCAGAACTTAAGTTTCCACAGTGACTAATTGCCCTCAAACTAAACTGTAAAGATATTCTAGAAACGTGTTATTATACTCGTGGCTTCCTAACACAGCAGTGCTTCTTCCAATTATCTTAAGGATCTGTGTTGAGGAGGAAGCTGCTCAGGTACCCTCTCTTTCTTTCTGTTCCCCCTTTCCTCTGTGATATCTCCCACAATCACATAGATCTATGTGGCCCTGGCAATATGTGCTTTATCTGGACATACAAAGCAACAGTTTGACTTCAACTGAGTTCAAATGAGACCCTTCTCTACTACATTTAATAGCAACAAAGTAAATATAACATGTCTAGGTATTCGAGCTATAAATGCTTTTTTAAAATAAATTTTATTGAAAATAGATACTTTCATACACAGTTTCTTCTCCTCCCAGCTCTCCCCACTTTCCCTCTCCTCCAGATCCCCACCTCCTCCATTTTCCTTCAGAAAGGAGCAGGTCTCCAAGAGACAACAACTAAACACAACAAAACAAGATATAAGACAAGGCAAAAACAAACAAAAACACAACTCCCATCAAGGCTCGACAAGGCAACTCAATAGGAGGAAAAGAGTGCCAAGAGCAGACATAAGAGTCAGAGGTGTACCTGCCCTTACTATTAGGAGTCCTACAAAAACAAGAAAACAACCATCACATAGATGCAGAGGACTTGGTGTAGACCCATGCAGGCCCAATGCTTGCTGTTCTAGTCTCCATGAGCCCGTATGATTCTCGCTTAATTTATTCAGTGGGCCATGTTCTCCCTGTCCTCCATCCTTTCTGACTCCCACAATCTTTCCTCTCTTTTTCTGGGTAGTTCCCCAAGCTCCAAGGGGGACGGGAACGTAAACCTGACCTCCAATTTAGACTCTCCACATAATCTCTACCTGTGGGTCTCTGCATTCTCAAGCTAGAAAATTGACACATAAACTACTGATTGAATAGAAAAAATGTGTAGCAGAGAAACACATTAGATTAACAGGCAAACAGGTTGCAGAAGATGGATTCATGTCACTAGGTTTACAATGAGACAGTAAGTCTCT
The DNA here is from genome assembly GCA_028658305.1 of Pachyuromys duprasi. Taxonomy (NCBI): domain Eukaryota; kingdom Metazoa; phylum Chordata; class Mammalia; order Rodentia; family Muridae; genus Pachyuromys; species Pachyuromys duprasi. The sequence goes on along the minus strand of CM053759.1, from coordinate 31,521,076 downwards.
CTAGATCCAGTATCATTAGATAAACAAAAGCAAGTGTCTGTTATGTTTAAAGGTTAGTACCCCAAAGTAAGCATTACAGTGAAATTTTAAATTCATCATATTTTGGTCCCAGTAATTACTTTGTTTGCATTTGTCTTAGTCATTGTTCTATACCTGGACATACAAAGCAACAGTTTGACTTCAACTGAGTTCAAATGAGACCCTTCTCTACTACATTTAATAGCAACAAAGTAAATATAACACAATGTAAATAGTAAATAGACACAATGACCAAGGCAACTCTTCTCTAAAAAAGCACTTAATTGAAGCTTGCTTACACTTTCAGAGGTTTAATTCATCATCGTCATGGTGGGGAGATGGTGGCACATAAGCAGACATGGTTCTGTAAGAGTAGCTGATCCACAGACAGCAGAGAAAGAAACTGAACTTGGCATGGGCTCAGAGCCCACCCCAAGTGCCACACTTCCTCCAAGTCCACACTTCCTAATCCTTCTAATCTGTTCAAAGAGTTCTACTCCCAGATGTCTAAGCATGCAAATATATGTGCTTATGTGGGCCATTCATATTCAGCCCACCACAGTATTTCACTATGGAGTGAGTATTGAGGCGATCGCATTTTCTCAGAGAAATGCAGACACTTTAATGAAAATAATTATAAGATTATAATGTTATTTAATATGAGACTATGAGGGCAAATACTATTTAAAATAAGAGGCTTAACTTTTCTGTGTTGAAAACAAAGGAGAAGACTTTCATTCTTTTACTTTCATTATTTCTTGGTCTTTTCAAATGTATATAAATCTTCATAATTAAATAAGAATCTTGCCTGTCTTTAAACTCAGCCATGTTTTCTTCGAGACGTATCCCATCCCTTGCCTTATTTTTTATTATTGATTTTATTTTTGAGATTATAATATAATTATATAATTTCTCCTTTCCTCCCTTCAAACTCTCCCAAATATCCATACTTGTTCTCTTCCAAATTCATAGCCTCTTTTTTTCAGTAATTGTTGTTACACACATAGATGCATGTGTACATACAGAAATATTGCTAAATATGAGAAACTTGGTCTCTATAATGATACTTGTATGTATGCATAATGTTACTTGTATGTGACAGGGCTGAGCATTTAGTACTGGAAAACCAATTAGTGTGTTCTTCCTTGGGAAAGATTGTTCTCTCTCACTTCAGCATTCCTTAGTTGCCTGTAGTTCTTAGTGTCTGGCTGAAGTTATGTGATCTTTCCAAATCCAGTTTGGTATGTCTGTTGTTATTGCTGTTCAGTTCATGTTTATGCTGTAAATATCTTATGCTGTAAATAAGATGTAAATATCTTAAGGTCCTTTGGAAAAGTAAGTCTGTGATGGATTAAATTTAAAATGCATTTGTCAGAGACTTGGTTGTCATCTAATGGGCTTTTGAGAAGTGATTAGACGCTCATGGCTCTGACCTAATCAATAGATTAATCCTTTGATGGATTCATAGTCTGATGGCATTATGGGGAAGTCCCCTGGGATGTTTCCTTGAAAGATGATATCACAATCAGTTGTCTCTCTTCTGGGTGTGAGAATACTAGCCTCCTCAAGTACATCCTCCCACTACCATAATATTCTGCCTTGCAAGTATCCGGAGCAAGGGAGCCAGCCACCTTGGATTAAAACCACTAAAACCGTAAGCCAAAATAAACCTTCGTTCCTTTTCCTCTTTAAAATATTTATCACTTAGCCTACCTTCTGTGAACACCCAGCTCCAATATGCAACACAACCCCACCATAAAGATTATAGGAAGCTTCCCCTTCTTCTGAATAAAGCCAACACATGTGATCCTCAGCTGCCAAAATCATTAGGACACACTCTGCTGATAGGTGGCCAAGTGTCCACCCTTGAGAGCCAGTGCTGGTTTACTTGAGAACCTCAATGCAAAGGGTTGCAGCTGGTTGGCTGCATGAAGGACAGGGTTCTTCTCTGTCCTGGCCATCCCTTAGTAGGCTGCTTGAGTATCTTGGTATAATTGATATTCAGCCATCAAAGTCTTGCTTCTTTTTTGCTTTTGTGGAAAGAATTTCTCTGCTGAGAAAGATTTTGTGTTTAATTCCAAGTGTTCTTTCAAGGCATCAACAACTCTGTTTAAAAGTGTCACTGTAGCTTACGTTTTTCCAGGAAAATAATGTAAATTCTCTAGACAGCTGATAGGGTGTGGTCAAAACCAAGCAATCAAACCCCATTGCACTTTGACAGATTCCCTACCTCTTGTTCCTACTCTATCCTATGCCGTTTCCTTGGTTACTTTTCTGTAGCTGTGATAAGATACCCTGACAACAGCAACATATGGGAGAAAGGGATTCTTTTGCAGTCCATCGTGATGGGAAGGGCACAGACAGCACCGGGAGCTAGAGACAGCTGGTCACACTGCATCCACAGTCAAGAAGCCAAGAGAGATTCCTGATGTGCTTAGATCATTTTGTCCCTTTTATTTCATTCAGAATCTCAGCCCACGGAACAGTGATACCCAACATGGGTGATCTTGCCATCTCAATTAGCCTAACCAAGTTATTATTCTACAAGCATTTCCAGAGTTCTATCTCCCAGGTAGTTCTAGATAGTGCCCAGTTCACAGGTGGGGTTAATTATCACAATCATCCATTTCATAGGTGACTCAGGAGCACTGTACTAGCTGAATTTGGAGACTGAATTTGGAGACTGTGTTCTAGTCTCTTCCTCAGTGTTCAGGTTGTGCTAAGTTCCCAAACTAGACAAAGGGAGCTCCCTCCATTCCTCCTCCACATAAGGCAGTTCAAGTTATCATAGTGAGAAGGCTTGGCTTGCAGGCATGCTTCCCACACCTCCTTAGAGAGATGCTGCAGACCTCATCAGATTCTATGAGGCTTGGTCTGTGTGGAACTATAATGACTGTTTCTGCAATAAAAACCCATGCATAGTGTCTTTTATCTCCCCCCATTTATCAGGCAAAGGTCCTATTGGAAAAAGGGACATAACCACTTTCACCTTCATCTATTCGTCTTCTCTCTTCCAACTGTTCAGACACTTGCTTTTTATAGCTTGATTTTCAAAATCCTCATAAAATGTACTTCTTTGCTCCACGATTCCATTGCTGATACACTCTCCAACATTTGAGCAACTAGCAAGCATCCAGTAATGACACACAGTGGATACTCAGATACATGTTGGGAAAACTCAAATTCCAGCCTAGCACAGTCTTCTATTGATAAGTTTGGCCCAAGTTCAGTACCTTCCCAGGAAGACCTTTCATGATGATGCCTCTACCTTCCCTGCACCACCATCACCATGGTAGAATGTAGGCTTTGCCACATTATCCTTGGTCTTCAGAGATCCCATAGTCAGCATGCATCTGTTCCTGCAAACATTGTCCCCACATGGGGAATCTCAGAGCTTCAGTAGGTTCCTATGTGCCTCTACTCAGCAAGCAGCACACACATATCAGAATTCAAGTTCTGTCCCCTTCCCTTTAGGCAAGAGAACAGAACATATTTGCCTTCATCGTGTCCCCTACCTCTTTCTCTTGACCACACACAACCTGTCCCTATTGGAGGAGAAGTGAAAGATGGTGGCTACACAGAAGCCCAGGACACATAAATATTTAAAAGCTGAGTTATTTTTAGACTGCAGGAACTCAAAGGCTCCTCGTTAGCCACTTGATGAGCTTCAACCTTAATGCTTTCAAGCTGCTGGGGTATGGGAAAGTTCTGGATGGTTCATGAACTCTGCAGACCACTCTGGGCCCTGTACACTTGTGCACCTGCTGATAGCTGTCTAGCTTTACCACCTCTGAGGAGGAGTCTGGGCACATTCTGCCTCCTGTAGCTAATCATCAAGGGCTTACCATGGCGCAGTTTAATCCACTGCAGAGTGCCAGAGTACTGGTGGGCTGGCTATGCCATCCCCAGGTTTCAAGAACAGACAGCTACTTGTAGAGACCTTTAAAGAACATTTGATCTAATTCAGACAAATAAACACTTCTGGCATTTGGAAACTCAGAGGGGTGGATAGGAGGTTGGCCATAAGGTCCAGACATCCCCAAGGAGACCTGGGGCCTATGCTCTAAATCTTCAGACAGAGGGCAAGGCCTTAAATTTACATAATCATTAATATTTATTGAGATTATCAATATGCCAAGCAGTTGTTGATTATTTTACAGGCATTATTTTTATTTAATTCCCCAAAACATCAGCAACAAAAACCCAGGGATGAATCAGACATGTTCAATATGTGAGGCTTAATTAAGTTGCACAATGTATAACTGTATTGTGTTCAATTCTTCGTGTGCATGTCACACTGTAATTCAGAAGGCCCTACAACGCATGCACTTTTATCACTGTAAAAAGAAATAAAGTCAGTTTGATCCCTGAGTCCAAACTCGTAACCAGTCTGTACCATGAAGTGTCTCTAAGTATCTTCCCTAAACACAGCTGCCTAAGACTATTGGTGCTATGAGTCACCCTTGCCATGCAGCATGTGACATGAGTCCACAACCACTGTACTTAACGCCCAGCACAAGACCAGCCCCTTGTGGGAATTCCAGAAAATGTACTAAATAATCAGTATCTTCCAAGGTAACTTTTTCCTATTGAGTATTCCAAGTTGTTACCTATTACCAGCATGCCTTAGTCTGACCTGAGAATCCTGCAGGCAGGATCCTCATCCTGTCATGTCTTCCTTAGTTTAATAGGCCCCCAGGCCTTAGCTCAACTGACACCATGATGGAAGTACTATTCAGGCTTTGGAACTCAGCACATAGACAGCAACACCTGCCAAATGAGAACAAAGACCTTCATAGTTCTGGGAAAATCCCTAAATATACTAACTTTGCTTTTTGGCTTCTGTAGTTCCACTTCTGGCTAGCTGTTCTTGCTCACTGGGGTATGTCAACACAAGATATGGTTTTTGTGCTTAAAAGCTCACCCTGAGAAAGGCTTGGGACTATACTTGGGACCCAAACACCAACATACTCGCCAGGTGGCTAATAAAGACTTTCTATTTGTTTAAACCCATACCCAAATGATCTTCTCTGGTGGATACTTCACATTAGGAGTTCAGAGTTTGTGGTGGGTTGGATAGGCATAGCCTCCATAGACAGATGTGTTTGAATGCTTGGCCCATAGGGAGTGGTGCTATTAGAAGGTATGGCCTAGTTAGAGGAAATGTGTCACTGTTTGGGGTGGGGGGCGAGGTCTTGTAAGCTCCAGTCTGGCCAGTGTGACACAGTCTGCTACTGCTGCCTGCAGATAAAGATGTAGAACTTTCAGTTCCTTCTTCAGCACCATGTCTGCCTGCACACTGCCATTTCTCCTGCCATGACAATTATGGACTACACCTCTGAAACTGTAAGCCAGCCTCAATTAAATGTTTTCATTTGTAAGAGTTGCCGTGGCCATACTGTTTCTTCACATCAATAAAACCTTAAGAGTTGAATTCAGATGCCACAAAAATAAATGAAAAAACATTGATTGAAGGGTTATGATGAGGACAACTGGTAGAAATTATCTAGGCAACTTAGGGTAAAAAACTTCAAAGTTTTTTGGTTGTATTTTGTTGTCGTTTTCATTGTCTAAATACAAAAATGTCTTTTTGGGCCTCTTGGCAGCCAAAGGTCTCTGTCCTTGCCAGAGACTAGAGACACCAGAAGTGTACGGGATTCTGATTCCTAATCTGGCTCATGAATGACTTTAGAGTTTTCTCTTCAGAAGGTAGAATGTTAGGTTAGCCAGAAAGGTCCATAAGGGGAAAAATAATTCAATTCAAGAGAATAGAACCGCCCGCTGTGTCTGACTTCATACCCTTGTGATTCTTAAACGAATCCTTTTGGAATATATAAACAGGACCCTTGTGCTCACTAAGGCTAAGGATATCATCAAAGGACATCTGAGGCCTAAACATAGCAGAGACTTCTCTGCTTTGATGTATCTCACCTACCTGTTTAAAGTGCCTTGATTTATTATTTTCTTTGTTCATGTTACTACAGAAACCTCATGGAACTGTTTCCATAGTGCAACATGACGTTTGGGGTAACAGGAGTCTGTGCCCCCGGGGCAATGGTGTTGAGATGAGGCTGTGTTCTGTCCTAAGTTATTCCATATTATATGCAACAGTGGTTTGTCGGGCTCTGCATTATCGTGAAAGGCTGAAGTTTTACAAGCGGCTGTTGACTCAATTTTATATACAAGCGCGGAAAAAGAAGACAACTGTGCGCCGTGGTGCACATGTGAACAGTGCCATATGAGCAGCATCACCTGTTGGGGCCTATGCGGGAGGAACAGCAAAACTGAACTCGTGGGATGCAGCCCCCCAGTTAGCACAGCCACAATGGGTTTGTCTCTGAGCGGTGAAACGCCGAGGACTACACGTCCTGAGGAGCTCATGATGGTATGGAGCATAGCTCTGCTCGTTGCCCTTGCGGTCACCACATCCCCCATGGGTTGTATGAAAATTCTGAGGGGGCTTCCAGCCCCTCACTGGGCAGTAACACTGGCACTCACCATAATAATGCTCCATCTCTTTCAGGCATTGTTGCTGGAGCAGCTTAATGATTCAACCACCACCCTTGAAGAGAACCTAGAGATGTAGATTTGTTAGCAGTGACCACTACCCTTAGAAAGAATTTGAAAAAACAGATTGTTTAGCGAGGTTAGGCAAGCAACCTTTTTGCTAGTAGCTCTGATGTAGAAAATTTTAGGAGAAAGTAGATTGTTTAGCAAGGTTTGGCAAGGATGTTTTCGCTAGTGGCTCTGATGTAGAAAATCTTAGGGAACAATTTGAAGTTAAGAAAAGTATCTTAATAGTAAAGCCAGGTACTTTATGGGGTTGGCAAACATAATTGGGGTTGATAATACCCCAGTTATCACTAGCTGATGTGACTCTCTTGCTGAAGCTGGACTGCAAGATGATTAATTTCTTGTACACAATTTTACTAGCCACTTCTTGATATGATTCAATAAAATTATTAATGAGTAGATGTGTTCCTTGAAGACTTAACATAGAAATGGGTGATTGTTTTTGATATAAAAGTTTGGGTTTGTGATTTTTAAAAAGATTTCTATAAGATTACTTTTTAATATAATTTTTTCTTTCTTTGTAACCACAAATTGCAGCCTGCCAGTAAAATAAAAAGTGGCTGAGAAACTACCTTGCTTGCTCCTACTTTGTAACAAGTTGCTTAGTTACAAATGTGTGTGGGTTCTTAGAAAAAATGTTTTTAATCCACCTATAATACGTAAATTGTTTTTTTACTAAGGAATTGGGAAAATATATTGTTCCTTTATGGTCATTTATTAAAAGAAAAATAGAATGTAACCACATTGTGATTTTTGTACTGCTTGAAAAATCTTGCTGGGATATAAAAGCTGTGGGAGAAAAAATAAAGTTGTCAGAATATTTTTCCATCTGCAAAGATGTATGCATGTAAAACTGAGTTGGAACTCACTGTTTAGAGTTTGCTCCATCCACCCAATGTGTAAATATATATGTATGTTTATGTAAAGTAAGAGAAGCTTAATGAACTGGGCACATGCCTGTAATCTCAGCACTCAGGGAGGGGGAGGAAAACAGATCACTATGAGTTTGAAGCCAGCCTGGTCTACAAAGTGAGTCCAGGACAGGTAAGGCTACCCAGAGAAACCCTGTCTCGAAAAAAAACAAAACAAAACAAAAAACAAAAACAAACAACCAAACAAAAAAAAGATAAAAGAGAGAGGGAGAAGTTTAAAGAAGAAGCTTGTTGGAACCTGCCTGCTAGAGTCTGTCTTACTTCATCAAACATCTTTTTAGATGCTTGCTACTAACAGTGGAAACCCACGGCAGAAGCTGCCAGCATCTGGCCCACCACCAGATATTTAGTTCTGGCCCCTCATGGTCAGTAACAATCAGTTCCAGCCTGGAAAGTTGCCCACAGAGAAAGTCTACAGTGATCAGCCAGCCACCCGATCTACGCTCTGCCTCAGTTTCCCCTGTTGATGTTGAAGCTGGTCTTCAATAATCACCACTGAGGCACAAGCTGATAAATAATGTATTCCTAAAAGTAGAAAGGAGACTACCCTACACATTTATTTAAAAACCTTACAAGTGAGGAAAGGTGTGACTCCTTGATCTTGACCTCACAAAAAAGAGGTTTTTTTTTTTTTTTTTCTGGAACCAAAGTGAGTGAAGCAAATTTTAAACATGCTAAGTCAAAAACATAAATAAACATGAAATTCAGGACTTTGGAGGCGTCAGAATGAAGGCAGCACTGAACTCAGATGAATGAGGGGGTGACTAGAGAAGGCCCCATGGACAGAGGAGACTAAGTTGAGCTGAGGCTCTTGAGATCTTCAGAAGTTCTCTCTGTCAGTTCCTGGATACTTGGATGATTACTTGACAGTTCAACGGACCTGCTGTCATCACAGCATTAGGTATCTCTCCTTTCGTGAGGTTTGACCCTACCTGCCACCTTGGCAATGACTTTTCAGCCCCTGTACGCAAGCAGGACCGCAGAAATGCTTTCCAGTATCTCCAAGGGCCTATCTGTAAGGCTTTGGAGTGCTGGAGACATAAGTGATGAAAATTTGTCTAGAATGTGCAAGCCTTTCATTTGGCTTGAGCTCTAGCACCATAAAAAGAAAGAGAACAAAATTACAATACTGTAAAACAGGCTATAATCTGTTTTAGTTAATGTTCTGTGATAAAACACCATGATCAAAGGCACCTTGGGGACAAAAGGATTTATTTGGCTCCTGTGTCCTGATTGTAGTCAATTATGAAAGAAAGTCAGTACAGGAAGCTGGCAGCAAGAACTGAAGCAGAGACCATGAAGGAATGCTGCTTACTGGCTTGCTCCCCATGGCTTGCTCAGCTTGCTGCCTTATAAGGCCCAGGACCGCTTGTTCAGGGGTAGCATCACCCAGTAGGCCCCACATCAGTCATTCGTCAAGGAATACCCTAAGATTTGCCTGCAGACCATGTTCTCAGCTGAGGTTTCCTCTTTCTAGATGGCCCTAGCTTGTATCAAGTTGACCAAAACCTAACCACTACAGAGGCTTAAACAAATGAGGATTTATTTTTATCACCTAAGACGTCTGGGGGTAGATGACAGTTCCTGCTGCCAACTCAGTGGTTCTATAAAGCCAAAGCAAAACACCCCAATACTGTGTAGATTCTTTTCTTTTTTTAGAATTTCAAAATGGCTGCTCTGCTGGAACTGCAAACATAAAATTATTCATTACTGTTTTTTTTTAAAAGGGAAAAAAGACTAGGATGATGATTATAAAACCAAAATGAAAATATCTACAAGGGGCCTCACAACAAAGGACCATTTGTGTCTTATTAGATAGAGTGGTGTCCCATGGCCACCTTCAGGAAAAATAAATGAGTTGGGAGTGGGTCTGAATCAGCTAGTCTACCTTGATTGTTGTATTATCCTGTATCAAATTTTTCTGATAATCCAGCTGAGGGTGCCAGGACCTGAAATATCCATTGATATAAAGCTTTGAAGGCAGTTTAAGTGGTCTGGGGATCTTTAAAGGAAGCGACTTTTCTGTATCTAATTCTTCTGACACCAGCTGCCATGGCTTTTCCACAGCAAGCAGTTTTCAGTTTTGTGTGTGTGTGTGTACCAAATGAATTCAGGAATTCAGGTTTAGTCAGTTCTGACACAGATTCCCAGGAGTAAGAATAGAACCAGCAAACTAAGAGCTCAGTCCCACACAATTCTTCCCTTTCTGATGACATCACAGGTCATGGCTGACATAGCTTTTATTATAGCAAGGCCTAGAATTTGAATGACTTGTGGAGCAGAGGGAGACCCTAATATCTATGGGCCTGACACAAAGGCTGGGGATGAACAGTAGGATAAAGTGAGATCCAGAAAGCAGAGGTCTAGAGCAACCTCTGTCCCTGCTGGGTTTGGGAGTAAATGCCATCCTTCCAGCATTCAAGTGTTCTCTGTTCCTTTCCTAGACGCTCTTTCAGAGGCACCAGGTCAAAGGCAGGATGTACAGCTTGTGCTGTTCTGTTGGTGGGACTGAGATTTCCAGCCCAGTAATTGAATGGTCAGTTCCTCTGACTACCAGATCACATCACCAAGAATCGTATCTACAGTGTAAACACAGGGGCTGTAAAGAGGCTTCTTAGGAATAACAGAAAACACGTCTCTCACTCCAATCTGAGAGTAATATGCCAAGAGCCAAGGATGAAGACCAAATGCATAATCCTTATTATATCACAACACCAGAGCCGTTAAGACACAAAGAATTGAAGCCGCAAGTAGCAAGAAAGCAGATGGATTACAAAAGAGGCTGACCCAGTCATACCTCCAGATGAACTGGTAATGCTGAGTGGTAAGCCAGGCTCCTCCTTGTTTCTGGATGAGGCGACCCACAAACCCACCAACAAGCAGTGTAAGGAACAGCCTACTCTCCCAGGGTCCCCTCAGCCCACTTTCCCTCCAGCATCAGTTTGATGCTGACATCTGGAGACAGTGTCAGTTTGTTCCTCAAAGACAACAACACAGAGCAGGGCCAGGATGATGGGGTGTGGCAGCTGTGGAGGAGCTCAGAAAATGGTTAAAAAACCACCTTGTTCCTTGGATGAGGTGGACCAAGATGAGGGAAACCTTCCCTAAGGCACAGCATCTTCAACTGGGGATTAGGTGACAACCCCATGGGGTATTGAAAGATCTGGTAAAAGCAAATTGTTTCTGAGTGTACAACAATAAAAAATTAAATCAAAATCAAATTTGTAATGAATCTGAGGTGTTTCTGGAAATGATCATGCATGTTGCATGACACAACTTTATTGCAGTCTAGGTGCTGAACACAATTCCAGGGCTTTGCACTTCACATGTGCACCATTAGATGTACTGAATCCTGGCTGAAACACCTCAGACCACACAAAGAGCATGATGTGTTATGAATCATGGTGTTTTTAAATTATACACATGCTGTGAAGGTCTTATAGAAACAACATTATTTAATGATAAGAAATAGTTTATTTTTCTCTCATCATCATGTTTTACCATGTATGTATCAAGCTAATATATCTTTAAATTGTACTGTGTTAGAATGCTTGATATGAAATTTCAAGGAGTTTGCCTTGGGAATCTGAGACAGGAGGATCACAGTAAATTCAGGTTCAGTTTAGCTACTTTGTAAGTTTTAGGACAGCCTGGACTATGGAGAGAGATGCTATTTCAATTTTTTTTGAATTTTTATTTTTATAAAAATTCATTAAATAGTTTTGGCTTGGGACTATGACAACATTCCTGCAGTGGCTATAAATGTATTTCTGCCATTTTGAGCTAATTATTTATACAAAGCCCATTTTCTGTACTAATGACTAATTCTTTATGTCAAGATAATCAAACACATCCATCTCATGTGTAAAAAAATTACTTTAATAAGGATGAATATATGCCAAAGAACTGATTTAGAATCTTTCTTACTAATTAAGAATAAACACTTTGTATCTATTTATCCATCTGTATATCCAATATTGCATAAGAATGTCTTAGGTGAAAAGAAGTCATGGGTAGAAAAAGTTTGAGAAGCTCTGCCCTAGAGCACCTTTCCAAAGACGAAGCTAGACTGCAGGAAAGGCCAGCAAAGCTTCAGTTCAGTGGCACAAACACATCCACCGAGGTGAGGCTCCCACACTGGAGAAAACCAAGATGTGGGTGCCTTGTCCCTTAAGGCTTTATTGATGTGTGTCCTTTATTGAGAACTGTTCTTTCCAGGATGACCTGAGCCTTCAGTGTGAAACTACACTCCATCGCCTCAGGCCAACCGGGAAGAAAACATCCACGGCGTTTGTTCTGTCAGCTTGTTTAATTATACTTTTTTTTTTTCCTCTTTAAGTGTTTGTACTTATTACTTGCAATTTTCATACGTATCTTGATCATAGCTCACCCACACTTCCTTCTCCAGTGCCTTCTGAGACCACCTCCCATCGCATCTCTCCTAACTTCATGTCCTCCTCATTTGTTTTTTAATTACATTATTTTATTTCATGTGTATGGATGTTTGATTGCATTCATGTCTGTGCACCACATGCATGCCCCGTGCCATGGAAGTCAGAAGAGGGCATCAGATCCCCTGGAACTGGAGTTACTGATGGTGTTGGGCTGCCTTATGGGTGCTGAGAATCGAACCCTTCTCTTCTATTAGAGCAGCCAGTGCTCTAAAGCACTGAACTATCTCTCCAGCCCCTTACTTACTAATTTATTTTCAATCTACAGTATTAGTGGGGCCCATATAAACATGGGTGTGAGGCCATTCACTGCCCCGCCTTCATGCTGTAATATATATATATATGTGTGTGTGTGTGTGTGTGTGTATAAAAGAGTGTTTGTCTGCATGTTTATCTGTGATGACTTGCAAGCCTGATACCAGCAGAAGCCAGAAGAGGACCTCTGGAGTTACACATGGTTATGGGTCACCGAGCGGGGTCTGGGAGTTGAACCCCGGTCCTCTGGAAGAGCAGCCAGTGCTCTTAACTGCTGGAATTTAGCTGGTCCTCTAGGCTGGAATTTGAGCTGGTTTGACCTTTTGCAAGTCCTGTGGGGGTGGCCACCACGGCAGTGGTTCACGTGTGCGAAAGCTCTGCCACCTGCAGAGGGCAGCATTCACAGCGCTCCTTCCCATCTTCCGGCTCGGACATTTTTTTCCTACCCTTCTTCCTGAACCTCGAGGTGGGGGGAGGGTAGTAACCCATTTATGGCTGGGCACTCCCAGTCTCTCGTCCTCAGCACCTTAAACACTCCATTTGGTTACTCCGATTGTAGTAACCGTCACCGACGGTAGTAAGGCGCTTCTCTGGCAAAGGTTCAGAGCAGCACAAACTTATGGATATTAACACAAATATTTAGAAGACTGTTGGATAGCATGATCGTTATGAAAAGTAACACCAATCCATTCTGCCCTAGGACCTGTGACCTCCCTACCCTGGAGTTTTTTGTTTGTTCGTTTGTTTTTGTTTTTATAAATTTATTTATTTTTATATCAATCACAGGTTAGGTTTTTTGCATCCCATGCGTAGCCCCCTCCCTCATT